>OZ007562.1:83810594-84494577 GCA_963931875.1 Pollenia griseotomentosa
AGCAAATCAAGTACATACCCAGCAAAAACTTGGTAATGACTTGCCATTACTGAACAACTTACTTTTCAATGACTACTTCATACCATCTGCATTACATAGAAGTAGTTTAGTAATGGCTGACATATAATCTGATACCTAAATACTTGTGTATGAGTTGATTAGCGCTCTTAATTGAGTAAAAAACATAGTTTTTTATACAAAAACTACACTGCCCCAGTAGACAAGCTGGTAGTGAGCTAGTCTATCAGCATCGAGGTTGCGCGATCGAATCCTGCCAGAGACAGAAAAAAAATAAAAAATAAAATAAGTAAAATAAAATAAGAAAAAATAGAAAAAAAAAATAAATAAAATAAAATAAGAAAAAATAGAAAAAAAAATAATTAAAAAAAATAATAAAAACAAAATTTTTTTTTTACTTTATTGAAAGTATTCATCCAATGAACAACACTACATGTTAGTTGTAATTTTGGTGACATCGGAGTAATAAGTTATTTAAGTCCCTATTTGTAAGCGAATGTGGTAATGACTTATTTAACTACCTATTTGTAAGCGAGGGTGGTAAGTACTTGCCTCCAATGACATCACCGTGTTAAAATAATGAGTTAAAATGCCAATGTATAAGTAGTGAAGAGTAGTTATATTAGCTTTTTAACTCATTACTTTGCAATGTTAGTTTTTGCTGGGTATATTAGAGTATATTCTATAAAAAATCGTGAAAAGTGAAATAAATAACAAACAAATTATAATTAATATATACATAATAAAAATTTTATTAAATTCTAAATGAAAACCATAATCAAGTGATATTAAATCGCCACTAATAAAATCGCGTGATTTCAATATTTTTTGTGCGCAGAACACCTTTTTTAATGCAATTAAATTTAAATAGAAAAAATGGGAGAAGCGAAAAAACTGCCGGGAAACTTTTATTTATAAATTGACTGTATAAAAAACTCTAGAGAAAAAGTTCGTGTACGCCAGAAAGATCTTGCGTATATCAGAATTTTCTATAGAAGATCTTGTATATATCAGAAATATATATAGAAGAGTATTTTTTTTTTAGAAAATCTTTTGTCGAAGACTCTTGTGTTATGTATAAAATCTTGTGTATAAGAATATATTCGGGTTTTCTATATTAGGTATCTTTAAAAAGTCTTGTGTATAAGAGTATTTTCCTTAAAAATCCTGTATATAAAAGTATTGTTAATAAAAACCCTGTGTAAACTATTTATTTCTATAGAAAATACAGTGTTTAAGACTCTTTTCTATAGAAATTATTGTGTAACTATATGACTTACATCAAAGTAAAATATTTTGTATAAAAGTTTTTCCATAGAAATCCTGGGAAATAAACAGCGTTTAAAAAACTGCAGTCAAATTAGAAAAACTGCAATTTCTTCCACTTTTTCATTTGTCATTGGCAAGAGAAAAACAGTTGCTTTTACTTCTGATTCATTAAATGTAAAAAGTCGCAGTCAATCCAAAAGCAAATAAGAAAAAGCTGTAACAATTTTTCGTTTTTTGTTCGAAAGTTTTTGGTTTCGACTGCAGTGTTTTAAAACCTGGGTGTAAGAATATTTTCTAAAGATAATCTTTTATATTAGGATATTTTCTATTGAACATTTTTTGCATTAGAGTAATTTCCATAGAAAATCATGCGTTTAATAGAATTTTATACGGAAAAACCAATATATAAGAGTAATTTCTATCGAAAATCTAGTGTATAAGAGTAGTTCTCATAGAAAATTTTGCGTATAAAAGCGGTTTTTAAAAAATTCTGAAAGTAAATATTTTTAGACAATCTCGTATATAAAAGTTATTGATGTAGAACGTTTTCTAACGAAAATTTCGTTTATAAAAGTATTTTCTAGGGAAAATCTTGTGCCCTAAAATTACTTTCCATATACTTCATGTAAACATCACTGTCTTTTAGTTTAAGTATTACAATAACAAGCCAAACTTTTTGTATACCTAACTCTCTCACTTGCTCAATAGTGTGATCAATTCTTTTTTTATAAAAAACTCAAATGAAAACAAGTAAGAAAGTATAGTCGATAAAGCCCGCCATTTGATACCCTAAGCCACAGTATATACTAAAAAATTTTCGAACTTTAAGCCAAACATAAATTGTGTTATAAAGTAAGGATTCATATGAGGGTTCTTTGTGCCGAATATTATCTAAATATCAACACTTAAATAAGATTTCTTTGTCTTAAAGCGATTTTGGCGAGGGGGTTTATATGGGACCTATGATCACTTTTGGAGCTACAACTACAAATTTTTATCAATACCAATATTTATAAGGAACTTATGGCACTTAAAGCCAAAGGGAGTGGTATTAATATAGAGGATATGGTAAAAAATTTACCGATTTAAAAAAAATTTGGAAGCCAATTTAATCTTAACACCAACATAATAAGATAGCTTAATGGCACAAATACTATTCCGGAAAGAAGTTTGTATAAGTGCTATATGAAAATATGAACCGATTCTTACCAGTTTTAAAAAGCTACGTCCTTTTGTACCAAATTTCATCAAATTGTCTTGAAAATTGATATCTGTAATTTGCGCATAAGGTTACATGGAAGATAACCAGCCAGCCGGACGGTAGGACGGACGGACAGACAGGTTGACATCGTTGGATCGAATCGAAAAGTGATTCTGAGTCGGTCGGTATAAAGTTGGGTCTAGGACCAATATTTCAATGTGTTGCACACATCAGCACAAACGCATAATGCCCTCTCCACTATTGTGGTGTGGATAAAATGAACATTGAAATGATGTCATACATTTTTGAATACTAATCGTTTAAATTCGTTATTATTATAGCATTGAGCTCTTTTTTTTGCTTTGTATTAAATAATAATAAAAGCTTGTTAGGAAGTTATTAACAAATTAAAATTAATATTTTTTTATTTGTTGTGTGTGTTTGTGTTTTTGCAAAATATATAATAATTTCTCTTTTTTGCGTATTCTTCAGAACAATTTCTAAAGAAGTAAAATAGGTTTTGAAAATGGTGATGTCATGGAAGTTTTTTTGCGGCTATAGCAGAAATATTTGTTTAACGCAAAAAAAGTATCGAAAGTATAAGAAATTAAACAAAAATGTTAGATCATTAAGTTACAACTAGCCTGAAAGTATTCAGTGTCGATGTTTTTCAAAAGGTCTTAGGCAAATCGCCGAAGTCATACGAAGCAGATCTTAGATCGTAAGATTAAAGAGAACATAATGAAATACATTAATGATATTGAACAGTACTTCAAATATTTTCACACTTAGTGAGAAATAAACTAACAAACTTCAAAAAAAATAACTAAAAAATAATAATGAAAAAGCGCAAATAACTCATAACTTCATATGCATGCCATGTATATGACAGATAGATAATAAATTTCCGTTAATTTGAAATTTCCTTGCTTTATTGCATAGTCAACATTGACAAATAATTAAGAAATTTAAAAAAGCGAACAACAAACATACATGTGTAAATAATGACTCAGTGTTTCGACAAAAAAATCTCTTAAATATGAAATACCAATCCAAATACAAAATTTACTTAATGATTAATAACACTGTGCTAGTTGAAAAAATACACAAGCTGGGCACCTGGCGTTTTAACCTAATTACGCTGAATCCAGTGGTGCTAGCCGTTTTTTTAGGTTAGCTCTGGTTTTCGAGATGTACCGTTATATCGAAAATGGAGGAGGTTGCACAACATATGTTCGCGTAACTCAAAAACGCTTTAGATTATTGAAAAAACTAAAACCGAAATTCCGCAATAAAATTTCCTTTAAGAAAAGTAAAATATGCGCAGTCGTTTTAGACACATAATTTTTTTTTTTTTTGGAAAAAAAACAATTTTTTTTTATAAAAATTTTTAAATTTTTGTTTTTTAAAAAAAAAATTTAATTAATTTAAGAATTTCATAAAACGCAATATTTGTATGGGAGCCCCCCTAAGAAGTGGAGTTTTTAGTTTTTTCAATAAGCTAAAGCGTTTTTGAGTTACGCGAACATATGTTGTGCAACCTCCTCCATTTTCGAAATAACGGTATATCTCGAAAACCAGAGCTAACCCAAAAAAACGGCTAGCACCACTGGATTCAGCGTACCCAAATTAGGTTAAAACACCAAGTGCCCAGCTTGTCTAAAAAAGTGTCAATTTCTATCACAGTGTTATTTTCAACAAATTCCCAACAATAAAAATGTGTTGAAAAAATCGCTTAAATAATTAATGTACGCAACAAAAAACAAAATATAGTTATAAACAGGAAAACCAGAAATATGCTATAAAAAGAGTTTTATGCGCATTAAATATGCAGTAAAAACTTTTAAATATGTCCTTAAAATTTTTAATAAATGTGCCCTAAAAATCTTATTTAGTCTGGGTTCACACTATGAAAGTTTTCTTTCAGAAAGTCTGAGTTTATGGGTGAGAGAGGAGAGAAGAAAAGCATGTTCCCTTCCCCTCTCACCAATAAACTCAGACTTTCTGAAAGAAAAATTTCATAGTGTGATCCTAGACTTACAAACAAAACATTCAACAATTTAATAATATTTTCATTTAATAAACAAGCAAAAAAAAAAGCGTATTCTGTCTATTCCAACCATATGATACCCTACACCACATTGTTTATAGACAACATATTTAAGAATTTAGCAAATTGGAACCCGTAGGCGCACCAGTACAAAATATGTGCCAATAAAACTAGATTCATATCAACATCTATACAAGATTTTTGTGATATTAAGGTGATTTTAGGAAATATCACTGAATTTTATATCAATATTAGCATTTATATAAAAGTTATGGTTTCAAAAGCTATTTTCGGGAATTATATTTGTATGGGAGCTTCTGTCAAATATGGACCGAATTCAACCAATTTGATAAGGTTATTTAGTTAACAGTAAGTGAGCCGAGTTAAATCAAAATACGAACATGATAAGATAATTTATAAACACAAAGTTTCTATTCCGGAAAGAAGTTGGTTTCACACCATTTTGCACACATTGTTTGCTGGACAGTCATACAGCTGGACGGACGAACATCGTTAGCTCGACTTAAACCTGTTCACCAGAATTTGAAACAATTTTTTTTGTGTAGGTGCGAGAGCACAAAAATTCAAACTATCCAAATAGGCGTCAAAAAGGTTGAATATGCTTTATAAACCTAAACAAATGCTACAAAATATTATTTTAACTAAAATATGAAAAAATTCCGCAAAATTTGCCCTTACCAGAACTGCCAGATTTGACGATTTATCGTCATTTGGCGATTTTTTGTTCCGAAATTAGCAAAGTGCCGATTTGTTGATTTTTTTTAAAAAGTGACGATTTTTTTCAGTCTCCAAAATCTGAATAAAGCTTCGTTCACAATCAAAAAAACATTTTTACTTGGTGTTCATAATAGAGCAATAATTTATTTTGCAACCACACACATTTTGCATTAAGAAACCGTTTGCAAATTTTAGCTACAACAATATTATTTATTTATTATTATATTTTACAACATTTTGTTAAAATTTTCATTCAAAACTAAATAAAATTATTTTAAACGTCAGAAACAATTTCATACAAATTGTTGCTGAAGTTCTAGTTGACTCAACTTTAGTTACATTTTTAAAAAATTTGTAGTTACATTTTTCTTCTAAAAATGAAAGGAAAATATATGAAATACTTTCGGAAGAAAAAAGATAGAAGAAAAAACGAAAATGTTTCTCTTATTGTGAACGAAGCTTAAAACATTAAATTTTCTGACACGTTTGTTTTTAATCTTGGAATGTTAAACCTTAACAAGAGCGGAAGGCGTAACGTTTTCTTTGGCTTAGCTTTTACGCTGATATGCCATACCAAAGCAAGAGCGTCAACTTTACGTCGCAAACGCACAAATTATAAATAAAAATAAAGATGAAAACGTAGATTGACCATAAAATAGCTAAATTGCTATTATATATTAACAATAGCGGCAAACTTTATTAATAAACGAGCTGTCAAAATCGGTTATTCCAATTGCAAAGTGTTGAGGCCGCTCTATTCAAAAACTAGAAAACGCGTGAAGCTCTTGTTTAGGTACTGCTGTAATATGCAAGTCTTAAGAAAATCTTTAAATAATTATTTTTAAAGTACAAAAACAACAATATTTCGTCAAACCATCATCGAATGAACCCTTTACGACTCTCTGTATAAATCATAATTTCAACAATTCTACGGAGAACATTTTACGAGAAGTAAGATAATATCTACATGAGTCTTTTCCCGTGTGAGCAATCTTCTACGATTAAAAAATGCGGCCATCGACGATCAAAGACGCTCTTCATGAGACTCCCAGTATCTCTTACACGATTGAAAATGCTAGCTGGGTATGAAGTAATTATGTTTTTGTTTGAATGTTTTGTTTTTTTTTTTTTTATAAAAATCTAACAAAATCGTTTAAAAAAAATTAACTTTTAAAGTTGTGCGATTTTTTTTTGCCGATTTTTCGAAATGTAAAAGACGATCTTTTTATTTTTTCTCAGGAAATTGACGATTTCCTCACAAATTTATCTGGCAGCCTGACAAACGATGCCAAAGTTGATTAAAAGCTCAAACGGATAACGATATTGTTTCGGCCTTATGCTATGTTCATACGACGATATAAACCACTCGTTTCGCTCTCTGAAACTAGTTTGCCAAACATGCTGTTCATACGATTCATTCTTGTTTCATTTTGACACTTTTTTTTTGTTGTTAGTGTGATTTTTTTTTAAATACATAAAAAAGTAAATAAAACATAAAAATATATTATTTAATACTTTTATTAATATTATTATATTATAATTATCACTTTATTTTATTAAACACCAATTTTTACTTTGGTTTTTTCTTTGTTTTGATTTTTTTTGAGAGCTAGTTCAGATAAACTAACGATAAATGTTATCAAAATTGGAGATGATAGTACATTTTTCCTGTTTCGCAGCCTGTTTCAAAATGAAACGACCCGTTTCGCTCACAAAATTTTGTATGGGGAAACAAGTCGTTTCAATCATGTTTGGGGCGCGAAACAGGAATAAGAGAGCGAAACTCGAATATTGCTGTCCGTGTGAACATGGTATTAATTGGTAGCACAAGGAAAACATGCAATTGCGTACTTACGATATTCCTATAACGAATTGATATCGTATATCTTAAAATTTTCTTATGCCAAGGTTTTCTTAAAAAAAGGTTTTGCTGAATCAATTAACGAAGTGTTTTTCAATCCCCTTCAGATTCCTTATATCCAAGTTTCACTGTAAGTAATTGTTAAGGCCTAACCATTATATGCATAGCCTTGCTTAACCTACTGTCAAAAATAAACAAAAAGTCTCTCAAATGTATTTAATAAAACAAAAACAAAATAAAAAAAACATTGGATTCCGTACGGAATGTGCGATTAGATTCGCAACTTGCTTAAGCAAATGACAGTTTTATTTAACTTAGCAAAAAGTCTCCTTAAGTTCAATATGGTTTGCCTCATATAATAAACATGCATTCGCACATTTGCTTAAGCCAACTTAAGCACATTATGGTTGGGCCTTTAGAAAAAAATAAATTTTCTTTGAGAGCTTTTATTTAACACCAAATCAGTTAATTGATTTTTCTTTTTTTCGGTTAAAAATAGATTAGTTTATTTAAAAAATGTGTTAAAAAAAAAAAACTCCAATTAATAAAAATACAATCAAAGTATTTGTTTCAATTGCAAACAAAAGAAACTTCTTTAGAAAAATACATTAAATTATAATTAATGATGATTGAATTAATGTTCAGTTTTGACACAGTTTTTGCAAAATATTTTTTTTCTTAATTTTGAATTAATTAAAAAATAAAGTTTATTTATTCTTTAAATGAAGACAAGCATTTGACCTGCTGTTATTTGGGCTTAATCAAGCACAATGGGGTAAGAAAAGCACAAAATAAATGAGAATTAATAATATTTCAACAACTAGTCCCGCCTTTTTGTATTTTGCGAGAGGTTAAACTTTTATTAACACAACTTATAAAGTAAACAAATATTTTTTATATAAAAAATTAATATAATCTTATTTTATAGAACAAATTTTTTTAACGGTATTTTTAATTGAAATCTTAGATATCATGTCAAAAAAGTAGTGTTTAATATTTAAAAAATTATAAAAAAAAATTCTATAAAAAAATTTGTGTTGAAAAGTATTTGCTCTGAGAGAGGGACACTACGAGGTGGGTGGTAATGAGGTAGCGGACCAAATCGCGAGACATGGCCTTTAGACAATTTCGTGTATACGAGTATTTTCTTTAAAAAAATTCGTGTATAAGAGTAGTTTGTTTAAAAAAAATTTTGTGTTAAATAATTAAATAAATATAAATATAAAAAAAAGAGTATAAATTTCCAAAAAAAATTACGTACATTAAAGTATTTTCAGTGCTATATATAATTTCGTATACATAGAAAAGTATATTCCAAAAAAAAAGGAAATACAATTTTAATAGAAAACAAAATTTTTTAAAAAATGTCTACTTCTAAAGTTCTTTGTATAAAAAGAACTACTTTTAAAAGAGCATAATGTACATATTAGATATCATGTCAAAAAAGTAGTGTTTAATATTTAAAAAATTATAAAAAAAATTTCTTTAAAAAAATTTGTGTTGAAAAGTATTTACTCTGAGAGAGGGACACTACGAGGTGGGTGGTAATGAGGTAGCGGACCAAATCGCGAGACATGGCCTTTAGACAATTTCGTGTATACGAGTATTTTCTTTAAAAAAATTCGTGTATAAGAGTAGTTTGTTTAAAAAAAATTTCGTGTTAAATAATTAAATAAATATAAAATAAGAACATTTAAAAAAAATTTTTTTAAGAAACGCTTTTCTTAAAAAAGAACATTTTTAAAAAATTTGGCCCGCCCCCCTAGATTTTATCCTGGCTACGCCCATGTATTCGTGTACTGTCATCGGGAATATGTTGCCTGCAAAGTTTCATCCATTTGCATCGAGTAAAAGGCGGTCAAAAAATTGTTGCCTCCTCCCTCCCCCCTAGATTTTATCCTGGCTACGCCCATGTATTCGTGTATTGTCATCGGGAATATGTATGCCTGCAAAGTTTCATCCATTTGCATTGAGTATAAGGCGGTTAAATTAACGTTACAAGATTTGATTTTCCGAAGTGAAGCTAAAGAAAAGGTTTTAAAAATTTTGCCCGCCCCCCCTAGATTTTATCGTGGCTTTGCCCATGTATTCGTGTATTGTCATCGGGAATATGTATGCCTGCAAAGTTTCATCCATTTGCATTGAGTATAAGGCGGTTAAATTAACGTTACAAGATTTGATTTTCCGAAGTGAAGCTAAAGAAAAGGTTTTAAAAAAGAGTATAAATTTCCAAGAAAAAATTACGTACATTAAAGTATTTTCAGTGCTATATATAATTTCGTATACATAGAAAAGTATATTCCAAAAAAAAAGGAAATATAATTTTAATAGAAAACAAAATTTTTTAAAAAATGTCTACTTCTAAAGTTCTTTGTATAAAAAGAACTACTTTTAAAAGAGCATAATGTACATATGAATAGTTTATTTAAAAAATATTATTATGTATAAGAGTTTTTTTTAATAGAAAATTCCATTAGAACTGTTTAAAAAGTAGATATTATGCTATCGGCTAATAATGCAGATTTCTGCTATACGTAAAAAGTTTTAAGAAACTAAGGATTATTTTGCTTTTCGTTAATTTCTTTTATTCTTAACTCTGGATAAAATCAACATTAATATGCATATTAACATTAAACACGTTGACTATAAAATTTTTAAAATCATTAAAAAAAAAGAATAAATATTTTCGGTAGCAGTCAGAGATTTTTTTTCCATTGGTCAATTAGGCCAACAACTACTTTTACCGGCTTTACACATTTTAATGATGGCTTGCAAAAAAAGAAAGAATAAACTGGTTGCCTTTGCATAAAATCGACATTAATGTCATGTTAATTTATGAGACTAGGCATTTAACATAAATTATTCAATAAAAATAAATATTTGATTGGGCATTCAGAAATATTCGACAAAGAAAAACATAATTTAAACGCCAATTATTGATTCAAAACACAAGAAATTAAAAAATTCTTATATTTTTTTTTTATGAATTTAGGAATGTAAATATTCGATACCACTCATGTTGGTTTGAATTGCAAAATATTTTTTAATCAAAATCGCATAAATTACCTCATTTCTTCCCATTAAATATTATTTTCGTTCATTATTTAAATTTTGAATATGATTTGCCTAAATTACTTTTCTTGGAAATTGCACACACATATAAAATAATTCCATTTTATCTAATAATAAAAATCATAAAACCCAAGACAATTGTAGATTTTTTTCTAAATTAAATTTGATTGAAAGAAGTTTTTCTTTGCACAAAAATTTTTATTTAAATTGCATAATTAATTTGTTTATTTGTCTCTTGCTGTTAAATAAAAATGAAACAGATTTTTCAATTAATAATTATAAACTTTAAAGGGGTAAATTTTTTATACTTTTTGAGTATAAAAGTATTTTTTTATCGAATTTTTTTCCACAATATTTTTTTCTTAAGAAAATATAATTCTATTAAAGTATTTTTAACAGAAAATATTATAGAGAAGAGTACTGTATTTAGAAAATATTGCGTATAAGAGTATTATCTAAGAAAATTCTGTGTATTAAAGAATTTTTTTTTAACAAATATTGTGTATTAAGCTTCGTACAGACAGACGACGGTGGTCAGATCTTTCAATGTTGTCATTAAAATTGACTAAAAATGCCTTGCAACTGTGTTAACATTGTGCGCTATTTTCATTTGGCAGATGTGTTAAATTAATGCATCTGACAATGGCACCATTGTCAGAAAAATGACAATATTGTAAGATCTGACCATCGTCTGTACGAAGCTTTAATATACTTTCTTACAAACAAATATTGCGTACAAGATTATTTTCTTTAGAAAATCTTGTGTTTAATAGTATTTTCTATAGAAAATACATATATCTATAGAAAATATATTGCGAATAAGAGTATTTTCAAAAAATTTATATACAAAATGTATATTAAAAGTATTGAGTATTGATGTATTTTTTTTTAGAAACTATTGAGTATAACACTATTTTCTACCGAAAATATTGTGCATAATAGTATTTTTTTTTTTAAAGATATTGTGTATAAGAGTATTATTTTCAAAAAAAGAACTATGTAGTTTTGTATAAACAAATCTTGTGTTTAAAAGTACTTTCTATAAAAAAAATTATGTATAAAAGGGTTTTCTATAGAATATTATGTTACTTAAGGGTAAAATGATCAACATTTGGCTTTAAATTTTTAATGCACTCGCAATTTTTTAGCCATACACTCATACTTTTAAAAATTATAACCTTTAAAATTCTCTTTCAACCTAAGTGTTTCAAACTTCCGTTCAAGAAAACAGCTGATTACAAGTTTAATGAAAAAATTTTTCGATTGTCCTTATAAATTGTTTTCTTTTATGTAAATTGCTTAAAAATTGAGTGCTTTCAGTTTATGGAAATTTTGACAAACTTTTGCAAAAGACTATCAAGAAAAACTTTAACGTGTAGTTGTAGTGTAATGGTCGTTTTCTCAATGTATCGACAAACTGTTTGTTACTTAATGTCAACATAAATTTATTATACCGATAAACTGTCCGTTAATGATTTTGGGTTTCTCAATATACCGACAAAAAACATTGGTTTGAGTTGGCAACACCACTCAAAATACATGTAAAAGTTGAGAGTCAGCTGATTAAATTTATCTGAACGTCAAATAAAAGGAAAATAAATAATTTTCCGATGAGTGCTGGCAAGGTATATTTACACAAGGTAGACTCGTTGGCCCATATGTTTGTCAGCTGTTTACCCCAGTTGGAACCCAGACGTCAAATTTCGTGTATATGAGCCAAAATTTGTGCATTTGTGCGTTAAATTGATTTTGACAACTCGGTTCTTTTTATAGAGCAGCATGTCTACACTCCCAAATGACTCTACCTTGTGTAAATGTACCTTGAGTGCTGTACCCATGTTCTGTAACTTTAGTGAGAACTTCTCGCATCGAAAAGATGTAAAACAAAATATTCCATCGTTTCTCGAAAAGTGAGAAAAAAGTGTGTCTGTAACTTATGTCGAAAACTATCAAAAGAGATTACGTCGTTACGTTATAAAAGTCATAACATTGCACTCGAAGCCGATGTGACATTGCAGACGTTAAGGACGCCAGTCACACATATAGTTAACGGCGACCAAAATTTACTAAAATTGAAAAATTATCAACGACGGCGGCGAAAATACAACCGTCGGCCATGCCAAATAATGTAAAGTGCGACTTTAATGTTTGTTGTTTGTAAACGAGCTTTGAAAAAATTCGTATATTTTATAAAAATGGTAAAAGAAAATAATTAAACAATAAAAAAAGGGCCAAGAACATAATTTTATTATTATTATTCTTTGCAATTTGCATTTTTAGTTGTTTTTTAGTGTTAAAATTTTTTTCTCGCCCCATTTTTATTCGTGAGTTTTTTTGACAGTCCAAAGCGGGAACTTTTCTCACCAAAATGTTACAGACACACTTTTTCTGTAAATTGTCGAGTAATTTCCTTGCGTGACAGCTTGTACTCGCCAAAAAAAGTTACAGACACAGTTTAGTGAGAAAAACAGCTGTTTGTTTCAATATACGGCATTTTTGTTCTATTTCACACATTTCAATCGAAAAGTTTCTCGACACGAGAGTTACAGAACATGGGCACTGGTTAGCATTGCGACAAAATAGAAGCAAATGAGACATTGAGAAAACAAAATTTCTTTTATGTGCAGTTTTTCGTTGGGAAAAAAGATAATCGCCTAATGAGAAAATGGCCATAATAGTTCTTTTAAGACAATATTCCATACAACAGTAATTCCTAAAGAATTTTCTTTTCAAAATGCGGTATATAAATGTATTTTCTATAGCAAATATTGTGTATAAGAGTATTTTTCTATAAAAAATATTGCGTATAAGAGTATTTTTTCTATAACAAAAATTTTGTTTTAGGTTTATATTTTTTGGAAAATATTGTATAAAATTTTTTTGTAAAAAATATTAAGAGTACTTTCGGTAGAAAATATATGAAGTTTTAAGAATGTTTTTTTATAGCAAATATTGATCCTGTATAAGAAAGTGTAATATATATTCACATACAGATATAAAAAAATTTTGCTTAGAAAAGATTGTCCACAACACTCACTTCTAAAAAAATCAGCCTTGCTACGAGGGTCGTTGTCGTGATCGAAGTCGTAGTCGTTTAAAATGTTTGTCGCTATAAAATTTACGACAATGACAATGTAAAACACACAGAAACTTTGTAGTATTTATGTATGTCGTTAACGACAATCATAATACCAATTTTAAAAAAGGACTGGTTTTCGACTAACACTACGACACTCATAAAAAGGCCGAATATGTGAAGAAACAAATTTTAATCTATAAATAATATTGTGTATTAAAGCATTTTCCAAAAAATCATTGTTTTTTAAAAACAAATCAAATTATATAAATTATTCAACAATATCTGTATCATATTTAATCAATCATACTAGTACTTTCTAGATTTGTAAATTATACAAAATATCTACTTTCGCAATACGATATAAAACCAAAAAAATTATTTATATTTTACATCAAATGAATAAATTTTTAATTATCTTATATTTCCAGGTAAATATTGAACAACATTTTTGCTAGAAATATACTCACATATGTACGTACTACGTACTAAATTAAATAAGTAAGTAGCTTTTAATTTTACTTTATTTTTTCTATTTAGTTAAGAATAACTATCTGGCACATGTTTTTAACCCTCGTTTGTTTATTGATTTTTTTTTTTAACTAAAGTTATTTTAACCCAAAATATTTTATTCAAAACTATTAAAGCATATTTTGAGGATGTTAAAAAAGCATGTTATCGGTGTTTGTTCTTTTTTTTGTTATTAAATTGATAAGGAATTAAGCGTTTTTTGTTTTATAACTGTCGGCAAATGGTTAATCTTATAAAGGTTTATTGATGTTTATTGTAACCTTTACGAAATTGTTTCATAAAAAGCGCTTGAAAGGCATTTAAGGGAGTTTAAAAACTATATATAAAAACAAAAAAAATTTTCAGTCAAAATGTATATTAGTGTTCGAAAATAAACTAAACATGATTAAGCGTACGGTACACACACCCAGAAACTATATTTATTTTTTAGAGTTTTAGCATTTGTACACATCCATTAATACCGTTTAAAACTACATATCTTCACGAAAGTAACGAACATTATGTTTTTCGTTAAAAAAGAAAACAATTCAATTGTTGTGGTTCTGTTTTATATTTTAATGTGTTGTGTGTTGTGTGTTTTATTTACATTGATGAAGGAATGAGCAAAGAAAAAGTTAAAGCAACGCTTCTTAAGATTTTTTTACACGTTGTGTATTTTGCAGTCAGTGACTTTGTCAGATTTAATATTCATATGCAATTGCACATGTCTGTCAAAATTGACAAATATAGAAGGTTTTTGGTTTTATCTGACATAACCTTAAATCGTACACATCCGTAAATTTTATACTAATTTATATTTCTATTCGCTTGTTTCTTTTAAGAATATGTGTAAATAAATAGATTTTTGTGTATATATGCCGCCACAAACAAATGACTTGCGAAACTGCTGACGTCGGATGGCTTGTCCGTTAAAAATAAAACACGCTCTAATTGACAAATTTCACACTGCAAATTCGGGCTGATATTTACAGAAGCAATTTACATGACATGTTTGCAATTTGCAATGGGTAATTCGACAAGCACACTACTAAATACATGTCGTGTAAAAGAACCTTAACTACAAAGAAAAAAATAAAAAATTGATTTCGATTAAAAAATTTGTGATATTATTTATTAATTAAATTTGCACCAGTAAAGAAATTAAAAGTATTAATTTAACGTTTAATTAAGTTTATTAAACGTTTAATTCGCTTGATTACATTTTGAATTAAAACTAATTTTATTTTTGATTACTGCTTTTATTAGTGAAAAATGGCAAAGCCTCGTAGGTAAGAGCATTTTCTATAGAAAACCTTGTACACAAGAGTATTTTCTATAGAAGCCCTTGTTGTGTTTAATAACTGAATAACTGATTTTCTGTAGAAATTTTTGCGTCGAATAGTATCTACTAGAGTATCCAATTATTTGACTTTTGGTTTTGTTCGAGTAAGAAATTAATCGATTTTTGAATTTTAAATTTGCTCGACTAATCGAGTAAGGCCTTTAAATTATGCAAAATACACGAATAATTCGAATAATTCAAATAATTTTATCCAATGGGGAAAAAACATAAATCTCTGCATGAATTGATACTTTTATTTTATTAATAAATACAAAAAAATAATAATGCAAACATGTAGTTTAACAATAAACAATAAAATAGCAATTTATATCGCTCCTTTATTCTAACATGGTCATATTTTAAAAAAATCAAAAATTTAAAGTTACTTTAGCAAAAGAGTTCATTCATACCTTCTTTATACATATGTAAAAATAAAATCAGTTTTATATCTTAAACTGAACCGAAGTTATAGTAAAATATATTTCATTAAACCTGTACACAGAAAAAAAAAAATTTCATATTTGAATACGAAAATCGCATATTTGATTACAAAAATTTTTGAATTTTCTGCGATGACGATTTTTGCGGTATTGATAAAAAAGTTTGTATGTATAATTGTTAAATTTTTAGTCAACAACCAAGTTTATTGAGTCAATAAAAAAGTTGTTGCCCAAAATAATTTTTTTCAACAAAATGTTTACTTGATTTGTTTAAATAAATTGTTGAAAATGTTAATCGAATCTCTATTTTTTTATTTATTAATGATGATGTCATAAATTTTCAATTTTTATATTTTTATAAAAACAATAAAAATTTTTAATCCAGGGATAAGAAAGTTCCTATGCGCATTTCACTGGTTGCTTAGGCCAGATCATCAGGAAACCTTTCCCAAAGACTTTGGCAAAACTAAATATATTATTCAAATAAAACTGTAAAACAAATGAGAATTATGAGCTATTCAAAAATGGACAAGAGTTGTTGAAATACTGTCTTTACTTTGATTCAAATATTTTTTTTATTGAATATGAAGAAATATTTAATTATTTCATTATTAAATATGTTTTATTGAGTGCTATTTTGCAAAGTGTAAATTTGATACATTTTTTCTTTGAATCAAACAAAAAACTATTTGACCTAAAATTTTATTTTTAACAAACTGTGTTGTTAAAAATTTTCTTGAGATATTTTTTTCTGTGTATCTAAAGGTTAATTTTGAAAACTTTAAGTTATGACTTTGTTGAAATAAAGAAGCGTTATGTGCTGTGTAGATAGTTTTAAAACTTTTAAATTAAATAAATAATTTAAAAAACCAAAAAACCCGGCTGCAAAAAATACAGTTTTTATAATTTAAAAATTAAATTCACACTAATTCGGTTTAAAGGGTGTCACACCGATGATGGAAAATCAAAAAATTTAGATATGACAGCGAATATTACGTCCAGCACACGTACATACACGAGTGCAGTTGCCTGCTGGACAAGCATTTGAAATATGTATTTGGCCCTTAACAGACTATAAAATGATCTGAAAGCCAAAATTTAGTACAGTTATGTTTATAAGCAGGCGGGAACCAATACTTTTGTTCGGTTTTGAATTTGCAATTGTGTCCCGCCTGCTTAACTTAATGCGGGTATTAAATATAGGCAAGAGCTCATATCTTTTGAGACAATTTTTTATTTACTTCTTATATTTTTGTTTTTAGTTCCGCCATATTTTGTGAGAGGTGCCAGTAAGTTATGAAAAAACTTTTAAATCCCAATTTATTATTCCTAGAAATCGAGTGAAATTGAGTTTGATGGAAATTTTTAGTTAAAAATCTTTTAAAAATCACTTAATTTTTTATAATTTTTTTTATACTCTTAAGTTTTTAAAATTACTTTGATTTCAATTTCACTGATAACTTATTAAATTTTTGTAATCTTCTTTAATTTACACACTTTTTTACGTGAATGTTAAACCATATATGAAAAATGTGCCATTAAAGTTCCAAATTTCAAATTTATGGAATTTAACGTTTATAATGATAAAAATAATTTGTCTCTCAAACAACAACATCTTAAAAGTAGGGAATGGTAAATGGATTCCAAAATCGACTTTCGATTTTTCGATCGACTTTTTTTATTTCGATTTAAAATCGATTTCGAAATCGTTTAAGATAAATTTGCAAAAAGTAAACCATATATCACAAAGGGGAAAAATCTGATTTTTTTTAAATACTAGGTACTTATTGCCTATTTCCGATGTGCGAGAGAATTCGCAAGAAGATTTTTACTGTGGGTTGATATTATCACTGTTTATTGTTTCCTGCAAAAAGTGGAGATGTGTAAATCTTGAGTTGACTCACGATATGAATGTATGTATGTAAAGGCAGAATTAGTCTTCACTTTCTGTTCTGTTACGAATCAGCTGATTTATTTTTGTTATTAAAAAACATGTAAAATAGATTAGTTTTTCCGTTCTGTTACGGTTCAATCTGTTAATATCAAAAACTTGTTAAGTAATTGTAAGTGACAGCGTAACAGAACAGAAAGTAAAGACTAATTCTGCCTTAATGGGTGATTTTTTAAGAGCTATAGGAAAGTTTAAAAAAAAACACAACAAATTCAGAAAAATGCATGAAATCTTTATTTGAATCGATAGTACGGTCCATATAATTTAATGTTTGAAGATTATGTCATGCAAATGTTGACCGTGACTGCGCCTCAAATGGTCCATCCGCTTAGTCCAATTTTGGCATACTCTTTTCAACATTTGGGCCGGTATCTCATGAATAAATGCTTCAATGTTGTCTTTCAATGCGTCAATTGAAGCGGGCATGTGTGTTAAGACATGAGCTTTAACATAGCCCCACAAAAAATAGTCTAAAGGCGTTAAATCGCACGATCTAGGCGGCCAATTTAAACGATACTATGTACTAGATTTTGAGTAGATTTCGTCAAAATCTAAAAAATTAACGGGTTTTACTACATATATTAAAAGTATGTACACTAATTTTTTGTTAAATTAATTACTTCTCGTACAATACTAAAAAAAATTATTAGATTGATCTGGATGATTATTTCAATAAAGTCAAGGTTAGAGTGTCATCATTTTAGGGTTTGGTGGAATTTTACTAAAGCTTCATGACTAAAAAAAAAACAGTACAATTTCATGACACACCTGTTTCAAAATACAATGTCAACATAGTTACAAAAAATAAGCACAGATAAACTTAGGGAAACCATTAGGATAGAAACTCTCTTCAAAAAAAAAAAAATATCTCAAATTTTCGTTCGTCTGAATTACAACAACTAGGAACACAGCGGAAAACTTTTAAGCGCTTCCACAGTTAAGGCCTAAAAAAAGATCTACAAATGCATTCTCAATAAACTTTTACTTAGTACACTTTGCTTTGTTTGAAAAGGGGTTTAAGAATGACTTTTTATAAAATATCTTAAAAATTTTAATTTTTTTTATAAGATAAGGCCTGTCAACAACAAGGTTTGAAAAACTGCAGTCGCAACCAAAAACTGTCGAACAAAGAACGAAAATTTGTGTACAACTTTTCGCTTTTTGAGTTGGTTTGACAGCGACTGTTTACATTTAATGAATCAGAAGTAAAAGCAACAGTTTTTTTTATTGGCCAATGAGAAATTAAGAAGTGGAAGAAATGGCTGTTTTTCTAATTTGACTGCCGTTTTTTAAACGCTGGTAAAAAACCGCCTCTTAAAAGTTATGTGGAAATGTTTAGGAAATACATACTTCTCAAGTATCTGAAAAAATACTCATCAACAAAAGGTTTTTATTTACTCACTTCGAATTATAAGCAACAACAATTATGCTGAGATAAAGCTTATTTTTTATTAATTTTTTGAAGGCCTTCTAGATGCGACAAAACAAGGTCTTGGTGTATAATGCCAAGCCCAAGGTATATTTATAGCAGGTAGCTGCGAGATTACAACAATTTTACAATAAAACAAACAACAGGGCTTTTTATTGTTGTTATGTGATACGAACTGTCAAACAGCAAAGGGGTTGATATGAGATAATAAAGACAAAAGATAAAGACAAAAAACTTGTTTACTATACAACATTTGACAGCTCGTATCACAAAACAAGCAAATAAAAAAATAAACAGCTGGCTTTCCGAGACTACCTGCTATAAATATACCTTGGCCAAGCCGTGTGAATTAGAAATGATGTTTCAAAAAGCTTTAAAGAAGTCCGATATACTTTTATTTTTTTCCTCTGGGTAATTAAATTTTTTAACAACTTAAGCATTTGGAAGTGGCAAATTAAAATAAAATGTACTACTTACTTTTTAAAATATTGGAAACATATCTTTTAGTTTGAATACCTTTTTCCACTAAATTTCGGGTTCTAAATCACTATGAAGCTCATGATTATTGAAATCTAAGAGTCTATGTGGAGCCATTTGTGCCTATTTGTTCCGAAACTAAATAACATCAAGTAACACCTGATCTACACCTAAAATAAATTAGCCACGACAGTAAAAATTACACTCAATTCGGGTAATTACCCACAAAGTAGCAACACTGCCTAGTAATTTGCCATGCTGAAAACTATAAAACCCTTATGGCCGTTTTCTCGCTGTAACGACAAACCTGCCTACTACTAAATCTCAACATAAATTTATTATTTTGGTTTTCTCGATATACCGACAAAAATATTTTTCTCAGTTGGCAATGCCTTTTAAAATAGATGTCCAAGTTGGGAGTTACTTGGTGGCCACACGATCAAGCTTTGCCTTTAAATTCCATTCAGTTTGCAATACACTCTCACTTTTTTACTAACACACTCACAATTTTTGAATTCACCACGAGATCAATTTAACAGCTGATTACATGTTTGTCTTTATAAATTGTTTTGTTGATGAAATCTTGAAAGTAAATTGCTTACAAATTGAGTGCAGCCTACGTCACAGCTTTCAATTTATGTAAATTTTGACAAGCAGTATATGTAAAAGACTATCAAAAACAACTTGATCGTGTGGCCGCAGGGTTAGCTGATTGAATTTATCTGTATGGCAAATAAATAATTGGCAGATGAGGGCGGATTAGGTTTACGACAGAATAAAAGTAAATGAGACAAAGCGACCATTATACATTTATTTCACTATGCCATTGAATAATAAGATTTATTTTGTAAAAATTTTACATTTTTAGAAAAGCACTTAAATATTGTAGCTTCCAAGGTATATTTACACAAGGTAGACTCGTTAGCCAAAATTTGTACATGGGTTCGTTAAATTGTTTTTGTTTTATACCTATGTATGTATGTAGACAATTTTGACAAGTCGGGTATTTTATAGAGCAGCATGTCTACAATCCCAAATGAGTCAGTCTACCTTGTACCTTGGTAGATACGATTTGATCAAAAAAATCACTCCGCCCTAATGACAGGCTTAAAATTCAAAATTATAATATAAGTTTTCAAGTCATAAAAATTTTTTATTTTCTTTCATCTAAATTTAACAAAAATGCAATTAAAAACTTGAAATTTTTTTTTTAAATAAAAAAGAAACACTTTGTTGAACTGGCCCCCCAGTACGGTTCATTATGCGTTGAATAAAAATATATATGTAACTTTACTATTTACTCACTCAACGACGACGTGCAAGAAATTTAAAGCAGACCGTTATTTATCATACAACAGAAAATAAAAACAATTTTCTTCTTGCCTAAAAATAGTTTTTTTGTTTTAATTTTTCTTGGCTTCTTGGAACACAAGTCATCAGCAAGCAACAACAAATATGTAGTCATGAATCAAAATTATTTCTAAAAATAGTTGGACTCGTATCAAGTTCATCATGCTAATGAAAATCTAGCCATGAAGGAGACAAAGAAGACAAGAGATGACAAAAAGAAAAAAAACACACCACTCAAAGGTCGCTGCACTTGCGCTATTTAAAGGCTTGAATGCGCTATTTAAAGACTGCACGTATCTGTATCTACGATCGCTATTGTATCTGCGTATCTGTGCAATTGCATGTCGTTTATAATGCGTCTAGTATCTTACACATTTTTACACATGTTTGTATTTTTTGCTTTGTTTATTATTTTTTTTTTCTTTGTTTCTTGTTGTTAGAATTAAAGCAATTGCACATTTTAAACAGATGTAGATTTTATGACCGTATATTCTTTTAAACAACTATTAAATTAAATTTTCTTATTTCAGTTTCCAGTGTATTCTGAGTCTTAATCTAAACATTTCTAATTTTCTTAAATGCATATAGAAGCAAGGATCAGTACTGTACATTAATTTAAAAATAGGTTTATCTATTTAGGTGCAACATGTAGCACCCCAAAGGATGCTTAAAAACAAAGACTACAAAACGGAAGTTTATGTTAATTAAGGAACTGTAGCAGCTGTGGTCTTAAAAATGAGAATGAATTAATTTTTAATATTTAAAAGGAAATATTTTATAAATATGTAGTATTGAATTTAAAATGTTTAATAGTAACTATGAATCTAAAGAATAGAAGGAGAAGGAGGGGGTATAATAACCCTATTACATTCGGTTGCTAAACTCATGGCAAGATAATTGCTGGAACGAATAACATCAGGGAGCAAACTACGGCGCTCGATATCGATCGAAATTTTCATTTGAATTGTATTGTAATTTCGATCGATATCGAATGCCGTAATTTGCTCCCAGGTGTCTAATCACCGCATACGATATCGAGCAAAATTGATCGAATTTTTTTTTTTTTTTTGGTATCATGACACTCGATATCCAATGAAATGTATCATACACTTACAAAATTCTGTACGTAATATTAACTGAAATTGTTATATAAAATACATATGTAAATGAAAATTCAGTTAAAAACCGGTCTACTTATTTTTCATTTATTTTTAACAAAAAGTCCATTTAATTTTTACTGTCAAAAATTCAAATGAATTATTATTTACTATCAAAACATAACTTCATATTCCGTAAAAAACGAAGGAATATTCAGTTATTTTCTATAAAATAACTATCAAAAAATTAACTGAATATTCCGTAAAAACAAAGGAATATTTTGTTATTTTAATAAATTCAGTAATTTTCGTTTACTTCACAAAAGAGCTGAATTTATAAAAAAAAAACCAGACAGACACCTGTCCGCTTGTTTTTCTAATGAGAGAGAGAGAGAGAATATTATTATTTACTTACTGTTGGAGTTACTTGCAAACTTATACTTGTTTTAAACATAATGTATGCAAATCATATATTCATTGACATAATGTACATAATTTCTATTCAAATATTTTTCATAATTCATTCATATTTTATCGTTCAAATAAATTGAAACTATTTTTTTTATTACAAAACCACAACACTAACCCCGTTGCACACGTTTATTTTACTTTTGTTGTACTGACCACGTTGTTTACAGAATAACTCTAAATTATAAGACCCCAGCAGCATGACTGATATGGCTCCGCAATTATTTTACTTTAAAAATTTGATGTACATATTTAATTAAATTATTTTAACGAGTGGTTGCCTATTGGTCGAAATTCGGCCATATTTTTTTTTAATACGAAGAAAATATAGTATATTTTACTGGTTTGCCTGTGTCGATTTATATATAAGATTTATATTGTCGAAATATTCGAAAACCGGTTTCTAAAAAATATCGAATAATCGAACACCCTATTTTTTATTATTTGATAATTGAAAAAAACAAATTTTTTGTATTTGTGTTAGTAGCAAATTAGAACGGTTATAACTCTGAAAGTATTAAACAGATTTTAATTAAATATATATTGTGCACTTCTGTAAGTAAATATCTTTCAAATGGTGTATATTTTGTCCAAATCGGTTTACATACAGAGGAGAAAAGTGTTCTTAACTGTTTTGCCTTTGCCGATTTATATATAGATAAATAGAAACTGGGAATTGTTTTACACAAAACAAGCAAATCGTTTTTATAGATAAGTAAAAATTTATTTTTGGTAGTTATTTATATATAAAATAACTTAATATTCTTTTGTTTTAACGAAATTCGCGGTTGAATTTTTGACAATAAAAATTAAATGAACTTTTCGTTACTTTAAAAATTCATTTTCATTTAATTGTACATAAAGAAGAATTTAACTTAATCAACGGACAATATTAACTGCAACTGAAAATCCTTATTAATATGCACTTAGTTTTTTAAATAACTGTTAAGCCTACAGTACACGGAATGTAAAAAAGCCTCATGCGCATGTGGTTCTGACGTAATTATCAAAAAAAAAATCACTACAAAGCCACAATAGCAAGTTCGTGATGTGTGATGACGACAAAATTACGTCAGAACCACATATGAATGTGGCTTTTTACATTCCGTGTACTATAGGCTTTAGAATCAGTTAAAAATAGATTTGCTTGGAATTTTAAATGTTTATTTATTTAAAAATTACTGAACGGAATACTTCTTAAATAAACTACAGTCCGTTACTGTAATTATATTGTGAGTGTAATATTTAGTAACAAAAGACATCACATCTCTCGTGTTTTCAGTGTCTATCGTATGCTAAAAAATACAATAGTTAACTCAATACGATTGTTTACTCGATATCGAATGCGGTAATTATACCCCAGCTGATAAGCCGATACTGAGGAAGGAGCAGGCGGGTTTTAGAAGGAGTAGGTCGTAGTTCGTAAAGATCATATAAACACAATGCGAATTTTTATAGAGCAATCGAAGGAATACAATACCCATCAGTATTTATTGTGTGTTGACTTTGAACGAGCCTTTGATGCTATTTTAATAGATGCTCTCTGGATTATTCTGGTATACTGGTATGATATTGGTATCGGTATCGGTTGCCAACCTTGATTTCTACGCGCTGTTTGGCTTTTTACTAAATAAATGAGACTTCAGATGACAGATATTTGACAACTGACTCTCTTGGCCATCCCGGCAGTTTTGAAACCACTAAATAACCCTGTGCTAACAAAATATTTCCTAAACTCTTGCTATCTTTGCAATGACTATTAGCCGATTTTGTTAGCTATGTTTTTGCTAATTTGTTTTTTTTTTTTGTAATAAAAATATTTCATAACTTTTGCTTACTTCATGTTTCATATTGTTGTATTCTGATTATTAAAAATATCTTTAATATCTTTTATTATTTAGTTTTAATGACACACTTTTTTTGGAATCTATTTCACTTGCGTTTTTAAAGCTTTAAATCAATACGAAAACGAACATTCTCATAGATAAGATAAAATTGTACGAACTTATGTATGTAAATGATAAAATATTTTTCTGCTGTTTCTAATTTTCATTACTATTTTGTTGTCATTGTACTTATCAAAAAAAAAAAAAAAAAATAAATATGATGGATGCGATAAAAAAAACGTTAATTTTATTTGCTCTTTTAAAAGAGAAAAGAGATCAGTTTTAAGTTTTTTCAAATGTTCTCTCTAAAAACTTGGTACCGCACAAATACTGATTGAAATTTAAGTGGTTTTTTCAAAAAGTGTAAATAAACTTTTATAACAACAAATTGAAATTAAAATTAAAAAAAAAAAATATCTTAATTATGGTTTATAGATAAGTTAAGGCTATTTCGCAAACACACACACGAAAGAGAGGAAATTAAAAACAAAAATAAATATGTATTAATATATTTCTAAAAAATAGTACTTTTTAGGGGTAAAAAGGATCCATATTTTGAAATAGTGGTTGAAATATTTCTTAAAAATAGTATTTTAAAAACTAACTTTGCTTCAATTTCTTTTAACATAACAAAATTAATACCTATACCTTACAAATTTTACATTATTAAAGTTTAAAAAAGTACCATAAAAAAGTCCCTCTTATTTCATCTCTATTTTTTTTCAAGATATTTACGTACATTTCATACTTTTTTCAACATTTATTGCATAAAGGTGGTATAAGTGTGTAAAGAAATTTTGTGGTGGGGTTAAAAACGCAACTTCTAACCAATACCCTTAAAAAAATATAGCGAAAAAAGCTTTAATCGTTGAAAGGTTTGTTAAAATCTAAAGATCGTCAGTGGCTAATCGGTGTACGGGCAGTTAAGAACGAACAAAAAATATAAGAAAATTGTGCGATATTTATTTAGGGCATCAAAAGAAAAAACGAAAACAAAAAATTTTAATATTCAAGCATTAAGAAAAAGAAAACCCTTAACGAAAATCAATGCCTTTTAATTAAAGTAATTTTTAAATAATTATAAAAAGAAATTAAGAAAAATGCGTTCGAATTTCACTAGACGTGAATATAAACGTTACATTTCATATGAACGTCTCTCATTGGGTATGTGAAAAGAATTATGTATTTTTATTAAGCAAATATTTAAGACAATTGTACGAGGAATTATGTGAGAAAAGGAGAGTGTGTTTAAAACGTAACCCTTCTGGTCAGCGCTGCCAGAAGTAAGATTTTACCTTATTTTTTAAGATTTTTTAACCGAAAAAAGATTTTAAGATTTTTTAACCGAAAAAAGATTTTAAGATTTTTTCCCCAAAAACAAGATTTTCTGTTTTGTCTAGACGAAGGTTAGGTTTGGTTAGGTTCAATTAAAAAAAACCTTCTTTGTTCCCAATTGAAAATTTTTAAACGTAATAATGCAACCTTGCGGTTTACTGGACAAAAAAACCATAATGAGCTTAAGTTGGCTTAAGCAAATATTCGAATACATGTTAATCAGGCTAGCCATATTTAACTTAAGGAAACTTTTTGTTAAATTTTATGAAACTGTCATTTGCTTAAGCAAGTTCTTTTTATTAAGCTTTTTTTTAATCTAATTTTTACAATTTTTGTTAAAAAAATTCTGTTTAATTTGTTTATTACAGAAATCTTATTGAAATTCTTTCTTTTTACGTTTTCGATTTCCATGACACCCCTTTATATCTAGATTTATATAAATAAACGTTTAAAAATGTTTAGATTTTAGCGGCATTTTTAACAAAAATCCCGCCTAAATTGAATATTTAGCGGTTTCTAGCGGTTTTGTAGTCCGATTTTTGGGGAAATCTTCAAAAAAAAGTTGGCAGCAGTGGAAATACATATTGATATGTTTTAAAGTTAATTTTAATATAAAAAACTACTTTTTTCCAAAAAAATTTTTTTTCCAAAATAAGTTTTTTTTTTTTGGTGAAATTAAGATTTTTTGCTGAAAATTTCTTGCAGCCCTGCTTCTGGTTATAGCACCTAGTACAAACATAATGTGCTAAAACGTTTCAACTTTAAAACAACATTAAGTGCTTTGCCTGTTTCTAGAATACGAGCGCAAAACTCGTTTAGGTAATCTACATTTAAAATAAAAACCCAATTTCATAATCAGCCCAATTATGAATACAAATTTCCAGGGAGTTCTTTCTCTTTTCCCATTTTTACAATTGAATTTACATTGGAAAAATGGCAGAAGGGAGAAAACTCCCTTGGGCTGAATAAGTTTTAATGGTAAGTTAAACGAACGAATTTTGCGCTCGTGTTCTAAAATCAGAAAGTAAGAAAAGATCTGGCAATATACGTGTATAAAAACAATTACTTATTAATAGCCTTTTTCACACTTGCATACATTTTGGAGGAATGCATGGAAAATGTTAAAAATGTGAAACATGCATTCACTCTGGAAACATCTAAAGTCTACTATCAATCACAAATGTTCCTATTTCTAAAAAAAACTTTTTTTAAATACATCTTTTCTACAAAAGAGCAAACATTTTGTTTAATAAGATAATAAAAATTAAATAAAAAAAAAACTTGACAAATGGTAACGCTGCTTTTTAAAAAAAGGACATTTTGGATTTAAAACTCTAAGTTTTTGCCAGTTTAACGATTTCGGGAAGAAATTAAATTTTTTTTAGAAATAATAATTTTTTTTAAAAAAATTAAAGTACGAAACGAACCTTTGCAAAATTTGAGGTGCTGATAAAAAACTGTCAAACATCTTTCATTTTAGAAAAAATTTACTGAAGAAATTTCCTTCAAAATCATCGAAATTTTTAAAACTTTCTCGGAAAGTTTTTGCTTATCTAGTTAGTATTTTGCATCAGCTGTTTAAAATTCTTAACACTCAGAGTTGATTTTAACTTATTGTTTACATTGTGTTTGTTATAATTTACATTCATTTGTGTGTAAGTCTGGCAACATTAGTGAGAAAACGTACCGTAGCTATTAATATTTAATGAAATTATTTAAATCTTGAGTTTTTAGGAGAGAGAGAGAGAGGAAAATAAGTGGCATTCTCCTTTTCCTTGAAGAGTGTAAACCAGCACTAAGGGAAACTTTTTTTTAACAAATTTTTAAATAAACTTATTTTACTTTGGCAACAGTGTAGAACATGTGACAATTTTTTTCTTTCATACACAAATTTATGAAATTAATTTTAATATAAAGTGTAAATTAAAATACCGGCTCTTATCATTTATATTAATTTTTTTATTATTTTTATTACGCAAGAATTACTTTATTGTACGAGTATAAATGTTTATTTTTAATTTTATTTAAACTTTAAAATTAATATTATTTTTGTTGTTGCTACATTTTTTTCAAAAGATGTTTGATAAAAACTCATTACAAGATTTTTTTTAAACAAAAAAAAAGAAATTTCTGTTTGTGAGAATTTTTTTTTTAATTTAAAAATTCATGTCGGTATTTTAAATTTTTGAAAAAAATTGACTCCCAAAAAAACCTTTGATAAAATTATTTTATTTAATTAAAATTTAACAAGCTGGCTTAAAAGTTTTAAGTGTATTTGTATAGTTCGTAGGTTTAAATTTTGCAACATATTTTTAAGTTTAAAGTGCATATTTTGATACAAGTTGAATATTTTATATTTCTTACAATTGCGGAACAATTGTGAAGTGTCTTTTATTTAGTGAAAGGTTTTCCGAAGAACACGCAAAAAATAGTTAACATTTACTACAAAAGTGGTGGTTCAAACGTGGCCACTTTTCGATTATTACGGGGTGATTGTCGCCGTTATAATCGTACTACTGTGCAAGGAATTGGCAAGATTATAAAAAAATTTTGAAGCGGTATTAACATGTAGTAGTGAGTACGGATTTTCTTGAATCAAGTAGATAGATTTAAGAATGGATTTTCAATCGGGAAGCACTTAACTTTTCCATATTCAATCCCGGTTTCGTACTCTTTAAATAATCCCAAAATGAGATTGGCTTAAGTCAGGGCTGCCAGACTTGGGGACTCCATGCGAGCAAAAAGAACAAAGAAATTAATTTGGGGATTGGGATTTAAAAAAAATTCGGCAATTTTTTGGGCATTTTATAAATTTTTAATCGTATTTGACCTTTTTTATTATTTACGCTTATTTTTCTTTGTTTCGTATATTAAAGATCAAAAAAGTAGCAAAACTTTAATCTTACTTTTATCAACAGCGTATACGGTGTAAAGGGCCCTAATTAAGATTACCATTTTTGGTGAGTGTGTAAAAAGTACTTAATAAACTTATGTTATTATTCTTGAGTAAGTAATTCTTATAAATTGGTTCATTCGTCTTCAAAAACAGCATATTGTTCAGCTTGTAATTCCTCACTGAAATCGCATAAAAAGTATTTTAAAAAACATGCCAAAACCAGTCGCTACAAACAAAATAAAACATTTTTTTTACTAAACATTTTTATTTGGGGATTTCTTATTATTTTTAAAAAAATTTTTAAACTTGGTCAGAAAAAAACACAAAAAAAATTATTAACTTGTTAACCCTTTCTAACTCAAGATCATAAAAATCCAAAATATTTTGAAATAACGTTTACCTTTGTAAACAAGTTAGAGTGCTATATTCGGCTGTGCCGAATCTTTGATACCCTTCACCGACAGTTCGAATGTTTAAGGAGTAATATCTGTATGATGTCTTTTTATTATTATTATCTTAAACTGTGACGATTTGTTATTAATTATGGTTTTAGGAGACTAAACTGTTTTCCGGGAGTAGGGCATATATGGGGCCTAGGGTAAATTATGTACCGATCTTCACGAAATTTCACAGTATCATTTATAGTCCTATAAAATTGTGACGAGCCAAAATTTGTTATGATTGCATTATTTTTTACGGTTTTAGGCGTACTAAACTGTTTTCCGGGAGTAGGGTTTATATGGGGCCTAGGGTAAATTATAGACCGACCTTCGCGAAATTTTACAGTGTAATTTCTAGTCGAATAAAACGGACTTGTGCAAAATCTTATGTCATTCCGTGCATTTTTGCATCATTTATGTTAGTTTTTGTAACAAAATTATCAAGTTTTTGAAGGTGGTGGTTCCACATTTCGATTCATAGCTCTGGTCCTACTGAACCGATTTTGCTGAAATTCAATCCCAAACTGCTTAGGATAACTACAAGCAATTTGACACCTAGTTTGTTTATTTCTTTTGAGTTTTTCGAAAGTGAGCGTGTTTTCAACAGACGGACAGACGGACAGACGGACAGACAGACGGACATGGCTAAATCGACTTAGAATTACTCAAGCAGCCAGAATATATATACTTTATGGGGTCTGAGATGAATAATAAAAAAGTTTCACACGGAATGACAAACTTAGTATACCCTCTTCACAACTAATTGTGGTGGAGGGTATAAAAAAAAAAACACATATTTTTTGTTTTTTAATTTGGGGATTTTTGGTCATTTATTTTGTATATTTTGGGGACAAGAAAAAAAGTACATGGCAGCCAGGGCTGTTCGGCTTTTTTCTTCAAAAATCGTCAAAACTTTTAACAAAATTCGTCAAAATCATCACGAACATTTATCAAAATCGTCAACAAATCGTCAAATATTTAAATTTTACAAATTAAAAACAAATTATTGCATTGAGTGGTTCAAAAATATAAATTTTTAGCAAGAAATTCTTTTTATGATAAAGAAAGTGATATAGTTTAGTTTTATTCTACTTATTTCAGCAAGTGGGCTGAAATATATTTATCATTTGAAAAGAAATACATAAGAAAAAAATAAATTTTCAAAAACATAACAAAAATGCATTTATTTCATTTATTTATATTCACAAAAACATTAAATAAAAAATAAAATCTAATTTGCTATTAACTCGAGCTACATATATTTAAATAATCAATTTTTAGCGCTATTAATATTGCAAATTGTTTTTACTGTTGAAGGTGCTAAACCAAGGGTTCTGTCTACATATGTCAACAGTCTTTTAACCCGACTCGAAACGTTTTATTACGTCCAATTCTAGTTCCAAACTAATGCATTTTCTCCTGTTTTTGCTCTGATTTTTCTACACAACTTCTTATTAAGAACTAACTTCTTACTTCCTAACACGCAACTATTCTTAGAATAACTTACCTTACGAAATCATAAAAACGCAAAGCGGATTTAACCAATTTTTAAAAAGCGGACCAAATTGGACCGACGCAAATCGGGGCTCTAGTGTATATTTTTTGCAGTATCGATGGCATTCATAAAATTGTAGAATTCGAATTACTAATTCTTCTAATGAAAGCTTCCTGGTTTGTGATGAGGGAAGAATTTTTTTTTTTGTTTAATTTCCAATAATTTTTGTATTTTGAAAAATTGATTTTTACGTTTTGGACTGTTCCCAATATAATTGTAAATATTTCTTGTAAGTATTTTAGTGTTTTATTGATACTCATAAATAAAAAATCGTCATCGTCATTTTACTGTATTCTCACAAAAATCTTCAAAATGACGAAAAATCGTCACATCTAACAACCCTAATGGCAGCCCTGATTTAAGTAAAACTAAGATTGAATCAATCTTAAAATGCGCTTGATTCAAGTACATACTCTAAAGTTGATTCAATCCCGAATTCGTACTTGAAATAAACCAAAAGTAAATTTTATTACATCTTGCATCATTCCCGATATTGTTTTTACTTTTAAAACTTAATGCACATATAAAACTAAAAATATAAACTAAATAAGAAGCAAGTGTTCTTAATTTTACTTTTTAGACATGTTCTGTTTTTTCTACATACAACAAGCAAATCGTTTTTTAACTACTTGTGTTGTGTTGTTGTAGTGTCTGCAACAATCTTTGATAAGATAAAAACGCACACTTTGTAAATTTACTCTCATAGTGGCACTGCCAACGAAAAGTTTAATCTTTTTTTACTTGGCTTAAGAATTTTAAACTTATTTGAAGAAATTCCGGGATTGATTTTTGAAAGTAACTCCATTTAGGATTGTTTTAAGTACGTTTTAGTGTTATTCGTATTTGAATTTTTGAGTACGACTCGTACCTTAAGTAAGTATAAAAAACTTCATTTATCTCGAGTGTTTTTCTTTCTGCGAGCATATCCAATATATCACTTCTTTTGGAGCATATTTCACGTTTCCCTTGTGATAACATTTTTCTAATTGTCATAATAAAAAGCTACTTTAATGTAGGGTGTTCCTCTATTGTTGACCTGTGTTGTTATGTGTAATTATGTATAAGATCTTTCAAATTTTTATATTAAACAACTTTTTATTTAATTTAAATATGTAATTCATTATCTCCGGTATTTCACAAGATTCTTTTATATTAATAAATGGACTTAATTTCACTTTAAAGAATTGTTTTTCTTCTAAGTTGCGGTTTTTATACTTTCAACTATTTAACAAAGTATTTGCTTGTTTGTTCTTGCCACAGTTCGGTTAATTTACAAAATTTTACATTGTTTTCGTTTAAATTAAATATAAAAAATTTTTTTTTTTTATTAATTTCTACTAATTAAAAAGTCCAAAATTATTGAAATACAATTTATAATTCGCAGCTGCTTTCTAAGTTATAAAAATAAAATAATAAACAATATTCTTAAGTATTGTTTCTAATTGTTTATTAAATATTTACTTTTAACACAAACATTTTAATTAACATTATCAACAAAACATATTTGTTTAGTATTATTAGTTTTAACGGTAAAAGTGTTTTACCGCAAATAAAGTTCTATGTATGTATTTTTTATATTTAAGTTTAAAACCACAAAATGGGCAAGGCAAGTTAAATATAATTTACAACACAAACACTTTTTAAATAAAATTTATAGGACAAATTTTGCTTAAAATCTTTTTTGAAAGATTTTAAACTCAAATTTTTTCGCTCAATGTTGAAGAAAACTATTTAAATTCGCCTTAACTAATCAACTCAATCAAGAATGAGAGAATCAGTGTTACCATCAGCAAAATTCAAAACTACACTTTAAATGAAGCGAAATTCCCCGATTTAAATGAAATTAAAATATTTCATTGAAAAAATTTTTCACAAAAAGCAATAAAGTATATTTGGTCAAGCCCGACTTTTTTTATATCCTACACAACAGAATTTACAGCCACTTTTAATGAGTGTTCCTTAGTTGGGAGGCTAAACGAATTATGGACCTGCACGGAAAGAATTATTGACTTTATATGGATTGGACCGAAAACATTTTATTTAAGAATATTTTACTAAACACGAACGAACTTCAAGAAAACAAAATATTGTTTTGTTGTATAGATTAATAAAAGAAACATTATGCTAAATATTATCTAGATATCTACATCTTTACAAGATTTTTTCGCCATAAAGTGATTTTAGGAAGGGGTTTTTATGGGACCTATGGTCAATGCTGTATCTACCTATCTATATATCTAGCCATGACGTAGTAACATATATAGTAAAGTTATCGTCGCCAAATGTTATATCAATACTATGACATATAAATAAATTTCGCGGAGTGGTATTTATATGAGAACCATCGAATATGGGCCGTGAAAAAAATTTAGTAAGATGATTTAAGTTGAGATAAAATATTTTCGGAACAAATATCATCTACATTCCAACATAATACTATGGTAAATGAGCACAAAGACTCACTCTACATTAGAAAAAGTTTGTATTGGTGCTATGTGAAATTATGGACCGAGTTTTCGACAATTAAAACGTATGTATTAACTTTGATTAAAAAATCTTCAAAATTGCAACCTGTATATTGCGTTACAAGGTCAACATGGACATGCAACCAGTCAGACGGACTAATGGACATTCAGAAATTGAATCGATCGGTGTACTAGAACCAATTTTTTTATGTGTTACACACATCAGTACAAACGCATAATAACGTCTTCACTACGGTAGTATGAGTATAAAAATTTACTTATTGATGGCTGAATATAAAAACGGCGTAACACGATTTTTTTTAAAAAATAGCTTTTTCTGTTTATTCTGGTAGCTAATGCCACATGTATCTTGATTTAAAATTTTTAAGGGGCTGTAGTACAACATTTGTTGGATATTTTTATTAAAAACTGCATTATAAATGTTTTTATCTGAAATTTTACGGATTTTATTAAGTTTTTTTTCTGCCTCTGTAAACAAACAAAAAAATCGAGTTACGCGTTTTTTATGTTAAGCCATCGTTATATGAGATCGAATTTGGTCATACTATTTAGATTCATATAATAATTTAGAATTTATTAACAAAATTAACATTTAAAGTAAAATAAAAAAAGCTCAAAATAATGACTTTCACCAACATTTGGTGGCATACCTCGAAAGGCTGCCAAATGTTCATTGCCGTCCCTTTGTATACTTTATTTAGTAGTTTTAATACCTGTAATGGTTTCAGACACAAGTCTGTTTCTCAAAACAGTTTTACTTATGTTAAGGGAGCTAAATACTAATTATTTTTTGTTATATTGGAACATATCTTCCTTTATAGTATTTTTAAGTGTCCACATTATGAAATTTTGCAAGTTTTGCAATATTTGTGTATTTTTTTTTGTTTGCTCTTATTCTTTTTATATTCAATATATGTTTAATAACAAATACTACAGCTTTAGACAACGTCAAGTTAAAAAGTATGAGAATTATAAAACAAAACATTATTGTAGAGTACATGAAACCCCTCCTCAATCTTTTCACCCCTATCTGGGCATTTCCGTCAAAAGGTCTACCGTGACCGAAAATTTAAAAGTTATTAAAAGCTTATTATTTTACGATATTGTTATAGAAAAATATTTAGATTTTACTAATTTTATAAATTAATCCATAAATTTGTTCACTTAGATAAACAATCAGACTGCAAAGTTCTGCAAACGTAATTTCTTATTTGTGAGAATGTTTTATTGCGTGTTTTCTTTAATATTATCTTCCTTAAAAGATGTGATATTTGATGAAAATTATTCCAAAAGAATTTTCTTACATGGTCTGTAATCTAAGGAAGAGTTCGAAGAGAAATATGTTATTCGGATTAACGGTAAATTTTTATATGTTTTTAATCATTATTGAGTTAAATTATTATGGAAAAAATGTCACGTTCGAAATGTCACGTATCGAACCAGATTTTGGCTTAAACCAAAAAAAATATAGAAGATTTTGAAATCAAACCAAAGACATTTAAATATTACATTGCTACGTAAAATTCTGAAAGTAGTTTGACTAAAAAATTGTGCCAGGTTTCACTGAATTACGCCTTTTTATACATGGTCACAAAAACTACTTCTATTTTTTTCACGTTCGAACCGCTACTTCCTTTGCCATTATTTTTGACCTAGATTCGCGCCCCCCATAAACTTTAGCATAGATAATAGCGCTTTCTTGGTGCTATAATTTAAGGGTTAAAAGAACGTAAAAATTTTTGTTGTTTAAAATGTTATTGCATTTTAGATGCGTACGACTGTCACGTTCAACACTTTGGAATTACCCATCTACAATTAACTCAAGAATAGCCGCAACAAAAATTGGAAATCTGGACGATGAATTATGGATAATAAATCACTGATGGTTTAAACGCTGGTTTAGTTAACCTTAACTTGAATTTATATGTAGTTTAAACTCAACAACTTAAAAAAATAACATGTGGCATTTTGTTCAAAAAAATTAAAATCAAAAAATAACAGATTTTTTTGTTCAAAAAAATAAAAATCAAAAAATAACTGTTTTCATCTGACTTTTATGAAAAAAGGAAAACTTGTTACGGTCCCTGTTTTTCACTTTAATTTATTTTTTAATATCTATTAAAATTAGGCCAAAAAATAAGCGTTATTTATACACCCAACAGCTGTTTACATTAAACAAAGGGTTTTATTTTTATTTGAAATGTGATAGCGTAGATGCAAAATGTTACGTTTTTCTTTTTGATTTTTTCACAATCAGACCAAAAATCATTTGATTTTGTGAAAGCAAAAATCTTAAGATTTGCAGAATAGTAGAAAAAGGACTTAAGAGTCATTCTAAAGGGTACTTTACACTATCACACAAGTCTTAAGTTTTTTGAGGAAAATACCACCCTGCCATGATAACTTGTTCTTATTTTCGAAAATTTTCATACAATAATAAGATCAGAGAAGTATTTTCGTGACATAAAGTAAGACTTGTGTGATAGTGTAAAGTAGCCCAAAGTTGTATCAAACGATCTACTAATTTAAAAACGTGCGTTGTCCATAAATTAAACAATCCATTTGGACAGTTTTTTTTTACAAATTGTCAAATCTATTTAGGGTTAATCACCTGTTATTTTTTGACACATTTCTTCAATAAGTGTTTCTATTTTTTTTTTATTAGGTTTTTGTAAGTGTAAAATAAATACATATTGCGAGATAAGATAAGTTTTTAGCTGGTAGTAAATTTCATATAGGATTTGAAGGTGAATTTGAAGTAAAAAAACATTCCAAAGTTATAGAAAAAGTGCTGATATCAATCAAAACAATTCGTCATCAATATAAATATTTTATTTATATGTTGTTATTTTTAAAATTGTATTAAACTAAAAATGTTAAATGTAGAAAGAATGTACTTAAGAAGGAAAAATGTCTAGCGGAGAAGTAATTGAAATAAAAGTTTGATAAAAAAGGCAAGTACTCAGAATATACTTGCAAAGTGACCTCAGTTCTAAAACAGGAATTTTAAACAAAAAATGACTTTTGTTTTTTACAAATACGACGAAAACCCCTGCAAAACAGCTGACTAAATACTTTAATCTTATTATTGCATAATGCAAATATTGATAGAAATAAAAATAACGTCGTTCCAAAAACAAAGTTAAAATCTTCTGTGCATGTCGGACAAATTACGTCACGCGAACTGCATTCCTATTGGCTAACATGTTCAAGCTGCAAACTTATGAAAGTTGTTCTTTAATAACAGGGTTGCCATCTCTTTTAAGATGCCACCTTGTCAAGATTGTAAGCATCTAACATTAAATTTTTAAAAAAGCCTTTTTTTTTGTTCTTGTTCGACAAAGACAGGGGCCTAATTCTGGCAGTCGTGATCGAGTAATTTCTCGATTCGAAAGCAATTTTATTTCTAATTCTTTCAGTCGATACTGAACGAATCGAAATTATTTTTTCAGTATTGTGAAACTCAAATCAATGCTTTACAACGCTGAAAAGATAATTCCGATTCGTTTAGTATTGACAGAAATAATTAGATATTAAATTGCTTTCGAATCAAAAAAGTACTCGATCACGACTGCCAGAATCAGGCCCCTGATCTAACTTGCAGAGAATTTCTGAATTTTTGATTTACAGAGAACATTTTAAAGGAAAAATTGGAGAACAATTGTGGTTTTAAGCCATTCAATAGAACTTTTATTTTAAACTAGCATACAAAAATCGTTAAAGACCCATTTAAAATCCTGTTAGTTGCGTTTTTCTGGTTTAGAAATTTTAACATGATATAATATTTTAAAAATAATGAATATAGTATTATAAGTCCTCTGTGTTCTATTTCAAAATTCTGAAAATGCCCGTCTTGTAATCAGTACATAGAAAAACCTTAAACAAATTGTAAATTTGTTATAATAAAAAAAAACATGTTTGGGACCTTGAAATTTAACATACTCGAATGTACTTTGTAACTTTGAATGAAAATTGTAAATACGTAGAAATAAATGCGCTATATTTGTACGTAATTATGTCACATTCTTTTCGAAATATTTATCACTAAAACTTGAAACAAATAGAGTATTACCTCACTTGTTGTTTAATGAACTTTTATTTTAGTTTTTTGATAAGCAAATATTTGGAATGTTTTTGGTGCCATAAAATAAATAAATAAATATCAGTTAAAAAAACAAATTGTAAAACGCTAAACAGAAACCTTTGCTGAAGATATAAATAAAATTGAACGGTTTTGGCAAAAGTTAAGAACCTTAAATAAATATTTTATTCATGTTACATCTGTTTCTCTATTATAAGGTATCGCTTAATTGACAGTGAAGAGAAAAACTGCAAGCTATCGATTTTCCAATCCCACGAAAACCTCTAACAGAATTCTTTCTGTTTTCCTGGTTTGTTATACTTTGAAAATTTCATGAAGGTATTTAAATCAACAATAAAACAAGTTAGAGTGCTATATTCGGCTGTGCCGAATCTTTGATACCCTCCACCGACTGTTCGAATGTTTAAGGAGTAATATCTGTATGATGTCTTTTTATTATTATTATCTTAAACTGTGACGATTTGTTATTAATTATGGTTTTAGGAGACTAAACTGTTTTCCGGGAGTAGGGCATATATGGGGCCTAGGGTAAATTATGTACCGATCTTCACGAAATTTCATAGTATCATTTATAGTCCTATAAAATTGTGACGAGCCAAAACTTGTTACGATTGCATTATTTTTTACGGTTTTAGGCGTACTAAACTGTTTTCCGGGAGTAGTGTTTATATGGGGCTTAGGGTAAATTATGGACCGACCTTCGCGAAATTTTACAGTGTAATTTCTAGTCGAATAAAACGGACTTGTGCAAAATCTTATGTCATTCCGTGCATTTTTGCATCATTTATGTTAGTTTTTGTAACAAAATTATCAAGTTTTTGAAGGTGGTGGTTCCACATTTTGATTCATAGCTCTGGTCCTACTGAACCGATTTTGCTGAAATTCAATCCCAAACTGCTTAGGATAACTACAAGCAATTTAACACCTAGTTTGTTTATTTCTTTTGAGTTTTTCGAAAGTGAGCGTGTTTTCAACAGACGGACAGACGGACAGACGGACAGACGGACAGACAGACGGACATGGCTAATTCGACTTAGAATTACTCAAGGAGCCAGAATATATATACTAAATGGGGTCTGAGATGAATAATAAAAAAGTTTCACACGGAATGACAAACTTAGTATACCCTCTTCACAACTAATTGTGGTGGAGGGTATAAAAAAGAATGTGAGAATTTTAAGCAAACCCAGCAAGTGATAAAAAATTGTAAGTTGTAGGCCCCTATTACGGTTTACAACTTAACTCAGTTGAGTTGTTATTTCTTAATTTTTGTATTATGGTTTACAACTTTGCTATATTGCGGTGAACAAAAACATAACAAAAATTACAACTGATCACAACCAGTTGTCTTAATTACAACTCAACTGAGGTGAGTTGTAAACCGAAATAGGGGCCGCTGTTTTGCAGGTAATAAAACTACCAAACTTTTGTTTCTTTGAAACATATTATTTTTTAAATTAAAATACAATGTTTTAAAATATTATGTATATTATTATATTTTTTTTTATATTACCTATTGTTTAGCTAAATTTTATTTGAAAATAAACATTAAATTCAACCCCATTTTTGTATTTTTCCAGCATCGCAATATGAACCGGGCGGTTATTCATTACAGACACAAACCAGCCGTAATTCAGCCAACATGACACAACGCGACGGCATTATGAAATTTGAAAATGAAAGAATTAAAACCCTACAAGAAGAACGTTTGCACATACAAAAGAAAACGTTTACAAAATGGATGAATTCATTTCTTTTAAAAGTAAGTAAAACAGAATAAATTCTTACCAACAATAACAACAATTGTTTTGAATAAATAACGGAAATGCAAATTCAAAACAATAAAATGTTAAAGAAAAAAGAAAATGTTACAAAAAAATGTTGTTGATCGAATATCACGATTTATTCTTTTTCATTCTCTTCTGTCATTCTGCAGGCAAAAATGGAGGTCGAAGACCTTTTTACAGATTTAGCGGATGGTGTCAAATTGCTGAAATTACTTGAAATTATATCAGGTGAAAAGCTGGGAAAACCTAATAATGGACGTATGCGTGTACATAAAATAGAAAATGTTAACAAGAGTCTGGCATTCTTGCATACAAAGGTATGTATGTATGGAAATTTAAATTTGTTTTTTTTTGTATTTGAAATTGTATTCTAGTTTGTTTTATTATTGAGTTGGATGGCTACTTTTTACGGTAGTTAAAAACTTTTTATTATCAGAAATATTCTTTTGTGTGTGTGTTTAAGGAATAGTTTTAGGACTGAATTTCTTAAAAGCAGTTTTGTTTCTTCTCCTTGGGTTTGGAATTTATTATTCAAAGTCATGAAAATTTTATTTTTTACATTTGGAAAGTTTTATTGTAACTTCTCGAACAGTTCATAGTTATACATTATATTGTTTACGTCGCGTCAACAATTTATTTTACCGCTCAGATTTAAATAATACAAAACTATTTTTTACTTTATTTTTATATAGAAAGTTAACTGAAAGTGAACTGTTAAAAAAATTTTCATTTTATTTTCATAATATTTAATTTTATAGATTAATTCAAGTTGTTTTTATTCGACCGTTTCATATACGTATAAATCAAAATGCTTTTATTTCAAACTCGAGGCCAGTATTGAAAATAAATTTTATTTTATTTTAATAATTGCCGATATTTCGATACTCTTTGAGTATCATCATCTGGGCTTGTCTATGAATATAAACATATGTATAATTTAGACCTCCGACAAAAAGTAACTATCATAATAAACCACATAGAAAAAACAAAAAAAAACATGTAAACAATTATACGTAAACTCACAAATAAATAATAATTTATATTAATCACAGAAAAATTACTGTTTCTTTCCTTTCATCGTCTGTTGTTGAACTAAACTTAAAAACTAAATACTGCCTACACTCTTCCCCTTGTTAATTAAATGTTTGTTAATTTTATAGGTTACATATTTAACATAGCGTAATTTGTAATTTTACATTTACAACAACAAAATTAGTTTTGTTATACATTGTTTACAAGATGTAAACAATCTACTTAACGCTCTGAATGAAAATAAAATAATCAAACTACTTTTTAAATTTTTTAACATATTTTAAACGCAAATTGACGGGAAAATTATGAAAGTGAAATTTTTACATTGTTTATATATTTTACATTATGCAATAGCAGTAAAAAAAATTTTTACTATGCAAATCCAAACACAAAATTCTTATTTAAAGTTTCCTTGGTTTTAAAGAGAGAATAAATAATTGAAATTTTTCTACAGTGTAAATTACCTAAATTTTGTAAAATAAACTCGGATCTTTCGCTTAAATTGTGTACACAAAAATGTTTAAAAATAGTGCTCTTTTTCGTGTTTACGTGTAAGACGTAAAATAAGGTTAAAAAAAACTTTTTACATTGTTTACATACACACATATTTTTTAAAATATAAAGTAAATAATGTAAAAGCCCATTAATAATATGTAAGCAAAATAATGGCTAAAAAATGGCTAAAAGCTTTTTTAAATAAAACACATTAAAATTTAATAACAAAACAGAAATAATTCATTTAAAGTTGTTTACGATGAAATTGTAAGTTAAGATCAACTTGATAAATAAGAATAAAAGTAAATTAATATTTTGATAGATATTTAAAAAATTAAATCATCGATAAATTTGTTAGTGTTCATCTCATAGGAATTTAATAATTTAAACTTAAATCATAATCACGACAATATTTACCCTACCTTTTGAGTCTAGATCTACAATAAAATACAAGTAAAAAAGTATAGTCGGTCAACCCCAACTATAAGTAAGGTATCATATTCAAATTAGAACCTTTGTACCAAATTTTATCAAATAATCTCCAAAATTGCGAAATGTACTTTCTGCACAAGGTTTACATGGACAGCCAGCCGGACAAACATCGTTAATTCGACTCAGAAAGTGATTCTGAGTCAATCGGTGTACGAAAAGGTCGGCTTAGGACCAATATTTTAAGGTGTTGCAAACATCAACACAAGCGCAAAGTACCATCTCTACTATTGTGGTGTTGCTATAAATATTTTATTGTTATGGTAAAAATATTTACCTAATTGATAAAATCGAATTAACGGTTGCTAATGTAACCTATTTCTCAAATTACTTTTAACAATATTTACTTGGCTAAATACCCTCTCTACTTAAGCATTAGACCATGGAAATGAGAGCAACTTTATAGTCAATTCTGAAATTTCTAAAAAATTTTTGTTGCCGCCTACATCTCTTTATTGAAATCCTTGCAACCAGAAAGAAACACCGACGTTTGTGTTGATCCATTTTATAAATTTTATATTGGAATAGTTTTCCTTTTTTTTGAAAGATTTTTCATAATCATAGTTTATAGCGATTTTCAACATTGTAAAAGTTGTGATTTAATTTAAAGGCGTTTTAATTGTTAAAAATGTTTATTTTACTTTTATAAATTTTTATAATAAAATAAAAATTATTCTTTTAAAAGAAAAACGGCAAAAAATAATTTTATGGCTAAACAAGTTGAAAAATGGCTAAAAAAATGGCTAATGGCTAAACTCATTTTTTAATGGCTAAACAGGGTGAAAAATGGCTAAATCTAGCCACTAAATGGCTAAATTGGCAACACTGGTTAAGTGCAAGCTTTACACATAAATAAACTTTAATTTTACACTATGCAAACTTGTCATATCTTTCTAATACTATGTATTGAGGTAAATAATAAACGTTTTTATTAAATTGTTTGAACATATTTGACACACTGTTCTAAGTGGAAAATGTATAACAGTGATAAGAAATCTAATGTGCACTTTATTAAAAATATATAATATAAATGATTTAATGTAATGGAAGTAATGTATGTAATAATGTTAATCATATGTCAAGTTTAAGGACATTAAAAATTTGCGTTTTTCAAGAATATGTATGTACTTATGTATTTCACACGTACTTAAAGATGTAAAATAATTAACAGCAATAAAGAAACTTGTAAAGAATTCAAAAATCATAAAGTGAATAATGTGACTTGTCGAGTAGGCACAATTTTGACACTAAGTAACAAAAAATGTAAAATTTATTATAGCGATACCAAAGTGACCTTTAGAAAACCACTAATTAAATACTGTAGCTTAACGGTGAATTTGAAGTTCACTTTTATTTATTAATACTTAGTTTACGTAGTGTAATTTTTGTCACTTTATACTGTAAAGAAGTAGAAAAATTCGTTATTCTTAACTTTTTGTATTCTTCTAAAAAAGATTTTTTATTTATAACAGTGATATTCTATATTGCGTATACTTTACAAACATAAAGTAAATAATGTAACTTAACTGTTAATATAAATAATATTATTTTTCTGCAATATACAAATAATGTTTCAATTTTATTTAAGAAAATCGGTCATTCCAGCTGTAAACATTTAACTTCTTAGAGATTTTGTATGCAAAAGACCTGGCACATCTATGAAATACTTTTACATTTCCTGAAGATTGTTCGTACGCATGAGCATACACTACTTGTTCATGGTTTTAAATGTCACCGTTACAAAAACTAATAAAATAATAAGAAAAAATAAGACAGGGTACATAAGAGAAGCTGGGCAAAGAATAAGGAAAAATTAAATAAAGAATAAAACAAGCTTAACGTAAACTGATCGTAATGCGTTAATTGTCAAGAGTTCAGTCACCGGTGCAAACAGCCGTAATTTGTGTGTGTGTTCCTTTTTTATAAAGATTTATAGTTAAATAATTTAAATTTAGAGAAAACAAATTAAACCAGGGAAATAATATAGGTATAAAATATCTTTTACTTAATTCATTCAACAAAATAAAACTTAAACTGATTAAAGCTAAAAAACTAAAAAAAAAAATCAGCAAGAAAACTGTCTTTTCTAATCACATCATCAACACTTTTAAGGTCTCTGGAGTATTTAACAGTGTTTTCTGTTGTTTTTTTTTTTTGTCGAGAAAAATCAAAAAATGAAAAAAAAACACTTTTTCCGTATGTTTTCCATTTAAAGCAAAATAATCATGATGGCTGCAATTTCTATACGAGTAGGTTGGCGTGTGACATAGTTTTAAGTTTTCAGCTTTTAGTTTTTCTTTTTGTTTGCTATTTTTCCCTCTAACTCTTCATTTAATTTCCTTTTCCTCTAAATTTTTCTCAGTTACTGGTAAATTATCTTTGTTTTTATCATCAGCTACTTATAAATTACATTTGTTTGTTTGTCTTTCGGTCTGTCTGTCTGCCTATGTATTTGAACTCATGTGCATTACTACTTTCATTACTTACTATTGCAGTTTACATATTTTTTGCTTACATTAAGTTTTTGTTTAACTAGTTTTTTTCTGGTAGCTTAATTTAGTTTACACTCAAAAATTAGTACAGTAATTAGCAAGTTGCACAGTATGTATTAGAATAATAATATTTACTTTGAATATGAAAAGAAATCACGGCTTTAGGAAAAAACAAGTAAGAAAGTATAGTCGGTCAAAACCGACTATATGTTACCCTACACCAGAGTGTATACAAATTTTTGCAAGTGTAGTCTAATTGGGTTTAAGATTCATATCGAGGCATTACCGCAAAAAAACTTAAGCGACAGCATTTTCAATTTTCGTTTTTTTTAACAAATTACTTTTTTGGCAATACTTGCATCATCTCCTAAAATGTCATGGTCACATAACTGCCCGTCTATACCAGAGATAATTATTGCGACATTATTGCAGTAAATGTCAAAATTATGTTATCTTTAATGTAGACAGCAATTTTTTGTACATAATTATTGCCGGCAATTTATGTTGCAATAATTGTTAGTAATTTTTCGTTGACAATTATTGCTATCATAAAACGTCGAATTTGATTGTCAATTGAAAAAAGGAGCAAAAAAGAAAAAACAAGTTAGAGTGCTATATTCGGCTGTGCCGAATCTTTGATACCCTCCACCGACTGTTCGAATGTTTAAGGAGTAATATCTGTATGATGTCTTTTTATTATTATTATCTTAAACTGTGACGATTTGTTATTAATTATGGTTTTAGGAGACTAAACTGTTTTCCGGGAGTAGGGCATATATGGGGCCTAGGGTAAATTATGTACCGATCTTCACGAAATTTCACAGTATCATTTATAGTCCTATAAAATTGTGACGAGCCAAAACTTGTTATGATTGCATTATTTTTTACGGTTTTAGGCGTACTAAACTGTTTTCCGGGAGTAGTGTTTATATGGGGCTTAGGGTAAATTATGGACCGACCTTCGCGAAATTTTACAGTGTAATTTCTAGTCGAATAAAACGGACTTGTGCAAAATCTTATGTCATTCCGTGCATTTTTGCATCATTTATGTTAGTTTTTGTAACAAAATTATCAAGTTTTTGAAGGTGGTGGTTCCACATTTTGATTCATAGCTCTGGTCCTACTGAACCGATTTTGCTGAAATTCAATCCCAAACTGCTTAGGATAACTACAAGCAATTTGACACCTAGTTTGTTTATTTCTTTTGAGTTTTTCGAAAGTGAGCGTGTTTTCAACAGACGGACAGACGGACAGACGGACAGACGGACAGACGGACAGACAGACGGACATGGCTAATTCGACTTAGAATTACTCAAGGAGCCAGAATATATATACTTTATGGGGTCTGAGATGAATAATAAAAAAGTTTCACACGGAATGACAAACTTAGTATACCCTCTTCACAACTAATTGTGGTGGAGGGTATAAAAATGGAAGCAAATTGTGTGAGAAAGAAATTAAGTTTGCGAAATAGTAGCAAATTATATTTGTAGTCAAAGAAATTAAAGAATTAAATAAACACTAAAATAAAATTGCAAAAATTATTTTTATTAATATAATTTTTTTCTTATTCGATCCTTATTATTTCAATTAATATTAATTTGTTTAAGCTTGAGTTCTTTTTTAATATAAAAATATAAATTTAATTTTATCAAAAAAAAATTAATTTGTTAAAAATTAATATTTTTATATAAAGAAAGACCTCGAGCTTAAACAAATTAATATACATTTAAATAATAAAGTCGAATAAGAAAGAATTTATAATAATAAAAATAAGTTTTGCAAGATAGCGCCAGTTTTTACACTGCACCTTCTTTCTTGATTTTTTTCAAATTATGTGTTAACATAAATACGTTTTCCCATGCCTTTAACATAAGCGGAGCAATAAGAAATATTGTTCTATTATTCTGCCGACGTTATTGCCAACTTGCTGAGATATTTATCTTTAGTGTAGATCTAGGGTAAGGTACCGTTACGATTTAATAGCAAAAACAATTTTATCGTAAAGGCTAGATTACACTATTATACTTTGTATTAATACATGTCAAAAATTCAAGTAATATGACAAAGTGTGATGGTGTGAATGCAATGTGTCACGAAAATGACAAGTATTATGAAAAAAGTTTGACATCCCATACGACTTCATCGTTTTTTGAAAAATTTCTAAACAATAATACTTTTCATTGGATCAGGGTTGCATTTTATTTCATATGTGAGTGTTTATACTTTGTGTGATGGTGTGAACACAAACTGTCGTGTGAAATTAGATTTTTTGACAGTCGCAACAAAACTCATACGATTTCTATCTCACAATGTATTATGGAAAACGTAAGACTTGTGAGATAGTGAAAACTAGCCTTAAGCGACAACCTTCATACAAAATTTATGTGAAATAAAATTAAAAAAAAACCTTTTCCTGTAAAATTTGGTTTTATTGAACTATTTATAACAATAAGCCAAATTTTTATACCCACACCACAATAGTGGAGAGGGTATTATGCATTTGTGCTGATGTATGTAACGCCTTAAAATAGTGGTCCTAGACCCACCTTAAAGTATACCGATCTACTCAGAATCACTTTCTGAGCTGGCTGTCCATGTAACCTTGTGCGCAAAGTACAGGTCGCAACTTTGGAGATAACTTGATAAAATTTGGGTCATAGGTTCTTATTGGCACAAGGACCAAGCCTATTGAAAATGGGCCAAATCGCAGGGCCACGAGGGAAGATAGGGGGAAATTTCTTCCTCTCAGAAACTATCAAACCGATTTTAATGAAATTTAAAACATGGATAGATCCATATCTATATGGACACATAAGCTATACAGTTTTAAAAAAATAGGACCACAAGGGGTGATAAGGGCAATTTTTGTCTCTCAAACCGATTTTAATGAAATTTAAAACATAGATAGATTCGTATCTATATGGACACTTAAGCTATACAGTTTTAAAAAATATAGGACCACAAGGGGAGAAAGGGGCAATTTTTGCCTCTCAAACTGATTTTAATGAAATTTAAAACATAGGTAGATCCATATCTATATGGACACATAAGCTATACAGTTTTTCAAAAATAGGACCACAAGGGGATGTAGGGGGCAATTTCTGCCTCTCACAAACTTTCCAACCGATTTTAATGAAGTTTTTAAACATAGAGAAATCCATATTTATATGGAAACATAAGCATGATGTGTTTTTAAGTACTGTGGTGCTGGGTATCATATGGTCGGGCTTGACCGACTATACTTTCTTACTTGTTTTTTATGTATTTTAATCAGGCTAAAGTTCAGTATTTTAATTTTAATTAAATTATTTGTTTATTTTTTAATTTGTTGATAATTTCTTAACCAACCGGAGAATCAAACCTACGTTCACAGACATCTGTATGAAATTTGTTTGCTTTTGGTGATTTTAAGAATATTAGTGCTGGAAAACTCGATAGTACTATCGATATTATCGATATTCTTAAAATATCGAATATATCGATAGGAAAAATATCAACATCGATATTATTATTATTTAAAATACAGCTGTTAAGACATGTAACAGCAGCTATACACACACAGTTTTTTGGCGCAAGTTTTTACTTGCTATTAATTATTCGCGCTGAATTACAGCAATGAATACAAACAACAAGAATGGCAGGTGGTATGGATTGCTTAGCTGTGCTTTTTTACTGCTAATTGAAGGCCTTTATGTCGAAATTTAGTCAAATATTTTTCTAATGTTGTAAAAAAAAAAATACAAATACAAATACAAATGCAATTGCAATTGCGAGCATAGGACAAAACAATCAAAACTAATTTAGAAAATTATCTAAAATTGCGATAAAATATCTTATAGTCCCTGCTACTTCGTTTCCTTCAGACAGTTTCTTATCAATTTTTCAAAAACTGTCGTCTAAAATATCGTTCTACATACGTCTCATACGTTCAATAAAGTGATATATATTTAGCAATATCGATAGTGAAATCTGAACTGTCGATAAATATCGAAAGTAGATAATATCGAATGTATCCCAGCACTAGTTTATATGGCACCAGAACAACATTTTGTCATGGCATAGTAGCTATCGTAAATGTCATTGTCGATAATTGTTATGTAACTACTGACATTTATAAGAAAGTTATGGCATTAAAAGCTGTTTTCATAAGTACTATTTGTATGAGAGCTATGCTCAAATATGGCCTGATTCTAATAAAATTTTGTTAGATGATTTTGATTGCAATAAAATTAGTTTGGACCAACTTTAATGTTAATAGCAACATAATAAAATGGTTTAAGTGCACTTAAAGATGGGTCTAGGACCAGTGTTGCCAAAACTTATTGAGGAAAAAATGCAAGATTTTGTTAAAAAAATGCTTATAAATGCCAGAACAAATGCTAAAAAATGTATATGAAAAAAAAGAAAGATCTTCATTGAAGTAAAGGCCAATAAATTTTTTATAATATGCTGCATATTGTTCTTCAGGTTCAACGACGAGCTGTCAAATTATCTTTAATAAAGGTTTGTCAAATACTCGACAGGTGCAATCGAACTATGCGCAGCACATACACTTAAAGTCGCCTCTGCTGAACTTTGTAACAAATTCTTTAGAAAGGGATGGGATTGTTTTGAGTTATGCCCGTAATTTTTTTGTGCTTTCTTATTTCTGCGTGTTGCTTCAGGGCACTTATTTTAGACAATATAAAATTTGCAGTAATTGCAAAACGGGTTTTCATCTGTTTTTTCAACCATTCTTTTAACTTAAGGTGCTTGCCCCAATCTTTGCGAAACTTTTGTTAATAGATTTTTACTAAATTTTTAAAATTTCCTCCTTTTTTGGTTTTTGTTTCCGTGAAACATTAATGAGCATTTACATTGTTGCATTTTGGAAATATAATTTAATGTTATAATCTTCGGTTTTTTCTTTTATGTAAGTATTAAACAGGACAAAAATGCAAAATATTAAAAATATCACAAGAGCTAGGAATTTTTTAATAATGCTAGAAAAATGCTACAAATGCTACTTTAAAAAATGCTAGATCTAGCATGAAAAATGCTAAATGGGCAACACTGTCTAGGACCAATATTTTAACGTATTACAAATATCAGAAAAAATGCATAATACCATATCCACTATTGTGGTGTAGTTATAAAAATATGACTCAGTTCAGGAGGAAACCAAGCTAATGACAAAAATCAACGAAAAGCCTGTAAAATGCTCAAGCAACACTGGTCTCGTTTTAAATAAAAATATGTATATGGATTTTTTTATTAAGATTTTTTAGTGATAACATCAAATTCGTTTTCAGTTTTTTTCCAAAGAATTTTCATAGAAAATTTTTTTTCATAAATCTTTTAAAAACCAGTTTTATTTTTTATAAATATGGCTGTAAGTTTATGAAAATAATATTTGTGGAATCTAAATTTTCATAGGCGTTTTGTTGCAATAAATTTTATATGATTTTTTTTCAAAACTTTTAAACATAGAATTTGTTACTAATTCTATGGGATTGTTTTTTACAACCATCATTTTTTTATGGCTGTAAATGTTATAACATAAAAAAAAAACATCAGTTCAACCTGCTGTTAAAATCTAATTAACTAAAAAATACAATGGTTTAAACTTAAAACCAAAATTTTTTTTTTGTTGTTTTAACAAAAAAAAAAAAAAAACAAATACTCATCATATCACACAATCATTTCACATTAAATTCACGTAATTAATTAAATTGAAAACTGTGGCAAAAAAAAGAAAAATTTTGAAAAAGCAACAGAATGTTTTAATATTTCTTTTGCTGATTGTTACTATTTTTTTCTCTAAACTCCACCTCTTCAGCACCGTTTTTGTTTATACTATTAAGAGAAAAAAATTATAGTAATAATACAAGTAATAAATTGCACTTTTTCCTACAATGTAAAATGAAAAGAAAAAGTGAAAGTTTATGTTGGAAGACTCAGAAAGCAAGTCGCTGGCAATAGTAATTTCTTCTCTGAATGAAAAACCATCTAAACAACTAAATGAATGGCTGGATGGCTGGCTGGCTGCCTTGTTGGTTTGCATTGCCGACGTCATAACATAATAATGGATCATATTTAATGATCACTTGTTGTTTATTTTTCTTTTATTTTTTTCGTTTTATTTTAGAAATATGTACATAGAAATGTAATGATTTCCAGACATGCACACTCTATAAAAAAACTAGATAAATATTTTTGAAATTTGTTAAAATATAATTCAATAAACAATTATAAATGAACAAATTATTTTAGCAAAATTAAGTTTAAATTTATGTGTTGAATGTAAAAATATTAATTAAAATTTATATACCTATCATAGGTGGGGGTAGTGCACTAAATATTGATTTAAATCAACAATGCACTATCACTAAATAAAACTGCAAAGAAATTAGTTTGCACTCTTTTTTACCAGCTTAAGTGATGATTGTTATTTTTTAATTACCACTAAAAATTGTATAGTGATATTGCAAATTTTTTCACTATCACTGAACGCAGATTTTTTTTTTTTTTTTTTGCAATATTATTTATTGAATCTTCATACATTAAATATGAACTAACAATAATTAATCAAATCTTAACCTAATACGTTATTTTATGTCCTGCCAGTGCCAGAAAAAAATTTTCTTCATCACGGGTTCTGTTCACTTATCTAGGTGTTTATTGCTCATCTAATTGGATAAGTGCTGCAGTGTCTCTTTTTCTTAAGCGAATGTGGCCGCTATCATATAAAATATTTCGAGCTATTGGGTTCGGATGCGATTCGAGCCTTTTTAAGTATTTTACTGCATATTTCGTAATCATAGTTTTTACTAAAGGAACATTAAGATCCTGGTGAATATTTGAATTTTTAACATGCCAGGGGGCAGCTGTGATTATTCGAAGAAGTTTATTTTGGCGCCTTTAAATTTTTTCGATATTAGAAGCCGAGGCAGTGCCCCATAACTGAATACCATAGCACCAGATTGGCTTTAGAATAGAGTTGTAAATTAGGAGTTTGCAGTCGAGACTAAGAACAGAGTTTCTTCCAATAAGATAATGAATTTGTATTGCTTTTAGTTTCATTTGAGTTAATTTTGCCTCTATATGGATTTTCCACGTGAAACGGCGATCTAAATGTATACCGAGATATTTTACATTCGAATTTTGAGGTATTATTTGATTATTGATTTTAATAGGGGGGCATGATTCCCGACGCAAGGTGAATGTTATATGTACGCATTTTTGCTCATTGACTTTTATCCTCCATTGTTTTAACCATATTTCTAGTTGAAATATATGATCCTGTAAGTAACGTGATGCTTCATGAATGCAAAAATCTGCACTCAATTCAAATACATAGTGCAAAATTTGGACTTGCAATTGAAAAAATTGTAAAAAAATGTAACTTTTTATGGGCATGGCTTTTGATTTTTTTGGAGGATATACATAAGCAAAGAATATTAAACAAAATGAAATGTGTTAAATATCGGTATAATTATTGGCTTCAATCATGAAAAAACCAGTTTTTGATTTTAAATTGAGTGCAAAAATTTTAGTTGCACTCAAATGATTGAAGAAAAAAAAAGTTGCAATAAACTGATGATTGCTTTTTTTTAAATCAAACAATTTTTTTTTTTTTTTGAGTGCAAAATTTTTTAACATCACTATCACTCATGTTTAGTGAGTCTGCAAATTTGCAATTCATCACTCAACATCAACAAAATGATTGCACTATCACTAAGTGTGAGTTGAAACTGCAAAATGAGTGCACTACCCCCATCTATGATACCTATTTAATACATATGTTTATTTCTTTTAAATTAATTTAATTAAACAAATGTTTGAATAAATTCGAAAATTAACGCTTCAAATTTTGGTGCTCAATTTCTTTTTAATTCCCTTTTTAAGCTGCCGAAATGGTCACACGCAGCAATCTGTTTCAATTTTTTTTTAGGTATTTCTCAGTTCCAAAACATAATAGAGTCAAATGGCGAAAACTCGTACCCGGTTGAAATAAAAACTTCAGCAATTTGAAATAAACAGCTGGTCTCTTGAGAAAAACTCTTTGATTCGTTAATTCGTATTTTTAATTTTTTTAATTTAAAGTCTGGGTAGACCCCTCTAAATGGTACCCCCTCGTAAACATTCCTGTTGTTTTTTTTTTCAAACAAATGAAAATCGTAAGATAACACAAATATTTCAAAAATATTTTCTACTTTATACATATTGGAATTTCCACCGAAAATTTTAATTGAGATTTTTTTGGGAAATAATTTTAATTGCTTGCTGGCATGACGTTACAAAAAGTATACTTTCCGATGGAAATGCCCATATGCAATATAAAAATATAAACTGTATGTATATATATTGTAAACATACTAAAGGGTGTTTTTTAAATACATACAACTTTTTTTTAAGAATAGACACAAAAAATTCAATGAAATTACCAAAATTTTAGCTTTATTAGCTCAAAAATTTAATGGAATTTGATCTTTAAAAATAGTTTCTGGCATATGGTCTCCGCGACTGCGCATTTTTAACGCCATCCTGCCGGCTCAATTTTGCACGAGCATAGCCTATTTCGTCAATAGTGCTTTGAATAGTGGCTTCTCAATGATCAATCGTTGCTGGTTTATCAGCATAGACTAGAGATTTGGCACAAAAATAGTCCAAAGGTGCCAAATCACGGTCACCAAACGTTGGGCTAAACAAAGGGATGGTTTCACGCGCTGTATGGCATGTTGAGCTGTTTAGTTGAAACCATTTCTCCTCCAAATGATTTGCAATGACCTGAGGAATATTAAAATCACGAATTATTTCACTGTAATGATGGCACCGGTTTCGGATTTAAAGAAAAAAATGCCGCGGACGCCTTCGGCATGTAAACCGCACCAAGCAATAATTTTTTTGGAATGTTAAAGAGTCTCAGGAGGATTATGCACTCTCCAAAAATGATAATTTTGCTTGTTTACATACCCTTTAAGCCAGAAATGATCACCATCACTGAATATTGTTTCTCTGGTCATTCACCGAACACACGACGCAATTGATGGTTGGCTTTAATTCTTGCACCAGTTGGATCTTATATGGATGTCGGCCAAGATCTTTACTCAAAATTTTCCAAGTAGTGAACGGGCAGAGACCGAGATCTGTGAGCGGCGTCGGATCAATAAATGTGATTCCTCTGACACACACGTCTACAGCGACAATGGCTTCTTCTGTACTCACGGTAGGGGCTCAATTTGGATGAATAGATCTAAAGTATTGCATATTACTTGCTCAGGTGTACGATTATGCACACGGAAAACTTGACGAATTGCTTTATAAGAATGGCGAACAGAGCACGAAATTTGAAAATAAATTAACACGATTTGTAAACGTTATTCTAGTAAAAGTCTTTGCATGGGGATTTGCCAAAAAACACTGAAAAACAGTAGAATACACTTCATTAGTATGACAGATACCCTGCAAATAATAGGACCAGTCCAAACAAGCGTGTAAAGAGTAGCCCACAAGGGACTAGGACTAGTCCAAAAGTAACCCAAACGTATGGAAAAAACATGGTCTATTTAACATTACGATGTCTTAGGGCAGGACCATATAACCCAGCCTTGGACTACAAAGGAGTAGTTTTAAAACTACTCCATGGTATACTTAAGAGGATTAGTTTTGAAGTCGTTTAAAAACGAAGGCACGTCGTTAAAAAACGAAGACATGTCGTCTCACTACAAACACTTTTTAACAATGACATGGTCCATGCTTGCATTACATCGGACCAGTCCATGGAGTAGTCCATTTTATCAAAATGGATCAGGTGGTCCAATAATATTTGCAGGGTAATTTAACAGTAATCCCTTTCGGAAGTTTCATACGTCTAAAAAAACACCCATTATATACTTACCTGCATATGTCGCATATATACAATTAAAATAAATGTTTGCTTATTGAGTAAATTGTTATTGTGTATTTTTTGTTTTTATTTTACTAAAGTAAAACCCATCATAAAGATAAGATTTTGCAAATATTTTAGTAGCTGTTGTGTACTAAAAAATACAATTTCATAGAATAAAAGCTTTTAATATCATACACATGAAATAATTGTAGATTTTGTTTTTGTGATTTAATTGCACAAGTAACGGACAGATAAGTAACTGATTGTCCAAACAGAAATTTCAAAAAAAAATAATAATAAAAAAACAATTTGTTATTTTTGCTTTAAAAACGAATTAATGAAAATGATACCACATAATTGTAGCTATATATAGATATAAATTAATATGTTAATTACATTCGAGGGATGACTGTATAAAACACATTTATTTGATAATAGAAAAAAAAGATTAGTTAAAAATTGTGAGGTCTCTATTCAACTTGCCGAAAAATGTAATAAAGAATCAGTTTTCCTTCTACGCTTTGCTCTAAATACAATTTCATCAGCCAAAATACAAGCTTTTTATTTATGCGGCAAAGCTTAAAATATGAAACGACATTTGCAAAGTATGTTCTGCAAACCAACTTATTTTAGAATTTCGTGTACAATCACATTACCCATTTTTCCGTTGCAAGAGTAAATTTGAATACAACGCACATAAAGCTATGGTTTCGATGAAGCTTTTATTTCATTATAGTGCTTGGACCTTGCCATTACGTGCGAAATACAATGTCATTTAAATGACCGCCTCTAGAATGGTTGCAGCAGTCGATCCTTTTAAGGTAGTTTTCGTCTACTTTTGGCACATTTTGGCAGTTATCTCCGCAATAACTTGACGAATATTGGTTTTCAAATGCTGATACCATGGTGAAATAAGCAGGTGGCATCGTTACGGCAACAAAAACAACATTACAAAAAAAATGGGAAATTAGGTCCCAGCTTACGTCAAAAACAAAAATCAAAGCGTGGCGCTGAACGTGATGAAGTTAATTAATTTTTAACCAATTTATATATCATTATGGGGAATATCTTATTTATTTTAATTTAAAATTATCAAAAACTTTAATAAAATACAAAAATCACAGCACAAAACGTGGACTTTTTAGAAGCATAAACAAAACTTTGACATAAGATTGGACAAACAATGCAAGAGCAAAAAATTGTCATCTGGCGTAGTGCTGCCACCTTTATTATTTTACCATGGCCCCGACGTTAGGGAATTATTCGTGTAGGCACTGTCTTTGACGTAGCCCCACAAGAAAAGTCTAACAGCGTCAAATCGCACTACCTTGGTATCCAATTAAAGTTGCCAAAACGTGAAATTACACGTTCTGGAAACTTACTTACAAGAAATGAATGAGCGAATCATCACATTTGATTTGACCGATTGACATGACATTACCGTTTTTGGCTTTATTGATTTTCTATCATTTCTCCCATCATTTTCTTAACACCAACGTGAAAAATATGATGAATCGCTCATTAATTTCTTGTAGGGTTCCCATGCAATCAAGCCAAAATCGGTCATGCTGTGTGGCTCGTGGCACTGTCTTATTGAAACCACATATCGTCCAGTTCATAATCTTCAATTGTAGGCCAAGAAAAAGTCGGTTTTCATACGGTCATAGCGCTCTGAGCCGTTGAATCGACAAATTCGGATTATCCGCCACACTTTCACTAACAGCATCGATATTTTCGAGTGCGCACATTGCGATGATTCATAGGCCTGACCACATCTGTAACGCTTCCAGTTTCTTTAAATTTCTTTATAATTTTGGCAATTCCTTGCACTGTTGATCAATTATGATGACCATAATCATCCCGTAATGCTCAAACAGTGTGCCACGTGTAGTAATCCAATAAAAAATGGAGCCTCCACCGAAGCAGGTTTGTAAATGAGAAACGTAAAAGTTTCGCTTACCATATCGCTTTTTATATGGCGAGTTCTCACTTTGAAGCCATACATTTTTGACACAGATTTTTGTTGTTACCGTTATTCATAAATTTGCTCTCTTACAAATCTGCTTCGTTGTAAAGGAATGTAGTGCATTCCTTTGTTTGTTCACTACTTTTTAAATTTTACTATTTAGAAACTACTAGAAAATTTTTTATTGAGAATTTTTTACTATTTTTACGCGTTCTTCGGGTTGTTAAACGATCCATATTCGTAAGTGGCAAATCTTTCACTAAACATTACACTTTAGATGCCAGATATTTAACAGCTGACAGCCTTGGCAGACCAGCCGTTTTAAACCCTCTAAATGGATAATGGATGTTTAATATATTTCTAGTACTACAATTTACCCAACAAAAAAAGTAAAATAAATAATATCGGTTCACATAAAATCGTCTCCAACAGTGCATTCTATTGCATTACTTTTTTCGCAAACTTAAAATCGACAGATCCAGTGTACTATCTGGATCTCGTTGTGGCTGTTGTTTAAAATTAAATTGCGAGAGGGTAAAGTAAAGTAAAATGATCCTTGCAGTCATGTATTTAAGATGGCACCTGTGTGTAGTGACTCACATACAGAGGCCTTAAAAGATGCATTGTATTCACTTTTCTCGTATTCATAAAATTTGATTTATAAACCTATGTTAAATTAAAGGCCCAACCATAATGTGCATGAGCTGGCTTAAGTAATTGTCCAATCAAAACGCACGATCTTAATTGTAAATAAAACAAAAAGTTTTCAGAGAATTATCTTAATATTTTTTATTATTATAGAAGGATCCTTGACAATTATGTGTAAAACAAAATATCGGCAAAATGCTCTTCACGGCTTCGGTGGCTTACCTCCATCCGAAGGCTCATATTTTTAATAACTCTGAGACATAATTAAGGTTCAATGTCGTTAATATGACGAATTATCTCATCCTTTAGCTCTTTGAATTGCTCTTGGCTTATTGACGTACACTTTTTCTTTTCAATATCCCCAAAGAAAGAAATTCAACGGTGTCAAATCACATGATCGTGACGGGCAATTGACATCGCCACGACGTGAGATAACACGGCCATTGAATTTCTTGCGCAAAAAAGCCATTGATCCGTTGGCTGTGTGGAAAGTGGCACCATCCTGGTGGAACCACATATCCTCCAGGTGAATATCCTAAAATTCTGGCCTTAAGAAGACCGTTATCGTCTCGCGATAGCGAACACCATTCACGGTAACTGCTTGTGGCCAACCTCATTTTCGAAGAAGTAATGCCCGATGACGCCGCCAGCCCTAAACTGCACCAAACAGTAACTCTTCGGGGATGCATCAGCTTTGCAACTATCAATTGTGGATTTTTATTTGCCCAAATGCGCCAATTTTGCTTGTTAACGAATCCACTGGGGTGAAAGTGTGTCACGTCGCTGAAGATGATTTCCTTCGTAACGTCACTATTCTGTTCAACCAACCATTCAGCGCATTGGCTCAATTGTGTACCTCTTCATGGTTGAAATTGTCAAACACTGAAACAAAGAAATGTCGAATAAGTTGGGCAACAAACTTAAGGCCCAACCAGAATGTGAATAACGTGACTTAAGCAACTGAGCAAATACATGTTAATCATATGTGTAAAACCATATTGAACTTAAGGAAACTTTATATGAAGTTTTATAAAACTGTAATTTGCTTAAGCAAGGTGCGAAACTAATCGCTCATTCCGTACGGAATCAATGTTTTTTTATTTTCTTTTTGTTATTTAAAATGCATTTGAGAGGCGTTTTGTTTCTTTTTTGACAGTAACTTAAGTTTGTTTATGCACATTAAGGTGTGACTCACAATTTACCTCCTGCATTATGTTTGGACCACCCTTTATAAACCATATAGATCTTAAGGAATCTTTTCGTTAAGTTTACTCCATTTCTTTTATCTTTATTTTTAAAACCGCACAACTTAAATGCCTGAAGCTAAAATGCTAAAATTTGGACCAGAGGTTGGTCTCTTGCCAACTCGTTCCACTAAGACGGATGTTTTTACATAACATTTTTCTCCATTCCAACTACAATGGGGAAAAAAGTACCAAAAAGGGGAAACACGGGAAATTAAATTTCTTTCTTTTTGAATTTTCTATAACATTTAACATAGAACCATAAAATTATAGGAGCAGAATCCTGAGCGAATGGAAACCTATAAGATGGAAAATTTTGGCAATTTTTTTTTAAACATGTCCACGAGCTTTTAATGTATAATTAATGACTTTTTGAGATAACTTATTCGAATTTTTGAATAAGATTAAAAAGTATCGATAAATTCGAAGTGGTGTCTGTTCGAAAATAGTTTATTTTTTAAATAGTCTTGCTCTATTATTAGCAATTAACTATGAAATTTGCTTAATGAACAATTTTATTTAACTTAACTTACATTTCATTAAACGATATTATTATAATGTGGTGTTAATTACTTACATACATATTTAAATGCTAGACGTTGTTAGTTCAATGACTTTTAATGGCTTTGTGTGACTTATAACAAGAGTTTTGTTTCTTTTCATGTATTGCTTTTTAATAACTGCTGTTTTAAATTTAAGTATAAAGAATTGAAAAAAATTAAAATCATTTTTAGTAGAGGTGGGCAAGAGAATGTTAACTTTTCTCTGGCCAAATACGATAAAGAATTCTTAAAAGCTCTTTTTTCTATAGACTTTGACTCATATAAACACAAACATAAAATTTATGATTTAAAAAGTATTTTATGTTATAAATTTTATCCTGAGACCATTAAAAAACAAGTAAGGGTGTTATATTTGGCCTTGCCGAATCTCTTATAACCTATACCATTGCAGCTCTTCCTACACAGAAAAAAATATCTCAAGAAAATTTTTAACAACACAGCTTGTTAAAAATAAAATTTTGGGTTAACAAACTTTTTGTTTGATTCAAAGAAAAAATTTATCAAGTTTACACTTTGCAAAATAGCACTCAACAAAACATATTTAATAATGAAATAATTAAATATTTCTTCATATTCAATAAAAAAAATATTTGAATCAAAGTAAAGACAGTATTTTAACAACTCTTGACCATTTTTAAACAGCTCATAATTCTCATTTGTTTTACAGTTTTATTTGAATAATATATTTAGTTTTGCCAAAGTCTTTGGAAAAGGTTTCCTGATGATCTGGCCTAAGCAACCAGTGAAATGCGCATAGGAACTTACTTATTCCCGCATAATAAATTTTAGTGTTTTTATAAAAATATAAAAATTGAAAATTTATGACATCATCATTAATAATTAAAAAAATAAAGATTCGATTAACATTTTGTTTGATTTATTCAACATTTTCAACAATTTATTTTAACAAATCAAGTAAACATTTTGTTGAAAAAAATTATTTTTAGCAACAACTTTTTTTATTGACTCAATAAACTTGGTTGTTGACTAAAAATTTAACAATTATACATACAAACTTTTTTATCAATACCGCAAAAATCGTCATCGCGATTTTCGTATTCAAATATGAAAATAATTTTTTTCTGTGTAATTCAGTTTAAAACATTTAAGGGAAAAATATTTTGTTAGAGTTATTTAAAGCTTTTTCTTTTTGAGTTCTTTCTTTTTGAACTTTATTCTATTTTCACAAATCCCAGTACCAGTTCTGTTGGAACTATTGACATAAATTTCCCGCAAGGAACTTTTATGGTTTTTTGCTAAAACTTTAAAATACTTTCAGTATATTTTTATAAAACATACTATTCGACTCCTGATCTTTATTTTTTGTTTAATAATGGATATATTGTATTCTGGCATGCTTCTCTCCCACTGGAACATAGAGCCTCTGGTGGTCATATTGCACCCATTGGAATTTCTATTTCATATTTTAGTCACATTATGAGGGGGGGAAATATGAACTGCTTCTTCTTATACTCCAAGGTTAAATCGAGGATAGGCGTGGGATTGGACGAAAGCAGATTTCTTGGCTACGCAGTAACCGATCGTGGACTGGCATTCGGTAAATTGGAAACTCCTGCCTGGCTGTAAACAAAGTAACGTTTGCATATCGATGGTTTTCTTCCGCAACCACTCAATTCGATTTTTTCCGATTTTTTGTTTTAACCGGAAAAAAAATCAGTAAATACCGCCTTACAATTTTGCAATTTTTTTGTTTGGCGGAATATGATAATTTTTCCTAATTCTTAGATTATAAAAGAATATATAGCAAAAAGTTTCAAATATTTGGTAAAAAAAAAGTATTTTGTCTCCCCTGAAAAGTAGTTGTTCTTGAGTTACGAGGTTGCGGAAGAAAACCATCATCGAAGAGAGAGAGAGAGAGAGCGAGAGTAATTAAAATAAGTAATATATAAGCTGCGTTCGTTTACCCCAAAATTTGCATAATTTTGTAAAAATTTGTACTGGATTCTACTGAAATGCGTTTGCGTACACATAAATTTGCAAAAGAGACCTTTTTCTGAGAGAGTAAGGTGACAGTTGTCAGCAAAGAGCGTGCAAATTTTTACTGAACAAATTTTTGCCTGTAAAATCCAGTTGAAAACAAAAACATATAATTCAATATAGTAAACAAGCAAAAAACATACGATTTGCAAACAAAAAGTCTACAATTTGTATAAAAAAAAATACATTTAAAAGAACAAAAACTGAATTAAAAGTGAAGCATAAACTTAAAACAAGTTTTCTAATAGGTATTTTTGAAAAGTAAATTAAATATAAATAACATTGCATTAATATTTTAGAGATGTAAACCTAATAAATATGTGAATACTTCTTACTGCATATTATTCAGGGTACCCAATATTAAACATCAAGAATTTATGTATTTTCGTATGTTATTTAACTAGAAACAAAATTAAAAGTCATGTACAAACTAAACAAGTCTAAAAGCTTCCACAGATGTTCACTTAATAAATACATTTGCTACGAATTTATAATTATTGAAATGCAATGCATCAAGTACCAAAAACAATATATACTGGGTAGTCTAAATAACACATATTTTACAACACTATTCTTTTCAGCGATCATATGTTTGAATTAACCTGCAAGTTTATGCAATTTTTCCGTTCGTTTGGGTTTTTTTTTTGTGCTAGAGCCAGTTTTGAGAGTAAAATTTTTATATTGCCCAAAATTTACTCACCTACTGGATTTTACTGGAAAAGTAAACAAACGCACCTATAGAGAGAATATATCTGTGGCATATCTGTAGTATGGGGGCCTGTAAAATAACAGACCGATACGCTTAATATGTCTTCAGTACCGTATCTTAAGCACAAAACATATTGTTGGCTGAATTTCGTCCTCCTAGCTTACATGGTGTATGTAGACGCTCTAACGCTAAATACTTTATTTCTATAGATGAGATTATACCGGATTTGACTTGATGTCTGGGTCAATACCGTGTTTATTCCTTTTTTAAAAATATATAAAACACAAATGCATATGGGCAAATCCTGCGTGACGAATGCTACATTCGCACGCGTTTTCTGATTGATATATAAACATTTTTTGGCCTTTCAAAAGAGATAACTTCAACTTATAGTTATAAAGTATCATATTTTCTTAGCAGGCATTTGTTGCGAAATAATTGATCACAAAGTTTTGTGACGCACGCCACAAAAAGTGGAAGTAACTTTAAAAGTTGGAGCGTGTTTAACTAATTTTTACCAAATTTTGCATCATAAGGTATGCAAAATTTAATTCCTAAAAGAATGATGAATATAAGAGAATTCTAAAATTACTTATTCGCAGCTAAAAAATGTTGTGATTTTTTGACAAAAGCCGTGAAACCTTTGTGACGCACGCCTCACAACGCACGCTACAGTTTTTCAGTAGTATAAAATAAACCCAATTTTATTTATTTTAACAAAACAAATTATATATATAAACTAACTTTGTGATTATTAATGAATTTATATTTTGATGAGTCTGCTGTAAGTGCTATTCTAAGCTCAAAAAGCACCTAAAATAATGTTAAATTCATGTATACCATTAAAAGATCAGGGGTGGGGTAGTATTTGGTAAAAATTATTGTATTAATGATCGACGCAGTACACATTTTTTAATATACAAATTAAATTTAACATCTAGTCTTATATTTCATTAAAAAAAAATTAATTTGAAAATTTTTTGGTTGGTGGACTGTTTTTGGAATTTACCCATATGGCAGTCATTAACTGTCAATAAACTTAATTTAATTTTAAAATCAATAACGTCGTTAAAAATTAAAAAAGCTGGTTAAAATTCACTTAAACTACAATAAACCGGCGTATAGTTAAAATTGTGATGAATGTATGTATGTATGTGTTTATTGGTGAAGCTAATATTGATTCAATTAAACAATAAATTTTTATCAAATTTCGTACAAAACGTTTATACCCACTAGGGATGCCAAACGGGATCGATTTTTTTTTCAGAATATATACAGTTTATACCGTGCAAAAGCCTGTGTTCCATGGGATAAATCAGCGTCGCTTTTTACTGACCATTTTAAATGCACCCAAATTTCTCGGGAACAAACGGAACGATTTTTCGCACGCACGGAAAACGATTTAATTTCAGAATATATACAGTTTATACCGCGCAAAATCCTGTGTTCCATGGGATTAATCAGCAACGCATTTTACTGACCATTTTAGATGCACCCAAATTTCTCGGAAACAAACCGAACGATTTTTTGCACGCATCGCTCATTTTGTGCGGAAAACGATTTACTTTCAGAATATTCGGGATTTTGGAAATCCCGATCCCGAAATGCCGGGATTTTCGGGATCCATTTGTTTCTTTAATATACAACTTTTTAAAAAAAAAACAACAACACTTTATTTATTTGTGTCTGAATTTTTAAAAAAGAAAACTTAACAAAACAATTATAAGAAAATTGTATTCAATTTACTAAATTTTATTTATTTTTGAATTTTTAAAAAAGAAAAATTAACAGAACAATTCTTTTACAACTTTTTCTTATAAACAAAAGTTAAAATATATATGTATATTTTTTTATTTTTAAAAAAGAAAACTTAACAAAACAATTCATTTTATATACAAGTTTTATTATTTCTTAATTTTTTTTGCGACGATAAAAATTTTACACATGCTACGTTTAAAACAAAATATTATTTAAGATACATGTTAAAAAAAAAATTATTTTTTTTATTGCATTACTGGAGCGAATTAAAAATGTGAATTTGGAAAAAATTAAAAAAATCACATTTTTTTCAAGTTTAAAGTCCTGTAGCTCAGTAAATCTTTATCCGAACCACACGGTCGGTATATGTGCTGAACGAGATATCTATGCAAAATGTTAAATCTTGTACAATTCAGTTAAACAGTTCTCGAGATTTTTCGAAATACCTTAAACAACTGCAGAAAAACACGATTTTCGCGTATATCTCGAAAACGGTTCTTTGGAAAAATAAATAAATGCCATATTCGTGTTCAGCAGCACCAATTTAGCTTAGAAAATATCTCATTTCTGAGGTTCATTTTTTAGTGGCATAGTGTAATTGGCAGATGAGTGCTGGTTAGTTAGCTTTGCGACAGAATAGAAAACAAATGAGACATTGAGAAAACCAAATTTCTTTAATGTGCAGTTTTTCGTTGGGAAAAGGATAATCGCGTGAGAAAACGACCATAAAACAATGAATAATTAGAAAGTATAAAAATTCAATTAAACGAATATTTTTATACATATAAAAACTTTTGATACACAAAAGTTGTTAAATTGAAAAATCCCGGGATTCATAAAAATAAATCCCGGGATTCGGGATTTGTCAGTCCCGAAAAATTCCGGGATTTCGGGATTCGGGATTTCCCGTTTGGCATCCCTAATACCCACCCTTTGGGTAAATACCAGAGTATTTACCAGTTCTTACCCAATTTTCCCTATTTACCTGGTATTTACCAAATGGACCCTTTTCCCATCTATATTTACATATTTCGGAAGGAAATTTTCAATATTTATAATTAATGTTAAACAATAAAGTCAGTTGTTTTTATAAGGACCTTAAAAATTAAAGTTTTGGGTGTAATAATTAAGGCATCGTTTATAAAGGGTGGTTACAATTTCAAGGCACGATGTTGATTTTGAATAAAACACAAACTATTTAGGAAATTATTGTAATTTTATTTTATAATAATATATTGATACTACTCAATTATGTATGGAACAAAATATCGGCCAAATGGGCGCCGCGACCACGGCGGCACACCTCCATCCGATGGTCCAAATTTTCGATGACCCTGAGGCATAATGGAGGTTCTATGCCGTTAATGTGCCGAATTATCTCATCCGTTAGCTCTTGAATTGTTGCTGGCTTATCGACGTACACCTTTTCTTTCAAATAACCCCAAAGAAAAAAGTCCAACGGTGTCAAATCACATGATCTTGGCGGCCAATTGACATCGCCATTACGTAAGATAACACGGCCATTGAATTTGTTGCGCAAAAGAGCCATTGTTTCGTTAGCTGTGTGGCAAGTGGCAACGTCCTGTTGAAACCACATATCGTCCACATCCATATCTTCCAATTCGGGCCATAAAAAGTTCGTTATCATCTCACGATAGCGAACACCATTCACAGTAACTGCATAACCGGCCTCATTTGGGAAAAAATTCGGCCCGATGATGCCGCCAGCCAATAAACCGCACAAAACGGTCACTTTTTGTGGGTGCATTGGTTTTTCGACAATCACTCTTGGATTATCATTCGCCCATATGCGGCAATTCTGCTTATTGACGAATCCACTGAAGATGATTTTCTTCGAAAATTGCACGATATGCATTTTGATTTGATTTCCTATTTTCATAATAAGCCTGAATAACTTTAACGCGTAGCTCGATTGTGTATCTTTCCATGATTCAAATTGAGTTAGTCTGAAATTGAAAAATGTCGAATAAAATTCGGAAAAAATCTTGGCGTTTAGGTGTGGTTCACATTCAACATCGTCCCTTACAATTTAACCACCCTTTATAAGGTTTTGTGTGTTTAAATTTAAAGCAGTCGTGGTTCTTTGTTTGTGTCTCAATTATTTATGGACCAATCTGTCTGAATTTAAATATAAATCTATTTCAAGATAAGTATAATAAAAATTGCTAACAACCTGAATCCCATCATATCTGGGGTATTTAGAAAGTTGACTTCAACATACGCATTGGTAGACGGACATCGTTAAATCAACATAATTTTTCGAAAGATTTAGAAAATATACAAACGGAATGACAAACGTGCCAGTTGTGTTCAAGGGTAAAAAAAGAAAGAATGTGTTAACATTTAACAAGTTAGAAAATGGCCTCAGTTTGGTAAAAACTCCCTGGTTGTGACAGACACACATTTGGGAACTTCCGGTGAATTTAATAAATTTACATTGTTTTAGATTTAGGTAAAACAATTTATCTGCATTAAAAGCTCTATTTGTTTAAGAAAGAACTACCAAAGTTAGCCATTAAGATTGATGTGAATAAATTTGAAATTAAAGAAATTCAAATTAGTATTCAGTTAGACCCACAATAACGGGTTATCCGTTTTTCGGTTTCAAAGGTAAAGTTAAATAAAATACACATGAAGCTATGATTTTGATGAAGCTTTTATTTCAATATAATGCTTGTAACTTGCCATTACGTACGAAATACAATGTCGTTTAAATGGCCGCCTCTAGATTGGTGACAGCTGTCGTTTCTTTTAAGGCTTTTTTCGACCACTTTTTCCGCGGAGACCAAAAAATTCTAGCAGCGTCAAATCGCATGGCATTGATGATCAATTGACTTCGCCAAAACCTAAAGTTAAACGCTCTGGAAACATCGCATGCAATCAAGCCAAAATCGGTCATGCTGTGTGGCTCGTGGCACCGTCTTATTGAAACCACATATCGTCCAGTTCATAATCTTCAATTGCAGGCCAAGAACAAGACTGTTTTCATCGGCCATAGTGCTCTGAGCCGTTGAATCGACAATTTCGGATTATCTGCCACACTTTCGCTAACAGCAGCGATATTTTCGAGTGCGCACATTGCGATGATTCATAGGCCTGACCACATCTGTAACGCTTCCAGTTTCTTTAAATTTCTTTATAATTTTGGCAATTCCTTGCACTGTAGATCAATTATGACCACCATAATCATCCCGTAATGCTCAAACAGTGTGCCACGTTTGAACCACCACTTTTGTAGTAATCCAATAAAAAATGGTGCCTTCACCGAAGCAGGTTTGTAAGGGAGAAACGTAAAAGTTTTTCTTACCATATCGCTTTTTATAAGGCGAGTTCTCACTTTGAAGCAATACAGTTTTGACACAAAAAAGGAGCTGACTTCATAAACGCAGTATTGCAATGCAACACTAAAATTAATAGCTCCATAAACTCCACAACAGTTCATTATAGCATGGTAACTGTATTCACTGCACAACGGTTGCGAAATTCGTGCATTGTTTTTATTTGTAATGCCTTTTTAACGCATTTGTTTTTAGTTTGCAATACTGCGTTTATGAAATCAGCCAGTGCTTTATTTAGCGCATATAAAAATTGGTCAGCTTTACACACTGAAATTCTCGTTATAAGGGATTGTCGTGCATCTTCAAATGTTATATATTTTTTAAATTTGTTAGGAATTTGTTCACTTACCTTACTGCATCTCTTTATGCCTTACTGCGTAGCGCATACATGTGCGGTTACTTTTAAAAATTTACTATTTAGAAACTACTAGAAAATTTTTTATTGGGAAGTTTTAATTATTTTAAAAGCGTTCTTCGGTTATTAAACGATCCATATTCGTAAATGGCAAACCCTCAATAGTTGACAGTCTTGCCAGACCGGAGGTTTTGTAACCATTAAATGGATAATCCAGTATTCTAATAAATTTCTGCAATTTTCTCAAATTATTGCTTCACCTTCTCTTTTCAGGTCCGTTTAGAATCCATTGGTGCCGAAGATATTGTCGACGGTAATCCCCGCTTAATTTTAGGTCTTATTTGGACAATCATTTTACGATTTCAAATTCAAGAAATTGAAATTGATGTCGATGAAGAAAACGAATCATCCGAAAAACGTTCTGCCAAAGATGCTTTATTATTGTGGTGTCAGCGTAAAACTCATGGTTATCCTGGTGTTAATATACAAGATTTCACATCATCATGGCGTTCTGGTTTGGGTTTCAACGCTTTAATACATTCACACCGTCCCGATTTGTTTGAATACAGCACAATTGTTAATTCGAAAAATTCAAATATTGATAATTTGAATCATGCATTTGATATGGCTGCCACCGAATTGGGTATACCAAGGTAAGTACGATGAGATTAAAAGAAAAAAAAATCTTGTTTTATTATTTTTTAATTCTTATTTCTTTTTTTATAGTTTATTAGATGCTGAGGATATTGATTCAGCACGACCTGATGAAAAATCTATCTTAACCTATGTGGCCTCATATTATCACACCTTTGCACGCATGAAGAATGAACAGAAGAGTGGAAAACGTATTGCAAATGTAAGTTGAATTTCTAATTGTAAATACAACATTCATGTATTTAAAATTAAATATTTTACTACTTTTTAATGTATTTTGAATTGCACAATTAATTGCAATCATAGAAACGGTGTAAAACACATACAACAATGATCATTTTTTACCGCCATTCGCGTTCAATCGAAAAATTTACAATGTATGTAGACTCATATCATAAAATAATTTGCATTAATAGTTCCGGTCTATTTAAGAACACAAATAGCAATATTTTTCTCTTGTTTTCTTTTTCATTATTAAATTAAACAATAAATTACTTATGTGAATTACAATAAATTAAAATTGTTTCTTTATCAAAAGTATTTAGTGAAATTATTCATATTTCAATTCATTTGCAGATTGTGGGTCAATTAATGGATGCTGATCGTAAAAAGATTTATTATGAACGTTTAACCACAAATTTACTTAGTTGGATTAGACAAAAGACTTTGGAACTGCAACAACGGGACTTTCCCAATTCATTGGAGGGTATCCAAAAGGAGCTGTTGGCATTTAAGGAATATCGAACTATAGAAAAACCGCCAAAGTAAGCAGCAGCAAATACATTTGATTCCAAACAAAACTTGTTTTCGGATAGCTTTATGTAAAAATCAAAAACGTATTTAAGATTTAACTTAAAGTTTTCTTTAGACAATTTACAATCCTCTCTTCTAAAAGAACTAACTCCAAATCCTTTTAAAGTTACAAATCGGAAAACATAGAATAATCCTCTCTTTTCAACAAAGTTTGCGAAATATTAATATAGTCTTATCTAGTTCTTATTTATATGTATCTGATTTTTGAACATTCAGGCCTGTTCTGAAAATCACTTGATTTTGAATCACGCGTGTGATTTTATGGTGTTTTAAAAATAACAACGTAAATCACACTGAAAACACAAAAACGAAACACCACAACATCACACGTGTAATTTTTGAAATCACGTGATTTTAAATCAAGTGATTTTCAAAACTGACCTGTTAATAAGAAAAATTAGCATTTTTAAAGAAATATTTTTCAATCTTCTAACATTTTATAAATGTTCGTTAATTCCTTTTCACTATTCTTTGCAGATACAAAGAACGCAGTGAAATAGAAGCTTTATACTTTACCATCAACACCTTGCTAAAAGCTTTAAATCAACCTCCCTACAATCCTCAAGATGGCCAGCTAGTAAATGACATTGAAAAGGCTTGGCAATTGCTAGAATATGCCGAACATCATCGCGAAGTGGCGCTAAGAGAAGAACTTTTGCGTCAAGAGAAATTGGAACAATTGAATTATAAATTCGAAAAGAAATCAGTATTGCGTGAGGGTTACTTAAAGGAAATGATACAGGTCCTGTCAGATCCGCGCTATTTAAAGCAAGTCGATGCAACGCTCAAAAAACATGAAGCCATTTCGGCCGATATCTTGGCTAGAGTCGAACGTTTTAATGATTTAACTGCAATGGCAGAAGAATTGGAACGAGAGAATTATCATGGCAAGGAGAGAGTGAAAAAGAGGGAAAATGAAGTTATGGAAAAATGGCGTAAGCTGTTAGAACTCTTGGAGAATCAGCGTTTGAATTTGTCACAAATGAGTACTTTAATGAATTTACTGCGTGAGATAGCCAGCACTACAGAGTCCATTAAAGAATTGCAGATGCAGTTTAAATCCGAGGATGTGGGGCCACATTTGTTGGGCGTTGAGGAATTATTGCAGGCCCATTCGTTGCAGGAACTACAAGTTAATACCTATGGGGAAACTATAAAACGTTTTACTCGTCAGGCTTTACCGTTTAAAAATTCTGAACACAAAGATGCGGCAGTGCTTGCTAAAAAATTAGGTGAACTGGAGGAGGCTTACAAGATTTTGCAAGAGCTGTGTGCTAAGCGTAGGGCTTGTTTGGAGGAAGCTCGCAATTTTCATCATTTTATGGAAGATTACGATAACGAGGAAGGTTGGCTGGTGGACAAACAACGTATTTGTAAAACTGGCATAACTGCTAAAGATTTGAGAGCTGTTCTGTCTTTGCAGCAAAAACACAAAGCTTTAGAAGATGAAATCAAATCCCGCAAACCGAAATCACAACAAATGTCAGATGCTGGTAAACGTCTGATAGCCGACAAACATCCCAGATCATTAGAAATTAAATCACGAATTGATAGTTTAGATGAACACTGGAAGGCTTTGGAGGAATTGGTGGAAATGCGCCGCAGACAACTAGAAGATGCCGCGGAAGCTTATCAATTCTATACAGATGCAAATGAGGCCGAATCTTGGCTCAATGAAAAAATGGCTCTAGTTAACTCCAAGGATTATGGCACGGATGAACCTTCTGCCCAAGCCTTACTGCAAAGACATCGTGATCTTCAGGGAGAACTAAATGCTTATTCAGGAGATATTCTAAATCTTAATCAACAAGCCGATAAACTTATCAAAGCTGGTATTTGTACTTTGGAGTTATCGGCCAATGAACCAGAAATGCCCGAAATCGAACAACAACAGCAAGAAGAATGGGTTAACGAAACGCGATTAGTTCCGAAAGAAGTTTGGGAAGATGAATGGGTGGAGAAATTGGAACATCGCAAGGTTACCGAAACGAAAATGTTGCCTCACGTTAGAGCCATGTTTCCTTTCGAGGGTCAAGGCATGAAAATGGAGAAGGGCGAAGTAATGCTTTTGAAATCCAAAACCAATGACGATTGGTGGTGTGTGCGCAAAGAAAATGGACATGAAGGTTTTGTGCCTGCCAACTATGTGCGTGAAATTGAGCCTCGTCCTGTAACCTGTATAGTACCCAAAGCTGAAAAAGTCAAAGCTTTACAAAAAGTCAAAAAGACCATTTTGGTACGCCAGGTGGTACCGGTTAAGCGAGTCAAACCCGCCGTTGTAACGCCGAAGCCTTTGGTCAAACGTCGCACTTCAGTCAACAGTATTAATGAAAATTCTGACAGTGTGGAGAAGAGACAACAGCGCATTAATTCCACCTACGATGAATTGCAGGACATGGCTCAAAAGCGCCATGCTCTCTTAGAAGACTCCATACATCTCTTTGGGTTTTATCGTGAATGTGATGATTTTGAGAAATGGATGAAAGAAAAGGAGCGTATGATTAAGTCCGATGAGGGTGGTGAAGGTGTTGAGAATGCCAAACGTAAATTTGAAAAATTCTTGACAGATCTGTCGGCTGCTTCGAAACGTGTTGAAGAAATTGATACAGCTGTGGATACATTCCGCAGACAGGGTCATTCCCAATTAGACAAAATAATAGCACGACAAAAACAAATTCATCAAATCTGGCAGAGGCTTAACAACGCCAAGGTACAAAAGGAAAAGAGCTTGGAAGGAGCTTCAAGTGTAGAACTATTTAATCGCACCTGTGATGAGGCAAAAGTATGGATGAGTGAGAAAATGTTGCAGCTGGATACGGCAGTAATAAGTCCGGATCTAAAAACCGTACAAGCCTTACAAAGACGCCATCAAAATATGGAACGCGAATTGGCACCAATTGAAGAAAAAGTTAACCGTGTCAATTATCTCGGTAATTCAGTAAAGAATGCCTACCCGGCCGAGCGAGATAATGTGACGGCTCGTCAACAAGAAGTACAAGATACGTGGGGTCAAGTTCATAACAAGAGTAGTGAACTAAGAGCCCGTATCGAAAGTGCTGTCGGCCAACAAATTTTCAACAACAGTGCTAAAACATTATTGGCTTGGATTGATTCAGTTAAGGATCAATTAAACTCCGACGAACCAGCCAGAGATGTAGAAACTGCCAATAAACTTTTGAAGCAACACAACGATTTGGGAGACGATATTAAAGCTCATGATAATGAATTTTCCGAAGTCATCAACTTGGGCAAACAACTGTCAGACGGTAAACCCAATATGCAAGAAACTGTTAAAATAATCGATCGCCTAAAAGCTGAACAAGATGCCATACACCGTGGATGGTTGGAAAAACAGAAATGGCTGCAACAATGTGTGGAATTGCAAATTTTCAATCGTGAAGCAGATAAAATTGATGCCACTACTAAAAGTCATGAAGCCTTTCTGGAATACAATAATTTAGGAGTAAGTTGCCTACTGTAATTTAAAACTCTTTTATACTTAAAATCGTATTATTTTTCTTATGCAGAATTCTTTGGATGAAGTAGAAGCCATTTTGAAACGTCATTTAGACTTCGAAAAAAGTTTAATGGCCCAGGATAAAATTCTTAAAGGCTTTTCTGATAATGCTGATAAATTGATTGCCAACAAACATTACGATGACAAATAGTAAGTATTTTTTTACTTTATAAAGGAATTGAAGTGTTTTAGTTTTTTTTTTTTTTAATTACAGCATTGATGACCGACGAAACCAAGTATTAGCTAAACGCAAGGCTGTTAAAGATAAAGCGTTTGAGCGTAAACGATCTTTGCAAGCCTCCAAAGACTTCCACAAGTTTGCCGCCGAAGCCGATGACTTAGATGCTTGGCTTAAGGATAAAACTAGAATCGCTGGTGATGAAAACTATCGTGATTTAAGCAATTTGCCACGTAAACTACAAAAACACAAAGCTTTTGAGCGTGAACTAAGAGCCAATGAAGGCCAATTGCGTAACGTAAACAAGGACAGTGAGCAACTGATTGCTGCCAACAACCGTAAACCTGAAGTGGAAAAACGCGTTAGTGACTTAAACAAGAAATGGAAAGATCTTTTAGTTTTGTCAGAGGATAAGGGTCGGAAATTGGAACAGGCAGCTTTACAGCGCGAACATAATAGATCCATTGAAGATGCTAAGAAGAAGGTGGGAGAATTAGATGCCGCTCTTAAGAGCAAAGATGTGGGTAATGATTTAAGAAGTTGTAAGGATCTTATCAATAAACACCAACTGTTGGAATCCGAAATCATCGTATGGGAACAAAAAGTGGACGAATTAGTCAATTCAGGTGAAGAAATGGCTCATGAAGGTCACTTCAACGCCGACAACATTAAAGATGAATCCAAGGATATACAGAATAGATTCAAATTGCTTCGTGAACCCATGCAAAAGAGACGTGATGAACTTGAGGAAAGTCTTAACTATTATAAGTTCGTTTTTGAATTGGACAATGAATTTCAATGGATTAATGATCATTTGCCTGCCGCTAAATCCAAAGAACTGGGTCAAAATCTTCATCAAGCTCAAACTTTATCCAAAAAGCACAAGAAGTTAGAAGCTGAAATTAAGGGCCATCAACCCATGATAAATAAAGCTTTACTTGCGGGCCAGGTTTTGGTACAGCAAAATCACCCCGAAAAGGAGAATGTTAAAGATCTGTGCACAAAGCTTGAAGATGCCTGGAATGATTTGGAATACAATGCTAATGAGCGTAGTAAAAAACTAGAAATGTCTTTGAAGGCCCAACAATATCTCTATGATGCCAGTGAAATTGAAGCCTGGTTAGGTGAGAAACAAAATGCTTTAAGATCCACTGAATACGGAAGGGATCGTGACTCAGCTGCTAAACTCTTGACCAAACACAAGACTATTGAGTTGGAATTAGACACTTACACTGGCATTGTTACTGAAATGGGTCACAACTGTGCATCGATGGTAGCAGCACAACATCCAGATAGTAAAATTCTATCCGCCAAACAGCAATTGATTGAGAAAATGCTAAGATCTCTACACAAACTGGCTTCTCAGCGCCAACTACGCCTAATGGAGAGCTTGTACATGCATGAGTATTTCATTGAATCTGATGAAGTTGAACAATGGATAAAAGAGCAAGAACAGGTGGCTTCTTCAGATGATTATGGTCAAGATTTTGAACATTTGCAATTATTGCAAAACAAATTTGATGATCTTAAACACCGCGTTGAAGTAGGTGCTGATCGTGTGGTACAGTGTGAAGTCTTAGCTAAAAAGCTTATAGACACCGAAAGTCCTTATGCACCAGATGTGGAGAAGCGGCAAGAACAGTTGCGCATGTCTTGGGATAATCTTCTTAAGTTGTTGAACTTAAGAGAACAGAAATTACATGCCGCTGGTGAAATTCATCGTTTTCATCGTGATGTAGCCGAAGCATTATTCCGCATTCAGGATAAAAATGCAGCCCTTTCCATGGAATTGGGTAAAGATTTGAACTCTGCCTTAGCCTTAACACGTAAACACGAAGGCTTTGAAAATGATTTAGTAGCATTGGAAGCTCAATTGCAAGTTTTGGTGGAAGATTCTGTACGACTACAAGCCAAATATCCGTCCAATGCCGCCGCTATTGCACAGCAACAGGATAAAGTGGTTGCTGCGTGGAACGATTTAAAGGAACGTTCGGGTGCCAGAGGTGATCGTTTAGCAGCCAGCTATGACTTACAAACATTCCTAACCGACGTTAGAGATATCATGTCCTGGTCCTCCAACTTGCGAGCTGCTCTACAAGCTGAGGAACACGTCAGTGATGCTGCTGGAGCTACAGCCCTTAAAATTCAACATGATGCCATTTATGGTGAAATTGAAGCTCGAGAAGATAAATTCCGTTTGCTTAATGAGTTGAGTGATTCTATGGTCCAAACCGGTCACTACGCTGCAGCAGAGGTTGAAGAAAAATGTTCAGCAATGTTGGATGAACGCGCAAAATTGCATACAGCTTGGAATAAGAAAAAAATAATGCTGGAACAGAAAATCGATTTGTTCTGCTTCTTGCGTGATGCCAAGCAAATTGATAATCTTTCCAGTTCCCAACAAGCTGCATTGTCCAGTTCTGATTTCGGTCAAACCGTAGAAGATGTTCAAAATCAAATTAAGAAACATGACGAATTCGAGAGACTTATACAGACCCAAGAAGATAAGGTAGCTTTGTTGCAAGAACATGGTCGCAAACTTATCGAGCAAAGACACTATGACAGTGCAAATATTCAAACTATTTTACAAGGTGTTTTAACCAGACGTCAAAAGGTTAAAGATCTTTGTGCTGTGAGACGTTATAAACTTGAAGATGCCTCCCTTTATGCCCAGTTCGTTCGAGATTGTGCTGAAGCTGAGTCTTGGATAAATGAAAAGAAGAAAAAATTAGAGGCCGATGCTAGCAATTACAACGAAGTTTCCAATCTGGATGAGAAGATAAAGAAATTGCAAAAACATCAGGCTTTTCAAGCTGAGGTAGCTGCCAATCAGGGACGTATTAAGGAAATACAAGAAAAGGGCTTAATCCTACTCTCCAAACAACATGAATCCTCGCCCGAAATTAAGCAAGCCATTGATCGTGTTCTTTCGGCCTGGAAAAGTCTTCTGGATGAGCTGGATAATCGCGGTCGTGGTTTGGAAGAAGCTCAAGATATTCTTGAATTTAACAATCAGTTAGACAAGATTGAAGCCTGGATAAGAGACAAGGAGATGATGGTTCAAGCCAGCGACACTGGTCGTGATTTGGAACACTGCAATGCACTAATGCGTAAATTGGATGATGTCGACTCCGATATGAGAGTAGATGACCAGAGAGTGAAACACATCAATACACTGGCAGATAAATTAATAAATCAAGGCCAAGTACCAGCAGAATCCGCCAACATTGACAAACGCAGACGTGATTTCAATAATAAATGGCGCCAGCTACAGGGAGCTTTAAATGCCTATCGCGCATTGCTAGGTGGAGCCAATGAAATTCATGTTTTCAATAGAGATGTCGAAGATACAGCTGCACGTATTTCCGAGAAGGCATTAGCCATGAGTTCTGAAGATACTGGTCGTGATTTGGCAGCCGTCGAAACCTTAATACGTCGTGAAGACGCTTTGGAGCGAGATATGTCTGCGGTCAAGCAAAAAATCGCTGAACATGAACAAACTGCTCGTACTCTTCAAAATAAATATCCCGAAAGAGCTATGGATATTGCCCAGAAATTAGATGAGCTAACCCTCTCCTGGAAGCAATTGCAGGATTTGGCTGTCAAAAGGCGAAAAATTCTCAATGAAGCTTATTTGGTACACAAGTTTGTATCAGATGTACGTGAATTGGAACTTTGGGTCAATGATATGATTAAGAAAATGAATGCTGCACCCACTCCAATGACAATAAATGATTGCGAAACCCAATTGGAATTGCATCAAGAAAGAAAAGTTGAAATTGACGGTCGTGACAAAGCTTTTAAAGACTTAAAACTCCAAGGAGAGCAGTTATCGCACCATGACAAATCCGACAAAGCCAAACAACATCTGAAAATCTTGGAAGATTTACATCAAAGTCTTCATGAAGCCTGGAGTCAGAGAGCGAAGGATTTGACAGAAGCCCATCAGTTGCAATTGTTTAAAGCTCAAGTAGAACAAGTTGAAATATGGTTGGCTAATAAAGAGGCCTTCCTTAACAATGATGATTTAGGTGATTCATACACTGCTGTCGAAAGACTCTTAAAGAAACACGAAGCCTTTGAAAAACTCTTAGATTCCGATAATGTGACGGATTTGGAAAAGTTTGCCAAGTCAATACTTGAAGGTGATCCTAATGGGGCTGATGTCATAAGAGAAAAATTGGCGTATGTAGTTAGAAGAAAAGATAAACTTAACAACTCTTCTTCAGAACGTAAACAAAAATTACAACAGTCTCTGCAATTACAAGAATTCCTAAGAAGTCTTTATGAAATCGACCGTTGGTTGGTCCAAAAAATGCAAGTGGCCATGGACGAAAACTATAGAGAGCCCAGCAATTTGCAAAGCAAATTACAAAAACACAATGCCTTTGACAGTGAATTGCTCAACAATGCTTCCAGAGTTCAGGATGTCATTAAGGAAGGAGAACGTTTAATTAAAAACGATCACTACGCCAAGGAAGAAATTACCCAACAATTGGAAATGTTAGAGGCAGATTGGTTGAAATTAAAAGCAGCCTCCAAAGAAAAGAATGACAAATTAAATCAAGCTTATGAAGCTCTAACCTTTAATCGGAGTGTGGATGAATTCAACAATTGGATGGACGAAGTTGAGTCTCATTTATCGAATGAGGATTATGGCAAGGACTTGGCTGCGGTCACAAATCTTATAAAGAAACATGAACGTCTGGAGGCTGATGTGGCTCATCATGCAGATTTGGCTGAACAGATTAAACAGCAAGATGAAACATTCTTCCAAGCTGATCATTTCCTTAAAGATGATATTCATGAAAGAGCGATGTCAACTATAAAACGCTACCACACTCTGCACGAGCCTTTAGCTATTAGAAGCGAAAACTTGGAAGACTCTTTCGGTTTACAACAGTTCCTACGCGATGCAGAAGACGAACTACAATGGTTGACAGAGAAAGAAGTCATTGCTGGCTCTGAAGACTTGGGTTCCTCCTTAACAGCTGTTCAGACTTTGCAAAAGAAGCATCAAGCCTTAGAGGCCGAACTTTTATCCCAGGAACCACTGATACAATCCTTGCTTCAACGGGGCGATCAAATGATACGTGATAACCATTTTGCCTTGGAACAGATCCAATACAAGTGTGATCGCATCAAGAGCAAGTTAGTGAATCTTCGTGAATTATGCAGTATACGCCGTTTAAGACTTCTAGATGCCGTGGAGTCACAAATGTTCTATGTAGAAGCCAATGAGGCCGAATCATGGATTAGAGAAAAGAGACCAATTGTTGTATCTTCCGACTACGGAAAAGATGAGTTATCAGTTCAGTCCCACCAAAAGAAATTAGAAGTATTGCAACGTGAATTGCAATCATTTAAACCCTCCATTGAAAAGGTCAATAAGCTAGCTTGTAATTTGGTCGATCGAAATCACTTTGACAGCGCCAATATTAATTCAAAACAAGAGTCTGTTAACAGTCAATTCGAGGAACTTCAAAGATTAGCTAAGGATCGTGAAGTTCGCCTTCAAGAGAGCAAGTTGCTGTTCAAATATTTGCGTGAAACTGAAGATCTTCATGAATGGATTAACGATCAAATGGCTGTTACCGCTTCTGAAGATTATGGTGAAGATGTTGAGCATGTTGAGCAGCTTATATTGGTATTCGAAACTTTTGTTTCCAATCTTACGGCCAACGAAGGACGAGTTAAGGAACATCTAGAGAAGGGAGATGAATTGATCAAGGAAAGCAATCCCTATAGAACATCAATTAAAACTAAACGTGATGAAACTAAACAGTTATGGGATGAACTTAGGGATTTAGTATCGGCACGTAAGGATGCTTTAGATGGTGCTAAACAAGTCCATGTCTATGATCGGGTAGCTGATGAGACAATTTCTCTTATTAATGAAAAAGAAGCTAACTTAATTTCCGAAGATTATGGTCAAGATTTAGAGAGTATTCAGGCTTTAAATCGCAAACATGTGGTATTCGAAAATGAGTTAGAAGCCATACGGGAACAGGTTAATTCCGTTATGAACGAAGCTAATAATTTGGCAGAAATATATCCTGATGCTAAGGAACACATTGAAGTCAAGCGTGATGAAACCATTGAAGCTTGGGCTGATATAACTGAAAAATCGAATGTACGTAAAGAAAAACTTCAACAAGCTGAACAACTGCAATCATACTTTGACGAATATCGCGATTTGATTGCATGGATCAATGAAATGTTGGCCAAGATAACAGCTCCAGATTTGGCAAATACTGTAGCAGGAGCTGAATCTTTGTTAGCCAGTATTAAAGAACACTACACTGAGATAACAGCAAGAGATGAAACCTTTGCTAAATTTAAAGCCAAGGGTGAAAAACTAATTAGAGAAAAACATTTCTTGGCTCATGAAATTGAAGAAAAGATCCAAGTTTTACAACAAAGAAACGAATTATTGGAACATACTTTGCAGCAGCGTAAGGAAATTTATGAACTTAACTTGGACACTCAAATGTTCTTAAAAGATGCTGATATTTTGGAAAATTGGATTGTCAGCAGGGAGCCATTACTTAAAGATACCAAAGTTGGTGATTCTATACCACAAGTAGAAGACTTGCTTAGGCGGCATTCTGATTTCGAAAAGACCGTAGAAGCCCAAGAGGAAAAATTCCAAGCTATTAAACGCATTACGCTGTTAGAACAAAGATTCCGCAAACAAGTCGAAAGCGAAAAACTGGCTAAACTTAAAGAAAAGGAACGTTTGGAGAGAGAACGTTTAGAAATGCTGAAGCAAAAAGAATTGCAACGTCTCAATGAGGAAAGAAGACGGGCCGAAAAACAAATGGAGCATAGAAATCATGCCAACAATCAAGAAAAGACACCAATTTTCTCCAGCCCCATGGTAACAGTTACTGCCGGCTCAAGCAACAACTCCCCCAGCCAAAACACACAATCGCCCTTGAGACCCGCCTCTGTATACGATGAAGACCAATATGGTTTACAAAAGAGTTCTTCGTCTAACATATTCGGCGATCGTTTGAGACGTGGTTCCGATCAAAATGTCAAACGCGCAGAATCCATGAAAGTTCAGCAAAAACAACCCAAGCGTACACCATCATTTACCACTCGTCGTCGCGCTCAATCATTCCGCAAAAATCAAAAAGGTGAAGGTTTCGACTTACCGCCAGTAGAGATCCAAGGTATGTTGGAAAGAAAACACGGCCTACAATCAGGTGGCAAAAAGGCGCCTGTACGCTCTTGGAAACAATTCCATACCGTATTGTGTGGCCAACTGTTGTGCTTCTTTAAGGACGAAAATGATTTCTTGCAACAAAAGACCGCCAATGCACCTGTGAACATATTGGGAGCAAAATGTGAACGTGCCGAAGATTATACCAAGAAGAAATATGTATTTAGATTGAAATTACCCGATGGTTCGGAATTCCTATTTGAGGCACCCTCTTTAGAAATAATGAACGATTGGGTGCGCAAAATATCATTCCACGCTAGTCTACCACCAAATCTACAATTGTTAAGTTATGATGAGTCTATGAAGGTATTTTTTTTTTTTTTTTTTTGTAAACTTTTTTTATTTAGAATTAAATTATTTATATTTTTGCTACGTTTACAGCAACAATCTAACAGCTTCCCCGATATTAAAGTAGCCAGTGGTCATAGTGTAGAATCACCAGTTAGTTCGCGTACTTCATCGCCAGATTCACAAAGACGTGCTGCATCTCGTACTAATTCTATGAATAGTACCATTTCAATAAGCTCAACTGCTACACCACAAATGAACTTCTTACAAAAACAAATGCAACAACAACATGTAAGTTTTAAAATCTCAAAATTGTTAAGAAATAATTTAAAATTGCGAAATTACGATACATTTTTATAGAATTGGTAAAGTTTATAAAAAAATATCAGTTTTGTTATTAAAATCAAACGTTTTCAAAACGATTGTTTTTAGCAGGTGTGATGAATTTCGACCGATTTTAAAATCCATTTCTGAATTAAAGTCGTAATTTACAAAACATAGTCCAATATCACATATTGTCTAAAATTCAAAAGGATATACATAGATAGGAAAAAAAAGAAAAATGTATTAGAAATCAATTTTTAAGATTCTGAAATCGACATTATCGATTTAAAATCATTTTGTTTTCAAAATCTTTTTCCATCACATACCTGAATAACTGTTATTATTTTTCTAAGGACAAAATTAAAAAAAATTTACAATTTTTAAAGGAATTTTTTTGTAAATTTGGAATTCTTATAGAAAAATTTAATAGGAAAATTTTGAGTTCTAATCCAAATTTTGATATTTTAATTAGGCAAAAGTTCATCAAATTTAATTTTCATTAAATTATTTTTATGAAGAAAGGAATTTTGCAACATGAAATTATTTAAAATTTATTAATAATTTTTCATTCTTGACTGCCCAGGCTTTTACGGACAGGTTACCCTTACATGTTTCGATTGCAACCACTCAATCTCTTCAGAGGGGTTTGCCGTTTAACACTCACAGCCATCGACGACTGCTGGCAGTCAATAGTCAAACATCAATCTTTAAACCAAATTGTATATAACCTTTGGTATATCGAAATTTGCTTTGAATGATTATCTATTTTAATTGATTTACATATTCTTCCTTACTTCTGTTTTTATACCCTCCACCACAATTAGTTGTGAAGAGGGTATACTAAGTTTGTCATTCCGTGTGAAACTTTTTTATTATTCATCTCAGACCCCATAAAGTATATATATTCTGGCTGCTTGAGTAATTCTAAGTCGATTTAGCCATGTCCGTCTGTCTGTCCGTCTGTTGAAAACACGCTCACTTTCGAAAAACTCAAAAGAAATAAACAAACTAGGTGTCAAATTGCTTGTAGTTATCCTAACAGTTTGGGATTGAATTTCAGCAAAATCGGTTCAGTAGGACCAGAGCTATGAATCAAAATGTGGAACCACCACCTTCAAAAACTTGATAATTTTGTTACAAAAACTAACATAAATGATGCAAAAATGCACGGAATGACATAAGATTTTGCACAAATCCGTTTTATTCGACTAGAAATGACACTGTAAAATTTCGTGAAGATCGGTACATAATTTACCCTAAGCCCCATATAAACACTACTCCCGGAAAACAGTTTAGTACGCCTAAAACCGTAAAAAATAATGCAATTTTGGCTCGTCACAATTTTATAGGACTATAAATGATACTGTGAAATTTCGTGAAGATCGGTACATAATTTACCCTAGGCCCCATATATGCCCTACTCCCGGAAAACAGTTTAGTCTCCTAAAACCATAATTAATAACAAATCGTCACAGTTTAAGATAATAATAATAAAAAGACATCATACAGATATTACTCCTTAAACATTCGAACTGTCGGTGGAGGGTATCAAAGATTCGGCACAGCCGAATATAGCACTCTAACTTGTTTCCGTACTTTTTGTCAAGAATTCCTCTTGAAGTCCAAAGTACATTTAGAGTTCTTTAGCAAAATTTTGAAAATATTTACAATTCTTATAGAAAAATATTTGAATATTTCCAAATCTTATGGGAAAATTTTCGATTTTTTTTTTAAATTTTTATAAGAAATTTTTAGCAAAATTTTCAAAAATTTAATAATATTTTTGCGGAATTTATGTCACACTTTTAGAATACATTTTGCAATTTTGTAGGAAACCTTTTCTTAATTTCATATATATCGTTACCCTAAACGCAAAAGGCCATCAAAAACCAAAAATTAGCAATCGACTTTTTCATTGATTCTGATGTATTACATTACACAAATGAACACAAAGTGGAAATTTTCGAACAAAATTAGCGGTTTTATTAACAAAAACCGACGGCCATACCTAAAAAAGATTATATGTATGATTTAGGTAACGATATGTATGTAGGTAACGATATGTATGTATGTTTTATTGCTGACTTAATTTTTGTAAATTTCTAATTAGCAACCGCATTCCCCATCTTCGTCAACCGGATCTATGGGCTTTGAACACAAGCCACCTATACCACCCAGAGGTGCACCACCACCAGTACCCAATCGTCAAAGTACCGATAATTTAGTTGTCATGCGTAATCCTCAAAATAACGCCAATATGGGTATGTGTTTTTATTTTTTTTTTGTTCTAACAAAAAAAGTGGAAAAAGTTTCATTATGTTTTATATTTTAATTTTCAGAATATGGATCAGATAATATTGGAGGAAGTATGACACGACTACCAAATGGTTCAAATGATGATAACGTCATTGTTATTAAACGCAATAGCGAGGCTAGACAATCAGGTATGCTCTTTTTTAATAATTTTACTTTTTTTTTTTAATAAAAATTGTATATGTATGTATGTTGTACAATGTTTCCAATACGTAGTCATGTTTTGTTTTGAAAAGAAAATGTTAATATCATAAATGTGTTTTTCCCCTACATTATCCGACCATAAATCCCTATTTTTTTAAATACATACATATAAATAAAAAAAAAATCAACCAAAAAACCATTCATTTAAATCATTTTAATTTCCAACATAAAAAAATAAAACGAAAATCATACCATGCATAACAACAACCTCCTGTACAGAAAATCCTCCACCTTTACCAACGACAATGCCACCATTAAACAGAGCTGACCCAACTGCTGCTGCTGGTCAGCATCATTTGAATCAACATCAGGCACAAGTACAGCAACGAATAAATGCTTTTAATGCGGCTGCTGCCGCTACAGGTCATCAAGCTGCCAATGAACCCCAAGGAAATTATATAAGAGTACAGCAACAACAACAACATCAGCACAAAATAATTGCAGCCCCTCGATCTAGTTTAGGTGGCACTAGTACATTAGCTAGTAACAACAACAACAATAATACATCAGTTGGTCGTTCTGATTTGGTAACAAAATTCATTGAAATGGAAACAGTTACAGCTCTTCAACAACAATTGCCACCAGTATCCAGCACAAAACGTACCGTACACACGACCATTTCGACTAGTCCAAATTCCAGCATGGGCAGTAATAGTCCTATTACAAACAATATTCTAATTACACGTAGCAACAGCAATAGCAACAATGGTAAACATCAACATAATTATAATAATAACAATAGCCTTACATCATCATTATCAGCAACTGCAACATCATTTAATCAGCAAACATCTACCACAGCATCTACAACTGTATCATCATCATCAACATCATCCTCCTCGCAACATAGTCGTACAGTGTGGCATTTTACAAGCAATTCGAATAGCACTGATAATAATTCCATTAATAATCCAAGTTACATGAGTGTCATCAATAATAACAATCATCATCTTAATAATGAGGGTATTGGTTTAAAACAAACATTTAATAAAAATAATATTCATTAAAACTGGAAATTGTTGACAAATTAAAAATATTGCCGTGTAATACATTTTTATTGTATTCGGTTACATAGGGTCTCCACCTGAGATAAGATATAAGATTTTTTTATCAGCAAACGTCAAATTCAATCGCAGAGAGTATTATCTTACGTGTAGACTCTCAAATAGTGTTAATATTAATATTATAATAAATCTTATAACACAGAGTCTTCACCTGAGATAATATCTGATATAATATGTGAGAGAACGTCGGCAGAATGAGAGAACAAATTTCCTCATGTTAATCTTTATCTTAAACAAGGGGAACACGTATCTTATAAGATTTCATAATTGAATGACTCTCGTACAGTAAACTTGTATCGTTTTTATTCTTTTTTTAGTTTTTTCTTTTGTTTTTGTTTAAAATATTGTTTTTTTTAACACTTATCACAAGATTTTCACTAATTGCAGTAAAAAATTTAACAATTTAAAGAATGCGTCTCATTATTGTTTTATATTTATGTATGTATGTGTATTTTTGACAGCTCATCTTATAAGATAGTTGTTATAAGATTTCTCATAACAACTGTCTCATAATATATATTATAATATTAATATTAACACTATTTGAGAGTCCACACGTAAGATAATACTCTCTGCGATTGAATTTGACGTTTGCTGATATAAAAATCTTATATCTTATCTCAGGTGGAGACCCTATGTAAGACAGTTGTTATGAGAAATCTTATAACAACTATCTTATAAGATGAGCTGTCAAAAATACACATACATGCATACATAAAAAACAATAATAAGACGCATTCATTAAATGTTAAATTTTTTTGTACAAATAGTGAAAATCTTGTGATAAGTGTTTAAAAAAATAATATTTTTAACTTAAAGCAAGGAAAAACTAAAAAAAATAATAAAAAAGACACAAGTTCACTGTGCGAGAATCATTCGATTATGAAATCTTATAAGATACGTGTTCCCTTTGTTTAAGATTAAGATTAACATGAAGAAATTTGTTCTCTCATTCTGCCGACGTTCTCTCACATATTAAATCAGATATTATCTCAGGTGAAGACTCAGTGTTAGAAAACTGTCATACAACCCTGTTACAGAAATCAATTTCGATCAAAAGTAGAAGTAATTCCTTCCGAATTTTGCTTTTCCAAAAAACGAAAATTTATTTTAAGAAGCTAATAGCCTTTTCACACTTGTCAACATTTAACATTAAACATCAATTTGCGAAGATGTTGGAATTTTCCCATAAGAAATACATAGGGCTAAAAATCAAAATTTTTCAACATCTCTACAGAATGTTACTATCTCATTTTGTTACCTTTTACATTTTTGGATTCTTTTAGTGTCATCACTTGAAAAGTGGCAATAAATTCTATTATTATTGTGTGGAAGTTGCTTTGAAAGCAGCCTTACCATTTCTCAAGTTTTTCCTTTTTTGCAAGCCTTATTTTGCTTAATTTTGTTCAAATTATTTAACAAAATGAATTTGAAATACATTTTGGTGTTATCTTTTAAAATGTTGGCACTTTTGTAGAATAAAAGTATTTAAAAAAAATAAAAGTTTTTTTTTCAGAAATGGTGACATTTTTTATTGATTCCTCCGAAATGTATGCAAGTGTACAAAGGGTATAAGGGCAATTCGATCGGAATTGAAACTACGGAATCAAAACCATTTCGATCGGAATGTGTGACAGGCCTGTGAATATCCTGTTTGAAATTTGGAAATAATTCCTAAAATGTTTTTGATAGAAATTTTAGACGAAATAGAAATATTTCTAATAGAATTTTTTCCTGAAAATATTAAAAAAAAGGAAAAGATTTTTCCTAAGGCGAATCAATTTTTCAGGTGGCGTTGAAAGCACAGCTGTGCTTTTTTCTAAATAAGAGAAAGGAATGTTAAAAGTTACTTGTGTGTTTGACATATTGACCAACGAAAGCAACAAATTAAAAACAATGTTGTGTTTTTGGTGTTGTTACTTGTGTAGTATCGCCACCACCGTATACATGGATTCGCCTTGATTTTTCCAAATATATTTCTAATAGAAAATTTTTTTAAAAATGTTTTGGAAAAATTAAATAAGATACTTTTTCGATATTTTCAATTTTTAATAGTAAAGGAATTTATGTACGTCGAAAGTTGCTCTCTTGCGAAAAAGCAAAATTGCAAAAACATAACAACAACCACATAGACAATTATTTGTAAGGAATAATTTTTGTTGTTGTAACAGCTCGACTTGTGCTGGTGTTGCCGTTTGCCGTTGTGTTTTTAATAGAAAATTTTATGGAAAACGTTTTTGTCGAAAAAGTTTTTATGGAAAATGTTTTCTATAGAAATTTTAATCGTAAATGTTTTTGAAAATGTCGTCTTTAGAAAATTATTTTCAAAAAATGTTTGTGAAAATCTTCTTTAAAAATTTTTTCGAACATTTTTTTATAGAAAATTTTGTAAGAAATTCTTTTTGAACTCTTATGGATAAGGTTTTTGTCGAAAAGGTTTCTATTAAAAATGTTTTCTATCGAAAATTTTATTTTCTATAGAAACTTTTATCGAAAATATTTTCTATAAAACATTTTTTCGATAATGTTTTCTATAAAAAATGCTTTCTTTAGCAAATATCTTCGAATTTTTTTTTTACTAATTTTTAAGAAAATGTTCGCGAAAAATTTTTTTTTTAATATTTTTAGAAAAAGTTTTCAACACAGCAAAGTTTTGGAAATCGAATTTCAGTTAAATTAAAATCTAAAAAAATTTGAAAACGGTACTACGTTGGAAGTTCATAAAAATTTTCCCTTTTATATACTTCATACTTTAACTACAATGTATCTTTATCAGAAATACTCTTAAAATCAGAAAAAAATTGAACTGAAAATCTCCATCGATTTGAATTTCACTCGATTTTGATTTCCAGAATATTTGCTTTTTGATTGATTGTCGAAACTAATAATTTGGTTTTGAGAAAAATAAATTTTCGAATTTTAAGAATTTTTCGAAATTTCAAACTTATTACTCTTTTTGGTCAGTTAAAAAAATATTTTGTCAAAAGTTTTCATAAAGCACTTTTTTAGTTTTCACTGTTTTTCGGTTTTTTTCATATTTATTTTTAATTGTATATTTTTTATTTGGTGGAGTTGCTTTATTATATTTATATACTTTCTGTTTATTTTCTATATTTCCGCATGCTCTCTATAAATTTAAAGGATCTCATATAAAAACTACTAAAATAAATAGATCCTATTTGCGTACAAGTTTACAAAGTAATTTTATCTTATTAATAAAAAAAAATTTATTACAAAAAAATATGCTCTAAAATTTTATAGGAATTTAAAGTTCATTGTGCAAATACATATATTTTGCTTTTCCCCATATATTTTTCAGGGAAAAGGGAACAAATTTCGACGAAATTTTATTCACGATAATGGTGAATAATATTGTTTTTTATCTTATTTCTATTTCCTTAATTCAATTCGCAAGAAATTTTTTCGAATCGGTGTAAATAACAATCGAAAACGTCTTTTTCGAATTAAACTACTAAGTTATCCAGCCTTGCAATTTTGAAAACAATGTTTTCAAATATAATTAAAGTTAAAAGTATTCCAAGCAATTTTAGCGCATATTTAGCTTTGTTTTCTGCATAAATTAAATGCATGTTAATATTTCTTGAAAACATTTTCTTTAAATGTTAAATCCATTTCTTAAATAGGTTGGGGTACAACCCGCTTTGAAACAAGTCGACCAGTGTCATTGCAACCCGATTCTATAAATTTGTCTCGAGTTTCAGCCGAAAGTTCCAGTGAAAGTGAGGCCCAGTCAATATCATCTGTATCAGGCGTAAAGGGTAGTAAATCGAAAGAGGATCGTCGCAGTGGTGTCTTTAGAATATTTGGCCGCAAAGGTGGTGACAAAGAGAAGGAGAAGGATAAACGTAGATCCAGCCAAACACCCCAATAATATCGATCTACTTTAAAACGACGAAAATGTATTTTTTGCAAAAGGGACAGTAGACAATCGTATGAGTATTGTTTTAAAATCAAACAGCAATAAAAAGTAGGCATTGAAATAATTAAACTCTTTGCTTTGTTTTATATTATTCATAATATTTTTATACAATCATTTTACACATAGTTTTAAAGACTAATTTTTAAGAAACTAAAATAAAATTACTTGTTTTTATAAATATTTTATTAATTTATGTCATTATTATTGCTAAACGCAAAGTAAAATCATGTTTAAAGCGAATTAACTTATTTATTTTTTTTAGTATTTTATAACTTTTACACAAAATAATGTAAAAAAAAAAAATTAAAATGAAATAAAAATATTTTCAAAATCTGTTTTATTAAATTTGTAAAAGTTTTTTAACTTTTTTGTGTTTACAAATTGTTATTATTATAAATAATTAAAAGAAAACAAAAATAAATAAAAAAATAAGTCAGTTATTGTATTCTCTTTATATAAAATTTACATAAAGTCTTGTGTAGATCACTTAAATTTAAGTTAAAATTTTATGGCAAATTATTTTTTATTGTTTTGAAATTATTAATAACAACTTTTTGTACACATTGTTTTATGTTTTCGCTATCTTTCCCTTTTTTCTAAACAAGGATTTTTACAATTTCTTATAAATCCCTAAGTCTATTATTATTATAATAAATGTTTATTATTTATGTTTATAATTTAATTTTAAAATATCAACAAATTATTATAATAAAAACATATATATTTTGAAAAATTTACAAAAGTTTTAAATTTTGTTATTTTAATTTTTTTGTGGTTGTACAAAAGTTTTAAATTTTGTTATTTTAGTTCTTTGTTGGTATTAAATTTTATCAAAATCTGCAGATTTGGTTAAATACATATGTTTTTTTGTTATGTATGTACTTTTTGCTGTGTTGCGGCGGGCTAATGTTTAAAAAACCTATCCCTTTTTTAAATACCAGTCGGACAGAATTCAGCAGCAGTAGAATATTTGACAACTCAGATGTAAAAACATGGCAGGCTTAAGTTAAAATAAAGGCGGCCATTTAAATGTACTTTAAAATACATAAATCATACATGCCTGCGTATTAAAGTCTTAAGCTAATATCACACGCAATGCAGCTATTTTCGTTGCATTTCATGCGCCGATAATGTGAACGCTCGTAATTTTTTAAAAAACGACAATCTGCGCTAACTTTAGACAATGTTTTAAGTCCCAATTTACAATGTGGAAATTTCTTGCCAGACAGACGAAGTTTGTTGGTGAGAGGGAAAAAGTAAAGCTTTTTATAGGAAAATTTGCCAAAATGTAGGCCCTAACTATGTTAATCGCAACGCCAAAAAATTATATTGAAAGCAAAAACGAAGTCACAAAATTTTGTAATTTTGTTGTTGTTACTTTTTATAGGAAATTAAGCCAAAATTTACTTTTTATAGGAAATTTTGCCAAAATTTACTTTTTATAGGAAATTAAGCCAAAATTTACTTTTATAGTAAATTAAGCCAAAATTTACTTTTTATAGGAAATTTTGCCAAAATTTACTTTTTATAGGAAAGTTTGCCAACATTTACTTTTTTTAGGAAATTTTGCCAAAATTAACTTTTTATAAGAAATTAAGCCAAAATTTACTTTTTATAGGAAATTAAGCCAATATTTACTTTTATAGGAAATTAAGCCAAAATTTACTTTTATAGGAAATTTTTCCAAATTTTACTTCTTATTTTTTTTTTATTTTATTATTTTGCCAAACTTTACTTCTTATAGGAAATTTTGCCAAAATTTACTTTTTATAGGAAATTTTGCCAAAATTTACTTCTTATAGGAAATTTTGCCAAAATTTACTTTTTATAGGAAATTTTGCCAAATTTTACTTTTTATAGGAAATTTTGCCAAATTTTACTTTTTATAGGAAATTTTGCCAAAATTTACTTTTATAGGAAATTTTGCCAAAATTTACTTTTTATAGGAAAGTTTGCCAAAATTTACTTTTTATAGGAAAGTTTGCCAAAATTTACTTTTTATAGGCAAAGCAAAAACGAAGTCACAAAATTTTGTAATTTTGTTGTTGTTACTTTTTATAGGAAAGTAAGACAAAATTTACTTTTTATAGGAAATTTTGCCAAAATTTACTTTTTATAAGAAATTAAGCCAAAATTTACTTTTTATGGGAAATTAAGCCAAAATTTACTTTTATAGGAAATTAAGCCAAAATTTACTTTTATAGGAAATTTTGCCAAAATTTACTTCTTATAGGAAATTTTGCCAAACTTAACTTCTTATAGGAAATTTTGCCGAAATTTACTTTTTTTTAGGAAATTTTGCCAAAATTTATAGGAAATTAAGAAATAAGAAATAGGAATATAAGAAATTAAGCCAAAATTTACTTTTTATGGGAAATTAAGCCAAAATTTACTTTTATAGGAAATTGAGCCGAAATTTACTTCTTATAGGAAATTTTGCCAAAATTTACTTTTTATAGAAAATTTTGCCAAAATTTACTTTTTATTATCTTTCCGAATCATTAAATTTGCGTTAAAATGGCATCGATTTTTTTTTTTGCATATTGTTGCATATTTTGGTGAAAATGCATATTTAGGTTTTAAATGCATATTTTTGCATATATTGACATTTTTGAGTGATTTTTTTTTTATTTCCATATTATAAAAAAAGTTATTAATAAATAAATTCTTTTAGAACTTTGCTTAAAATACAAGATTTGGACAAAAGATCCTTCTATTTTAAACCGATGCAGCACTTTACATTGTTAAGGCTTCCAATGGTTTTAAAATAATTTACACAAAACTGTTACAAGTTAAGTGCTTGGCACATGGGTTATACAGCGTTGCAGAGGAATTAGAAGCCAATTCGATAATATTGCAATTTTTAATGAAATGTATCCCTTGATTCCCCTTCCACCGCAGCCTGGTGGCCTGGCTAGATGCTTCAGAATTATATTTAAGAATGTTGATACCGATGATTATGCAATTAAAAAAGCAAAATAAATATTAAATTTAGATAACATCAGATGTCAATTAGCATTTGTATTTTCAATAACGGATATATTGGTGAAACAATAACTAATTAGGAGGGATTTAGTGCACTTATGCCCAATTTTTATTATTGATATTAAAACACATTTATGTTTAAAACCGTTTTAAATACAAAATTCTTTTCTTCACTAAACACTTAAATGTAACTTAATTCACCGGTGTGGTACATTTAAATTCGTTTTAAGTTTCCATTGGAAGACTTAGCAAGGTGGTCTCAATATTAAAATCAATCAAAAAATCAATCTGTATTTAAATACGATTTAAGTTTATATGAAAATTAACTTATTATAGATTTAACTATTATCCTGAAAATTGGGCATTAATACTCAATTCAAATTAATTGAAATTGCAGAAAGTGAAATTAACAATTACAAAAAAAAAAAAAATTCGAAACGTTTTGCAAAAAAAAATTAGGGATTTCAAAAAATAAAATATATGTATTTCAAATATTTTTGAAATGATCTGGAATCAAAGTGGGATCTGAAAAAATAATTTTTTCAGGATGCATTGGCATTCTCCAAGTACACGACAAAGTTTTACTTTAAATAAAACCGTACTTATTTATTTAAACAAACAAAAATTTAAATTAGTCATTTAAGTTTTTTAAAGATATTTGAATAACAATAGACTGAATTTTTTTATATTTTTGTTTTAAGTAAATTAAAAAAACGATTTTTATAATTTTTTTAAGTTTTTAGTGCATATTTTTTATTTTTTTAGTGCATATTTTAGATTTTTTAGTGTATGAAAAACGCATTGCTATTCATTACGATATGGTTATGCCTTCAATTAAGTGAGATCAGACAAAAAACTCATTTTAAATGAGCAATTAACCAAAAATAACGTTCCAAGTGTTTCTGTATTGTTGTTAATGTTATGAATTATCTTTCGTCTTTCAAAACCATTTTTTATTATTATACTTTTGCAAAGTTAAATAAAAGTAATACAAATATGAATTAAATAAAAACTGTTAAACTTTCAAAATAAAATATTTTCATCGCATTTGCGTGTATTTGTTTAAAATTATGAGTTTAAAAGAACGTAACCAACGTAACTCTTTGAAGCGTCATTGCATTATTATTTTTCCAGAAATTAATATATCGTTCTATATTGAGTAAAAATGCGACATTTTATTACCAAAATTGAATTTCTGTTTTAATATAAAGAGTGATCCAACCATAATGCACGATATAATTATGAGGTACACCTTATCGTTAAGTTTTTTGCCCAACTTTATTTGACATTTCTTTGTTTCATTGTTTGACAAATTCAGGCATGCCTTTTACGAAAATTTGGTGCATTTCGTGGTTTTTTGGTCAGCACAATCGACCAAATGCGTTCACAATCCTGAGAATTTTGGGCAAAATTTAGCAAACCGGGTCTGTTGGAAATGGAGTTCACAGAAAGTGACTGTTTGGTGCGGTCTCATCGGCCCTTACTTCTTCGAAAATGAGGTCGGCCAAGCAGTTACCGTGAAAGGTGATTACAGACAACTTGTGGCCAGATATTGAGGATATTGACCTGGACGATATGTGGTTCCACCAAAATGGTGCCACTAGCCACACAGCCTACGAAACAATAGCTATTTTGCGCGAGAAATTCAATGATCGTGTTATCTCATGTCGTGGCGATGTTAATTGGCCGTATGATTTGATGCCGTTGGACCTCTTTCTTTCGGGGTATTTAAAAGAAAAAGTATACGTCTATAAGCCAAGAACGATTCGAGAGTCTCAGAGTCATTGAAAATATGGACCAACGGATAGAATTATTCCACCGAAGCCGTGGCGAGCTTTTGGCCGATATTTTGTTTCACACATAATTGTCATAGATCCTTCTATCATAATAAAATTTAGATAATTCTCTGAAAATATTTTGTTTTATATACAATTAACATCGTGCATTATGGTTGGACCACCATTTTATCTTTAACAAATTTTATATCTATTAAAAATTGTAAAAATTTTAGTTATGTACGTGGTTTTGCATTTCAACAGTCGACATTTTATATGGAAAAATTATGATCAAAATATCTTAGCTTCTCTTTTTGCTACATCTAGAAAACGAACGTCAATGATCGGAAACAAGTGAACATATCGTGTTTCTCTAAAGGGTTATAGTATCATTTAACGAGATCGATCTGCTTTTATCTGGCACGGATCTTCTTGGTGCAAGGACTCCAATTCTCAATTTTCTCCTTCGTGGTCAGGATTTTGCTAATCAAAATTGATATCTTGAAAGCGACGAAATCCGTCTCAACATGAGGAATTAGAGAGAGATAACTTACAAGTTTGCGAATTTTTTTTTTAGTATGTACTTCTGATTATGAAGTTAAAATTGTCCAATAAACAATGTTGTTAAAAAAAGCTGCATATTAAATACAATTGAAATAATTGCTTTCCAAACAGAATTTTGTTATCATTAATAAAATTTTACAAACAAATCTCCGTAGTAATTACAGTTTTAAAAAAATTTCTTTAATCTCTGTACTTGAATTTGCATTAGATAAATATTTGATAAATGATTTAAAAAATTATTTCTAAGAAATAAATAATTTTAATTGCACACAAATTAATAGAGAGTCAATAATAAATATAATGTCTAAACAATAGATATTTGGTTTACAAATTGCTTAATATAAATATTTGTATATATGTGCACCAGCTATGATAAGAATATTTAAAAAAGATTCCAATGCTTTTTCCCAAACAAGTATAAAAATCTCAAAGACCTCAACACATAAAGGCCACTTCTTTGAAAATTGTGGAAAAATGTGGTTGAAATTTTTTTTATTAAGTTTAATTGTTACAACATCAAAAGCAGCAACAGCAATAAAGCCATTAACGGATATATCAAAGCACTTACAAGATATAGCAGCGATACAGGATCACTACAGCAACTTTTCCGAAATATCAAATATTATAAATGAAGTTTTAAAAACCTTTAATCTAAGTGATATTAAAGTGAATATTGTTTTAAATCACCTAGAGGACTCTCAGCAACTTGCTAATATAACTTATGACAATGATTTAAAGGAATTTGAAAAGACTTTGAAATATTTATTTAAGACTACTATAGCTACAAATTGGCAGATGAAGCATATGCTACAGGAAATAGCAACTGCAGCGAATAACGTAACAGTTTATGAAATTTTATATGAAATATTGTGGCAAGAATTGAAAAATTATCATAATAAAACAAACCCGTTCCTATATATTGAATTATACGAAGATTTAGAATGGGTTTTAAAAAATTTAACTAGTAATAAATTAATAAAGTTGCAAAATGAAATACAAACGGCTGTAGTAAAGTGCAGTGCTCAAGTATTACAAAGCTATTTTATACAAAATTCGACCATAAAGCTTTTATTGGCTCAATTAAAAAGTTTAAATAATGTGTATCATTTAACAATACCTAAAGTCTTTGAAAATCTAAATTCTATTGAAGATCAATGGCAGATAGCGAAGGACCTTCTTAATTTCGATTCCCAAACCAAGGAAGCAGTTCTAAATCACATTGGTTATATAGAATATTTAACATCTCGTCTTGAAATAATACCTAATGATCTCTTCAAAAATTTGGAGACTTTAATAGCAAGACCAGATTTTATAAATATATCTGCAACACAACGTCAAAAGGCTGCACAACTATTGCCTCATTCCATGGCAAATCTATTTGCTGGCCAGAAGATTTGCCTTAGGAATACAACAACAAACTACTATTTATATGAATGTCCACAAACGTATTTAATGTGCACAAATTTTATTGCTAACAATCTAAATCCAATAAATCGCAAAAAGGCCACATTTGAGATTGAACGTCTTGGAAATGAACAGTACGCTTTGCGGAGTCCCTACTGGGGACGTTATTTTCATTTGCAAAGAAGTAATTCCAAAAATATGTCCATAACAAATAATAATAGCACAAGTAATACATCTATTTCAAAAATAACGAAAAATCTTTATAGTCATGCCGAAGCAAGTCCTTGGTTAGTACGCTTTCAAGATGATTATGCCACAATCCAAGATTCAACTGGTGAGTTTTATGTTTGTGGTGGCAATCCTTCTTACTGGAATAACATGGAAAAATATGCGTACACTAGAAAATCAATGAGTTTTTATGAAAAACAATATGAATGTTTGTGGTTATTGGAAAATTGCAGTGATGTCGTTTAGATAATTGTGAAAGAATTATAAGAGAAATTTCCAAAAAAAAAAAAAAAACAGCTAGATATCGAGCGCTAACCGCGAAAATAACGTAAGCGACATCATTTTCAATTTTCGTTTTTTTTTTTAATAAATGCCTTTATTGGCAACACTTGCCTCATCTTCTAAAATGTCATGGTCACATAAGGTACCGTTACGATTTTATAGCAAGAACAATTTTATCGTAATCGTCAAATTTCAAACAAAATTTATATGTATGAAATAAAATAAAAAAACTCTCTCCTGTAAAATTTGATTTTTGGCGCTTACGTTATTTTCGCGGTTAGGGCTCGATATACATACTTACCCCCAATTTCACCAAGTCCAGTGAACCATATGTTTTGACAGCTATAATTGATAGTTAATTATAACTGAAGTTGGTGAAATTGGGGATTAAATAAATAAATAAAAAATTAAATGCGATATACATACGAGTGTCAAGAAAATATTAAACTCAGAAACTTTTATATTTTAAGGTTTTTATACCCCCAACCAAAAAGAGGGATAAAATGATTTTGTCATTCCGTTTGTGTAACAAAACCTACTTATTTTGTACAAGGTCTACTTTTAGCGCTGAAGTGGTCACACGGAATAAGCCAAAGGAATCAGGCCTGTTCTGAAAATAACTTTAACTTAAATCAATTGATTTCAAATCACATGTGCCTACTAAAATCACACGTGTGATATTTTAGCGCCCCGTTTTTGTGTGTTTGGTGTGATCTTCAATTGCCAAAAGCACACCGAAAAACACAAAAATGGTATGACTGTCAGAACCCCACAAAAGCACGCGATTTAAAATCACGTGATTTTCAGAACAGGCCAGAATATAATTTCGCACAAAAACTTTCTTATACGAATATTGTCTTTTTTTTTGAAATTGAATGAAATCAGGCTATTATCTCTGGAATAAGGCTTTTGACACCATAGCTGGCACACGGAATGAGTCAAAACAATATAATTTGGTATGACTGTGGGCTAATTAATTGGTTGATAAATTCAGAAGTCAAATGTTTTGCCAGAAATAGACTTTTGGCACAATAGCGCCCTTACGGAATGAGCAAAAGCAGCAAACGTAAAATGAAATAAATACTTCTTTCACACAAACAGTGTTTCAGTTTATATAATTTTTAAGTTTCTAATATGTAGATTGAACTAATGGTGGTGGGCATAAACTCTTAGGCGCATCCGAATAAAGTCTTCTCATTTCCTAACTATAACTTTATTTGAAACTTTAGTTAAATAAATTCACTAATAACTTATTTTTTAAGAACATAAATATAATAAATAAACATTTGTTTGGTTTCAGGATAGTGTTTTGTTTTATTTCGAGAATGAAAAGATCTTAAGCGTGCCCAACAAATTGATAATCAGATTCTTAAACTATTGTGAAATCAAGATGTTTGAATTTACATTTTAAATCTAGTATTTAATTTAAATTGGAATGGTTCAACGAAAACAAAAATCAACACATCCGTACTTAAATCAATCCGAAGCGCTATCAATAGTACGGTAAGTACGAATTTTCTTGAATCAAGTACAATAATATTGATTCAAGTACGGATTATTCAAGTGCTAAATACTAAACTTATCGTTCTTAAAATAATCCCATTATTTTTGTTCTTCATTCGGATTTTACAGTTAATATTGCAAAAGTTAGTTGCTTTTTTATGGTTTGAGAAGATGAAAACATAAAGTGTAGAAAAAGTGAAAAACAATTACATAATTGATAAATTTTTTTTGTAAAGTATTAAGAGCAAGCACATTTTGGTCTTGCAAACACTTGTCCAATTAAGCGTTTGAACCACTGTATTTACATATCGTCAGCTCAGAATTATCATGGTAATTTAACCATGATATGCGCCAAACCAATTCTGAGCTGAATATGTAAACAGATACCGTGATGGGGAAAATTTTCGTCCGGCACTGGCAGGACATTATTGTTAGTTTTTATTTAATATATGAAGATTCAATAAATAAAAATTTAAAAAAGCACAATTTATTCGCTCGAGTACACTATTTTTGATAATAACGAAAAAAAAATTTTTTTAAATTTTAAAGTTCATATCGTTGATAATTTGATCGATATCCAAAATTTTTGAGAACAAGAAGCTTAATAAACATTAATGAAAGTTTTCAACAATTGGTTTTGGTTAAAAACAGACTAAATTTGAAAAACAATAAACTAGTAGTAACTGTATTCTACAGAAATGTATGTATGTACCGTTTTAAAATTTTCAATGGCACAAGCTGTGAATCAACAACAAAATTACAAAGAATTTATGACTTTCCTTTTACTTTCAATGTAATTCTTTGGCGTTGCGTTGCCTTTTACATAATTAGGGCCTTAATTCTCATAAAAATTGTCACTTTTCTCCAAAACTTTTTGATTCCCATCTATAGCAAATTATCTATTTATTGCCCTAAAAAATTAAATTCAGAGCATTTCCATTCTTGTAAAAGAGTTTCACAAATTTACCTTTAAGTCAAAGTTGAAATGGCGGCAAGCGATCACTCAGAGAAATTTAATAATTTGTAATGTTGCCCTATCAACAATTTTATTAGTATATTATCACAAATCGAAAGAGATTGCGAAATATATACAGTTTTGACACATTTTTAAAAAGGCCCTACATTTTAATGATTTTAAAAAATCTGTGCTTTTTTCCCTACGGTCAATTTTTTTATAAAAAAATCCCTACGCATAGGAATTTTTCCTTACGTATAACATCACTGATTCCAGGCATACACAAATTTATAATGTCTTTGTACGGGAGGTGCAACGGCCACTTCTTTAATTTTGCCCATATTTCTAAAGAGGTTGTGTATTAATAGACAAGCTAAGTGTACCAAATTTTGATATTTCTCCTACCGTACTTTAGATATAAAACAACTAATTTGTGCGACTCCCACTTTTCCAATCCCGCCACATTTTGTGGGATGTTGTGTATGATAACCGAGATGCCTGTACATAATGTTGACACTTACAGCTGTATTCATAACAAAAAGTTGACCACAGTTTGTACACTACGTACAACGGCTCCGTGCAATAACTCCCAGGTGCAATAAGTCCCAGTGCAATAACTCCCAATGAATTAAATCCCAAAATAAATGAAATAAGTCCCAAACTGGAAAAAAGAAATAAATCCCCAAAAAAATGAAATAATTTCCAAGTCTTAAATGAAACAAACCCCAACTTTTGGGAGTTATTTCATAATGAAATAACTCCTAAAGACATTAATGAAATAACTTCCAAAAACAGCCCATCGAAAAGAAATGAAATAAGACCCAAAAAAAATAAAACAACTTCCAAAGAAATTTATTATATATGTATTCGTTTTACTTGAATATTTACATATTAGGTGGTCATTGTTTTTATTTATTACTTTACTGAACTTAACACTTCAAAATTTATAATGGAACTGATTAATTTTGATTAAGTCATTGTATTCAAATAGTTTGAAATATCCCGTTATAAATACCGTTTAAAATGTTAAACAATTTTAAGAAATTGCAAATAATTGAAAATGAAATAACTCCCACAAAAAATGAAATAACTCCCACAGCAAATAAAATAGCGCCGAAGCTCAAAATAAAATGAAATAACTCCCACGTTTATTTTTTCGGGGACTTATTTCATTTGGACTTTATTTCATTATGAAATAACTCCTAGGCAAAAAATGAAATAACTTCCAAAAAAATGAAATAAAACCGAGAGAGCTGGGAGCTATTTCATAATGAAATTACTCCCACATTTGTATGAAAAATTGTTGGGTCTAGTTTCATTTTTTTCTTGGGACTGGAGTTATTGCGCGGAGCCCGTACAACGAGCTGCTAACTAGAATGCCGATTAAGCTAAGCTGCTAAGCTAAGTTAGCACAGAGTTAATTCATAAAAAACATTTTTCCGTCTGCCAACTTATTATAAATCAACTCTTAATTTTAATGATGCCAAATTATATCACTCAAAACTGCAACACGTTTTGCATTAATCATCGCTGGGTTTGTCATTTAATTTTTATTTTGTTATCCCTTCACATATGTATAAAGATTTTAAAACTAAAAAATACATATGTCAAGTGACCCAATTTTTAAATCGATGTCTTCAGAAAACAAGGTTGATTAAAAATTTTTCGATGGTGATTTTGCTTCATACGTTTTTCATGTTAATTCAACCTGATTTTACAATAACTTGCGAACAACATATTTTTCTTTAAAAATAACTATAATTCATGTTAATTTAAAATTGCAGTAAAGTTAGAGCAAAATGTAATTTATATTGAAATAACAATCCGAATCACGTTGAATGAAAGTTATTTCAAGTTGAAACAACGTGAATTTCATGCAGAATCAAATTGGTTTGAGTGTGTTATAACAGTGTGAAGAAGCTTCAGAGACAACATATGCATTAATTTAAGAATAATTCAAAACACTTACCCCTGTAACACATGTTTCACTTATTTTGTATTCTCCTTTGTTAACAGAAGCATCAGCAGAATCGCCCGATATGGTTTTCGTCATCATTCTACTTTGAAAACTTGATGTACTATTTAACTAAATAATTTTAATTAAAAGAATACGGGAATTGTCTTCTTTTTAAAACATATTTTAAAAATGAAAATAAAAATAAAAAAATGTACATAATGTAAATAAAAATGTATGTATGCATGTTAATTTAACAAGCTAAACTTTTGATTTTTATAAAAAACAGGTTTTTATGGATTCAATATTGAATCCATATTTATTTATATTTTAATATTTTTTTTTTTATTTTAACAGTGAATAATATTAAATAAACGTGATTTAAGGTTATTTTATTTAAAATTAATATGAAATAATGATAAATTTAAATAAACGGCATACTTTTGCAAAAATTTACTATGTTTCTCAATCAACATTTTTCCATGTTAATTTTACATTGGTATTATTTTCCGTGTGTAGACACAAATTTTCAACAAGATCGGTCAAAAAGATTCTGAGTTAGAGGGGATCAAAATTTGAAATTTTGGCCTTACAGGCAGGGCTGCCAGATTGGACGATTTATCGTCATTTTGACGATTTTTTGTTCCGAAATTAGCAAAGTGCCGATTTGCTGATTTTTATCTAAAAAGTGACGAGAGTCTGAATAAAACATTAAATTTTCTACAACGTTCGTCTTTTAATCTTGGAATTATTAACAGCCGTGCGTCAACAAGAGCGCCAGGCGGAACGTTTTCTTTCGCTTAGCTTTTACGCTGATATGCCATACCAAAGCAAGAGCGTCAACGTTGTGTCACAAACAGTAGTGATAGCTTTTTTGTTTAATAATACCCACAAATTATAAATAAAAAATTAAAATAAAAACGGTAGATTGGCCGAAAAATAGCTAAATTGCCATTAGTAATTAACAATAGCGGCAAACTTCAGTATTAAACGAGCTGTCAAAATCTATTCCAAAACTAGAAAACGCGTGCCGCTTTTGTTTACATATACAATATGAAGAAATTTGTTCTCTCATTCTGCCGACGTTCTCTCACATATTATATCAGATATTATCTCAGGTGAAGACTCTGTGTTAGGTACGCCTGTAATACACGAGTCTTAAGAAAATCTTTAAATGATTATTTTCAGAGTACAAAAACAACAAAGTTACACTTTGTTTATCTTTCGTCAAACCATCATCGAATGAATCTTTTACGACTCTCTGTATAAATCATATCCATATTCAACAATTATACGGCGAACATTTCACGAGTTGTAAGATAATATCTACATGAGTCTCATACGATTCTTGACATGAACGACTAGTGAGATAATCTTTACCGACGTCTTAAACGATTTACACAACGATTGAAGAAGCGTCTTTCGCTGTGCTATGAAGAATCTCAGTTTTTCCCGTGTGAGGAATCTTCTACGATTCAAAAATGAGGTCATCGACGATCAAAGACGTCCCAGTATCTCTCACTCGATTGAAAATGCTAGCTGGGTATGAAGTAATAATGTTTTTGTTTGGAGGTTTTTTTTTAAATCGAAAAAAAAATTGTTAAAAAATAAACTAAATTTAAAGTTGTCCGATTTTTTTTGACGATTTTTCGAAACGTGAAAGACGATTTTTTTATTTTTTCTCAGGAAATTGACGATTTTCTCACAAATTTATCTGGCAGCTTTGCTTACAGGTGCTCTTTTTCATCCTTGTAACTTGTTACCTATGGTGTTAGCAAAATCTGTCCCAAGTATACTTCGATAGCTATTTGATCAATCTTTCGGAAAACAATTTTTTTTGTTTTCTTAAAAAATTCTTTAAAATGTTTTTTTTTTATAACTTTTGACCAATCTTGTTGAAAATTTGTGTCTTAACTACTATCCAATAGGACTAACCTTGGTGCATCCAAATTTCATCCAAATCGGAAGACATCGATTTAAAAATAAGGTCACTTGACATGAAATTCCCCATATTTAAAAAAAGGCAGCTGCTGCTTTTCACAAGTTTGCAAACGCTTGGCAGCTCGTTTACAAAAGTTTAGAAAATCGTAAGCCAGAGTATGGTTAGTGTGTTATGGATAATCTTTGTGCTATCTTCATGCCAACTTTTTGTTATGAATACGTCTGTTTGGCTCTTTTCATTGTCCAGATATAAAGAAATGTATGTGTTTGTATGGGAAGTGCCAGGCCCACTTCTCTAATCCCACCCATTTTCTGGATAGGTTGTGTATTGTGAAACCAAGATGCTTGTACCTAATTTGGAAACTTTGGCTTTTGCCGTTCTCCGGATATACAGAAAAAATAAACATCAAAAACAAGGCATTTACGGGTTAAATTAGAGGCAGTCGTGGTTTTTGCTTATATCTCAGTCATTTCGTCGGTTGATTATTTAATTGTCGTATGCCGTATGTAATATGTATCCACATACGACAATTAAATAATCAACCGACGATTTATGCACCGATCTGGCTGAATTTCAATAGCAAAATTTAAATGAGCCTACAATTGTAGATAGAACTACCTGAGGCTTATCTTATTTTGTTTCAAGATTTGGTGTTCCTCTTCGAATTAAAAGTGAGCAGGGTACACAGTTCACATCACCCATTGATTGTAAATATAACAAATAAATTCAATTCATTTCTTTTTAAATATTTAATCGTTTTATTAATAAAACGACATAATTGGCGAGTGATCGTTATTTATACAATTTGTAAAGAAATCTACTTGTTAATTAATGCTTCATCTGTGTCTCACAATCTTAGTTTGTTTCCAAATATGAGTTAAAATTTGTATTCCTTAATAGATTTACAGCACCGATCTCCAAAGTTAGATTTAAATAATTGAAGAGATTTCTCCAAATCTTCGACTTTTAATATTAACTCTTATCGGAAATTATTTGCAGCAATTGTTCTTAAAATAACAGCAATCACGAGAAGACGTAATCTCTTATCCAAAATATAAAAAATAAATACAATTATGTCGTTTAATACACAAAACTATTAAATATTTATAAAGAAAAGAATTAAATTTATTTATTAAAGAAATTTACAATCAATGAAAAAAAACATAAAAGTAAAATCAAATTTGACAAGTAGATAACTGTACAAATTGTATAAATAACGATCACTCCAAGCATATCTCACAAAAATTTATACCAACCAAGTTCCCATCATATCTGGGCCTTTTGAAAACCCTTTTCAACAGAAGGATCTTATAAGGATCCAGAATATATATACTTTAAAGGGTCTAGTATCAATCATCTGTTTGTAAAAAATTTGTTGATAAAAAAAATATTGTTTTTAAATGAAAAGAGTTTTGAAAAAAATATGATAACACTGAACGCAAGGCCAAAAAATAAAAAATTGCATTAATAATTAAATTAAAAAATAGGGTCCCAAAAAGTTTTTAGAGAAGAAATTGCCATAGAAATTCGGTTCAAAATACATACATACACCCAGCGGGAAAACTCAGAAGACTTTCTTACTTCAGGCCTTAAATTCCTGCTTAAAAATTTTTTTGATTAATAAAGATGGCCTCATTGAAGGCCTAGGCTCTTTCGTATAAAGATAAGATACACATTCCACATTCGCTTTTATGAGAAGGGAGTAGAAAAGGAGTTTTTTTGTATTGTTATTTTGTACAAGTAAAAGCAAAATAATTATTTTTTTTTTGATCCCATTACCATTCTCATGTAACTGCTAAAGAAGCGAGGGTTAAAGGCCTACTCCGCAATAACAACGTGTGTAAAAAGATAAGAGAATGAAATGGAGCGAGCAGGCCTTGCATATCCAAAAGAAGGAGTACAGAGGCCTTCTAGAAGGCATCCGTTTTCCTTTTTTCACCGCTGGGCATACATACATATGTAATAAGTAGGGCATGGATTTTCTATCAAATGCATTTTTTTCCTCGAAGGTTTAAATATGAAGTTATTTATCCGAATCACAACTTTTGCTGAAAAATGGCATCAATTTGTTAGTGCATATTTTTGTATATTTTATCGTTAATGCAGTTTTTGTCATATAATCGATTTAAAAATTGGGTGACTTGAGATGAAACCCCCCATATTTTTGTTATCAAAATCAAACAATTTAAGCTTCGTTCACAATCTCAAAAACATTTTCACTTGGTGTTCATAATAGAGCAACAATTTTTTTTCGGAACCACACACATTTTGCATTAAGAAGCCGATTGCAAATTTTAACCATAACAATATTATGCATTTATTATTATTCAGGGCTGTTCTGGAAATCGAAAACGCAAAACGTCAGAATTTTAAACGTCGTTTTTTAATACGATTTCTTTAATGAAAAAATTGTATGACCAATTTTATGCAAATATTTCTCTATTAAACAGAATTTTATAACAAAAATTATAAAAATTTGATTAAAAGTGTATTAAAAAAAACTTCCAAATTCTTGCGTTTTGCGTTTTCGATTTCCAGAACACCCCTGATTGTTTACAACATTTTGTTAAAATTTTCATTCAAAACTAAATAAAATTATTTTAAACGTCAGAAACAATTTCATACAAATTGTTGCTGAACAAGTTGACTCAATTTTTAAAAAAAAAAAACTTTAGTTACATTTTTATTTATAAAATGAAAGGAAAATATAAAAAATACTTTGGGAAGAAATAAGATAGAAGAAAAAAAGAAATTGTTACCCTGATTATGAACAAAGTTTTAAGCACTCAAATAAAAATCAAATATTTTAAAACGAAAAATTACTGTTATTTTAATGGTTAAAGTAGCATTTTCGATGTTCAAAATCACCGTTTGACGTCTATCTGCTGAGTTATTTTTAATGATTTTACAAGACGTTTTTATGTTTGACAAAAATCTTAAAATTGGTGTCTCAATTTTTGAACTGTCAGACACATAACCTATAATCGGGTCCAGAATGAGAGGCATGTATAGATAATAGATAAAAGAATTTTTTGATAAGTAAACCTACAAGAAATGCATAACCAAAACTAAAAAAATTACTAACACACTTGCAACAATTTTACATTAGTTGTTCCACTCTAACATATATGTAAGAATAAGTCAACACTACCGGTTATATAACTAGTAAAATGACCGGTAGTCTTCTTGTAGGGTGGCTCTTACAGTTTTAAAGGGTGTTTTTTATAGAGTGACACAAGTTTAAATCATAATAAAACTATGAAATATATTTTATTGGAAAGAATATTTTATGAAATTTACGGCTGGCGCGTAGAAGGCGCAATCTGGAACACCGATTTTAAACAAATTTTCGCAATGAGTTTATCTTTTGTTACCCCTACAATTGGTTCGCTTTCCCGACTCGAATTATAGTTGTAAGTGGATAAAAAGAAAAAACAAATTGCTTAAAGAAAACAAAAAATAAACCAATTTGACATTCCAGTTGTTTTTTACGGGCACATGCTAATTTATTATTAAAGTTATTTTTTTTTTACTGCCTTCTTGTTCAAAAAAAATATTTTAGATTTATAAATTCTACGAAAATTTGTTTAATAAACCTAAAATACTTTTCTAAAAATAATGCCTTTGATATTTAAATAGAAAAAAATAGGTTTCATTTGTAATAATATATATTTTTATTATATATATTTAGCTGGTGAGGCCTAACTCCATTTGTGAAAATAAAAATGCAAAATTTTTTATTTCATTTTTCCCGACGTTTCGTGAATTTTATGTTCACTTCTTCAGGGGATTCGTCTATTAATATAAAATAAAATCATCAACATTTAATAATACAATAAATATAAATGTAACGAACTTACAGTGACTGTACAGTGACTGTAAGTTCGTTACATTTATATTTATTGTATTATTAAATGTTGATGATTTTATTTTATATTAATAGACGAATCCCCTGAAGAAGTGAACATAAAATTCACGAAACGTCGGGAAAAATGAAATAAAAAATTTTGCATTTTTATTTTCACAAATGGAGTTAGGCCTCACCAGCTAAATATATATAATAAAAATATATATTATTACAAATAAAAGAAAGTGGCCAAAAATAAAGAAAAATAAAATAGGTTTCATCTTTACGCAAAAATATTTAAAAAAAAAAAAATTGTTAACAAAACGTAGCAAAAATGCCAAATTTTACACCCAAATGCACTTTATTTGCTTGCCGCCTTTATTTTTAAGAACATATGTTTTTTTAGTTTGCGCAAAATTATTTAAAAAAAATCATGTTTACAAAAAGTATCAAGAGTACGAATTTAAAATCTGTTTTGCCCTTAAATGTATTTTATTTTGCTGCCTTTAAAAAAGACCGACTTTCAAAATGTACTTTGAGACATGCTACCGAAGCAGATAATAGAAATTCATACAAACTAAAAGTTTTAATAGAGGATTGCAAAATTTATAAAAAATGTGAATTTATTTATCGCACACATGCGGGCGCTGCGAAATTTGGCCCCAAGAAATATGGCCCAAAAAAATAAATGAAAATTGACCCAAATTTGGGGCTATTTTTCATAATGTAATATAACCCCATTTTTTTAATGAAAACGACCCCAAAAAAATGAAAAATAACCCTAAAAATAAAATGAAATATGACCCTAAATTTAGGCTAATGAAAAATTACCTCAAAATTTATAATGAATTTTAACCCCAAAAAAGAACACAAAGAAAGTTATAATTAAAATTTTGGGTGAAGTTCATATGCCCGAAACTAAAAATCCCAAATTTAGAATCCCGATTTCAAAATCCGAATAGTTATATAGTTTTGGTTTTAAAAATCGTACGATTGATAGCATGGTTGGGTTTTCGGTCATGCGCAAGGATTTTTTCCTCTATGGTATAACGAACACTGGCGTTGCTTACTAAAGCTTAACGTTATAGCCGGCCTTTGGCCGTGAGCAAGGATTTTCTTCTCTATGGTATAACGAACACTCTAAATAGCGGGCCTTCGGCCAGGAGCAAGGATTTTTCCTCTATGGTATAACAAACACCGACTTCGCTAACTAAAGCATCTCTGCATAACCGGCAAGGACTTTTTCCACTTTGGTATAAGAATTCGGGTTTTTTATACCATCCCTAGAAACTTTAACATAAAATTTTTTAAAATTTGTGTAAAAATGTTTGGGGTGATTTTTCATTTCTTTAAATTTGCATTTTTATTAGTAAACGAAAAATAGTCCCAAAGATAAAAATTGTGATTTTATTTGGGGCCATTTTTCATTCTTTGATATTGGGGTCATTTTTCATTCCACTTAAAATGCAAAAACACCCTAACGAAAAAATGAAAAATAACACAAAAAAAAAACAGAAAAAATTGCCCCAAAATTGCGTGCTGTTGTGTCTCATGTAAAATTTTGGGGCCGTTCTTCACTTTCCTTTTGGGGGCCATATTTCCTGGGGTCATTTTGCGCACCGCCACACATGCGACTTCTGATTTCAACAAAACTTAACATAAGCCATAAAGGTCCCAATACCTACCTTGTGTACTAGTGTGATTAAAATCGGTCAACGCGTTTCAGCATAATGCGGCGACACACGCAAGCCCAAAATTAAATTAATTAAATTTCAAAAATCTTTATTTCGTCAGCTAAGGGTTCTGGACTTTGTTTTCGTTGAAATACTGCAAAAGTAGTGTAGTAATAAAAGTAAACAAACATAGTGCAACCGAAAAAAATAAAATACTAAAGTTACTTTTTAAAGGTTATTTTTTCTTTGTTGAAAATAGTTTATTAAAAAAACATTTTTTGTCAATTCTTTTTTCATTCTTTTGTGTATACAAAGTTCTTTATTCATTTTAATACGTAATTTAAATTTATTAATTTCAATAATGCCAGTATTATTTAAAATAACACTGCTAAATTAAATTTTAATCTTTTTTTAATATTTAAAATTAATTAACGAAATAAATAATTATATCGAATAGTTTCCGCACTTGCCAAAGATACAGAACAACTAAAAAAGCAAGAACTAATTAAACTAAAACAAAAAATTCTGTAGCTTTAACTTGCAGTTCTAAAGGACAAACATTAAACATATCGCAATTCCAATGCAATATCGACGTAATGGCAGTTTTCCTAAATGTTGAGGAGTCACGTTCATAGGTTTCTTTAGTATTCAAAATACAATTACACCCAAAAATAAGACTACAGAATTGGCTAAGAGTCGTAAAAGTAGCTGACTATTCTGTTAGTTAGAATTATGTAATATTAATTTTATTAACAAGGTTTTATTTATATTTTGCGCTTTGAACGTAGCCTCAATATTTAGGAAAATTTTAATTCTGTCGATATTGCATTGGATATGCTACATTGAGACAAGGAACATTAAATTACTTTAAGCCTAATTGGAAAGTTTACATACATATCTACATTTATTAAATTAATACTACCGTTTATCAAAATCCCATGGTATACAGACTATACCATCTGTCAAAACGGTATAAAAATTTGTTATATGTAATTCTAAATCTTGAAAAGATTTCGAATCACATTTCAGTAAAGCTTTTAAAGATTCAATCATTTTTTCAGGTGTTACTGAATCGTCTTTAGTTAACGATTTTAATTTTAATTGTTGAATACAGTTTGCGGTCAAGTCTCTTTCTATATGTTTCTGCTCTTGATATTTTTTATTTCGTTCTCTAGCCTCTTCTAAATTTGAAGTTATAAAATCAACTAACATAAAACCGGGACATGTAGCGGGTGCTATTAATTGTCCCGTTGGACTTACCATTAAAGGACCAGCTTCTGACTCTACAACAATTTCATATTCATGTAGAGAATGTGGCCAAGTTTTTGGAAATTTTTTAAAACTTAAATAATCACCCAAAGTTGTAGTAACTTTCATTAAATGACCAGCGTATTCAATAGCCTGTTGTTTTGGCATAAACTTACGCCGACCAATTTTTATCTGCCTCAGGACTCGAGAAAGTGTATTTTCATAGATGGGTATTTTTTTAAGGAAGGCGTCGTGTTTCGGAATGTTTCTGATAAACTCAATCCAATTGTTTAAAACATCACCAGTAAATAGCATCACATGCCCTTCTAAACTAATGCCTGTAAAGGGAGCGAAAACTACGACACGTCCTCTTAAATGTTTCATGTGCTCTTCGTGCATAGAAGCGAGTCGTTCAAGTGTTTTAAGGCAACCACGATAATGTTCAAAATTCCAACCACAGTCGTAGCGAGCGTCTTTAAGTTCTAAATTCTCTATAACAGCCTTTTGGAGTTTATATACATCAGCCTTAAGAGACTCTAGGTCTTTGGATCGCGTTCTAGCTAAAAGTGCATTATCGGTAATCCATGTTTCTAAAGGTTTTTTGTATTGCTCTTTTTCCTAAAAAATAATTAATAAAAAATCTATAAGAATTTATAGGAAAACTTTATCAACTGTGATTTTAAAAATTGAAAACTTGATAAGTAAATCTTTGATACCTTCCCCCGAGAGTTAGAATATTTCAGGAGTGGGCTTTTTTGGGATCTATGAATTATCAACCAATCTTTATAAAAAAAACTCACCTCACATTATTATAGTTCGTTGCTGTTTTAAGCGTATTTAAGTCTTTTATACGCCCATAGCACATTATGCTTCGACCTTTCTTTTTTTTTCTAGTCTTTTAAAACTTAATTTTACGTAATTTTAATAAAACAAGTGTTTGCCTAATGGTCGAAATTCGGCCATAATTTTTTTTAATATGAAGAAAATATAGTATATTTAACTGGTTTGCCCGTGTCGATTTATATATAAGATTATATTGTCGAAATATTCGAAAACCGGTTTCTTTAAAATGTCGAATAATCGAACACCCTATTTTTTATTATTTGATAATTAAAAAAAAACAAATTTTTTGTATTTGTGTTAGTAGCAAATTCGAACGCTTATGACTCTGAAAGTATTGAACAGATTTTAATAAAATATATATTGTGCACTTCTGTAAGTAAATATCTCTCAAATGGTGTATATTTTGTTCAAATCGGTTGACATACGGAGGAGAAAAGTGTTCTTAACTGTTTTGCCTTTGCCGATTTATATATAGATATTATGATTCGTACCAAAATAAGCTGTAATGAGATTTTACATTGGTATACCAGTTTTAAAAAAACCTAAATTGGACCAAATTTCAATACAACCGTGCAAGTTTTTTTTAACGTTTTTTGCTTTTAAATTAATTTTCTAATTATAGACCGATTACACTGTGCTTTACACTGTGCTAGTTGAAAAAATAGACAAGCCGGACACGGGTTCGCTGAATCCAGTGGTGCTAACCGTTCTTTTTGGTAAGCTCTAATTTTCAAGATATACCGTTATTTTGAAATTGGAGGAGGTTGCACAACACATATTCCCGTAACTCAAAAACGGTTTAGTTTATTGAACAAACTAAAAAAATATTTTTTAGCAAATTTTTGTTCGTTAAAAATTCATTAAAAAATTTGAAAATGAAACTAGGCTTCTAATTTTTTCCAGACATATAAAAAACGAAGTTGCAAATAAAACAAGCCATAAATGATTAAAATCTGTTTAAAAGACGAAACTTTTTATTTAATTTAATTCCACCCCAAAAAAGTGGAGATAAAGAGCAAGTATGTATCGAGAAAATTTTAAGGACAAATAACAAATTGAGGTCGGCTATACATTATAACCCCCTAGGGTGCCTCGCTTGTCTCAAAAAAAGTGTCAAGTTCTAGCACAGTGTTATTACAAAATTGCATCTTCTTATATCTATGCATAAATGCTAAATAGGACCAAATTTGAGCACAATAGCTATGTATGTTTGTTACGGTATTTTTAGGTTTTTTACACCCAACATCTAACATCAATTTGCGAAGATATCAACAACTTCCCATAAGAAATACAATTCAACATCATTACAATATTCGTGTTTCGCTCTCCCATTCCTGTTTCGCGCCCCAAACATGATTAAAACAACATGTTTTTCCTTACAAAATTTAGATAGAAAAACAGGTCGTTTCATTTTGAAACATGCTGCGAAACAGGAAAAATGAACTATCATCTCCAATTTCGATAGCAATTATCGTTAGTTTATCTAAACTAACTCTCAAAAAAAAGTAGATGTTAGATGTTTCAATTGTGAACGCGTAATTTGCATTTCAAACTACTTTAATGCGTTCCTCCGAAATGTATGCAGGGTATAAAGTACTAATTACACTACGTGAAAGTTTTTTGACCAAATGTATCTGACACCTAATAATTATGAACAGTTTTCGAGATATTCCAAAATAACCGCTATTTGTGTTTTTAAAAATGATGATGTGACTTACCCCCCGTTGCCACATGCAAGTGCAAGTTCGAAAAACTCAATACACTCACACTTTATCACTACTATTCACAAAATTTTTGTACTTTCAGCCAATCGGCTTTTTCCTCGATTTTTCATTGATAATACGTTAAATTTATCATGAAGTTTGAACTTTTGTCCACTGTAACTCTGTCATTTCTTGACTAATCTTCACAAACGACCCACGGTTATTTTAGTAATTTTACTATCTTTCACTTAAAAGAAAGAAATACCTAATCTGGTTTATATTTTTAAGATTTTTGAATTTAAGTCACACCATCTTTTTTAAAAATACAAATAACGGTTATTTTGAAAAATCTCGAAAACTGTTCTACTTTTTCCAATTCTGACTTCATATTCGGATTTAGTGGTAAATTTTTCATAAAAATTAGGTGTCAGATACATTTGGTCAAGAAACTGTCACGTAGTGTTATAGGTATTTACCTTGTAATATGAATACTCAAATCCAGCAAATTCCGATCCATACGTATAGTCCTGCGCCGGTTTAAAGCCCATGCCACTACTGCCAGAGCTTTGTGCTTTGTCAGATTTTACTTGAAAACTTTTTACATTTTGAATATATTCAGTAGGTAGATTGCACAATTCCAGCAGTTCCTGTATAATTTTTTTCGGATCATTCGAACGATTATCCAAAGTAATTTTTATTAATTTAAATTTATTTCGTTCCTCCACATTTTCTTTACGTATATAAAATTGCAATGTTTTCTTTTCACGTAAAGGATTATATTTTCGTTCGTATAACATTTGCATATGGGAACTTAGTTGCTTTAATGAGTCTTCGTTGATAGAACGTTGTTCTGGATGCTTACCAAAGAGATCGGGATGTACAGCAAAATAAAATGGTCTTAAAGCGGCAGCTAGTTCTGTGCTTAAACAACGTGTTGGTAAGAATAGACTCGGTAATACAGTTGATTTCTGCAGTAGAAGTAGAGAGGGAGTCTTAAGTCCATTATTGATAAAAATTTTTAACAGCATCCTAATAAAAATAACTTTTATTATATAAGTTTTAATTCTGTTGGGGATCTTTCAATGGTGGATAGAAAATTAACTTACCTCTTAAAAGGTTATTAGTTTATAACACGTATTATTTAGAATACTTTTAATATATTTGAAAGAATAAATAATATAATCTTTATAAACAAAAGCAAAATAAATTGTAATTATTATAAACACCCAAAGTTATGAAATTTCAGTCAGCTGGCACTTGTAAACAAACTGTAAACAGTGATGTCATTTGATTGATTTTCTATTAAGAGATGGCGATTTTGAGTTTTTAAGTAAATCTTATGCTATGTTCACACTTGGGTTTTTAAACGAGTTTAATAGGGTTTCTAATTTCCAGAGCTTTTTTTATTCCCGGGAAATTAAACAAAAAAAATCTTATTCTCGGGAATTTCGGGAATCTTATAGCCTTTTTACACTTGAGCACATCTTAAGGGAATGCATGGAAGATGTTAAAAATGAAAAAAACTTGTTTACATTTGCAACATCTTTCATCTTTCATCATAAAAATATTTATTTTCGCGTGTAAGAGCGAATAAAAACTAAATAAATGATATTGCTGTCCTGCTCTTTTGTATTTTTTTCTAGTGATGGTATATATTTTTTTAACAAATTATTGGGTTTTTCTAGTGATGACACTAAAATAATCGAAAGATGATGAATGAAACAACATGAAAAAAGAACATCTTTTAAAGATGAAGAAAGATGTTGATTTTCAGCCCTGTACAATTCTTATGGGAAGATGTTATCATCTTTGCGATAAGATGAAAGATGTAAGATGAGAGCAAGTGTAAAAAGCCTATTAGAATAAAACAGTGATTTGATTAAATGAGTTCAAGACAAAAGTTTTTACCTTTTTAAAAGAATATACATATATACAACAGTCTAAAATTAAATTAAAATAAGCTTTATTAATTCTACAGAAAACCAAAACAACACCAAATAAATTATTACATTCATATGTACATACATATTATATATGTATGTATATATTTATTTATTTATTTTTGTTTTATTTTTTTGGGAGATCACGAATTATTTAAACTTAATAATACTTAGTTGTTATTATTAATAGCAACTTGGTAAAAGTAATTTTCTTTGAAGAAACAAATTTTTAGTATTACCAGTGACTTCATAGATGTCAAATTCTTTTTTTAAAGATATTTTCAGGCTTTGGTATTTTCTTTACATTTATTTCCTTCTCAAGGTGTTCTTAAAAGATAGAAGATGGTTCATCTGGTGTTGGTGATGGTGTATTATGTACATACATTTTCATTTTCTACTTTAAGAAGCTTTTTAGACATTTCATCAGCAATTAAAGAGACCGTTGATTTATTGGCGTAGGAAAAATAGTTCGATTAGTAGGTAGTTTTAGTAATTTTAGTAAAGAATATATTTTTATTGCTCTTTTTTTTAAACAATGCTAACAAATTAAAATTTCAAAAAATTGTATTTGAAATTCCCGGAAAAAATTTCCCGGGATTAATTTAAAAAAAAATGTCCCGAAATTCCCGGGAATTCTTTTCCGCGTAGAAACTCTAGCGTTTAAGCAATATTTTGATTAATATCATGTTCACAAAATTTTGAGAGCGAAACAGGAAGTTTAATTTTGAAACATGCTGCGAAACAGGAAAAATGTACTATCATCTCCAATTTTGATAACAATTATCGTTAGTTTATCTGAACTAGCTCTCAAAAAAATTTTGACATTTACTGCAATATATGTCGCCAGAGTAGGTAAATGAATTTCTTTTTTTGTACAAAACTTTTCGATTATCATTATCGCGAGAAAGAAGAAAATATTGTTGTTGTTTCCTTCTTTTGTGTTTGCCGAAGCAAACACAAATGCTTCTCTTCGTTTAGCAGAACGAAGAGGAATGATATAGAAGGAAACAAACTGAAGGAGAATAAAATTAGAAAAGAAAAAAATTAAATCGAAATATCGAATGGAAGGAAGGAAAAAATAAAGAATTCTTTTTCTGTTTTTTATTGAAATTATATTGTTATGAAGTAAAATTAAAAGCAAAGACTTGGTTTAGTAAATACAGAAATAAGAAAAAATATTTAAATATTATTTATTTTATTGTTTATTTATTCATTAAAACAAATTTCAATGAACAAAGTTTTTTCCTTCTTTTATTTCCCTCTATTTTTTTCCTTCGATTTAGAAAGAAGAAACAATTTTGTTTGCTTCTTCTCTCCATTTCGTTTCCTTCTTTTTCAGCCAAACGAATGGTTTTTTATTTCAGCACAAATATCAACGAAAGAAAACACAGCAGTTTCTCGCCTTCGTTTATAGAAACGAAACAAAAACAACAAATCTCTTCTTTTCGCGAAACGAAGAGGGAAAGTTAAAAAAAAAAAGAATTCTTTGCGAGGAAATACCTACCCTGTATGTCACAATAATTATCTCTGGTATAGACGGACAGTAAGTGATGCAATGCATAATATTAATCTGTATTGTTTGCAAATTAAGTGTTAACTGCCCGTCTATACCAGAGATAATCATTGCGACATATATTGCAGTAAATGTCAAGATGATGTTATCTTTAATGTAGACAGCAATTTTTTGTACATATTTATTGGTGGCAATTTATGTTGCAATTAGTCTATTTTCGTTGACAATTATTGCTTACATAAAACGTCAAATTGAAAAAAAGAAGCAAAAAAGAAAAAAAATAGAAGCAAATTGTGTGAGAAAGAAATTAAATTTGTGAAATAGTAGCAAATTATAATTGTAGTAAAAGAATTAAATTAAAGAATTGAATAAAAACTAATGGCGATTTCTTTTCTGAAAAATATGTTGCATTAATGTTACATGTTCTACATTTTTGTGTTCATTTGTACAAAGAATACAACTTTGGGAAACATTTTCAAGCTCTTTTGTGAATATGTTGATGAATAACATGCAAAACATGTTGCATATTTTACCCTTTTATTTATTAAAGGTGTTCATACTGCCCTGTTTTACAACTTTGGTACTTACTACTTTGTTTGTACAACCAATGTTTTATTTTGTATGTCATAATTCATACCGCTCATAACTTAGTAAAACAAATTGTTTTACAGTGCAGCTACACGATCAAGATTTACTTGATAGTCTTTTACATATACTATTTGTCAAAATTTCCAAAAATTAAAAGTTGTGACGTAGGCTGCATTCAATTTTTGAGCAATTTACTTTCAATATGTCATCAAGAAAACAATTTATAAAGGCAAACAAAAAATTTGCTCACTAACCTTGAAATCACCTGTTTTCTTGAACGTAAATTGAAACACTCACTGGAAAGAGAATTTTAAAGGCAAGTTCGTTTCAATTTTTAAAAGTATGAGTGTATTGGGAAAAAAGTGTGAGTGTATTAAAACTTGATAGGCAAAACTTGATCGTGTAACCCTCAAGTTAGAACAAAATATAACAATATTTACACATTAAAGCTTCGTTCACAATCAGAGAAACAATTTCGTTTTTTCTTCTATCTTTTTTCTTCCTTAAGTATTTCATATATTTTCCTTTCATTTTTAGAACAAAAACGTAACTAAATTTTTTTTTAAAAATTTAACCAAAGTTGAGTCAACTAGAAATTCAGCAACAATTTGTATGAAATTGTTTCTGACGTTTAAAATAATTTTATTTAGTTTTGAATGAAAATTCCATCAAAATGTTGTAAAAAATAATAATAAATGCGTAATATTGTTGTGGCTAAAATTTGCAAACGGTTTCTTAATGCAAAATGTGTGTGGTTGCAAAAGAAATTGTTGCTCTATTATGAACACCAAGTGAAAATGTTTTTTTGATTGTGAACGAAGCTTTAAATCAAAAAAAGTCTATTTTTAGTGATGTCAATATTTGTTTCTAAACCGCAATAGCGTCCAGAAACCGCTCAAATAGCTTTAAAAATTGCTCATGAAGTACATTAATGATGAAAGTGTAATATGTAGTTGTAAAAAAAATCATTAATTGTGTTCTATTGAAATAACACAACATGTAACACTTCGAGTGATTATAGGTAACATTAGAAAATATTACATGTATTTACTGTAACATATTTTTCTCAAAAAAGAAATCGCCATAAAATAAAATTACAAAAATTATTTTTATTTATATAATTTTTTTCTTACTCGATCTTTATTACTTAAATTTATATTAATTTGTTTAAGTTTGAGTTATTTTTTATATAAAAATATTAATTTTACATTAACAAAAAAAAAAAGTAATAAAATTAATATGTATATTTATGTATATATAAACAAATTAATATACATTCAAATAGTAAAGTCGAATAAGAAAGAATTTATATTAATAAAAAATAATTTTTGCAAGATAGTGCCAGTTTTTACACTGTACCTTCTTGATTTTTTTTTAAATTATGAGTAAACATAAATAGAAGTATTGATCCAACTTCCTGAGATATTTATCTTTAGTGTAGACCTGGGGTAAATGTCACAAAGTGCCGGTTCACACACGTCAAGTTTGACTCGTCAAGTCTTAAGTTTTTAGGATAGAGGGGGGAAAAGAAATGGCATTCTCTTTTCCCTTCTCTCCTAAAATCTCAAGACTTGACGAGACAAGCTTGACGTGTGTGAACCAGCACAAAGCATCAACTTTAAAGCCGATGCTCTGATTTCTTTTTATATACTTAAAGGCTCAGTTAGTCTTTACTTTCTGTTTGTTACGAATCAGCTGATTTGTTTTTGTTATTAAAAAACCTGTGAAATTGATTAGTTTTTCTGTTCTGTTGCAGTTCAGTTTGTTTAAATCAAAAACTTGTTAAGTAATTGTAAGTGACAGCAAAATAAATAATATAAAATACATAATTATATTGAAAGAAACTATTTTTTGATTTTAAGAATTCATAAAATTGTATTTCTTCAAACTTATGTGCATTAAAGATATTGAAATAAAACAATGGACGGTGCAAAACTAATAAATTTGTCATAAATGGCTGATAAGTTGTTACAGAAAGAGTAACTATTACAATTTCGTAACAGAACGGCGCGGAACAGAACAGAAACATAAAGTTAAGACTAATTCTGCCTTAACAGAGATTTTTTGGAAGCGTTTGCATTGTGTATATATATTGTACTTCGGCGTTATGAAACTTTGTTCTAACATAAAGCAATTTACGTTTTGGAAGTAAGTCCCAATTTACACTAGGGACATTTCTTGCCGGACAGACGAAGTTTAATGGCGAGGGGTCGAAAAGGTAGAGTGTGTGGTACATGACTATCTGTACTGGACATTTTTTCATTTCTCTTTCTTACTTTTTGTTGCTTACATCTTGTTGCTTTATATTATTTTTCTGTCTGACTTCATATGTAAACGCTTCAGGTAATATTAAAAGAGAATTAAAAAATGTCCGGCAAGAAATGTCCCTAGTGTAAATTGGGACTAAGCCTTTGTCGCTCAAAGCAGTAATAAGAAATAGCACGTCCCCTTTTAGACAGGCAAAGCTTACATTGCAAAGTCTTGAGTTTGTAGTAGGTAGGGGAAAAGAGAATAACGGGGGAGTACATTCTTTGCTGTACTCGCAAATTCGTTTTGTTTTTCGTTCGTTTATACCTGAAGTTGGCTGCAACTTTATATTTATATGTATATAGCGTTGGTATGTATATAAGTTTGGTAAAAAAAATCATCATTACCTGGGGTTTACACGTGAAAGTACTTTCTTGAAAGTAGAGTATCCGTATTATCAACGAAAAATTTAAGACACTGCCGATTGGCTGAAAGTGCAAAAATTATGTGAGTGTTGGTGAAAAAACTTGATTGTATTGCGTCTTTCAAGAAACTACTTTCACGTGTAAAAGCTAGGTTAAGCGAAAACATTCACATCTTGAAGACAAAAATCTACAAAATTTTTTTTAAACCCAATTGTTTATAACAACGCCAAAAAAGTATAAATTTTTAATCTATATAAATAAAAATAAGTTGTCCTATGTTCGACATTTTATAACTCGAGAACCACTCAACCGATTTTCAAACGAGTGCATGCGTTGGAAATGTCTACTTTCACTGATGTTGTCGTGATATTAAAATATTTTTTATTGATGGTAGATAGCGCTGGGGTCAAGTTATTAACAAAATTCTCCAGTATTTAATTTTTTGTTTTTATTTAGAAAATTCCGAGCAGCGTCGGGACAAAACAGCTAGTTTAATATAAAAAAAAAGAAGATGTTTTGAGAAAATTCTATATAAAAAAACTGATTGAAAAAATATGGATTTTTCTAAATTAATTCAAAATGAATTAGTTATTAAAATAATGTTGAAACAGCTTTTAATAAAATATTCTTAAGCAAATTATATATTCATAGCTTGTTATCAAAAAGTAATTTCAATTTTTGGGAATACAAAATTTTAATTTCAAAAGATTTTGTTATTCAATTTTTGGGAATACAAAATTTTAATTTCAAAAGATTTTGTTATTCGTGCTTAATTCTCAGTTTTTATTATTGATAAAAACACTTGAAATTTATTGTTGATGGGATAAGCCTTCCTATAGCTTGTTTAAAAATTATCATATATATTAAAGATGGAATTTTCAAACAAAAAGCTTCTTAAGTTCCATTAGTTTTACCTTTTGGTACTAAATAATTTATATTTTTGTTCTTTAATATATGAAACTTTATAAAAATACGGGTTTTCCTTTTAAAAATAATTTTTTTCATTAATATTCTCAAAAATAACAACCGCTTATCTTAGGTGCTTTTTTAGATATTTTGTATGCCTATAAATAATTAACAACAAGCTAATACAAAACTTCATTATTTTAATAATTTACTGTTTTTAAAAAATTTGATTTTTGTACAAACAAACTTAATGTTAATCAAAATATTTTTAAATAAAAAATTGTCATTTGAGAAAAAAATCTTTAAATGATATTTTTGTCAAAAAATAATCAAAAATTTGATAAAATCATGATTCTGGCAGCGCTGTTTTTATATTATATTCAAACAAAAGAAAACAAAACTTTGTCAAATTAAACTTTGTGTGTCTAAACACGAAACAAAGTTTGAGAGAGAATTCAACAAACTTTGCCAAAGTAAACTTTGACTGTTTAAAAGGGGACCACGTGTTCAAAAAAAAAAAATATTATGTTGCGGTTGATTTGCAAATATTTATTTGTTCATATGCTTTGTCAATACTTCATCTTCATTATATTGTGAATCATCACAAAAAATTCTATTTATTTATATGGTATTGTGAATGCAATTAAAAATGTTATTACAATGCCTAAATTTGTACAAGGTGTTTGTGAAGATTTTTGTCCTGAAGCTGAATTTAAACTGTAAGTTAATCATTAAAATGTGCAAACAAAAATTTAAAAAAAATCTGGTTTTATAGAAGGACTCGTGAAAAACTACTCAATTTCTTTGAATATAAAGATGGCCAGAAAAACGTAACTGGTACATTGGTAAAGTGTTTTGCTCGTTCGGCAGCAGGTATAAAAACACCTAAGCCTAAGGACATGAGAACCGAAAATTGTCTACATCGTTGTATAGAATACTTGTTGAAGGAGTAAGATAAATTATTTTGTTTTAATCTATAAAGATTTTGTGGCTTAAATCAAGAATATCAACTCGGCTGATTTCCAAATTAATATTTAATCTACTTTTTAGTGCCCATCCTAAAAAGAAGTTTTTAAAAAGCCGTTTTTTGTATCAACACAACTAGTTTAAGAGTTATGTATATCATAAACATTTCAGAATACTTAAGAAATATCTCTTTAAGTATAAACTAGGTCTCAATAATATATTAACGTTTTATTGGAAATATATCGTCAATGTCGAACATTAATAGGTACATATTTATTTGCCTACTTTTTTTTTATAAAATTGAAGCATTGAAGTTAAAAAGCCATTGGCAGTGCCGAAGAGTAGTGCGTTGAGAATCGTAGCACAAATAAGCTTTTTGATGCTTGCTTAAGCATACCTATGTATTTTTATGTTTTGGCGTTTTATAATTTATTTTCCTAAGAGCATTGGCAGATTTAATTGATATTGCCAAATTTGGTTAATCGCATACATTTAAGCGAATGCGAGTGTGAATGCAAATAGCACATATAAGTATATAAGACTAGCGAACATTTTGAAGAAAAAGATCTGGAATTTCCTTTGGTTTTCTCATTCGCGGTCACAAAGACGCACATGTTGTTGGAAACTACTAGTGTTGCTTTTTTGTCAAAAAGCAAAGTAAATGCCAATAAAGAAAATTTAAACAAAGCGCATCGCTAAGTAAAAAATGTCTATTTTTAAGCTATGTACCTAAGTATTGAAGTAAATGAGCGATATGTATGTACATGTGTCCTAAATTCAAAAGCATAAAAGTCATAAAAATAGTTATTTTTTGATTTTTATTTTCTGAGCAAAAATAACGGTTATTTTTTGATTTTTATTTTTTTGAACAAAAATAGCTGTTATTTTTTGGTTGTTATTTTTTCGATCAAAAATAAAAGTTATTATTTGATTTTTAATTTTTTGAACAAAATAACAGTTATTTTTTGATTTTTATTTTTACGGTCAAAAATAAAAGTTATTCTTTGAAGATGATTTTTGAAAAAACGACCCTCAAAATGCTAGCAGGGATAATTTAAATATGTATGTCACAAATACGAAAATAGCTTGGCACTTAGAAGGTGCGATCCCGTACTTTTTGGGTAAAGTTCGGTAAAATGAGAGCCAAAAAAATTTCTTTCACTAATAGACAAAAATGTACAAAAGTACAGGAACAATAAAAACCAAATTTCTAACCAAAAAGAAAACGTTACTATAAAAACGTTCAAATAAATACATAAATGACACATTAGCATGTATAAAAGTAAAATTCAAGAATGTACATTAGGGTAATAACTTTTTTTGGACAAAATTTCTTCATCCCACCACGCGATGGGCAATTTAGTATTGATAACAAGTAAGAGTGTAATATTCGGCTATGCGGAATCTTATATACCCTTAACCATTTTGCGAGCAGAATACAGGGCAACTAGACAAAAACAAAATAATTTTTACATATACATACATATTTACAAAACTTCATTACGAATAAAATTAAAAAAGCGAAAACTGGTAAATATTTTTGTAAAATCGTTTTTAAAGATAAAAATTAAAAAAAAAATTGTTTTTGAAAAACCAAGACTCGAACCAGCGGACTCACAGTTTCTAACCTTAACAAACCCCTTAGACAACTGAAACATGAAGGGGCGTGGTTTGAATATCATTAAAATTAAATATGGCCCGTTTTATTGTTCACAACTTAACCCATTTGAGTTGTAATAATTTTTTATGTTTTTGTTCACCACAATATAGCAAAGTTGTACACCAAGATGCAAAAATTTACAAATCAACTTATTTGAGTTGTGAACCGTAATAGGGGCCATATGTGTGTTTGTTTGCTTTCTTTTAGTATAGGCAGTGTTGTCATTAGATTAGATTAGTAGATTAGTAGATTTATCTTTTTTTGGCGAGTTTTTAAGTAGCAAATATAAATAAAAATTCCCAGTTTCTATTATTTAAAATTATTTCGTTAAATAGATTAAATAATAAAGAAGAGTGATAACGAAAATCATATTCGGCATTATGCTAGAATATGTGAACAATTGAAAACAGGGGGGGGGGGGGGGGTAGAGGGACATAACATCGTTAAATCAACTTCTCTCCTCATAAGGACCCAAAATATATATACTAAGATCAATATTGTAGAAATTACAAACGGAATGACAAACTTATATATGTACATATACCCGTTTCCACCTGTGGTGAAGGGTATAAAAAGAGTAATTTATGGGATTTCAGTACATATTTTGATTATAACTCAGCCATTTTTTAACCGATTTGACAGATTTATATACCGACGTGCCAGTTTTTTAGGTTATAAACCTTGGACTCGGGAAGATCTATGGTTAAAAAAATTTATTTTGGTCATAACTTTTTCGTATCTGAACCGATTTTCTACTAAAGATTTCCGATTTTTTGATATATAAGGGATGACCATAGGCCATATGACAGTCCAAAAAAATCAGGTTTTTATACAATTTTTGATATTTTTAGTACGGGAGGTACCACGCCAACTTCTCCAATCCCGCCCACATTTTGTGGGATGCTGTCTGTGTATTGATACCCTTACTGTGTGTACCAGATATACAGAAAAAAGTAACAAAAATGCAACAGCAACAAGGGATTTTTGGAAAAAATTAAAGGTAGTCGGGTTTTTTGCTCATATTTCAGCCATTTTTGGACCGATATTGCTGAATTTCAATAGCAAAAAATGGTGGACTATATGTGACATAAATGTAAAACAACCTAGCCGCTATCATGTCTGGAGTCTCCGGAAAACACATATCAAACGTAAGACGGACAGACGGACATCGTTAAATCAACTTCTCTTTTCATAAAGACCCAGAATATATATACTTTATAGGGTCTAAGATCAATTTTGTAGAAATTACAAACGGAATGACAAACTTATTTATACCCTTATCCACCTGTGGTGAAGGGTATAATAAAAATAATTTTTTAGGCCATTTTGGCCAAAAAAGTTTCCGCACCAAATGAAATTTCTTAAGCTCCTCAAAAAAATATTTTTTTGTTTTAATTTCCATACATATGTATAAATATGTATATGTGGTACATTTATGGTTTATATGCTATATGCTATATATTTTAAACATATTAAATAAGTAACTGTATAACAAAAATGTAAAGCTATTTTTTTTGGTTTAATGAAATAAATTTTAAGTTTTAAGTGCTAGTGCAAGTTGATTTACATAATGGAAAAATATCTTGTGCAACTTTTACCTGCAAAGTAGGGAATAGTAAATGGATTCCAAAATCGATTTTCGATTTTTCGATCCACTTTTTTATTTCGGTTTTCTAAATCGATTAATCGAACCTCAAAATCGATTTTAAAAAGATTAATTTGAAAACTTATTCCTTATATCACAAAGGGGGATACACCAGCATTTTTTTTTTTTTTTTGCAAACTACTTGAGAAATTAAACTTAGATTTTTACAGTGGGTAGATATTACTACTGTTTATAATTTTCCTGTGTAATGCGTAAATTTTGAGACGGTCTCTAGAGGAACAAGTGCGATGTGTATGTACATTTCACTTATTAAAATTGTGTTCTTGTGAAGTCAGTTAGGCTTGTCACATAAATAAATTCCAATCGTAAGTGATTTCGTGTCTTGCTTCACATAAAACAAAATCACTTTTGATCGAAATTAATTTCTGGGACAAGCCTTAATGTATGGATAGTATTTCAAAGGATTATGACAATAGTTTCTGGTCGGTGGCGACTGTTTCTTTACTAGATTACCCTACAAGAAGAGAATGAGCGAGTTGTCACTTTTTTCACGTTGGTGTTAAGAAAATGATAGAAAGAAATGACAGAAAACTTGATTTCGGTCATTTCTTTCTATCATTTTCTTAACACCAACGTGAAAAAAGTGACAACTCGCTCATTCTCTTCTTGTAGGGTTACTTTATGTTAGTTTTAGACAATAAACGTTTTCGATCGGAATCGAAATCGATTTACCATTCCCTACTGCAAAGGTATTTTTTTTATGAAAATTATCACTGTTTCATATAATATCCGCCAAACAACTCATCTATCACATTTATTAAAATTAAAATTTAGTTTATCAAAAAAAAACCGCGAAAAAGAGTCATAATATCGCGATTTTTTTGGCCCTTCTTCCGTACAAATGGTAAGATCATGTTATATTCATGAAATTATTAGAAAATACTTAAAATTTTGTTATTAAATGTTAATTTTGTATACTTAGAAGAAGAATTTAAATTTAAATTAATTCATCGCGTTTGGTGCGGAAACTTTTTTAACGATCGCGAAAAAGTAATACATCATTTCTTAATATTTTTTCATGGTCTATACGGCTATGCGATGAAGAATTCGCAAAAATTGCAAAAAGTTATTACCCTAATGTACATACTTACATTTGTTAACGTTTTCTATTGTTTAATTTAATTTAATATTTCTTATTTTTATTCTTTTGGTAATACTTGTTTGAATTTTTTTATTGCATTTTTTTGACACAGCTGATTGTAAAACAATTTTCCCAACCAGCCCGAAGAAAAAGTACGGGCTACTTCGTGCAAGAAGAAGAAAATTTTACTCTTAAAAGCTCTCTCACTTTACCAAACTTTGAGTACGGGAACAGTTTTCGGTAAGATTGGGATCCCACGGGCTCCCAATGTTGGGTACGGGATCACACCTAGTATAATAAGTATTCTACCATGGTTTGTCATAAATATTAAAACATATATCGAAAAATGCCCCAAATACGAAAAACATATTTTGAATATGTGAAGACGTAAAATGTTACTTCGAAACGTATATAGTTCGCGTATTTATCTTCACCCACATCTCAAAATTTATAGAACGGTTTTTTGTAATTAATAAGATTTCTGTATGACGTGCTAAATTTTCAATTTCGCATGTTTGATAAATACACTGAAATTTATTGTTGAGGGCAAGCTAGCTTCTATGCATATTTCACGGGTTGCTTAGGCCAGATCGCCAGGAAAACTTTTCCAAAGATTTAAGAAAAGCTAAAAATATTATACAAATAAAACCTTAAAGCGAAGAAGAATTATAAACACTCAAAGTCTCACTTGTAGCTATATCAAAGCTTAAAAAAAAACATCAACAATAAACAGTGAGTTTATCTTTTCTTACATTCCCCTACAATTGGTTGGCTTTTTTCCGACTCGAATTGTAGCTGTAAGTGGGTAAAAAAAAAAACAAAATTAAAAACCAAATGGCTTCATTTTATTGTTTTCGTAAGATTAAATAATAAATAAAAAAAAATAATAAAAACAATTTAAAGGGCTTTAAGTTAACCAGGTGGCTTTCATTAGAAGCATGAGTAATTCGAATTCTGCAATTATACATAGCTTTCAAATCGTGAAAGCTGTAAAGAATCACTGGAAAATAGCGCTTATATCCGCGACCATGTCTAAAATTCGCGAAAAATTGCCAAATTTGAAACAAACCCAACAAATAATTTGAGACCGCTAATTTGATTGGAAAAAAACAAATTGTCGGAAAATAACATAAAAGGCGTTAAAAATGAGCTATAATTACATCAAAATCAATGAAAAAGTCGATTTTAAATTTTGGGTTGGTTAGGGCCTTTTGCGTTTTAGGCAACGATATATTTTTGATTAAATTGTATAAAGAACATTTTAAACTAAAACGATATTTTTTATTAAAAATTTTATCCTTATTTCATTTTATCATATTAGAATAAAAGTCGATTCGTTTTACTTTCACCAACCCCTTTCTTCTCTAATTGAAAATGAATAAAAACATGTGGATGTGTAATGCAGAACACAAAAAGTGCTAAAGTAATCTACTTTGGAGTGGGTTCGGATTCTAGAACACGCCTGTATAACTCTTCTCTTTATAAAATCTTGAGAAACATGATCAGAAATCCTAAGTCCATAAATATGCATACCTTATAATTCGGTTAAAAATTACTTTTATCCATTAAGACCGCAAACTCGATTCTTGTGACTCCAGGGTTCTTGGACTTTCACGAGCTACTCCCCTCTTTCCGCTACTCGGAGTATCAATGCAACAGATGCTGCCTCAGAGTGGTGGAGGTTAACATGTGTCACCTTTACCATGCTCCACTTTAGCGACAACTGGATGCTGACGTCCTCTTTGTCGGATTCATAGTCAAAGAAGTCACCAACCAATGCAGAGATGGACTGAGTGCCATCTTTGTCACTTGAGCTTACGGCATCGTCACAAGCCTTACTACCCTCAGACCATGTGATCTCAATTAAGGAAGGAGCTAAATTGCCCTTGTTGCGTCTTAACGAAACGAAATTCAGTGACAGATGAAATAAACCAGTCAATTTTTAAACGATTTAAAAATTATGAGTTGAGGTTGATTATTTCACTAAAAGAACAATATTAATACTTAGATAAAAAAAAAAACATAAGGAAAAATAAACAATAGTTACATTCTGTATTCACTTCAATAAAAAAATTAATATTCCAGACTTTTCCTTTGTGTCTGTTCTGTTTAAGTCTACGTTAACATATAAAATTCAAAATTGACAAATACACTGTTGCCATAAATAGTGTTACCAATGTAGCGGTGCTACCATATGTGTCAGAGACATTCCACCCCTCGTGAAGACCTTAGGGGGCTTCACTAATAACATCAAGCACTGCAAGATTAGAGACCGGTCTGCGTAAGGTTCCATTCGATGTTCGCACCTCCACAATACGTGTTTGTCCATCTTTGGCCGTGAGCTTTTAATTTACAACGCCCCTTCTCCATTAGCTTCTGGGGATGTTGTCATCGCATATAATAACCATATCGTTTACCTCAATAGGCTTCTGAGATGTGAACCATTTCGTACGTCAAAATTGATTCTTGAGTTGTTGACTTATTCGGTACTTCTTTCGAGAGCATATAGATCCGACGTCACTAGGTGTCTGTGTCGAATTGGTTGTGCCCAGCAGAAAATTATTAGGAGTTAATGGGTCAGGGTTTTCAGGTGTGACTGTGACATGTGTGAGAGGACGACTATTGACCACATTCTCGTCCTCTATAAGTAGGCTACGCAACGTCTCGACCCTTCTTAGTCGATTGAACGAGTCGTTCCTAGCATCCCTACTACTGGTATTGGCGGGGCAGTTAAATTCCCAAATAATGTTCTTCGTTGCATATAATTATGGTCAAATAAGTCACTCACCCGTTTTAACTCCCCATCTGCTCCAACTAAGTTTGTTCCCATATCCGAACGTATTTTTACTGGAACACCTCTTTGATTGATCAAGTTGCGAAAACAGATGATGTAAGTATCGGTGGATAAATAAGCCGCCAGTTCAATATGAATTGCCCTTATAGGGAGGCATCTAAAAAGGGCTGCCCACCGTTTCTCCTGTCTGCGTCCAATAGTTACAAATAATGGGACCAAAATATTCCAAACCTGTATGCGTAAAAGGTCAGTTCATAAGTACCACTACCCCGAGATTTGCCGCGGGATACGTCCCCAAATCGTAGTACCCAAGCAATAGTTCTTTGCAGTCGTAGGTAGCTTGAAAATCTTCTAAAATCAATTAATGTCGTGGTGATTATATTCATACAAAATTTTCTTCTCTCCCCCCTAGGCTGATTTCTGGGTATATATCGCACGATTGGGGCCAGACTTCCTCGGACTCGAATAAAAACTTAGGGCCTTGAATCCACATGTTGTTAGGGGTATAATTCACGGTATATGTTGTTCTTGTTGGCACGTCTGCCGCATTTAAATTTGTAGGTACCCAGCGCCAATTATTCTCGTGTGTTGATTCGAGAATTTTTCCGACTCGGTGCATAACAAAGGCATTATATTGCCGATGATCTGACCTTATCCAGTTGATTACCGTTTTCGTATCGGTACACATAATTGTTTTTGTTGGCTTAAATCTGTGACTTTCTATGATGGCATTCATTAATCGTGTTTCTAATACTGCCGCCTGCAATTCAAGACGGGGAACGGATAGTACCTTAAGCGGTGCACATTTGGTCTTACCGGCAACAAAACAGGTACGGATTTCATTTGGCGTGACAATTCGCCAATAAACGACAGAAGCAAAGGCGGTTTGGCTGGCGTCATTGAAAATATGAAGCTCGATTGTTGTTTTAGGGTCAAGTATGTTATAATCATAGCATCTTGGTAGGCGAAATTGTTCCGCCAACTGTAAACTTTGAGCCCACTGCGCAAAACGTTGATAAATATGTTCAGGAATGACGTCGTCCCAATTAACGCAAGTACGCCACAGTTTCTGTAACAATATCTTACCATAAACCAGTAAATTTGCGAGCATTCCAAACGAGTCATACGCTGACATAACCAAGCATAACAATTCCCGCTTTGTGGGGCGTTATAATACCAGGGTTAACCCGGTTGAGTTGTAATCTGAAGATAAACTCGTTTCTCCAAAACATACCGAGTACCTTTCCGACATCTTCCGCAGTATTCATGTTGACGTTTCGGCTTGGTTCCCCAGTATTCTCATTTAAATGTTTTTGCACATACAATGTTAGGTTAGGTAAGAGTGGCCGGTCACAAGGACCCCGCATAGACCAAATAGGTCCCTAGCGTTACCACGTTGTACGATAGTCCACAGCAGAATGTTAGAGAAAGGTCATTCCGATGTAATGGTACCCAGAGTACCCCACACTCTCTTGACGAATGCTAGGAGTCTCATTAACCCAATTCCGGAGACTTCCCCGAGACCTTGGAAGTAATGATCTCCCAGACAATTTGCCCTGGAGCGCACGAGTGCCGGACAGTAGCAGAGTAAATGCTCCACTGTCTCCTTTTCCCCTGGTACCCCACAGAATCTACAATTGTCACTATTCAACCGCCCCGCCCTCTGGGCGTTTACCGCAGTCCAACAATGACCCGTCATAAAACCTACCAGAAGTCTACAGTCCCTTCTCGATAGCGACAGAAGAATTTTTGTTGACTCTGGATCATAGGTTCCCCACATTACCTTGGAAACCCTGCACTTTCTGGTGTTTTCCCGAATCGCCTCTGATCTCCTCCTTATAGCAGAGTCCGTATCTCTCCTTATATTCTGAATCGGAGCCGGAATGGCCATCAACCTATCGTATGGTAAATGGACCCCCGTTCCGCCAATTCGTCCGCCTCCTCGTTGCCTTCTATGCCCTGGTGTCCGCGAACCCAATAGATGTGAACTCTCCTATTCGCACAGAGTCTATCCATCGAGTCCCTACACTCCTGGAAGATCGAAGAGTATGAATAATTAGCGGTTATCGCCCTGATCGCCGCCTAACTATCGATGAAAAATTCACGTGCGAGTTCTCAGTATTGGAATTACGTGCCAAATCAGCAGCCATTTTGGCCGCGTAGAGCGCATTCGTTGCCATTTTCACCCTCTCTTCCACATTCAATCTCCACGACAGTTTGCTATCCAGTATTACTCCCAGGCACTTTGTGTGGTGTTTAAGTTCTAGACTAGTACCCCCTAGTTTAGGTTTCCTCCATGGATCAACTTTGTACCTTCTCGTAAATAGTACTATTTCCGTCTTCTCGGGATTAACTCCCAGTCCTACTCCGGCTGCCCACTGGTTGATCATGGCCAGCGTAGCCTCCATTACAGAACTAATAGTATTCAGATCTTTGCCAGCAACTATCACCGCCACGTCATCTGCGTATGCAGTTATCTTTGCCGCCCCGTCCTGAAGTCCATTGAGAAGTTCGTTGACGACAAGTGTCCAAAGCATTGGTGAGAGCATCCCTCCCTGGGGAGTTCCCCGGTGTGCCCTCCTTATTATCCTGGAATTGCCCCACGTCGCAGATATAGTTCTTCACCGTAGCAGGTTCCCAATTCAGTTTTTAATATGTGAGTATGCCCCCGTGCGAGACAAGCTGGCCAAAATTGCCCCCGTGGACGCATTATTGAATGCTCCCGCGATTATTGAATGAAGTCCTTATAGTTTAGGGTCTTCTCAATCAGTGAGACGACTGAGTGGAGTGCCGTCTCAGTTGATTTGCCCTTCGTGTAGGCGTGTAGATTGGCGAACAGTCGGCCCCATGTTGCCCTTGACATGATAGTCCAAAATTCTCTCCAACGTTTTCAGCAGGAATGATGTGAGACTAATGGGTCTGAAATCTTTCGGGTACATATGATTGCTCTTACCTGCTTTCGGTAGAAATACAATCCTAGATATCCTCCAAGATTTAGGCACATAGTTCATTATCAGACATCCCTTAAAGATTTTCACTAGCCATGATACTATCTGTTGTCTGCCCGCTGTAGTTGTGCCGGGATGATTCCGTCAAGACCAGGCGACTTGTATTGCTGGAACGAGTCAATGGCCCATTCCACCCCCTCATAGGAGATAATATCATCATCCCCATTCGCCATAAAAGAAGTTTCATCAGTTGGAATAGGAACCTCAGAACAGCCCGGAAAGTGTGTATCAACGAGTACCCCCAGCGTTTCCGTACTGCTGTCCATTCTCCGTTTTCCCTACAAACTGTACTTGGCATAACCGGACTGCTCACTAGCATCCTCCGCAGCCTTGCCGTTTCGGTTGTTTTCTCTATATTTCACAGAAGCTCTTCCACGAAGTTCGTTTGGCCCTTCGCACGTCGCGCTTATACACCCTAAGAGCGTCTCTATACTCCCCCCAGCATTCAGACCGGTCGACGATTTTCGCCAGTTTATATAGCTCACGGAGCTCGCGTCTTTCACAGTCCAGCTGTCTATTCCACCAAGGTGGTCTGGACTTACGCCTAGCTCGTGTCGGAGGACACGACTTCTCATAGGATCTAATAACGCCCGATACCAACGTGTCTATAGCAGAATCTATGTCCCCTGAACTAACAAGTGTTCCCGAGTGACCTAGGTCCCTATTTAGAAGTGAAGAGTATTTGGCCCAATCTGTATTTCTTGGGTTCCTAAACACTGTTTCGTCGGGTATAGTATAATTTAACAAAAAGGATATATAGGAATGATCAGAGAAGGATGGCTGCGTTAGCATCTTCCAATCCTCTATCACTGCTTTATAATCCGTATAAAGCGTCACATCAAGCACATTTTCCGAAGTGGGACCCTTATACATCGGGACCTCACCTCGATTCGCAATTTGTATATTATTCTGTAATATAAAAGCAATAAGATCCTCACCTCTATTGTTGATGTCCTTACTGCCCCATATTGTATGATGAGCGTTAGCATCCGTGCCCACCACCAGATTTTATTTCCTTCTACAAGCTTCTTTCACCAGTCTGTGGAGTTCTACTGGTAGGGCATCTATGTCGTGTGGCATATAGGATGATGCAAGGAGTATGATGTCATCCCTGCCATCTTCCAAGGCCACTACCGTGAGATCGTCAGTACTGTAATTATAGAGAATATATGAGTAAAAATTCTTCCTAACAAGTATTGCAGATCGTATTCTACCTACCACTTTTGAGAAGTACGTGTTAAAATTACGTGACTTCAATCCAGAAACCCGATTTCCTGTGGAGATCCACGGTTCCTATATTAAAGCCACGTCGTTGCGACCCTCCTCTGACGTGAGGAGGAGTTCGACCGATGCCATCTTACAATGTTGGACTTCCCACTCCCCAAGACATTTTTCCATACCGAGGATACAAAAGGTCTTCTGCCTCCTTTGTAATCTGCAGTATGTAGTTCTGCCCGTCTTTGTTGCCTTTTTGTACATGCAGAATCCACCATTTTTAGTGGGAATGTCGGGATTCTGATTTGTAGGAGACGAAGAGCGACTTTCGGTTTGACAATACGCAGAAAATTCACCTTCGCCTTCGGTACTGCAGGAATGTGCGATCGATCCACAATCTTAAGTTGTGCATCCGAACACAGGCCCTTGAGTTTCTTAAAGACTCAATTCAATTTCAATTTTATTTATTGATCACAACCCAGTACAAAGATGAATCTTATATTAAAGTACAGACGCTCGGACCGAATCAAACCCCACGATTACCTTATATCTATACATACAATGAATTCGATATAAAACCACGGAGTTTAAAGCCAGCTTTTGCGTGTGTAGTCTTAACCGCTGAAGAAATCCTTAATGAATCTTCCTCGTTCTGAAAACTGCTTACCATGTCGTCAAGATAATGATTGTTTAAAATTGTATCAATCACCTCGGGCTGCTTACTGGCTTTTTTAATTGCGTTCATGTTCTTAACATACTGTGCACTACACGGAGAACATGTTGCACCAAATATCATCGCTGCCATTGTATATATTTCCAACAGATCTGTTTTATTGAATCGCCACAGAAAACGTTGTGCATCCCGATCGGCTTCACGAATACGAACTTGTAGAAACATTTCTTTTATGTCGGCACATACAGCAATTGTACCCTCTTGAAATTGAAATAGTATTTTCAATAGTGCCTGGTTATCGTCCGGGCCATTGAGAAGTACAGAATTTAATGACGTCCCGTTAACAGATGCCGCTGCTTCGAAAACCAGTCTTAATTTGCCAGGCTTGCTTACATTAAAAACCGCAAAATGCGGGAGGTACCAAGTATGTGGAGTCGTTTTCTTAACTTCGGATGTTGATATCTTTTCGGCATATCCATTCGAAATATAATTTGTCATAGCCAAACTGTAGCTGTTTGGTAAATTAACATTATCGTGCTTCCATATTACGCCAGTTTCATAACGGTCATCTACCCTTTTTGATGAGTTTGCAACGTGACACCAAAATTTTCGGTGGTAAAAGATCATCGATTTTCTCATCTTGTTGTTTCCTATTATGCAATATGACGGACAATCGGTATGAAGTAGTAACACTGGTTCCGTGTGGGTTACCATAAATCGCCCAACCCAATAGTGTCCTGGCGGCGATAACACATCCGCCGAGTTGAACAGTCTTTACATTTGGAGTAAGGTGGCAATTATCCAAACCGATTAGTACCTTAGGTACTGCGCCAAAATACACGGAAAATGGTAGGCTCTTCAGTTGATGAAATTTATCAGGGAGCTCTTCCAGGTTTACTGTTTGTGTTGGCAAATCTAACTCTGGTACGGAATGAGCTCTCATGTTATACCACTTTTTTTTATTTCCAGCTGCTTTAATGTTGCGTTGTACAAACATTGACGTTACCCGCTTTGGTGGCCTTTCAAACCAGCGTAGTGTTAGGGACTCCTTTTTTTCCATTAACACCAATTTGCCGGGCAACCGATTCATGTATTAAAGTTGACGATGAGCCTTCATCCAAAAAGGCATAAGTTTTAACAATTTTCCCGTTCGGGCCACGCATCTCAATTGGAACCAGCTTGTAAAGTAATCTTGTCGTTTTTGGAGAAAAAGACTTAAGCCGTATCATATTAACCTGTCCATGATCATCTTGATGTAACACAGCATTATGTAATTTCTGACAACTCCCAACACCACAACTTTTCCTTTTTCTACATTGTGTCAAGTTATGACCCATACACAGACATGAAAAACAAAGCCGATGGATTTTAACAAAGCTCCATTGATAATTCACCGACATCTTCCAAAAATTCATCGCATCTTCATAAGAGACGTAAATCGTTACATTGAACACTATGCTTTCGTTTTTCAACGTCCTCGTTGATGATTTCACTCATTGCCAGCGCTGGTTTTGTGTTGACACGTGTTCGACGAGTATGGCCCTTCATGGCCGCATAAGATAATTGACCAGGTTGATATTTTGTACCCACAGGGAATGATGTCGGCATAACCGGCGTGGCTTTCGCTATAACTCTGGATATTTTATTAATCCAAGTGTTAAAATGTTCCAATGTAGGAAATGGAAGTATAGCCGACGAGTAAGTCACCCACTCAATACGTTTCCTCTTAGGCATTTTCGATACAAGTTCCTCCATCAATGTTGGGTGGCATTAGCACTTTTCAACAACGCGGTTAGGTTTTGTATCTTTGTGGCAAATGGCAAAAAAATTTTCAAATGGTTTTCCTGAATATGTGGTATTTCACGAACTTTTTGTAGTTGACTTCCAATCAGTAACTCGGGTCGGCCATATTTAAATTTAAGTTGTTCGATTACCCGTAAAACATTCTGTGGATCTATAAGCAAACACTCAACCTCTTCACTTGCTGTCCCCTTTAAACATTTTTGTAACATGTGGGCATAATCGTCGGCTGTGACGGTGTAGCATTTGTTGCATATGGCAACCCTTCATTTGTGTACTGTGATGTATGTGAAATATATGGAGTTGACAATAAAGTTGTAGGCAGCATTGATGCATATGCAGTTCCTGGTGGCACGGCATTTACCACCATATTGGTATGTGACAAGTATAAATAACAACTTCCATCTTGACACCGTGGCATAGTTGATGATTCCCCGGTTGTTGTCATTGGAGTGGCAGAGACTATTGGCCGTTGCACTTCGCCCTGGTACCCTGAAGTATAAACTGTACTCATCGAAGAATACATAACCTTCGTTTGATCGTTGGTAACAAACTTGTTACTATCCTGTATAGTATTTACCAGAGCTGATTCTTGACTAACATGGGGCACACCTACAACAGGTGGCGGCGTTTCCGTCGCGGCACTTTTGCCCGACAATTCCTCCTGTAGATGTGCCCTTTTCATTCCGCTTTCCAAACGCTTTTTCATGGTACTCGGATAATTAACTTCCAACGCTTTCAATCTGTCCATTAGGCAGCTGATCATATCATCTGGGGCCGTTTGCTGTATCATCATTTGTATTCACTGAGGAATTGGCATTTCCATCAGTGGTTTCTGTAGGCGTTGATGAACCTGACATGTTCACGTAAAAGTCTCTCAAACTATGTGGCAATTTTCCCCGTGTCGAACGTTGGCTTCTACTTTGCATAATACAACAAACAATGTGTGGATTTATAGTCCCCCTCACGGCACTTTCAATTAAAAGATACAAATGTTACTCTCATAGAGGTAGGCGGTTTCGTTGAAATATTAAACATAAGGTTTTTTAGAATTAAAATAAACTTTGTTGCGTCTTAACGAAACAAAATTCGGTGACAGATGAAATAAACCAGGCAATTTTTAAACAATTTAAAAATTATGAGTTGAGGTTGTTTATTTCACTAAAAGAACAATATTAATATTAAGATAAAAAAAACATAAGGAATAATAAATAATAATTACATTCTGTATTCGCTTCAATAAAAAAAAAATTATATTCCAGACTTTTCCTTTGTGTCTGTTCTGTTTAAGTCTACGTTAACAATTAAAATTCGCTGTTGCCATAAATAGCATATATTAAATGTCATAATCAAGTGTTACCAATGTAGCAGTGCTACCATATGTGTCAGCGACAGCCCTTGTTATCACTTCGGAAAACTAGGAGAAGGATCGTACTAAAATAGATAGATAGTAGATTTTCCCTGCATCTCCCTTAATGGTTCAAAGGATTGTTGGTTGTGTAATTACCACAATCGCCGACCTTGAGGACCCTTCAGTGGCTGAAACCTTTACTTCCAAATTCTGTTGTTACAAAATGAAAACCTAATGGTTAGATTTGAATATGTACCAGAGAACTCCAAAAATCACTATTTTTCTTGATTTATTCATACGCTATAATTTACATTAACTCTATGCCTGCAAAACAACCCAGCGGGAAAAAGAAGGAGTAGGAAGACCTTCTAGAAGGCCTCTGTACCCCTTCTTTTGGATGTACAAGGCCTTCTTGCTCCATTCCATACTCATATCTTTTTTACACACGTTGTCATTGCGAAGAAGGCCTTCCTCTCTCGCTTCTTCAGCAGGTACATAAGAAGGGTAACGGGACCAAAAAAAAATTGATTTTGCTTTTGCTTGTGCAAAAAAACAATACAAAAAATGTTTCTCCCTTCTCATAGAAGTGAGTGTGGAAGGTGTATCTTACTTATCTTTTATACCAAAGAGCCGAGGCCTTCTATGAGGCCTTCTTTAGCAGTTAGATAAGAATAGTAATTGAATCAAAAAATCTTTTAAGCAGGCCTTTAAAAAGGCCTGAAGTAAGAAGGTCTTCTGAGTTTTCCCGCTGGGAAAGTTCAACGTTGGTAATTTTTACATCGTTTTGTACACATTTGATTTGTGCATGTGTGAGTTCTTTATTGAAAGTGCTTTGTTTGCATTTACTCCCAGCGGAAAAAAGAAGGAGTAGGGAGGCCTTCTAGAAGGCCTCTGTACCCCTTCTTTTGGATGTACAAGGCCTTCTTGCTCCATTCCATACCCATATCTTTTTTACACACGTTGTCATTGCGGAGAAGGCATTCCGCTCTCGCTTCCGCTGGGTTGTTGCGCACGCATTAACACGATTGCACAAAGTCAAAAGACAGACATTATTTTGCTTTTGCATTCAAGTAGTCATTGCCCACTCGATGAGACAAAGACGAATGTAAAATGGTATGAGTACGAGTCGCTTTGTTGGTATGATTGTTGTAGGCATAAGTTCAAATAAACTAGTTGTTGTGTCTAATTTGTTTTTGTGTTTACCCTGCAAATAATATTGGACCACCTGATTTTGATCAAATGGACTTCTCATTGGACTAGTCTGATGTAAAGCAAGCATTTACCATGTCATTGTTAAAAAGTTTTTGTAGTGAGACGTAATCCAAAGCTGTGTTATATGGTCCTGCCCTAAGACATCGTAATGTTAAATAGACCATGTTTTTCCATACGTTTTGGTTACTTTTGGACTAATCCTAGTCCCTTGTGGGCTACATTTTACACGTGTGTTTGGACTAGTCCTATTATTTGCAGGGTAGTTTTTTAAAAGCGTAACAAGCAACATTAACAACAATAACAACCATACATTGTACATCAGTGTAGTCAGCGTCATACACAATTGTGTAAATTAATTCACACACATTCTTTACACGCATTCTTACGCTCTTTTATTTAGTCTACGAGAGTACACAATTAGTCGTCGATTATCAAGCGACGGGTGCACATGCGGCGGATTCTTACGTATTTTTTTTTTATCTTTATTAAGAATACTTGTCTCTTTATTCACTAATGTTAATATAAAGCAATACAACCACAATTAACATCACTGTTGTACATACAGAACTACTGTACTTTTTAAGAAAAGATACAAAATAAAAACAGTCTTCTTGTTTCTATGGAAATTGTTTGTTCCTTTGTGCGTTTAGTTTAATTTCAATTTTTTTTCTTTCGAATCCAGCATATGAAAAAACTTCAATACGTACTACATACATAGCAACTGCTGAATAGGCATCAGAGCAATGATTTTTGTGTATTTTTCTTTGTATGTTTTTTTTACCAAAGCAATAATTGACGAACGAAGCTAAACATGGTATGAATGGCAAAGCCAATACACTGTGCATGACTTGAATGAATTTTAAAACAACACCAATGTGTGTGGCTGAGAAAGTTTGATTGCATGAACACAAATGAGTGTATTTGATGTTGTTCATTGAATGCGAATTATTTGCAAACGCACAAAGCCGTTCTCTGATATGTACTAGGATTAAGAGCATCCAACCAACTACAAAATTTTTTTAACTTACTGCCTAGTTCCGATGAGCGAAAGAATTCTTTCTTTCGTACAACTACATACATTATAAAACTTTGTTTTTGTTTTAAATGTAATTGTTCCGAAAGAAAGAATTCTTTCGCACATCCAAAATAGGCTATACGGAAACAGGCTACTAACCTTTGACTGTCTTAAAATTCGTTTACTGACATACATACTTATGCATCTTTCTTAACATGTTGTAGAGATGTAGGGTGAGTTCCAAAACATGAAAACCCATTGCAGCAATGCGGTTTTAATACTGTTTTGTTTACTTTGTAAATAAAATGTCAACAAAATTATTGATGCACAGTTTGCCTTTTGTTTGAATTGTCAATGTTTAAATAGATGCGTTTTAAATTACATTTTGGAATTCACCCATTCATATTTTAAGAAATTCTTTACAACTGTTGTAAATGCTCATAGTTATTTTAATAAAAAAACAATAACAGACGAGTTTATATTGGTCAAAAGGAATTCATTAAAATACATAATTAAATTAAGATATGAATATTAATGTTTTTATCTTTTAATAACAGGATTATACTTGATAAGCGAAAACCATATAATTTTGTTTATGATTTTATATTTGACCGTTTGCGGGCAATACGTCAGGAAATGGTTATGCAGAATTACAATGCAAAGCAAACTATTAAGCTGTTACAGCCCATGATAATGTTCCTTAGTTACAGTAGCTATAAGCTATGTGAGGAAACGATGGATAATTTCGATCCCAAAATATGTGAACAACATCTACAAGAGTGTCTAAAAAGGGCATTAGTATGTTACGATGAATTGCCACTTGATCATGCAAAATTAAAAGATATACATAATCGAGCTTTTTTGGAATCTTTGTATCAAATTTTTAATATAGGCTCACTAGATGCTTTAAACAGATGTCTAATATTGCCTAAAGAAATAAGGTCGGTATATCAAATAACTTATGTAGTTAGAACAAAATTAAGAGTTTAATCTTTTTTTTATAGAACTGATTCCCTATTTTCTTTGGTTTTTCATACATGTCTAAGTTTCATGCAAGGTAACTACTATCGTGTTTTAACTGGTCTTCAAACTCTTCCCCATATTCTATGTGCAATTGGCTCGTTAAAATTACCTATTTTAAGAAGGTAAATACGAATGTATATATCTTTTAAATACATATGCCTTAAATTTACTTATCTTTTTCAGAAATCTATATGAAATATTTTCAATTGCATACAGCAGTAAACAACTTTCAGTACCATCGGATTTTTTGCTACGTCTTACTGGCCATGCCAGCTACAATGAATTATTTGAAGATTGTAAATACTACAATATCAAAGTGTTGTATGATAAGCAACATTTAAATTTTCAAAAAACTGATTTCAGTGCTAAGTTAACAATATTAAAATGTAAACATGAACATTATGTTGATGTTAAATTAAAGAATATTTACTTACCAGAAATTTTGTTAATGAAAAAAATTTAAAACAATATTGAATTAGTTATTTAATATGTACATATCGTCAGCTAAAATACAAAACAACGTATCTTCAATTTTCAAAAGTTTACAGGAGAAGCAAACAACGTTATAAAATGGAAACTACTTGCAATATTGGAACAAAATTTCAAATGTGCATTAAAATGAAACCAGAAATATTTACCGGAAGAAAAAAATCTGTTATTTTTAGTTAATATTATGCTATGTGGCTTACGTTTCTTTGAATTGTTATTTTCTGAAATAAAATAACGTGTCATCAATTTAATTTTGTTTGAAAAAAAAACAAGAATTTGTTTAAAATTAATATTTTAACCTTTTAATATTCCAAAAAAGCTAATAAATTTATTAAAAGTCCCTAAAACTATAAGAAATAGCAAAAGTTCCATGAAAATGGCTAAATTACCGGAAATTTGCAAATTTTAGCCATGTTCGCGATAGAAGCAATTTTTACTATAAGTTTTCTGGTTCTTTACAGATTTAACGATTTTTAAGAAATAATTTCAAAAGATTTTGTTATTCGTGCTTAATTCCCAGTTTTTATTACTGATAAAAACACTTGAAATTTATTGTTGATGGGATAAGCTATTCCTATGCGCATTTCACTGGTTGCTTAGGCCAGATCATCAGGAAACTTCATCCATAACGTTTTAGAAAAACTAAAGATATTAAACCAAATAAAACTGTTAAGCGTATAAGACTTATAGCAACAGTTCTACTTGTAATAATATCAAAGCTTAAACAAAACACATCAACAATAAACAGTGGGTTTATCTCATCTTACATTCCCCACTACAATTAGTTGAAATTCTCTCAACATTAATTGTAGTTGTAAGCAGGTTAAGAAAAACAAAATAAAAACAACAACAACAACTTTACAAAAGATGTTGACAATTTAGTGTTTTTTTAGGCCGTGCACTGCCCGTTTATTATTTAGTTTATTAATTTCAACTAATTGTAGTGGGGAATGTAAGATGAGATAAACCCACTGTTTATTGTTGATGTGTTTTGTTTAAGCTTTTATATTATTATAAGTAGAACTGTTGCTATAAGTCTTATACGCTTAACAGTTTTATTTGGTTTAATATCTTTAGTTTTTCTAAAACGTTATGGATGAAGTTTCCTGATGATCTGGCCTAAGCAACCAGTGAAATGCGCATAGGAATAGCTTATCCCATCAACAATAAATTTCAAGTGTTTTTATCAGTAATAAAAACTGGGAATTAAGCACGAATAACAAAATCTTTTGAAATTAAAATTTTGTATTCCCAAAAATTGAAATTACTTTTTTTAAGAAATATTAAACTTTGCTATCATAACCCAATTTGCAAATTTTTGCATATTTCCGATTTCCATTTTTATTGAATTTTTGCCATTCTTATGTTTTTCAATTTTATGGCTTGGTTGAAATATTAAAATTTTTGGCGAATTTGCGCTAATTATGCAAATTTTCCAAATGTTGGCAATTTTCGCGTAACTTTTTGTTGCTCTTTTTGGCAATCGTCGACGTAATAAAAATTGCCTTATAAACCGAAGTCTGTATTTTACAGGGAACTATCTACACTGTCGATTTATACGAGGCGAAAAGTGTAATTAATGCCTTATGGCATAAGTAAGGGTGAATTTTTTAGAATAAATCTAGCTACCCTTTTTGAGAGCACAACATTTTTAAGAAACGAACATCAAATTGCATATTTTTAATAAAAACTTATTAGAGATGTGCTTTAAAAAACGAAAAACAATTATAATTATAGAATACAAGTTTTGTATTAAATTGATAACGACGTCGATAAAAATTAATTTTGATATTAAATTGATGACGATGGCGACGACGTTAATTGGAATAAGGGTCATGATTATAACACTTCTTTGATTTTCTTTTCACTTTTTAATAACCGTTCAGTTTGAACACAAGTCCAACTAAACCTAAATTAATATTTATATAAAACATGATCCTGTAGGAAGTCAAACACATTTTTAAGTAACTTTTTTTTAAACCACATCTTGTTGATTAAGTGACTTTTTTCCTTGTCGACGACTCATTATTTTAACATAGGCATGTCATAGGCTGTAGTCAATTGGTTATCTCTGCATGACTTTTCAATTGACTACTAATGACTTATTTTTCAACCAATTTGTAGTTATTTAATAGAATAGTCGGTTTATAATAAATTATTTAAATTTTAAATAATTTTTGTCAAAAACATATATGTACATATGTTTTAATATAGAAATAATTATTTAAGAAAATTTTGCATCAAATTGCTTTGAATGATAATATAATGTATAATAGTGCTGAAATAAATACGCTACATAATTGCTAGTACATAAAAAGATTTGTATTGCTTTAATTTTTAATTATTTTAATATGTTTGTATATGGGCAAATCCCAGAAACAGTCTACCAACCAAAAATTTTTAAAATTAATTTTTTTAATGCATTATAAGACTAGATGTATAATTTTATTTTTATAAAGGGTGATTTTTTATGAATTAAGTTTTTCGGGCTGGCAGCACTGGTTTGTAATTGTGTCCAAACTACATCTGTGAAAGTGTTCAGTATACTCTGCCACTTCATCATGGAGAAACTCACAAACGAACAACGACTGCAAATCGTTGAAATTTATTATCAAAGTTCGTGCTCTGTGAGAAATGTCCATCGTTTGTTACATCGAAAAATTGTGTTCAGCGATGAGGCTAATTTCTGGCTAAATGGATACGTAAATAAGCAAAACTGCCGCATCTGGGGTGAAGAACAGCCACATGCCGTACAAGAGTTAACGATGCATCCCGAAAAAACGACAGTTTGGTGTGGTTTATGGGCTGTGGAATCATCGGTCCATTTTTCTTGAAAGACGACTGTGGAAGAAACGTTATCGATAACGATATCGAGCCACGATACGCGACTTTTTTTTTCCCCAATTGGCTGAGTTGGACTTGGTTGATATGTGGTTTCAACAAGACAGTGCCACATGCCACACAGCTCGTGAAACAATGGGCATATTGAAGGATGAATTTGGTGAGCAGTTTATCTCTCGAAATGGCCTTGTGAGTTGACCGCCAAGATCATTTGACGCCTCTTGACTATTTCTTGTGGGGTTATGTGAAGTCGTTAGTCCATGTGGACAAGCCAAACACGATTGAAGCCTAACGGTATAACTCATAAAAATTTCTTGTTTCAGCTTTAATGCTTACAATAGTTATCAAACACTTTTTGTTTTATAAACCATTAATAAAAAGACAGATTTATAAACGCTAAATAGGAGTGGATTAACAATTAAACGTTTATATTACTTTTGTATTTTTATGTTGGCAACAACATGTTATTTTAATTGTAATTTTTGTCATAGTGATGCAAACAACTAGGGATGAAGCGATACGAGTTAATACAAGTTCGTTCGTTGTATCATAACCCCCCTACAAGAAATTAATGAGCGAGTAGTCACTTTTTTCACGTTGGTGTTAAGAAAATGATAGAAAGAAATGACAGAAAACTTGATTTCGGTCATTTCATTCTATCATTTTCTTAACACCAACGTGAAAAAAGTGACAACTCGCTCATTCTCTTCTTGTAGGGCCTACAAGAAGTGAATGAGCGAGTAGTCACTTTTTTCACGTTCGTGTTAAGAAAATTATAGAAAGAAATGACAGAAACGTGAAAAAAGTGACAACTCGCTCATTCTCTTCTTGTAGGGAATTGTAAGTGAATTTCTGTTTTGTTTTAATTTGAAATTAATTTCGGTTTTTTAAAACGTAATATTTTAAATAATTTTAGGTTTTTTTGTTAATAAGATACATACTATTGAAATAGAAGCGAAATATGTATGAAAACATTTATTAGCAACATCAAATTTTTACTGCTTAAACTCTGTAGGTTCCAAAAGATATTTTATAGCTTTATGTTTAATGAATAATTTAACCAGAAAGAAGAAACGTCAATAGAAAAATAAATTCAAAAAATATATAAAAACTTGTGATTAAAATGTGAAATTTGTTTTTAAAAACGCATCTAGAAAGCCAAAAGACTAAAGTGCTGAATTTATTGCAAGAATTTATTGTTTGTGATTTATAAACACTCGAAATTTTCAACGGAAATGGCGGTAAGCATTAAAAAATGTGTGTTTTATAAATGCACAATTGAACTGCGCACGTTTACGAGTCAAAATTGCTGGTCAAATTTCCGAAGTTTGTGTACATTAATTCTCATACAATTTTTGACAATTCATTTGTGAGGGCGTAAATATGCACAGATTGCGAGACTTTTAAGCGATATCATGAAAACCCTTAATGTCTTGGATACATCATTATTATTTTCCTGTCCCCACTGGATACATACATCAAAGCTCTTGATTACATCTCTGTGTTAAATTTTTACCCCTTAATCAGCAGGTACATCGTTTTCTAATCGTGCATTAATTTCTTCATCTTCGTCAAGACTACAACTGTTTACCTGACAACTCCATCTATGTATTTAAATAAGTTTTACGAATTGTTTGTATATTATTTGTATTTGTTCGTTACATCGAGTACCAAATTGGATTTTAATTCGTTATACACAGTACCTAAGGTAAAATTTTTGCCTATTCGTTAAATCCCGAATTCGCTAAATCGAGAGTTCGTTAAATCGGGAAACCACTGTAATTGCTGAAATTAGTTTTTAAATTTATGAAATTATAAATTTAATTTCGTCGGGTGGTATTTGGTAGGCACATTTTTACAAAAATTAAGTTTTAAATCAATTCCATATAATAATAATGGCGCCCTCTTTTTTAACATGTAATCCCTTTTTTGATATCTCGAATATATCTGTGGCAATAAAAAATAATGGCTTAAGTCTAAATTTCGTGTTTTGAGATATGAAGGGTTTTCTCTAAAATAAATTGTGTATTTTGTTGTGTAAGTTAAAATATTTTGTTGTTTTCTAATTTTGTAATAATATATTGTTTTTTATATAAAAAAATTTAAAAAAAAATATTAAATAGACAACCCCTGAAGATGTCAACAAATAATTGACGAAACGTTGGGAGAAACATGTAAAAAAGGTTTTTTATTTACATTAATACATTAGGCCCAATTAGCTTAACAAAAACTTATATATAATATCTTAACAACTTGGCCAAAGAAATAACAAACATACTTTAGAACAATATCGGAGAGCTTGCCGAAACAAATTTATTTAAATATTTTTTATAACATCAACAACAACAAAGATAGCGCCAGCATCAGAAGTAACACTTAATCATGAAGGGTTATTTTAAACACATCGAACTTAAGTATAATAAGGAAACACAACGGACAATGAAAGACTATTGTAACGAATCAAAAAAACTAATACAACAACAACAGGGTCTCAAGTTTTTACTTTCATGTAGAAGCTATGGAATAATACCAAAACACACCATAAATACAACAACTAAGGTAAAGGATCTTTTCAAATGCAACACAATCAAGGGAAAGTTAGGAAATATTGAAAACAATTTTCACAAAAAAATTTTAAATTTAGAAATTTCACAAATTAACACAAATATTAAATTAATCAAACGAAAAATTTATAACATTAATACGGGCATCAAAAATATGCTAATAGAAGAAGACTACACAAATTTTATTCACAAACAAATAGAAAGAGCAAAACAAATAACAAAGAATATAAAGGGAAAACAAATAAGGAAATTACATGCACTGAAAGAAAATCAATTTAAATTACATGGCCTTATTTTCAATGAAAGTTGGTTTGAAAATAAAACCAATTTAGAAATTCCAACGGAAAGTAAGTGGATGTTGTCCCTGGGAAAAAAATTCGCCTTACCAATTGATAAGCACAGTTTTTCGGCATTGCATGTTATTGCTGATATTGAGCAATGCATTCAAGCCATTGATGATAATGAAAACCAGATTAAAGAAATCGCTAGGACAAAATTAGCTAACAAAATTACAGGTTTTAAAAGAAAACTTAAAAATACCCCAAAGGAGAAATTTATTCTTACGGTTTTTGAGAAAACAAAGAAATTTTTGAGAGAACATGACGACGTTATTACTATACAAGCGGACAAGGGGAATAAAACGGTTTTAATGTATAAGGAGGATTACAATAATAAAATGGAAAAACTGCTAGAAGACAAAAATACATACAGAACAATACGAACAGACCCAACGTCAAAACTTCAAAAAGAAAATAATAACATAGTTTCAGCGATATTCAAAGATGAGTGTATAGATCAATGGCAAAAAAGACAACTATTATGCAGCGCAGCCATTGCTCCGAGAATTTACGGTCTCCCAAAAATTCACAAAACAAATACTCCCCTCAGACCGATTGTATCGTCGATGAATGTCCCATGTTACAAACTCTCCAAATATATTGGCCAAATTCTAAAACATATAATTTCCGAAAAATATAATATTAAAAACTCTGCAGAACTTAAAAAACAACTACAACATACATTTATCGCGGACAATGAAGTTCTCATATCATTTGATGTCGTGTCATTATTTACGAACATCCCTGTACATACTGCCATAAAAAACATAATGGGAAAATGGGAAATTATTAAAAAACAAACAAAAATCTCGAAGTCCACTTTTTTGAAAATTCTTAAATTTTGTCTCACGGATAACAATTATTTCGTCTACGAAAATAAAATCTATAGCCAGATTTTTGGAATGCCAATGGGGAACCCCCTTTCTCCTACTATAGCTGATGTAGTACTGGACAGTTTACTCGACGAAGCAATAGCCGAATTAAAAAAGAAAAATATAGATTTAAAATACATAGTAAAATATGTAGATGACATATTAGCTATAGTAAAACGGGACGACAAAGAAGAGATCCTGAATGCTTTCAACGCATACCATCCAAAAATCCAGTTTACTACGGAAATTGAAGAGAACTTTAAAATTGCATATTTGGATACATACACATATCGACATAATAGTTTTATTAAATTTGACTGGTATTCAAAAGAAACCTCATCTGGTAGACTGATGAATTTTAATGCAACTCAACCAAAATATCAAATAATAAATACGGCAAAAAATTTCATTTTTAGGGTACTATATATTAGCGATGAAGAATTCCATGTTAAAAACATAAAGAAAATTACAGCAATATTAATAAATAATAGCTTTCCAATTAAACTTATACGCCAACTAATTGAGGAAACACAAAGAAAATTAAAAAACAACACAACTTCAAACAACACTGAAAATAATGACAAAGTTTTTTACAGTGTAAAGTTTATTCCTGGTTTAACGGACAACAGAAATATTAAAACAACGATAGACACACAAAACATATGTTACGCATACAAACCACATACTACACTAAACTCTATTTTTTCCAAAATTAAAATGCCTGTGGAAAAACAACAACAAAACAACGTTGTGTACGAAATAGCATGTAAGGGAAATGACGAACAAAAATGTGATCTAATTTATATTGGCACAACAAAGAGAAATTTACAAACAAGAATGAGTGAACACAAAAAGGACATAGAAAAACATAAGGAATCAACAGCTTTGTCAAAACATATGATTTGCGAAAAACATAAACCTGACTTTGACAGAATAAGAATATTAGACGTAGAAGCAAAACATGGAAAACGTTTCACAATAGAAAGCTTACGTATACAACAAAATATTGACAGAACAATGAATTTAAAGGAAGACACGAATAATATAAGTTTTAGCTACAGAGTTGCAATAAAATAGAATAGATAAGCTGTGATATTAATTTAAGTTGTGTGTTTAATTTAATTATATGTAAAATGTTTTATGAAAGCTGTGTTACATTCAATGTATAATTTAATGTGGAAAACTACTTAGTAATTGTAAGTTTATTTATTTTGTTGTTTTCTAATTTTGTAATAATATATTGTTTTTTATATAAAAAAATTTAAAAAAAATATTAAATAGACAACCCCTGAAGATGTCAACAAATAATTGACGAAACGTTGGGAGAAACATGTAAAAAAGGTTTTTTATTTACATTAATACATTAGGCCCAATTAGCTTAACAAAAACTTATATATAATATCTTAACAACTTGGCCAAAGAAATAACAAACATACTTTATAAATGCGTATAGTTTTATTAATAATGACATTTTATACTTGAAACTTAGCTGAGTGATAGATCTTGAAGAAGAGAATAAGAATATGTAATTAAATGAAAAAGCACTTATGTCAACTTAAGCCATTATTATTTATTACCGCAGATGTTAAGAGATATCGAGTTCTAGCATTGCCTGATATCCTTAATTTTACAGTTCTCTAAACATTGTTTTGCTGCATTCGTCACTTTTTGTGATATGAAGCAGATTTTCGATGCAAAAGTTAAAATATTATTGTTTGTAATTGCTGGGCTGCATGTTTTTATTCAAAGCATGTAGAACAAAACATTTTTGTTCCGTGCGGCAAACCAGTAACCAACAGACGATACACTATGTGCTTTCTACTTTGAGTTTGCTTTAACAAATACTTTACCTATTTGAAAGACATTTTAAAATATAAGTGTAATAAATGGTAAAAAAAGGTTTGCATTATTTGAAATAAATCTTAATAGCTTTTTATATTTTTTGCAAAAAGTTATAACGGCTTTAAGTTTCAACAGAAAACATATCTCGCTAAAAATTCAAACATTCATAAGGATCTCAATGTGCCGCTGGTTAAAACTATGATTACAAAACATGCAGCAAGATATTTAAAAAGGCTTGAAGAACACCCAAATCCACTAGCTCGAAATATTTTAAATCATGGCGGCCACACTCGCTTAAGAAGAAGAGACACTGCAGCACTTACCCTATCAGATGAGCGATAAACACCTACATATGTGAACAGAAACCGTGTTGACGAAATTTGTTGTCTGGCACTGGCAGGACACAAAACAAAGTATTAGGATAAGATTTAATTAATTATTGTTAGTTCATATTTACTATATGAAGATTCAATAAATAAATATTGAAAAAAACATACATTTGGGCATTTCCCCAGAATGGTCTACCAGGATGAAAAAAATAAAATGTTGATAATCATCGTCTTTAATTGTTTATTAATATAAAAAAAGTCTATGTTTTTATAAAACAATGGTTTCATAGCATATCTCAGCTGTTTTACTTGAGAAAATTGCGCTGGAAACTGGAAAATTATATATTTTCTTATATTTTCTACTTCTAAAGACATTTTTATATACTTATTTTACATGCAAAAAATGAGTTATGTTTGCACTCTTTCTTCACAAGCTCTCCATTGCAATCAATTGTAAAAGGAGTATTAAGTTTTTTGGCAAAGGAAATTTGAAGATATTTATGGGAAAATTCATAGTGATAATAATAAAAAACAAGTAAGAGTGCTATATCCGGCTGTGCCGAATCTTGTATACCCTTCACCATTGTGCGAGCAAAATACAGAGCAACTAGAAACGGACAACTGGATTTGAACTTCGCTCTTCATAAGGACCCAGAATACGCCAGAACTTTATAGGGTGTAGGACCTTCGGTGAAGGGTATAAAAAACAAACTTAATTATAAAAAGAGTAATTTTTGGGATTTCAGTATTTTGGTCATAACTCTGCTATTTCTTAACCGATTTGACAGATTTATATACCGACGTATTAAAGAAGAAATTTGCCAGTTATTTTGGTTATAAAACTTGAACTCGGGAAGATCTATGGTTTCCGAAAATGGGTATTTTTCAAAAAAAAATTAATATTTTGGTCATAACTTTTTCGTATCTGAGCCGATTTTCCCGAGTTTTTCAGAAAATATTTTCTATTAAAAATTTCCGATCTTTTGATATATAAGGCGTAACCATAGGTCATATGACAGTCCAAAAAATTTATACAATTATACAATTTTTGATATTTTTTATACGAGAGGTACCACGCCCACTTGTTCAATCCCGCCCACATTTTGTGGGATGCTGTGTATTGATAACCTTAATATGTGTACCTAATTTGGAAACTTTGGCTCTTGCCGTTCTCAAGATATACAGAAAAACAAAAATACAACAACAACAAGGGATTTTTGGGCAAAATCTGAGGCAGTCGTGGTTTTTTGGTCATATCTCAGCCATTTGTGGACCGATCTTGCTGAATTTCAATAGCAAGAAATGGTAGACTATATGTGACATAAATGTAAAACAACCTAGTCGCTATCATGTCTGGAGTATCCGGAAAACACATATCAAACGTAAGACGGACAGACGGACGGACATCGTTAAATCAACATCTCTCCTCATAAGGACCCAGAATATATATACTTTATAGGGTCTAAGATCAATATTATAGAAATTACACACGGAATGACAAACTTATATATACCCTTTTCCACCTGTGGTGAAGGGTATAAATATATGGAAAAATCGTACGTTCGCGACCCGTACGTTCGCGACCGGTAACATGAGCTAAATAAAAAAAACCAAGAGAGATATTTTATTTTGTAAATACTGAATGGAGACCTACATTAATACACTTTTAAAATAAATTAATCACTTTTGAATATTCCGTTCCATTACGCAGATTTTTACATTTCACTACTGTCAGCCAAAGTTGACTTCTATTTTGCGTACGTTCGTGACCACATGTTTATTACTATCATTATGAAAACTTAAACTCGATGAAATCCATATTTTGCACTAAACATAGAGCTAACCAAATGTTATCGAATCGCAAAAAAAATGCTAGGTAAAGTTTTGTTTTCTATATTATTTGCACATCAAAAGCGTACGAACGTACATGAGCCCTGGAAATGCCCATATATATTATGATTAGTGTTTTCATACGGGATTTCCCGGGATTTTTTTATTTAATTCTGGCAACTTTACTGCTGATATGTATAATTCAAGGCGAATTCAACTACAGGTGGTGTCGGAACTACAACATTCCAAAAACAACAGAAACAACATAGGGTTTTTTTATAATTGTAAATAAGTTGTGTCATGTTATCAGGGTTGTTAGATGTGACGATTTTACGTCATTTTGACGATTTTTTTGAGAAAATACAGTAAAATGACGATTGACGATTTCTTTACTAAAAGTGATAGTGCTATGACGATTTTCTGGCAGGGCTGTCAGATGTGGCGATTTTTCGCCAAACGTGGCGATTTATAAACCTAATTGGCGACGCAATTTTGTGTTTGGCGACATGGCGATTTTTTTGGCGAAATTAAAAAAGTTGGCGATTATTTTGGCGATTTCTAAAACGCATTTTATCTTTTTTTCATATTTATATGAAAAAATTTATGAGTACTGGCTTAGTTTTTTCTCGGAATTTTTAACAAATTTTAAAATCGCAATTCGAATGTGATTGTTTTGGGTCATAAATTGATAATATTGCCAGATACATAAGATTCAAAACATAAAAAAAATGTTTCCATAGAAATTTGGAATAAAGCTTTCTTATATTTTCGCACATTTTCCTTATCAATCATCGGATCTTTACCGAAAAACTTATTTTGCAAAATAAATTTTAAAAACTGGTATTCTTATGGTATTCTTAAAATAAATAAATAATAATGTATGCTGGATAGTATGCAAAATGAATTGAATTAATAGCGAAAGAAAATCAGAAATTAAAAAAAAAAAAAATTAAATATTCACTTGAAATTTTTGAAAACGTTGAATTTATATAGAATCGAAAACGAATCTGGGTTAGAAGGTAATTTTTAAAATTTATTCTTTAAGAAGACTGAGATGACTTAAAGTATTCCAGTTCAATTCCAAATATCCAATTTGAATACACCTTTTAAGACATTTCTCCATTGCTTCAAATAAATACGAAATTTTACCATATTCTGCTTTATATTCACATAGAAAATCACTCATATAAAAACTGATTTTTTTGCATCAAAGTCTACTCATTTTGCATACCCAATGAAATTATTTTTTTGAAAAATTTTATTAGCTGATCTCATAAGTTTTAGGTTTTAAGATAATCAGCCTTCTTATGACAATTGCACGATTAAAAATCGCAAAAAGCTAGATTTCTTAAGGGGTTCCAAAACTTGTGCGTTTTGCCTGCGATCTGCCATAGTTTCTAACAATACTATTGCAATTTTACGTCGCCAAACTTCTTGCGATTGCGATTTACAGAACACGTATTATGCGATTTCAAGTCAGAAACACAAATGTTATGCGTTTTGCGATTGTCTACTATAATATAAACACACTACTAGAATAAGGCTAAATATGGAAAATTTAAATAAAGGTAAATAAAATACACTCTTTTTTTATATAAAACTTTTATTTGGCGATTTTTGGCGATTTTTTTTTACCAAAAATTTAGGAAAATTAATTTTTGGCGATTTTTGGCGATTTTCAGTATGCTATTTGGCGATGAAGGTGAAAAAAAATCTGACAACCCTGTTTTCTGGCATCAATAAAACACTTACAAGAAATAGTTACAATTATATTGGGAACAGTTCAAAACGTTAAAATCAATTTTTCGAAATACAAAAATTATTGGAAATTAAACAAAAAAATTCTTCGCCCATCACAAGCCAGGTGGCTTTCATTACAAGCATTAGTAATTCGAATTCTACAATTATATAAATGTCATTGATACTGCAAAAAATAAACACTAGAGCCCCGATTTGCATCGGTCCTATTTGGACCGCTTTTAAAAATTGGTTAAATCCGCTTTGCGTTTTTATGATTTCGATTTGCGTCGCTACATACGCTTGGATTGTTTCGCTGAAGTCATAATCACATGTGAAGAATTTTTCTATTTTCGTGTAAAAAGGCGATTCCCATTTAATTCTGTAAGGTAAGTTATTCTAAGTATAGTTGCGTGTTAGGAAGTAAGAAGTTAGTTCTTAATAAAAAGTCGTGTAGAAAAATTAGTGCAAAGAGAAGAAAATGCATTAGTTTGGAACTATAATTGGACGTAATAAAACGTTTCAAGTAGAGTAAAAAGACTGTTTATATAGCCAGAACCCTTGGTTTAGCACCTTCAACAGTAAAAACAATTTGCAATAGTGATAGCGATAAAAATTAATAATTTTAAAATAGCTCGAGTTAATAGCAATTGAGATTTTATTTTTTATTTAATGTTGTTGTGAATGTGGATAAATGAAATAAATCAATTTTTGTCATGTTTTTATGTTTTATTTTTTCTCGTGTATTTCTTTTCAAATGATAAATATATTTCAGCCCACTTGCTGAAATGAATAGAATAAAACTAAACCATATCACTTTCTTTATCATAATTAGAATTTCTTGCTAAAAATTTATATTTTTAAACCACTCAATGCAATAAATTGTCTCTAATTTGTAAATGTTAAATATTTGACGATTTGTTGACGATTTTGTTAAAAGTTCGTGACGATTTTGACGAATTTTGTTAAAACTTTTGACGATTTTTGAAGAAAAAAGCCTAACAACCCTGCATGTTATAGATCATTGATGTCAAATTCATTCAATTTCTTGCACAATTGTGCTAGCTCAAAAATCACACACATTCTTACTCTCTTTCATTCAGTCGTCGATTTGCCAGCGACGAAAGCACATGCATAGCGGATGTTTTGTCTTTTGTTTTTTTTACTACCCAAAAAACCATACATGCAAGAAAAGAAAAATTATGTGTGAAAAATATTTTATGATGTTAAATGCTTTTGGCAACATGCAATGTGATTTGTGTTACAAAAGTTTTTTAATATTTTAGATATATGATTTTCTCAATAAATAAAAGGCATTTTAAATTTGGTTATATTTTTTTACATTTAGTAACTTTTTCAAAAGCACTGGCCACAACATAAATATATTGAATACGTGTTTGCTTAAAATTTCGTATGAATAAATGAATTATTTTTTTTATGCTGCAGTTTTTTCGACAAAGAAAAAATCCCTTAATTTCCAATAGCTTTTTGTCTATAAATTTAAGAAAAGAGTTATTACACTCTAAAGAAAAAATCACTATATATTTAATATTTTTCCTCTTTATTTTGTATTTTTTTGAGTGAGTTGTATATAATATTTTTATCTATAAAAAAGCTTTTAACGAAATTTTCGTTTTCCAGTTAAGTTATATCTCGCTTAAGAAATGGCTAGTTGGGTAATTGTAACTTTTTTTTTACTCACAAATACAACTACATTTTATTTTTGACATCAATGTTATCCCAACAGACCAAAACAGAGCAAAATTTAAATAAGTTGTAGAATAAGCTTATCATAAGAGATTTCCTACATCGTGACAACCAATATGATTGCAAATGACTTATTCTCGCTATAGTTTTGTAAGTGTTTTTGAGAATGATGTCCCGTTATTTGATGCGTGCATACATTTTGTATAATAAGTTAAAGTTTTCAGTCTTTGTGTTTTGCTTAAAGAGTGAAGTGATTTAAAGTGTTTTAAACAGTGCCCAATTTAAAAAAAGTAATTAAATAATATATAATTAAAAAAACATTTTATTAATATGCCATATAAATTTAAACAGAGTGTTCGTAAAGAATCGAAAGAAGTTGTTGAATTACTTTTAAATACTAATAAAAGAAAGAGAAGCAATGCAAGTGAATTTGCAGCCAGCTCTATTGAGATTGGTTCTTCAAATGATGAAGATTTTGAGCTGCTTACGGTAGCAAAAAACCCAAATTATATCAAAAACTGTTGGCGCAAATTATTGACAGCTGAGCTGGCAGAGCATTTATGCTGGAAGGGAACGGCTGAAAACAATAGTGCGCGTAACCTGAGTGTAGCTAGAGCTATAAGAAGTAAAGTATTTCATATTTTGTATGCATTAACATATTCATTTACTTTTAAATTTTTACAGATTCTGCAATTTCTATTGGAGTAGGAGAGGACGAATTTGTAAAAAGCACAAAATCTTTCTTTCAGTTTGCCAAAAACAGACAAGAGTCCCGCAAGAAATATGTGGGTAAACAACACAAAAATAATTACTAAAAATATTACTAAATATATTATGTAAAATAATAGAACAACTAATTCTAATAAATAAAATCACTACTGTAGTTAAGTGTTCATTGTTAATTACCATGATTAGAAAAAGTATTTTTCTCTAAGCTTATTCTATAGTTAGAATTCTTAGCTTACATTATATTATAGACTAGTAACATTATCGCAAGGGTTCAGTTTTCATTATTAAACAATTGTTAATAAGCCTTTTATAATAGTAATCACTACACTTTTCTAAGCTTAAGGCTTTTGTTAGTAAGCTTGCTACAAGTTCTTTCTAAATCGTTTTGGTTTGTTGGGATAGATCTAAGCCGTTACCAAGGCGAATTCATAAAGGTGACCGCATCATGAGATAGAGTTATGCTAGCTATCTCTTTATCTTTTTTAATAATACTATGTATTTTGTTTTTGTAAAAAGTTAGAGTGAATGTCAAAATTATTTGTTGAAAATATAAAAAAGGAATTTTTTTGTTCATAAAATATATACAATTTCTTAAGAAAGTAAATCTTTTTACTTGATTGAAAATTCATTGTGGCTCCACTTATTTCTTGTTTTTATATTTTATGTTCCATTTTTTGGTTTTAAATAAGTTTTTTTCAAGTTTTTATATTTTTATTGAATTTTAAATTTGAATTAATTTTTTCACAAAATGAAAACAAAGCTTGATATTCAGTATATACACAAAAAAATAAACAATAAACAGTTGATTCGAAAATGTCACCTTTATGAATTCGCCTTGGCCGTTACATAGCGTCTTCAACTGACAATTTTTTGTCATACCAAACGTCAAAGTCTATATAAAAAAAACTCGAAAATTTTTGTCAGCGTTAGGCAACAAGGTCTTAAGTCAAAAAAACGCAATTTGAGTTTTTGATTGGCTTTAATTCAATTGTTTTGTTTGGTTTAAATCACTTTAGTCTACCACAACTGCTTCTTATCGTTATCATCGGCTCTTAGGAAAAAAGTCTATGAAATACACCAAATAAATAGTTTAAGTTAAATTTAACATAACGAAAAACTACAGTTTCTGACTTAAGACATTTTTGCCAAACGCCAAAGAGATGTCAATTCATGACTACAAAAATTATTAATAAAGAAAACTCTTATTCGATTCGAAGAAAATAATTACAAGTTTTGAAGGAAGTGCTTAGAAAACTGAAAGTGTCTTAGGATTATATAATCTTCCTTTGGCTATAAAGGCAAACATCAGTAGAAAGAAAACGTGGCTTATCATTGAAATCTTGTTAATAAGAATTAAAAATAGAGGCTTTCAAACGATTCTGTAAATGCTTATTCTAAACTAAAATCCTATTATAACAGAAATATTTTGTAATAATTTGTTTAAATAATTTAACTTTTTTGTTTTTATATAAATGCTGTTAGCTTTGAATTTATTCTGTGGCAATAAGTGCTTAAGTCTATTTGTTTAGTTTTATAGGAGAACAATTTAAAACTTTAAAGGTGGCTTTTGGAAATTTACTCCGAATTCAGTATAATCGTCAGTTCTCTCCGGTTATAGATTTTTAAGTATTTATTCCAAAACACTCGTAATGTTTTCATTATTCCAAATGTTATTGCACATTGAAAAAAGATAACCAAATAGTCATTTTGCTATAACTTCCTCAAAAATCTTACAAAATAATTGAAATTTTGCCCATAATTACTTTTGAGGTGCCATTAAGCACATTTTCCTTTTTGCAACAGAAATAAAAAAGTTGAATGCATTTATAAGCGTATTTAGTTGATCTCAGGAAATGTTATTTGTTCAAATAAATTTTATTAAATAATATATTGCATCGATTTGTATTGAGCGGGAATTCCCGGAATCCCGGGAAATTTAAAAATAGATTCCGCTTTCGCGGGAAATGAAAATGTCCGGGAAAAGAAAAACTCTAATTATGATGTTTTGAACATTAATCAATAGGGATGCGATTTCCATGCAAATGCACGTTTTTTGTCGATAGTCTAAGATCGATGTAGACAAATTATCTTTCCGAATCATTAAATTTGCGTTAAAATGGCATCGATTTGTTTTTGCATATTGTTGCATATTTTGGTGAAAATATAAAGTTTTCAAAATTTCGGCAAAAGATCCTTCTATTTTTAAACGATGTAGCACCTTGCATGGTTAAGGTTGCAAATGGGCCTAAAATATTTGATCAAAAATTGATCACATGTGACTTGCTTGGTACACTGAGCTGCAGGGGAAACTAGAAGCCAATAAGATAATATTGATTTGTTGGATTCATATAAAAAGTATCCCTTGGTACCTTTACCACCGCAGCCGGTATTAACAAGATGGGGAACCTGGCTAGAAGCTGAAGAACAAAACTTGGAAAAAACTTTGAAAAATTTAAGAATGTTATTGAAAAGTAAAAGAAATATCAAATTTAAATAACATCAAAAGTCAATCAGCATTTGTGTTCTCCAACTACTGATATATTGTTGTAACAATAACTAAATTTGAGGGATTTAGTTTACTTAAGTCGACAGAAAAATTAACGAATTAAAAAGAAAATTTAAATGTTTTGAAAAAAATTAACGATTTCAAAAAATAAAACAAATATTAACTATTTTGATCTGGAATCAAATGTGGGATCTGAATTAGAAAATTAATGTTCTTCAAATGAATTGGCATCCTACAAGTATGGTCCTATAACTTTGGTTGACGTTGAGAGATCATTTTCCATGTACAAAAGTTTTCTGCTATTGATAATATAAAAAATTGTTTATTTGTTTATGCAAAAAAAAATTAAGTTTCAAAAAATATTGATCTATGAATAACAATAGACTGAATTTTTTGTTTCCTTTTTTAAACTCTCCACCACAATAAGTTGTGAAAAGGGTATACTAAGTTTGTCATTTCGTGTGAAACTTTTTTATTATTCACCTCAGACCCCATGAAGTATATATATATTCTGGCTCCTTGAGTAATACTAAGTCGATTTAGCCATGTCCGTCTGTTGAAAACACGCTCACTTTCGAAAAAAATCAAGTTGATCTGTGGACAAAAACTTGGCGTCTACAACTAAACAGCTCTAAATCAATCCATATCGACTTCACTCTAAAAAAAATTAAGCATATTCCTATCTATATAGACAAAAAACAGGTGCCTATATCCGACCATGCAAAATACCTGGGAATGACGCTTGATGAAAAGCTTCTTTGGAAGAAGCATGTTGAAAAGAAAAAAAATGAGCTCGACTTTAAATATAGAAAATTAATGTGGCTAGTTGGTAGAAATTCAAATCTTTCGACACACAATAAATTAATGTTGTACAACCAAGTTCTCAAGCCTGTATGGTTGTATGGCATTCAAATTTGGGGATGCGCCAAAAACCATGTAATCGAGATAGTTCAGCGGTTTCAAAACAAAGTTTTAAGAAACATAGTAGGTGCACCGTGGTACATCAGAAATGAAGACCTTCATCGGGATCTTAAAATAAACTCCGTAAAACAGGAAATAATTCTACATGCTAGAAAACATGACACAAGGCTACAAAACCACACAAACTCGGAAATTCCTACGTTGCTTAATACATCAGTATTAAGCAGAAGGCTAAATCGCTTCAAACCTCACGATCTGGTAACACGGTTCGATGGGGAACATCAAGGCCAATGAGCCTATAAACTAATAAATATCCATAAATGAACTACTAGTTAGTCACTAAATGAGACTAGTTGTAGGTTAATGTTAAGCAAAACTAATCTTAATTTGTTTAAATAAAGAAGAAAAAAAAAAAAAAAAAACTTTCGAAAAACTCAAAAGTAATAAAAAAAACTGGGTGCCAAATTCCTTGTAGTTATCCTAAGCAGTTTGAGATTGAAATCCAGCCAAATCGGTTCAGAAGGATCAAAGCTATGAATCAAAATGTGAAATCACCACTTTAAAAAATTTATAATTTTGTTACAAAAACTAACATAAATGATTGAACAATGCAAGAAATGATATGAAATTTTGCAAATGTTCGTTTTATTCGACTTGAAATCACACTGTGAAATTTCATGAAGATCGGTCCATAATTTACCATAGGCCCCATCAGGCGCGGATTCAGGGGGGGGATTTCCTTATTTCCCCCTTAATTATAAAAATATCTTTTGTTTATTTCGATAATACAAGAACTTCCAATAATAATAGTTTTTTTAAATATACAAAATTTTTGGAAATCCCAGAAAGGTTTTTTTGTTTTTTATTGAATCTCTAACGAAATTTTCAATAAGTATCCAAATCTCAAACCTAATAGTTATTTATTAGATATTTCCAATGAAAGATCTAGTTTACTGTATTCAAATACTTATTATTCTACATTCAATCCCAGTAGGTGCCATCTATATCCAAAGAGTAAACATTTGACTTGAAAATGCGTGCGGTTGAATTTTAAATAAGCCTTAGTATATGCAATATTTATGTATATATGTGTTATATGAATCAAAATACTATTCGATAATTTTTGACGAAAGTACGGATTTGTCGGGGAAAAGCCAGATTTCCTTATCTTTAAGATATTTCAACATACAACAAAAAGTTGTTAGGGAAGAATTTATTGGCTTTGTTGTAATCGCATTTCAAGATGTTGATGAAATCTCGGATGAATGATATTGAATTTAATTTGCTAGACTGCGTAAATGCATTGCATAGTGTGTACCCAGCAATAGGATATTGATAATGACGTTGATATGTCAACTGATGAGAAGGTACTATGATCAAAAGTTCTTAAAGCTTTGACAAATTTTGGTCTTGACCTAAAAAAAATTGTGTAGGAGTTGGAACAGATGGGTGTCCTCTGATGTAAGCAGAAAATGGAGCTGTTAAAAAATTCTGGAAACCGCGACAAATGCGAAACAAACACATTGCTATTCCCATAAATCAAACAACTCAATTTCTATAAGCAATAAAAGGCAATTAATACAAAAAGTTGTATTATTTGTTAAAGAAAGACAAAATTTTTTTAATATAATCATTCCAAGTGAAACGCAGTTTTAGTAAAGTATTTGGGAGCCAAACTCTCTACATTAAAATATCTTAGTGGAAAGTTTGTATCTCTACCTTTATATTAAGGAACTCACTTAGTACTTCTGAATTTATTTGCGGAATATACATATTAAGTGTCATACTTATTGTAACACAGCCGTTTAGTATCATTTTTCAAAAGCACGATATATGTAGATCTTCAAAAAGGATCAAGCCTTATCAAAACTTTAATCATATGCCTGGAAGAGAAAAGAAATAAAGCCGAAGAACAATTTATAGCGATTTTGAAAATGAAAAAGTAATTTCAATTTTTGGGAATACAAAATTTTAATTTCAAAAGATTTTGTTATTCGTGCTTAATTCCCAGTTTTTATTATTGATAAAAACACTTGAAATTTATTGTTGATGGGATAAGCTATTCCTATGCGCATTTCACTGGTTGCTTAGGCCAGATCATCAGGAAACTTCTAAAAACTAAAAATATTAAACCAAATAAAACCGTTAAGCGTATAAGACTTATAGCAACAGTTCTACTTATAATAATATCAAAGTTTAAACAAAACACATCAACAATAAACAGTGGGTTTATCTCATCTTTTGTAAGTTGTTGTTGTTTTCATTTTGTTTTTCTTAACCTACTTACAACTACAATTAATGTTGAGAGAATTTCAACTAATTATAGTGGGGAATGTAAGATGAGATAAACCCACTGTTTATTGTTGATGTGTTTTGTTTAAACTTTGATATTATTACAAGTAGAACTGTTGCTATAAGTCTTATACGCTTAACGGTTTTATTTGGTTTAATATTTTTAGTTTTTCTAAAATCTTTATGGATGAAGTTTCCTGATGATCTGGCCTAAGCAACCAGCGAAATGCGCATAGGAATAGCTTATCCCATCAACAATAAATTGCAAGTGTTTTTATCAATAATAAAAACTGGGAATTAAGCACGAATAACAAAATCTTTTGAGATTTTGAAAATGTTAATGTTATTTGCGTTCACATCCAAAATGTTGAAGATTACTACCGAGTTGTAGGTTACATTCCTCTTATTGAATTTATTTTAGAAGATCTCAAAACACCTTTCCCAATAGATATCCTAACTGTATTGAACATATGTACCCAAACTTCTACCTAAAAGTGTAATCAAGTCATATACAGATACAAAACTTTTAAAACCACAACTAGCTGATGAGCAGATTATGTTTGATAAAAGAGATAAACACCTACTAACATCTAAACTTGAGCCTAAAATGTTGCATTGGCAACAAACATGGAAAATATCTGAAAATCTATCAGATAACGTTGTACACTGAAAGAAAAATGCTTCATATATTTAATGAATCAATTTCATAAAAAAATTTTCATTGGTTAAATGAAAATTTTCATTGTCTAAATGGAATTTATTTTATTTATTTATTTATTTCATCCAAGTAATATAAAAAGCCTAGGAGGCCAAAAATTATATATTACAATTGTAAATCCATATTCTGAATTAAAGCACATTTAATAAAAATAAATAAATTTATACATACAATATAACTATTATTTAAAATTATTTACGAGTTGGCTCCCCAGCCTAATACAATATTAGTAATAAAATAACAATAATAATAACCAGGCCCCAAAGTGGATAGCTCAGTAAGATCTAATATGCGTTTATAAAAACCAGAAGTATGAATATTGCGAAGTAATTGTTCACACTTAAATATGTCAATTTAATTTGAAAAAAAATGTTATGAGATACTTAAATAAGTATAAAGCTCAACGAAATGAAAAGTATGTCAACAGTTTTAAACGAAAAGCATTATTTGAGTGGGAAAATAAGCGAATTTCATAGTTATAATGAAGTCTTTTCGTTAAAATCGCTTCATTTGATTTCGTAATTACGTTAAAAATTTTCATTGGATATATGAAAACTTAAGTTTGTCCAAGTTAAACAAAAAAATTTAATTGGGAACATAAAAGAACAATATACAAACATGACTATATTCATAAATTAATACAAAATTATAGTTTCCTTAAAAAAATGTTTAAGTGTTAATTAAAAATGTAAGATTTAATTATTTTTTACATCTAATGTTATATGCCATTAAATTTATGAAATCAAAAATTTTTTTTATAAAAGTAACATATTTCAATAATTGCCTTCATAAATTTAAATATTCATTATGACAATGAAAATGTCAGTATAGTAATGAAACAAAAACTTTCAATCCACTTTCAATCAACTTTGTTATTGTTGTTATGGACAATTTAATCTCATATTTACGCTCTTAATTGAGTAAAAAACGTAGTTTTTTTTATCCAAAAACTACACTGCCCCGGTAGGCTAGCTGGTAGTGAGCTAGTCTTTCAGCACCGAGGTTGCGCGATCGATTCCTGCCAGAGACAGAAAAAAAAAATAAAATAAAAAAACAAAAATAAATAAATAAAAAAAAAAATAAAATAAGAAAAAAAATTGTTTACTTTAGTTAAAGTATTCATCCAATGAATAATATTCATAGATCTAATGTAATGTTTCATTAAATACATTTTAATGAAACAGGTTTCATTGATCCAACGAAGCGCTGCATAGGTTCCTTTTTAATGCAATTTTTCATTTTAATGCTCGTCCGTAATGCTACGAGAGAGAGGTCATTTTCTACCCTTCGTCGAATAAAAACAAGGCTCAGATCAACAATGACAGAAGATAGACTGTTCTATCTTAATTTGCCTCACAAGGAATTCATAAATTGCTTATTTAAAAAGATTTATTTTAATTAATATTCAACTGATCTTATATTTTATTTAACCTTATTTCTGAGTTTTTTTTTTATTATAAAATACACATATTGTTTTTAATAAACTTTTAAAAACAATTTTTTTACTTTTTTGTATCATAAATATTATTATATAATTCATCAAGTTTTAATTAACGGTAAAAAATATATTTATATACATATGGTCACATGAAATCGAAAATGCCGTGAGCGAAAACTTCAAAATGTGTACAATAGGTATGTAAATATGCAAAAAAAAAAGGAATTCAGTAAAAAACTTGATTGCCGAAAAGTTTTAAAAACAAGCTGAAAAAAACATACATTGATCACAACACAATAAATATATTGTCAGTGTACCACTACGAAATTGCAAAATTTGCCAAAATAACAACATGTTAACTCGAAATTAACTTTGCTTTAAAAATACCTGGTAAACGAACAGAAACAACGGTTCACGCCACTTGTGCAAAAATATCCGTACACCGATCATATTGGATGCAAAGCTTGATGTTTTAAGTCGGCTTGAAGCAGGTCAGAAAAAATAATGAAATAGGAAAAGCTTTAGGCCAAGCTGCGTCAACTGTTTGTACAATTAAGAACAATCAAAATAAAATAAGAAATAGTATACAAAGAGTAACATCTTTAACTGCAAAAAATGTTTCAAAACAAAGAAGTGCGGTAATGGAGGATATGGAACGGATGCTAAGTGTATGGATAGACCACCAATCCCAACAAAATATTGCGATAAGCACCAATATTATACAAGAAAAAGCCAGGAACCTTCACCAGTATTTAATAACAAAAAATGGGGAAGAATCTAAGACAGGACAGTTTTTAGCTAGCAAAGGTTGGTTTGATAGATTTAAAAACGTCATTCCTTACATAATATAAAAATGTCCGGTGATGCAGCAAGTGCGGATGTAGAGGCGGCAAAAAATATTCTGCAATATACCCCGCAGCAAGTTTACAATGTTGACGAAACAGGTCTGTTTTGGAAAAGAATGCCATCTAGAACATTCATTTCCAAACAAGAAAAATCTGCTTCAGGATTTAAGGCACCTAAACACCGTATTACGATTTTATTTGGAGGGAATGCTGCAGGAGATAATAAATTAAAGCCCATGCTTATTTATCATGCGGAAAATCCACGAGCCTTCAAAAGTTGCAACAAATCAGAACTTGGTGTTATCTGGCGGTCAAATAAAAAAAGGGTGGAGGAGAGCACATCTTTTTGAAGACTGGTTGAATAATTTTTTTGCAAGTTCTGTGAGAAAATTTAATTCGGAGCAAAATATTTCAAACAATGCATTGCCCAATATATTTATAAATAAACAATAAATTGAAATAGTCAAATCTGCTAAGAATCTCGAAATATTTTTTAATGACACTCTTACGTGGTCGAACCACATTAACTATGCTTGTGGTCGCACCTTTTCTATGATTAGAACTCTTTGGCGGACCCAGCATTGTACACCTTTAAAAATAAGAATGCTACTTGCCAAAACTTATCTGATGCCCGTTTTACTATATGGTTGTGAGCTATTTGCTAAATGTGATACAATTAGTAAAGCAAAATTGAAAGTTGCATTTAATAACATAGTCCGTTACGTGTATGGACTTAAAAAGGCGTTCTAGTATATCTTTGTTTTCATCTCGGCTATATGGCATTTCTTTAGATAATCTACTGAACATGAGAGTCTTAGTTTTTTTACATAAGATAATTGGGGGATTCACAAGGTGTCATAAAGTCATATGTCTTAAAATAATAACATGAAAAAATACGACTGTTGTGAACAACCCCCCATAATTTAGTGTGCTTTTTTGAATTTAAATCAGCTGATTTAAAACAAATATAAAAAAATAAATATTTACCTAAAATCAAAATGTTTTTTAATTCTAATCCATGAATTAATAAATTAAATTAGATCTTACCTGGCTCTTTTCCATTTGTCAGACGCAAATCACAAATAAATTTTATTTTGTTTGTTTACCAAACATCAGAGTCCTAAGCCGATCTAATTTAACGCCGCAAGTGTTTTGTTGCAAAAAATGCTAGCCGCAGGTTAAATTCGAATGTTAGCCGCATAAAACTATACCATCAACGGCGACGGCTACAAAATCATAGCCGCTCGGCTCAGTTGCTCGGCGCAGGTCTCTTCTGATTAATTACGACAGCACAATATACATAGTAGGGATGCCAAACGGGAAATCCCGAAATCCCGGGATTTTTCGGGACTGACAAATCCCGAATCCCGGGATTTATTTTTATGAATCCCGGGATTTTTCAATTTAACAACTTTTGTGTATCAAAAGTTTTTATATGTATAAAAATATTCGTTTAATTGAATTTTTATACTTTCTAATTATTCATTGTTTTATGGTCGTTTTCTCATTACGCGATTATCCTTTTCCCAACGAAAAACTGCACATTAAAGAAATTTGGTTTTCTCGATGCCTCATTTGTTTTCTATTCTGTCGCAAAGCTAACCAGCACTCATCTGCCAATTACACTATGCCACAAAAAAATGAACCTCAGAAATGAGATATTGTCTAAGCTCAATTGGTGCTGCTGAACACGATTATGACATTTATTTATTTTTCCCATGAACCGTTTTCGAGATATACGCGAAAATCGTGTTTTTCAGCAGTTGTTTAAGGTATTTCGAAAAATCTCGAGAACAGTTTAACTGAATTGTACAAGATTTAACATTTTGAATAGATATCTCTCCCCGTGTGGGTCGGCTAAACATTTACTGAGCTACAGGACTTTAAAGTTGAAAAAAATGTGATTTTTTTAATTTTTTCCAAATTCACATTTTTAATTCGCTCCAGTAATGCAATAAAAAAAACAAATTTTTTTTTAACATGTATCTTAAATAATATTTTGTTTTAAACGTAGTAAGCGTAAAATTTTTATCGTCGCACAAAAAATTAAGAAATAACGACATAAAATTTTGTATATAAAATGAATTGTTTTGTTAAGTTTTCTTTTTTATAAATAAAAAAATATATATATTTTAACTTTTGTTTATAAGAAAAAGTTGTAAAAGAATTGTTCTGTTAATTTTTCTTTTTTAAAAATTCAAAAATAAATAAAATTTATGGTGTTTTCTATTCTACAAAAAATGTGACATTTTATTTTAAAAAAATGCAATTTGGTGTCTGTTTGCTAAAAACTTTGCTCCCGAAAAGGATGAGTTTTTTAGAATAAAACAAGCCACCCTTTTCGGGATCAAAATTTTTAAGAAACAGACACCAAATTGCATTTTTTTAAATAAAATGTCACATTTTTTTGTAGAAAAGAAAACACCATTAGTTAATTTAAAAAAATTTTCTTATAATTGTTTTGTTAAGTTTTCTCTTTTAAAAATTGAGACATAAATAAATAAAGTGTTGCTGTTTTTTAAAAAAAATTTGTATATTACAGAAACAAATTGATCCCGAAAAATCCCGAAAATCCCGGGATTTCGGGATCGGGATTTCCAAAATCCCGAATCCCGGGATTTGTTAAAATCGATCCCGTTTGGCATCCCTAATACATAGCAAGCAAAGTTTTATTGATTTAAGACACTTTTTGTTTAAAAAGCAACAACAATATTTTTAAACCATTGTAAAATGTTAGAACATTATGACAATACAACATGATAGCATACCTGTGAATACCCCAATTATACCCACAAACCTGATCATCTGTACGGCAAACTTTGTATTTCAAATACAAGCAGGGGAAAAAGAATTAGATCGTTTTATTCTCAGTATCTCTCTGGAATTCTATACCCCATAGCCTTCAACTTTTAAGTAACGCACGAAAATTTAAGGAAAATATTTTTAAACTGTTTTCAGCATAACAATTTGAAACATAAATTATTTAAATTTTGTTTGATTTTAATTAGTTTTGCTTTATATATAAAATTGTAATTAGTTATTAAGTTGTTAATTAATTAATGATTTATCATTTTACACATTCTCAGTTCCATACTGCAAAATAAGACTCTAATGGTGTTTTCTTTTCTACAAAAAATGTGACATTTTATTTTAAAAAAATGCAATTTGGTGTCTGTTTCTTAAAAATTTTGATCCCGAAAAGGGTGGCTTGTTTTATTCTAAAAAACTAAAAATTTTGCTCCCGAAAAGGATGAGTTTTTTAGAATAAAACAAGCCACCCTTTTTGGGAGCAAAATCAAATCAATAAATAAAAATAAAAAATAGTAATTGACAATGCACCTTCAAGAATATGATCAAATATGTTGATGGCCCAAACCGGACAACTATTACAGAATTTTGGAAGCAATTTAATATATCTAATAACATTAAAAATTCTTGGGATGAAGTTAAAGAAACAGCCATAAATGGAGTATGGAAAAAATTATAGGCCAAATGCACTAATGATTTCGGAAGTTAATTGCAAAACATTCAAGAAATTCAAAATGAAATTGTCGCTTTGGCACACGAAGTCTGTGTGGATGAAGTGGGCAATGAAGATGCGGCAGAAGTTCTTGGATCGGGACAGAAAGATGTTTCAAATGAAGAATTAATAGCGATGCTTGAAGGAAGCACGGATGCAGAAATTGCGGGAAATCTTACGCATGGAAAAAGTTCTCGTATTTTGACATCACAAAAAATGTCAAAAGCATTTTCTCTTATCCAGGAAGCTATCGATATATTTTCGGAAAACGATCCTTCTGCAGAAAGAAGTCTTAAGGTTTCCAGAGAAATAGAAAACCCAATTCTTTGCTATAGAATTATACAAAGATAAAAATAAATCCGCAAAGCAAACCTCATAAGTTTCTTATATTTCTAAAAAATGTTGCAGCTCCTAATATTCAAGAATCTGTAGAATCTATTTCCGATGCCAGTTTGGAAGGTTCATCTACAAGCCTAGGCTAGGGCTCATACAACAAATCAGAATAGATATAACATTTATAATTAATAATTTTTTTATATGTAATGTTTAATTTTCCTTTTTAATTTAAAAATTAAATTTTTTTTTTAATGTAAAATTTTCTTTTTTTGTGTTAGTTTTTAAAACGAACAAATTTCTTTTTATACATATATGTATATCACTTTGTTATAAATGTTTCTAAAAAAAAGCGTTTCGCATAACGAACATTTTGGGTACACATCTATCTATTTTTAATACAAAGCTATACAAATATGGATCTCTTTTTACGAATATTTTTGATCCCTGGAACGTATCAATTTATTTTCAGTAAATGGCATACTAATATTGAGCCCTAAGCAACCAGCGAAATGCGCATAGGAATAGCTTATCCCATCAACAATAAATTGCAAGTGTTTTTATCAATAATAAAAACTGGGAATTAAGCACGAATAACAAAATCTTTTGAGATTTTGAAAATGTTAATGTTATTTGCGTTCACATCCAAAATGTTGAAGATTACTACCGAGTTGTAGGTTACATTCCTCTTATTGAATTTATTTTAGAAGATCTCAAAACACCTTTCCCAATAGATATCCTAACTGTATTGAACATATGTACCCAAACTTCTACCTAAAAGTGTAATCAAGTCATATACAGATACAAAACTTTTAAAACCACAACTAGCTGATGAGCAGATTATGTTTGATAAAAGAGATAAACACCTACTAACATCTAAACTTGAGCCTAAAATGTTGCATTGGCAACAAACATGGAAAATATCTGAAAATCTATTAGATAACGTTGTACACTGAAAGAAAAATGCTTCATATATTTAATGAATCAATTTCATAAAAAAATTTTCATTGGTTAAATGAAAATTTTCATTGTCTAAATGGAATTTATTTTATTTATTTATTTATTTCATCCAAGTAATATAAAAAGCCTAGGAGGCCAAAAATTATATATTACAATTGTAAATCCATATTCTGAATTAAAGCACATTTAATAAAAATAAATAAATTTATACATACAATATAACTATTATTTAAAATTATTTACGAGTTGGCTCCCCAGCCTAATACAATATTAGTAATAAAATAACAATAATAATAACCAGGCCCCAAAGTGGATAGCTCAGTAAGATCTAATATGCGTTTATAAAAACCAGAAGTATGAATATTGCGAAGTAATTGTTCACACTTAAATATGTCAATTTAATTTGAAAAAAAATGTTATGAGATACTTAAATAAGTATAAAGCTCAACGAAATGAAAAGTATGTCAACAGTTTTAAACGAAAAGCATTATTTGAGTGGGAAAATAAGCGAATTTCATAGTTATAATGAAGTCTTTTCGTTAAAATCGCTTCATTTGATTTCGTAATTACGTTAAAAATTTTCATTGGATATATGAAAACTTAAGTTTGTCCAAGTTAAACAAAAAAATTTAATTGGGAACATAAAAGAACAATATACAAACATGACTATATTCATAAATTAATACAAAATTATAGTTTCCTTAAAAAAATGTTTAAGTGTTAATTAAAAATGTAAGATTTAATTATTTTTTACATCTAATGTTATATGCCATTAAATTTATGAAATCAAAAATTTTTTTTATAAAAGTAACATATTTCAATAATTGCCTTCATAAATTTAAATATTCATTATGACAATGAAAATGTCAGTATAGTAATGAAACAAAAACTTTCAATCCACTTTCAATCAACTTTGTTATTGTTGTTATGGACAATTTAATCTCATATTTACGCTCTTAATTGAGTAAAAAACGTAGTTTTTTTTATCCAAAAACTACACTGCCCCGGTAGGCTAGCTGGTAGTGAGCTAGTCTTTCAGCACCGAGGTTGCGCGATCGATTCCTGCCAGAGACAGAAAAAAAAAATAAAATAAAAAAAATTAAATAAAAAAACAAAAATAAATAAATAAAAAAAAAAATAAAATAAGAAAAAAAATTGTTTACTTTAGTTAAAGTATTCATCCAATGAATAATATTCATAGATCTAATGTAATGTTTCATTAAATACATTTTAATGAAACAGGTTTCATTGATCCAACGAAGCGCTGCATAGGTTCCTTTTTAATGCAATTTTTCATTTTAATGCTCGTCAGTAATGCTACGAGAGAGAGGTCATTTTCTACCCTTCGTCGAATAAAAACAAGGCTCAGATCAACAATGACAGAAGATAGACTGTTCTATCTTAATTTGCCTCACAAGGAATTCATAAATTGCTTATTTAAAAAGATTTATTTTAATTAATATTGAACTGATCTTATATTTTATTTAACCTTATTTCTGAGTTTTTTTTTTATTATAAAATACACATATTGTTTTTAATAAACTTTTAAAAACAATTTTTTTACTTTTTTGTATCATAAATATTATTATATAATTCATCAAGTTTTAATTAACGGTAAAAAATATATTTATATACATATGGTCACATGAAATCGAAAATGCCGTGAGCGAAAACTTCAAAATGTGTACAATAGGTATGTAAATATGCAAAAAAAAAGGAATTCAGTAAAAAACTTGATTGCCGAAAAGTTTTAAAAACAAGCTGAAAAAAACATACATTGATCACAACACAATAAATATATTGTCAGTGTACCACTACGAAATTGCAAAATTTGCCAAAATAACAACATGTTAACTCGAAATTAACTTTGCTTTAAAAATACCTGGTAAACGAACAGAAACAACGGTTCACGCCACTTGTGCAAAAATATCCGTACACCGATCATATTGGATGCAAAGCTTGATGTTTTAAGTCGGCTTGAAGCAGGTCAGAAAAAATAATGAAATAGGAAAAGCTTTAGGCCAAGCTGCGTCAACTGTTTGTACAATTAAGAACAATCAAAATAAAATAAGAAATAGTATACAAAGAGTAACATCTTTAACTGCAAAAAATGTTTCAAAACAAAGAAGTGCGGTAATGGAGGATATGGAACGGATGCTAAGTGTATGGATAGACCACCAATCCCAACAAAATATTGCGATAAGCACCAATATTATACAAGAAAAAGCCAGGAACCTTCACCAGTATTTAATAACAAAAAATGGGGAAGAATCTAAGACAGGACAGTTTTTAGCTAGCAAAGGTTGGTTTGATAGATTTAAAAACGTCATTCCTTACATAATATAAAAATGTCCGGTGATGCAGCAAGTGCGGATGTAGAGGCGGCAAAAAATATTCTGCAATATACCCCGCAGCAAGTTTACAATGTTGACGAAACAGGTCTGTTTTGGAAAAGAATGCCATCTAGAACATTCATTTCCAAACCAGAAAAATCTGCTTCAGGATTTAAGGCACCTAAACACCGTATTACGATTTTATTTGGAGGGAATGCTGCAGGAGATAATAAATTAAAGCCCATGCTTATTTATCATGCGGAAAATCCACGAGCCTTCAAAAGTTGCAACAAATCAGAACTTGGTGTTATCTGGCGGTCAAATAAAAAAAGGGTGGAGGAGAGCACATCTTTTTGAAGACTGGTTGAATAATTTTTTTGCAAGTTCTGTGAGAAAATTTAATTCGGAGCAAAATATTTCAAACAATGCATTGCCCAATATATTTATAAATAAACAATAAATTGAAATAGTCAAATCTGCTAAGAATCTCGAAATATTTTTTAATGACACTCTTACGTGGTCGAACCACATTAACTATGCTTGTGGTCGCACCTTTTCTATGATTAGAACTCTTTGGCGGACCCAGCATTGTACACCTTTAAAAATAAGAATGCTACTTGCCAAAACTTATCTGATGCCCGTTTTACTATATGGTTGTGAGCTATTTGCTAAATGTGATACAATTAGTAAAGCAAAATTGAAAGTTGCATTTAATAACATAGTCCGTTACGTGTATGGACTTAAAAAGGCGTTCTAGTATATCTTTGTTTTCATCTCGGCTATATGGCATTTCTTTAGATAATCTACTGAACATGAGAGTCTTAGTTTTTTTACATAAGATAATTGGGGGATTCACAAGGTGTCATAAAGTCATATGTCTTAAAATAATAACATGAAAAAATACGACTGTTGTGAACAACCCCCCATAATTTAGTGTGCTTTTTTGAATTTAAATCAGCTGATTTAAAACAAATATAAAAAAATAAATATTTACCTAAAATCAAAATGTTTTTTAATTCTAATCCATGAATTAATAAATTAAATTAGATCTTACCTGGCTCTTTTCCATTTGTCAGACGCAAATCACAAATAAATTTTATTTTGTTTGTTTACCAAACATCAGAGTCCTAAGCCGATCTAATTTAACGCCGCAAGTGTTTTGTTGCAAAAAATGCTAGCCGCAGGTTAAATTCGAATGTTAGCCGCATAAAACTATACCATCAACGGCGACGGCTACAAAATCATAGCCGCTCGGCTCAGTTGCTCGGCGCAGGTCTCTTCTGATTAATTACCAGCGTTGCCGTTTTGGTTACTTTTAACCAAAATTGGTTACTTTTTTTTCCAATGTGTACTTGTGTACTTTTTTTCCATTTTGGTTACTTTTTTTTAACACAAAAATAACCAATTTTTTGTTTTGAAACAAGAACTACCTGCTGCGCTTTGTTAACCCTTAAAATTGTGTGTGGTATTTGTGCATCTAAAGCCAATTCTTTTTTTATCTACTTAAAAATTATTTTTTTTAGAAGCTTAAACTTTAGCATTGATAGTCTGTTAACCATATAAGGTATATACTTTGAGGTATATATGGCCATTATCTGCTATTCTTTATGCTTCAAAGGTCTAACTGAAACACTTGTCTAGATAAGCGATAAGGTCAAAGGCCCTTCCGATACAATCCCGTTTAAAATAATAATATTTTCACCGGGCAAAAGCATCTACATATATATAAAAGATCTACCGAATAATTTAGCTCAATTTTGCACTTTGATACCATTACGCATAGCAAGACTTTAAAAGTTTTACTTGTAAGAGCTCTTTATAAAAAAGGTTGAAAGATCTAGCTCAAAAAGTTTTTAAAATTAAAAATAAGTGTTAACTTTGTATAGAAGGTGCCACTTACACTTAAAAATTACGAAAAGTTATATAGCATATTGTTCTTTCCAGACCATCGGTAATATACTGTCAAAACTTTAAAAAAATCGGTCCAACAGTTTATGATATACAAACAAACACTATTTCTGGTTTAGACACACAATTTTTAAACTGAAGTGCGAATAAAATACATAGTACTTTTGATACAAATAATTTTGGTTACTTTTTTTCGCTTTTGGTTACTTTCTTTTTGCATTTTGGTTACAAATTTTTTTTGGTCGGGGCAACGCTGTTAATTACGACAGCACAATATACATAGTAGGGATGCCAAACGGGAAATCCCGAAATCCCGGGATTTTTCGGGACTGACAAATCCCGAATCCCGGGATTTATTTTTATGAATCCCGGGATTTTTCAATTTAACAACTTTTGTGTATCAAAAGTTTTTATATGTATAAAAATATTCGTTTAATTGAATTTTTATACTTTCTAATTATTCATTGTTTTATGGTCGTTTTCTCATTACGCGATTATCCTTTTCCCAACGAAAAACTGCACATTAAAGAAATTTGGTTTTCTCGATGCCTCATTTGTTTTCTATTCTGTCGCAAAGCTAACCAGCACTCATCTGCCAATTACACTATGCCACAAAAAAATGAACCTCAGAAATGAGATATTGTCTAAGCTCAATTGGTGCTGCTGAACACGATTATGACATTTATTTATTTTTCCCATGAACCGTTTTCGAGATATACGCGAAAATCGTGTTTTTCAGCAGTTGTTTAAGGTATTTCGAAAAATCTCGAGAACAGTTTAACTGAATTGTACAAGATTTAACATTTTGAATAGATATCTCTCCCCGTGTGGGTCGGCTAAACATTTACTGAGCTACAGGACTTTAAAGTTGAAAAAAATGTGATTTTTTTAATTTTTTCCAAATTCACATTTTTAATTCGCTCCAGTAATGCAATAAAAAAAACAAATTTTTTTTTAACATGTATCTTAAATAATATTTTGTTTTAAACGTAGTAAGCGTAAAATTTTTATCGTCGCACAAAAAATTAAGAAATAACGACATAAAATTTTGTATATAAAATGAATTGTTTTGTTAAGTTTTCTTTTTTATAAATAAAAAAATATATATATTTTAACTTTTGTTTATAAGAAAAAGTTGTAAAAGAATTGTTCTGTTAATTTTTCTTTTTTAAAAATTCAAAAATAAATAAAATTTATGGTGTTTTCTATTCTACAAAAAATGTGACATTTTATTTTAAAAAAATGCAATTTGGTGTCTGTTTGCTAAAAACTTTGCTCCCGAAAAGGATGAGTTTTTTAGAATAAAACAAGCCACCCTTTTCGGGATCAAAATTTTTAAGAAACAGACACCAAATTGCATTTTTTTAAATAAAATGTCACATTTTTTTGTAGAAAAGAAAACACCATTAGTTAATTTAAAAAAATTTTCTTATAATTGTTTTGTTAAGTTTTCTCTTTTAAAAATTGAGACATAAATAAATAAAGTGTTGCTGTTTTTTAAAAAAAATTTGTATATTACAGAAACAAATTGATCCCGAAAAATCCCGAAAATCCCGGGATTTCGGGATCGGGATTTCCAAAATCCCGAATCCCGGGATTTGTTAAAATCGATCCCGTTTGGCATCCCTAATACATAGCAAGCAAAGTTTTATTGATTTAAGACACTTTTTGTTTAAAAAGCAACAACAATATTTTTAAACCATTGTAAAATGTTAGAACATTATGACAATACAACATGATAGCATACCTGTGAATACCCCAATTATACCCACAAACCTGATCATCTGTACGGCAAACTTTGTATTTCAAATACAAGCAGGGGAAAAAGAATTAGATCGTTTTATTCTCAGTATCTCTCTGGAATTCTATACCCCATAGCCTTCAACTTTTAAGTAACGCACGAAAATTTAAGGAAAATATTTTTAAACTGTTTTCAGCATAACAATTTGAAACATAAATTATTTAAATTTTGTTTGATTTTAATTAGTTTTGCTTTATATATAAAATTGTAATTAGTTATTAAGTTGTTAATTAATTAATGATTTATCATTTTACACATTCTCAGTTCCATACTGCAAAATAAGACTCTAATGGTGTTTTCTTTTCTACAAAAAATGTGACATTTTATTTTAAAAAAATGCAATTTGGTGTCTGTTTCTTAAAAATTTTGATCCCGAAAAGGGTGGCTTGTTTTATTCTAAAAAACTAAAAATTTTGCTCCCGAAAAGGATGAGTTTTTTAGAATAAAACAAGCCACCCTTTTTGGGAGCAAAATTTTTAAGAAACAGACACCATATTTTCAAATAAAATGTCACATTTTTTGTAGAAAAGAAAACACCATAAGTCTTGTGTATGGGGCAATTCAAATCAATAAATAAAAATAAAAAATAGTAATTGACAATGCACCTTCAAGAATATGATCAAATATGTTGATGGCCCAAACCGGACAACTATTACAGAATTTTGGAAGCAATTTAATATATCTAATAACATTAAAAATTCTTGGGATGAAGTTAAAGAAACAGCCATAAATGGAGTATGGAAAAAATTATAGGCCAAATGCACTAATGATTTCGGAAGTTAATTGCAAAACATTCAAGAAATTCAAAATGAAATTGTCGCTTTGGCACACGAAGTCTGTGTGGATGAAGTGGGCAATGAAGATGCGGCAGAAGTTCTTGGATCGGGACAGAAAGATGTTTCAAATGAAGAATTAATAGCGATGCTTGAAGGAAGCACGGATGCAGAAATTGCGGGAAATCTTACGCATGGAAAAAGTTCTCGTATTTTGACATCACAAAAAATGTCAAAAGCATTTTCTCTTATCCAGGAAGCTATCGATATATTTTCGGAAAACGATCCTTCTGCAGAAAGAAGTCTTAAGGTTTCCAGAGAAATAGAAAACCCAATTCTTTGCTATAGAATTATACAAAGATAAAAATAAATCCGCAAAGCAAACCTCATAAGTTTCTTATATTTCTAAAAAATGTTGCAGCTCCTAATATTCAAGAATCTGTAGAATCTATTTCCGATGCCAGTTTGGAAGGTTCATCTACAAGCCTAGGCTAGGGCTCATACAACAAATCAGAATAGATATAACATTTATAATTAATAATTTTTTTATATGTAATGTTTAATTTTCCTTTTTAATTTAAAAATTAAATTTTTTTTTTAATGTAAAATTTTCTTTTTTTGTGTTAGTTTTTAAAACGAACAAATTTCTTTTTATACATATATGTATATCACTTTGTTATAAATGTTTCTAAAAAAAAGCGTTTCGCATAACGAACATTTTGGGTACACATCTATCTATTTTTAATACAAAGCTATACAAATATGGATCTCTTTTTACGAATATTTTTGATCCCTGGAACGTATCTATTTATTTTCAGTAAATGGCATACTAATATTGAGCCCGATATGCGAATATTCAATATACGTCTACTTTCGCAGAACGTATCCTATTCGTAAGCCGGGGGATTACTGTACATACTTTCAAATATTGACCATTCATATGAATGCCTCAAATTTAATACCAGTCATCAGAAATTAAGAGCCGAAAACTTAAAATTAAAGTTTTTCATTTGAAAAATTCAAAACTCATGCGTACAAAATGAATTTTTTTTTCTATCAGCTTAAACAAAATTAAAGAAATACAAAAAAAGATATTTATTTTTAAAGTGCTGTATGTATTTTGTACATGAAAAAATATTTATCAGTGGTGTTCAAAAAATATTTTCATCCGTACAAAAAAAAAAAAAAAAATATTTTGTTTGAATTTTTGTTTAAAGTTAAAAAACAAAGTTTTTAAAAAAACGTTTTAAAGAAAAATATTTTTGTTTGTTTTTAGAAACTTACATTGAGAACCCAAATTTTGTAGTTTAAATTGTGAATTTTAATTAAAGTTATAATCACCCCTATTATGAAAATGCAAATTTAAAAGAAGTTATGGGCACAAATTTTATTAGTAAATTAAACGTTGCAAAAATTCGCAAAAGTTTGCTAAAATAGCGAAAATGTTTAACTTGCGAAGATTGCTTCATAGAGCAACAAAGCTACGCAAAGATTGCAAAAATCCGTAAAAGTTTGCAAAAATAGTGAAAATTTGCGAAAATTTTTAATATTTCAAACAATACATAAAATTGATTGGAAGTCCCTAAAACTATAAGGAATGGCAAAAATTCGGTAAAAATTGTAAAATTAGCGAAAATTCGCAAAAATTTGCTAACAGCGACATGATAGCAGAGTCTACTATTTATTATAAATCGTTAAAGCTGTAAAGAACCAGAAACTTACAGGAAAAAATTAACATCAGAAACAAACTCTAAAATTTATTTGAAATCGCTAAATCGGTTAAAAAAAACAATAAAAATAGCTTAACAGCGTAAAAAAATAACATACATATCTTTATAATCTTATCTCATAATTTTTATCTTTGTCATGTTCAATTTTAAGTTTTCGGTTATTTTTCTTTTCATGTACAAAATAATCTTTTTTGTGTTTGTTTTTTATTTTTTTTAAACTGATGGGAAAAATTTTTATTTTGTACGAAAAAATGTAAACTTTTATTTGAGAACTTTATTATTTTGAACTTAAAGAAACAATATCAAACTAAATATTTTTTTCTTTTTTTGTTTTTTGTACAGTTTAAAATATTTTTCGAACACCAATGATAAATATTTTTTAAAAAACAAAAAAAAACGTTTTCCGGTCCTTGTTTAATATATAAAAATACTAGAATAAAAGTAATATTTTTTCTTCTTATTAAATATGTATAACGAATTTTAAAACAAATCCATAGCTCATTAAAAATAGCCAACTATTTTTTTAAATCGCCATGTCGCCAAATCAAAAATTAGGTCGCCAAACAAGTTTGAAAATCGCCACGTTTGGCGAGAAATCGCCACTTCTGACAACCCTGCTATCCATGCGTCGTCGTGCAACTTTTTCAACCCCGTGTTCTTCCCTACACGTCTTGCTAACAAACAAAATGTTGCATGCAAAAGTTGCGGCGTTAATTGCATTATGTAAATATGCGATAAGGGGAATTTTTTGCCGTGAACATTTTTCACGTTAATATTCTCCTTTCAATTATTACCATCACCTCTGTATTACCAAAATGACATAAGCATACCATACAAACCAATTCAATTTCGGTTTCTAAATTCGCCGTTACGGCTGTGGTATTATGGTTATGTCACGTCTAATTTGAGCTTAACTATAAAATAAAATATACGCCATAGCACAATAAAAATTCTTGCTTTAAATAGTTTTATATGTACATATGTATGGATGTAAATACTTTTATTAAAAAATGTACATAAATAATTCATTAAAATTATAAATAATATTTTGATTTTTAAAGGTAATGATTGGGACATTTCGCTACAGATTTTAGAGATATACGGGTGAGCAAATCATATCTTCGATGAACTTCAAGTAGTGCACATTTTCCAGGACCATCAATAAACTCTTTTAATGACATTTCTTCAAATTTAATCAAGTTAAAAAGATTTATTTTAAAAGTACGAATATTATTAAAATCCTTGTTTTTCTCAATGTCTTCATCGGCAATATTTTCCTCTTCAGTTTTTTTATTTTTTATTTCTATCAAACCATTGCTTTTAAAATAAGACTCAATCCCATTAAAAATTGCAATAGGTTTTGTTTGTGATAAAGTACTTAAAAAATGTATGTGTTCATAAAATGGGCTCCTAGGTAACACATTAAGTTTGCAGCTTTTTAAATTGGTTTCTGCGTTTTTAGCAAGTATCTTAAAAAGGAAAATGATTACAATTAGCCAAATAGAACCATATACATTTAAAATTTGCCCAAGTGCATTTTATTGAAAAGTCATGTAGTATTACTAATTTGATTATGTTTTCTTACCGTATGAATTTGACACTGTAATGTTTTATCCTCTATTTCAGAAGCAAATTCCAACATCGTTATTAATCCTTCTATAGTTGAGCCATTTAAAGTTGACTTTAAAAATGTTAAGCATTTTTTCGATATTGATGCCACCATATACTTATTAGCTATGTGGTATAACTCTATTATTTCCTCATTTGAAAACGCTGAAAAATCTCTAAAGACATTATTGTAAACCAATAAACGAAAGTTTTTAAAATGTTGCGGAAGTACATCTGTTATACGAATTTCTTGATTTTTTGATTCAACAAAATTTCCAGTTAGCATTTTTTCTAAAACTGGTGATTCCAATACAAACATTACTTTATGACCAACTATTGTCTCAGCGGTTGAGTCTTCTGGACCGACAACAAACTTACAGTCTACCAAAAGTTCATCATCCAAGAGTTTTTTGAATTTTGCTGGACGTCTAAAAATAAAAAAAAATAATAAAAATTAAGGACCTTAAATAAATAACTCTTATCAGAAGTTTAGGAATCGAAAGAAATATTTTTCATAAAGCTGCATCTTTTAGAAGAAAAAAATTAATTTTGTTTCATGAAAATCCATGTAAAAATTCGTGTTTTATTCCAATTAAAATATGTGGTAGAAATATCAGTGCATATTCTGGAGAAAGTACTAGCGCTCCGACCAGAGTATTGAATTTAAAGCGACATCTATTTTTTTTTTTTTGGATTTTAAAAAATTTTTTGGCTAAAGCCTAGCTAGTACTCTGTTCGAACTTGCGAAAAATGTTGAGCAACATTTATTATTTCGCACGAAAATTTTGTCATGTATCAATATTATCTATCTTGCGGTTTTTCAAAACTTAACGTTTTTATTAGATACAAGTATACAACATTATTGTGCTAAGGTAAGCAAAAACCATAGTTGGGGGTAGTGCACTAAATATTGATTTAAATCAACATTGCAATCTCACTAAATAAAACTGCAAAAAAATTAGTTTTTACTATTTTTTACCAGCTTTAGTTAGTGATGATTGGTATTTTTTTTTCACTATCACTAAAAAAAATAAAGTGGTATTGCAAATTTTTTTACTAACACTAACTGTGATTGAAAATTTGAACTTGCAATCAAAAAGCTGTACAGAAACATAATGTCACTAAAATTTTAAAAATTTTCTGATGATATGCTTAGCAAAGGAAATTAAACTAAATGAAATTCTGTCAATAACGGAATAATTCTTGGCTTTAATCATGAAAACACAAGTTTTGTATTTTAAATTGTGTGCAAAATTTTTAGTTGCAGTCAATTGAGTGAAGAAAAAAAATTGCAATAAACTGATGATTGCTTTTTGTTAAATCAAACTATTTTTTTAACGTAAAATTTTTTAACATTACTATCACTCATGTTTAGTAAGATTGCTAGTTTTCAATTCATCACTCAACATCAACAAAATGTTTGCAATCATTTTGAACTATCACTAAGTATGAGTTGAAACTTCAACATTAGTGCACTACCCCCATCTATGACAAAAACCATGTGTTTTTACAATTGTCATTAAAAAAGTAAAACAATATTATTTTTATAATTTCCTAAAGTAAAAAACAAAAAATTTAATTTTATTAATAATTTTTGCACTTTTCTACATTTTTCTTTTTGAAACGCTTGTTATAAACCCCACTTCACAAATACAAAATAAAAAATTACAAAAAATTATTAGCTGTTGCTTAAAATTCCGTGCGAAATAATATGAGCTGCACTTGTTTCGTACGGAAAATAAAAATGTTGCTAGAAACATTTCGCATGTTTTTCGTAATATAAATACAGTACAACTCTATCAACATTTTTTCGTTTGTATTTCACAGAAAATTTTTTTATATTGAGTTTGAAAACATTTCGCACGAAATACTGAACAGAGTACCAGGCTTAACTCTCTTGAGTTATATTGCCAGGTTATCACACAGTTTTTGGAGCTTCAACCACAAGTACTCATTCGACCTAAACCTTTGTATAGGAAGGCGAGAGCTTCCAGAATCCGCTCCAGAGTATTTTGGTCTCCACGAGTAAACGTCTGAGTTATTTCCTTGGTACTCCACCAGTAAAACGTCTGAGTTTTATATGGTTCTCCACCAGTCACGTTGAGTTATTTTTGGTTCTCCACCAGACAGCACATTAAAACATTGAGGTTAAAAACGATTGCATATAGTTGATGTAGTTGATGTGCAAAAACTGTAACTCGGTACAGTTATACGACGCCGAACCACTAACCAATGCGGGGTGACAACGCAAAACGCAAAAAAAGCAGACAAACAAGAACGACCTGTTTGTCCTTAAGAAATAATGACAAAAAGCGCGAGCTGCTTCTCCACCCAGAGCAGTTTTACGAGGAAAGCGACATCTACAACGTTGTCACCCTAATTTATTCGAAACTGTTACTGAAAAAGATAAGCAGGCGAGTGAAGTTAAGCCTGGGCCAAGTTGTTGACAATGTCAGGTACCTGTATCCAAATTTTTTAAATCTCAAAATATTACTGTGTATTCTAATGCTTTGCCTTTTACTTTTTTCTTCTCCTGCTTTTGTCTCTTCAAATGGCGAAATGGCTTCTAAATTTAGTTGTTCTTTAGAAAGAAATAATATTAGAAAATTGGTACTACAGGAGTCAAAAAACCAGAAGAATATGCACGAGGATATTTTAAATGAACGGTTTGTTTTTTTTAAAGAAGGACGTATGTACCCGTCACAGAGTTAATTATTTTGCAATTAATATCCAGTTCATTAATGATAATAAAAAAGTCGCCACACGTACTTTGGCGGTAAAGGACACTGAAGCACAGCATACAAGCAAGTTTTTGCAAGAACTTGTTATGAACGTTCTAGCGGATTTTGATATTAAGTGCCGGCTCAAACACGTCAAGTTTGACTCGTCAAGTCTTGATCTTTTAGGAGAGAAGGGAAAAGAGAATGCCATTTCTTTTCCCCTCTCCCCTAAAAACTCAAGTATTGACGACTCAAACTTGACGTGTGTGAACCAGCACTAATAAACAACAGATTTTAGGTATTGTGACCAGTGTGACCACAACTAAAAAATAATTGGATGCTAAATGGGGCTTAAAACAATGCTAAAAAAAATCGAAAATGATTAATTTTCTTAAATATGTAATTGTATCATTATCATGAATAAATTATATATTAATTTACCTAAAAACATTATTTTTCTCTTTTATAAAACGAAGTTGATATTAAAAAAAATTATATACATACTACATAGATTTTTTTAATAAACAAAGTAAATTAAATACATATTTACATACAAGTAAATTTATGTACATATTTGCATAAAATATGCAAAAATTTCTTTCAGTCTTTTATACAAATGTAAAGGTACATAAAATAATTCTGATAGTACATAGAAAATATTCCTGAAAAATATTGAAGGAATAAGACTTTTAAAGTATTCAAATTAATATATGTGGCATTTTGACAAAACATCTTAAGTCGAGATAAGATAGCAAAAAAGTTTTTAAAAAACCTAGGTGAAAAATCATTTTTATTAAATAATAAAATAAACCAAAATGAAAGAAAAATTCCGTTTATAATACAAAATTTTTAAAACGTAAACAAAAAAGGGTTTTTGAATGAAAATTCGTAAGATTAACAACATTTTCTTCAACTTTTTAAATTTGACTTAAGATGTTTTGTCAAAACGCCACAGATATGAAAATGTATGGTACATAAAATACATATTTTAAAAAAAATATTATAAAATTCAAAATCCCAAAAAATTCCCAAGTTACCAAAAATTTAAAATCGACGTTTTCATTGATTCTTATGTATTGCATCAACACAAATGTTCACAAAAAATTTTGAAATAGTTTGACAAAAGTTATCGGTTTTTTAACAAAAAAAAAAAACAAAAGGCCCTATATACAAAATATTACATGATAAACGCTTAAAGCCCTAACCTGCAAGTTGCAAAATATGAAACATTGTCAACTGTCAAAACAACTGGTAGGTTTTACAAGAAAATTAGAAGAACAATAAATTACACTGGTTTACAGCCAAAAAAATACCAAGAACGCCACATGCCTAGATAAGTTAATTGGGACATCCTGAACACGAAAAACGCTGTAATTTTTATGCACTTCACCACAGGTGGAAAATAGTATATATAAGTTTGTCATTCCGTTTGTAATTTCTACAATATTGATCTTAGACCCTATAAAGTATATATATTCTTAGACCCTATAAAGTATATATATTCTGGGTCCTTATGAGAGAAGTTGATTTAACGATTTCCGTCTGTCCGTCCGTCTGTCAGTCTTACGTTTGATATGTGTTTTCCGGAGACTCCAGACATGATAGCGGCAAGGTTGTTTTATATTTACATATGTCACATATAGTCCATCATTTCCAGCTATTGAAGTTCAGCCAGATCGATCGAAAATAGCTGAGATATGAGCAAAAAACCACGACTACCCCAAATTTGTTCCAAAAATCCCTTGTTGTTGTTGTATTATTATTGTTTTTTTAATGTTTATCTAGAGAACGGCAAGAGACAAATTTTCCAAATTAGGTACACACATTTAGTTTATCAATACACAGCATCCCACAAAATGTGGGCGGGATTGGAGAAGTGGGCGTGGTACCTCCCGTACAGAAAAAATTGTATAAAAACCTAATTTTTTGGACTGTCATATGACCTATGGTTATCCCTTATATATCAAAATATCGGAAATCTTTAGTAGAAAATATTTTCTGAAAAACTCGGAAAAATCGGTTCAGATACGAAAAAGTTATGACCAAAATATTTTTTTTTTTAAATACCCACTTAGATCTTCCCGAGTCCATGATTTATAACCCAACTACTTAACAACTCGCCAAAAAAGATAAATCTACGGTATGACAACGCTACCTGTACAAAAAGAAAACAAACAAACACACATAGATGGTACAAACTATTTTGGTGAATATGGCCCCTATTACGGTTCATAGATACTAGGAATAAGTTGATTTGTAATTTTTGTATTATGGTTTACAACCTTGCTCTATTGCAGTGAATAAAACCGTAAACGGGCCATATCTCATTTTAATGGTATTCAAACAACGTTCATTCATGGTTCAGTTGTTTAGGGGGTTTTTTAAGATTAGAAACCGTGAGTCCCCTGGTTCGAATCTTGGTTTTTCAAAAAGAAATTTTTTTAAAATTTTTTATGTTCTAAAAACGATTCAAAAAAAATATTTACCAGTTTTCGCTTTTCAAATTTAATATATAATGAAGTTTTAATTTTTGTTAATATGTATGTGTATGTGAAAATTATTTAGTTTTTGTCTAGTTGGTCGCACAATGGTGCGAGCAGAATACATCGAAATCGATGAACAAATCTTTTAGCGAGGTGGCCAAAGGTCACCTGGTACGAGCTATCATCGACCGAAGTGTTGATAACGGTGCCATTTCTCATACCAAGTGGGATCTGGTAAAACAAAAACTCATGGGTGTGTTCTGGACGATCCTCAGGGAGAATCCAGGGCCACCCCCTCAATGCGATGACGCTGGCTGGTACCAGGGCCACGTGAAGCTGATGGCTTGCGCGGATGAGCGCTCAGCGCTGCTTTTAAAGCGGGACATCCAACTACTAGGAGAGGTTTGGGAAGGTGCTAGGCTTGACGTGGTGCTAGTTGGAGAGATACCACGGAGGCCGAGATCGATTGCCACCATCCCCGCCGAACCATCGGAACCTGAGGATATCTTGAAGATCATTCAGTGCTGCAACCCTCAACTGCCCACACATGACTGGAAAGTAGTGAAGGTTTCAGCTGCTGAAGGGTCCTCAAGGACGGCGATTGTAGTTATTAACCAGCAATCCTTGGAGCCACTGAGGGAGAGGCAGGGCAAGCTCTACTACGGTTTTAGTACGATCTTGCTCCGTGTCCACCGAAGTGACAACAAGGGCAATCCGGCTCCGTTGGTAAGTGAGGCCAAGCAACCTGAGGAAAGCATGGCTTGCGACGATGCCGTGGGCTCAAGCGACAAGGAGGATACCCAGTCTGTCTCAGGATTGGTGGGTGACTTCTTTGATCACTTGGGTAACATGGTTGATGAGGACGTGCTGCTGGAGTCTGACCAGGAGGACGTCAACATCACAGTGGTCGCCAAAATGGATCATGGTGAAGGTGCTACAGATAAACCTCCACCACTCTAAAGCAGCATCTGCTGCATTGCTCCTCCGTGTGGTGGAAAGAGGGGAGGAGCTCGTGATGGTCCAAGAACCCTGGATACATAAGAATCGGGTTTGCGGACTAAGCCTCAAAGGCAACAAGCTATTGTTTGCGAAAGGTACAGGTAACATAAGATCTTGTGTCTTAGCTAAAAACTCGTTGAATATCTTCATTCTTTTTGATTACAGTGATGAAGATACTACAACTGTTGCTCTTGAGACACCGGACGGTATAGTCTGGTTGGTCTCGGCGTACATGGCGCATGACCACGGGCAGGACCCACCCAACGGGCTCATCCGTGATGCAGTAATAAAGGCCGCGGGCACTGGAACACCGGTTATTATCTGTGCCGATGTTAATGCGCACTACACTATATGGGGTAGTACGGACACGAATGCAAGAGGTGAGTCACTATTCTCCTTTATTATTAATTATAATTTAGGAGTAGTAAATAGGGGCTGTGAGCCTACGTTTGTTGTTGCGAATAGGTGTGAGGTTCTTGATGTCACGCTAGTTAGTATAAACCACATAGATATGATCGAGAGCTGGACGGTATCGAATGACTGTTCGCTCTCTGATCACAGATATGTGGAATTTAGTCTAGGGCTTAGGTCTTCAGGATCGATGGCTATATTGAACAGGAGACGGACGAACTGGGGGGTTCAACACTCCTCTCTGGTCCGGTCTCTACCCGACCCTCCTAGGGTTGATGATATCGAGGGGATCGATGCGGCAGTGGATCTGCTTTCGAACTCACTGCAGTTTGCGACTTCCCTGGGGTGTAGGCCAAGGGTGCGTAGGGGTAGGAACCGGCCACCATGGTGGGATCCTGACATTGCGCAGGCAAGAATTGACTGTCGTAGGTTGTTCAATGTTGCAAAGCGCCAAGCCAACTGGGCGGACTATAAGTCATCATTGAATAGGTTTAGAAACTTGGTTAGATCGGCGAAAAGGACTGCTTGGAGGAACTTCTGTAGCGGCGTGGAAGGATCCTCTGAGACGAACCGTTTACGTAAGGTAATGGCTTCTAGCCCGGTTGTTCCGACCTACGTCCGGAAATCGGATGGTAGTTGGACTACGAATAGTCAAGAAACACTGGAGGTGTTAATTGATACTCACTTTCCTGGAAACTCCCAATGGGGTATACGGGATCAAGCGTGGGAGGCGACTCCCATTCCTATGTCCATTCCATTGGACTATGACAGGATTAAATGGGCTATTGACAGCTTTGGCCCATATAAATCTCCGGGTATAATTCCGGCGGACCTGCAGAGGAATTCGACCCTGATAATACACTGGTTGCTGGCCATATATAGGGGATGCGCTAGATTTTCGTATCTCCCTGTGAAATGGACCCTGTGTAGAGTGGTCTTTATACCCAAGGGGGGTAAGGCTTCTCACACCGAGCCGAGGGACTACACACCGATCAGTCTTGCATCCTTTCTTCTTAAGACTCTTAAGAGGGTTATCGATGTGCACTTGAGGATGACCATCCCAAGAGGTTTACTCTCTGCCTCTCAACATGCCTATACAAAGGGCAGGTCTGTTGAGACGGCTCTTCACTCTCTGGTTGGAACAATTGAGAGATCGCTCGAATTCAAGGAGTACACACTTGTGGCCTTTCTCGATATTGAGGGAGCCTTCAACAATGTCAACCCGGACTCTATTGTGACGTCCATGAGGAATCTGGGGATCGACGATGGCATATGTAGATTCGTGGACAATCTACTGAGGAATAGGGTAATTTGTTCTACAATAGGTGAAACCAGTGTTCAGAGACTGGTGAACAGGGGTACTCCCCAGGGGGGAGTTCTATCCCCACTATTGTGGAACCTGACTATGAACACCATATTGACAAAGTTGGACAACATGAGAATCAAAGCAGTGACGTATGCTGATGATGTTTCAGTGGCTATAACAGGGAGGCATTTGGGCGTAATGTCCCAGTGTATGGAGGCTGCCCTGAAGGTACTCAGCATCTGGAGTGCATCATGCGGCCTGGGTGTAAATCCGTCTAAGACGCAACTGGTACTCTTTACGAGGAAGTATAGGACCGAGGACTTTAGGCTTCCGAGGTTAAACGGAACTGAGCTTCAGATATCTCGCAGTGCCAAGTATCTGGGCGTGGTTCTGGATATATCTGGATGTCATGGGGACTAAATGTCCGAATGAGAGTGGAGAAGGCAATAGTTGCCATATATGCGTGTAGGGGTGCAATAGGCAGAAACTGGGGTATGAGCCCGAGGTGTGTCAATTGGATCTTTGAGGCAGTGGTAAAGCCGACCCTGTACTATGGGGTCGTTGTATGGTGGACTGCATTGGATAAGGGCATACACCGCGCGATGCTTGAGAAAGTATACAGACTTGTCGCGTTAATGATCACGGGATCAATGCGATCTACTCCCACGAAGGCGCTGTTTACGCTCCCGGTGGATGGAGTGGACTACTGCACCACGGTGCCGTTCTTTGGTGCGGGGTTTGTGACACGAGTGGCGCACGGAAACGTGCTCCTGGATACTTCCCGCGAACCGACCCTAGGGGTCTATACTGATGGTTCGAGGAAAGGTGAGAGGGTTGGCGGAGGTTTCTTTATAGAGGAACTGGATGTGAAGGTTTCCTATCGTCTGCCGGATGGATGTAGTGTCCTGCAGGCGGAAATCTCGGCTATAAGCCGGGCGGCAAACTGGCTGAGGTATCATCGCATATCGGGAGATATACGTATATTTACTGACGCAAGGCTGCCCTTGCTTCCCTGGCGGGTGTCTACACGACATCTAGGTTGACTGTAGAATGTCGGGTGTCTTTGGATGAGATTGCGAAACATTCAAGGGTAACGCCTATATGGATACCTGGTCACTCGGAGTGCCCGGGCAATCTAGTAGCAGATGGGCTGGCCAGACAAGGTGGTCGCATGGATGACGGTTTCATCGATCAATTTGTTGGTCTTCCAATGGCTCACTGTAAACTACTCATCGGGCGCGAGTCTTATAGAATTGCGCAGATGCGGTGGACCTGTGAGCCTACCTGCTTGATATCCAGGATCTTTTGGCCTGGATATGATGAACGGAGAACTGGCTCTCTACTTGGGTTCAGCATGAACCATATTAGGACGGTGATATCGGTTTTGACTGGACACTGGCCGGTGGGGACTCATGCTGGAAGAATGGGTCTGGAATTTAACGACTACTGTAGGAGTTGTCAGAACGAGGAGGAAGAGGAGACTGTGCTTCACTTCCTTTGACATTGCCCTGGACTGCGGGGCATTAGGGAAGAATACCTGGGGGGACCGGTGTTTTCCTGTTTGGGGGATCTGTCCGGGATGGAACTAAAATCGCTCCTTCTCTTCACTAGGAAGACGAAGTGGTTGGAACTTGCAGTGACGCCATCTGAGTAACTGCTCCAAGGGATGGGCATTGGTGCCGGGTATCACAAAGGGACCAATTGGGGACCCAAGTGATCTGTCTTTTGATAGCTGCCCATGGAACCTAACCTAACCTATGGTGATGGGTATCAGTGTTGCCAAAACTTGGTGACCAAAAATGGCTAAATTTACGGAAAAAAATGGCTAAAAAGTGGCTTAAATGGGCTTAAAAAATGACTAAAAGCTTCTTAAAAAAGAACACATTAAAATTCAATAACAAAACAGAAATAATTCATTTAAAGTTGTTTACGATGAAATTGTAAGTAAAGATCAATTTCTTAAATAAGAATAAACGTAAATTAATATATTTACAGATATTTAAAAAATTAAATCATCGATAAATTCGATGTCGTTATTGTTCATCTCATGGGAATCACTCGTGCCTATTAGTTTTAAATAATTTTAAGGTAAATCATAATCACGACAACATTTACCCAACCTTTTGAGTCCAGATCTACAACAAAAACAAGCAAAACAGTATAGTCGGTCAACCCCTACACCACATTAGAACCTATGTACCAAATTTTATTAAAATATCTGCAAATTTGTGACTTGTACTTTGCGCACAAGGTTTACATGGACAGCCAGCCAGCCCGACAAACATCGTTAATTCGACTCAGAAAGTGACTCTGAGTCTATCGGTATACGTAAAGGTTGGCTTAGGACCAATATTTTAAGCATCAGCACAAACGCATAGTACCTTCTCCTTGGTATAAATATTTTGTTGTTATGGTAAAAATATTAAACTAATTGATAAAAAACCTTTTTCTCAAATTACTTTTAGCGATGATTACTTGGCTAAATACCCTCTCTTCTTCATCATTAGACCATGGAAGTGAGAGAAACTTTATAGTCAATTCGGAAATTTCTAAAAAAAATTGTTGCCGCCTGCATCTCTTTATTGAAATACTTGCAACCAGAAAGAAACACCAATGTTTGTGTTGATCCATTTTATAAATTTAATATTGGAATACTGTTCCTTTATTTTGAAAGATGTTTCATCATCAACATTTGTAAAAGTTGTGATTTAAATTTTTTTTTTTTTTTTTATTTATTTAATCTATCAGTATTACAGTTTTAAAATAAATATATATTTAATATCTACAATATTCGAGATTTTACTAAAAGTATTGCAACAAATAAATTACTTATATATTTTTACACTAAAACACATTTTAAAATATATTTGTACATATTTAGGTAAAAAGATAGGAAAAAACCATTGAGTTATCAAAGAAATTTTACTATTAACTCTTTCTCACATCTTCTTTTCAGAAGTTGCAGAAAATAAGATAATTTTACAAATTTCTTATTAAATCAAATCTTGAAGACCTGATCCTGTCTTCGAATCTTGTTGTTACCTTATTAATAACGTGTTTTAACAATTCTTGCTTGTAGTTGGTATGCAACAAAGTGGTAGAAAATTTTCTCGGGAGGTTAAATATAATCTTTAAGTTTTTATTTTGGATAACCTGCAACTTTTTAAGATAAGTTTTGGCGCATTTGGTTGACCAAACCTGGCAGCCGTATGTCATTATTGGTCGTATACACATACGATATAATAAAATTTTATTTTTACGATTCAGTTTCGATTTTCGATTTAGCAGTGGGAAAAGAGCTCTTCCGCATTTTAGTGCTTTGTCTCCCGCTTGAAAAATATGCTGCTTAAACGTCAGCTTTTTGTCAAGGACAACTCCCAGGTATTTGACTGTGTCGAGTAATGGAATTTCAGTTCCCTGCATACAAAGTGTAATTTGCGGAATTCTTTTTGGCGATTTATTAAATGGAAAAATCGTTGCCTGAGTTTTTCCCTGATTTATTTTAATTTTCCATTTGTTAAAATATTTTTCGGCATTAATTAGAGCATTTTTCATATTTTTAACTATTGCATTCGAGAGTTTTCCACTTGTTATCAATGCAGTATCATCTGCGTAAAAGGCTGAAGTTTGATTTCTTAGTGCTTTGAAGTCTGAAGTGTATATAGAGTACAAAGTTGGTGACAGAATTGAACCTTGGGGAACACCAGCAGGGACGGGGCTTTTTGTAGATTTTTCAGTATCTACATTTACCACAAAGTATCTTTCAGATAAAAAACTTTTTATAATTTTTTGTAAATATATAGGGTAACCAAATTTATTAAGTTTGAAGATAATTCCATTGTGCCATATGGAATCAAAAGCTTTCTCTATATCCAGGAAAACTATTCCGGTACTTTTACGATAATTTTTATTTGTAGTTATTATGTTTACAAGTCTTTTCACTTGATGTATCGTTGAGTGTTCTTTCCTAAACCCAAACTGTTCTTTGCTTAAAATACTGTTCTGTTCTGTAAATTCGTTTAATCGATTTAGTATGATATTTTCAAAAATTTTGTCCAGACCATTTAACATACTTATAGGACGATAGCTTTTGGGTGATTTTTTATCTTTTCCTGGTTTGGCTATTGGTATTACTTTAGCAATTTTAAATTGCTTTGGAAAATAACCATGTTTTAAGCACCAATTAAAAATCTTGGTAACGATACTTACAAATTCATTTGACATTTTTTTTATAATTATCGGTTTTATACCATCTATACCAGGTGCTTTTTTATTTCTTTGTTTATTAATGAAAAATTTAACTTCCTCCACTGTTGTCATCACACCAGCTACACCTTCAGGAATAGGTTGTAAGTCTAACCAATGAGTGTGCTTTGCTACCATGCGATCAGCGCTCGACGATAGATTATCAGTAATTTGGTGAGATCTTTCAAAAACATCAGCGATAATATTTGCTTTTCTTTCATTATTATGCACTTCAGCGCCATCTATTGACAAAACTCCTACAACTGATTTGTTTCCCCTAATTGCTCTATTTAGTTGCCAGAACTTTTTATTGCCGGGTGGCAGCCTTTGAATAAATTTGTTCCAGTTGTCATTTCTGTCATTTGCCACATGGTAATTAATCAAAATATTCAGCTGTTTTAGAACCGATATTAAGTAAGGTCTGTCTGAGACGTTGGTTGTTCTTTGCAATTTTCGTACATACCTTTTTCTTTGTCCAATAAGGTATAAAGTTAATTGAGATATTTTTCTTTGCCAGACTTGCTTCTCAACAATGACAGAAGATAGACTGTTCTATCTTAATTTGCCTCACAAGGAATTCATAAATTTCTTATTTAAAAAGATTAATTTATTTTAATTTATATTGAACTGATCTTATATTTTATTTAACTTTATTTCTGAGTTTTTTTTTTATTATAAAATACACATATTGTTTTTAATAAACTTTTAAAAACAATTTTTTTTACTTTTTTGTATCATAAAAAATCCCCCCCCCCCCCTAGGGTTCAAGCTGGATCCGCGCCTGGGCCCCATATAAACCCTAATCCCGGAAAACAGTTTAGTACGCCTAAAACAGCGAAAGGCAGATAGAGAACATTGAATAAATGAGAGTAAATTAGTGGATTTACACTTAGAGAAATTATTGAAAAGTTTTTCAAACAGTATGTTAATATGCAATACAATAAAGGAGTTCATTAAAAAATATTATTATATAATTCATCAAGTTTTAATTAACGGTAAAAAATATATTTATATACATATGGTCACATGAAATCGAAAATGCCGTGAGCGAAAACTTCAAAATGTGTACAATAGGTATGTAAATACGCAAAAAAAAAGGAATTCAGTAAAAAACTTGAATGCCGAAAAGTTTTAAAAACAAGCTGAAAAAAACATACATTGATCACAACACAATAAATATATTGTCAGTGTATCACTACGAAATTGCAAAATTTGCCAAAATAACAACATGTTAACTCGAAATTAACTTTGCTTTAAAAATACCTGGCAAACGAACAGAAACAACGGTTCACGCCACTTGTTCAAAAATATCCGTAAACCGATCATATTGGATGCAAAGCTTGATGTTTTAAGTCGGCTTGAAGCAGGTCAGAAAAAATAATGAAATAGGAAAAGCTTTAGGCCAAGCTGCGTTAACTGTTTGTACAATTAAGAACTATCAAAATAATATAAGAAATAGTATACAAAGAGTAACATCTTTAACTGCAAAAAATGTTTCAAAACAAAGAAGTGCGGTAATGGAGGATATGGAACGGATGCTAAGTGTATGGATAGACCACCAATCCCAACAAAATATTGCGATAAGCACCACTATTATACAAGAAAAAGCCAGGAACCTTCACCAGTATTTAATAACAAAAAATGGGGAAGAATCTCAGACAGGACAGTTTTTAGCTAGCAAAGGTTGGTTTGATAGATTTAAAAACGTCATTCCTTACATAATATAAAAATGTCCGGTGATGCAGCAAGTGCGGATGTAGAGGCGGCAAAAAATATTCTGCAATATACCCCGCAGCAAGTTTACAATGTTGACGAAACAGGTCTGTTTTGGAAAAGAATGCCATCTAGAACATTCATTTCCAAACAAGAAAAATCTGCTTCAGGATTTAAGGCAGCTAAACACCGTATTACGATTTTATTTGGAGGGAATGCTGCAGGAGATAAAAAATTAAAGCCCATGCTTATTTATCATGCGGAAAATCCACGAGCCTTTAAAAGTTGCAACAAATCAGAACTTGGTGTCATCTGGCGGTCAAATAAAAAAAGGGTGGATGAGAGCACAACTTCTTGAACATAGACTATGAATAGACTCGACCATAGACTATGTCTGTGTTTTTGAAGACTGGTTGAATAATTTTTTTGCAAGTTCTGTGAGAAAATTTAATTCGGAGCAAAATATTTCAAACAATGCATTGCCCAATATATTTATAAACAGTGTTGCCAAAACTTGGTGACCAAAAATGGCTAAATTTACGGAAAAAAATGGCTAAAAAATGGCTAAAAATGGGCTAAAAAATGGCTAAAAGCTTTTTTAAATAAAAACACATTAAAATTCAATAACAAAACAGAAATAATTCATTCAAAGTTGTTTACGATGAAATTGTAAGTTAAGAGCACTTTGTTGAATAAGAATAAACGTTAAATAATATTTTGATAGATATTTAAAAAATTAAATCATCGATAAATTCGATGACGTTATTTTTCATCTCAAAGGAATCACTCGTTTTAAAAAATTTGAAGGTTAGTCATAATCACGACAACATTCACCCAACCGTTTGAGTCCAGATCTACAATAAAAAACACGTAAGAAAGTACCCCGACTATATGATACCCTACACCACATTAGAACCTTTGTACCAAATTTTATCAAATAATCTCCAAAATGACGACCTGTACTTTACGCACAAGGTTTACATGGACAGCCATCCAGCAGGACAAACATTTATTGGGCTCAGAAAGTGATTCTGAGTCAATCGGCATGCTTAAAGGTGGGCTTAGGACCAATATTTTAAGGTGTTACAAACATCAGCACAAACGCATAGTTTATATTTTATTGTTATGTTGAAAATATTTACCTAACTGATAAAATCGAATTACCGGTTGCTAAAAGTAACCCATTTCTCAAATTACTTTTAACGATGATTACTTGACTAAATACCCTCTCTACTTCAGCATTAGACCATGGAAGTGAGAGCAACTTTTTAGGCAATTCTGAAATTTCTAAAAAAATGTTGTTGCCGTCTGTATCTCTTTATTGAAATACTTGCAACCAGAAAGAAACACCGATGTTTGTGTTGATCCATTTTATAAATTTAATATTGGAATACTGTTCCTTTATTTTGAAAAATGTTTCATCATCATAGTTTATAGCGATTTGCAACATTTGTAAAAGTTGTGATTTAAATTAAGACGTTTTGATTGTTAAAAATTTTTATTTTACTTTTATAAATTTTTATAATAAAATAAAAATTATTCTTTTTAAAGAAAAACGGCAAAAAAAATTTTATGGCTAAACAATTGAAAAAATTTAATGGCTAAGCAGGGTGAAAAATGGCTAAATCTAGCCACTAAATGGCTAAATTGGCAACACTGATGGGTATATAAGATTCGGCATAGCCGAATAAAGCCCTCTTACTTGTTTTTTTTTTTTTCTAAGTACCGTTTTTTAGATAACGGTACTTTTGTGTTTTTAGAGCGTTTTTCGTGTTCAGGAGGTCCCAATTAACTTATCTAGGCATGTGGCGTTCTTGGTATTTTTCCAAATTAAAAATTTGTAAAGAAAAAACTCAAGATCTGCTTCGCCGCCGAGAAACAACCAACGGGCTAGTCATCAGTCATCACAGGATTCGCCGTTAAGTATGGAGGGAGTGCTACCTTTCGCATCTGAGGACTCGATAATAAATTTAGTAGTGCCAAAGAGAAACAAAAGTATAACGACATTTGGCTACATCGATGGTAAAAAGCGTATTTTGACTATCGACACTGGTGCAGGATTCTCGATAATAAGGCCTGACTTGGTTAAGGGAGCTGTCGAACCACTTAGCGGGGTGTGCTTGTGAACAGCTACAGGTGAGCCTGCTACTGTCTATGGGAAAACACGTGTGGTGTTAAGAATTGCCGATATTGTCACTTTTCATGAGCTTATTGTGGCCGACATTGTAGACGAAGTACTGATTGGCGCAGATTTTATGATAAGTCATAATATAAATCTGAATATGGGAAAGCAAATTATGTATTTGTGTGATTATGAAATACCCCTGGATGTTGGGTATGAAAATGAGGCTCGTGGGGGACAGCCTCTCGCATGTACTCGTCAGGAATCGTCAGCTCACAGAAAAGTTGAAAAACGAGAAAAAGTGGTTGTTCATGTAAGACTGCTTAGCAGTTTGGAAGCCAGGCACTGTACAGAGGCAGATAGGAGGGAATGCGTTAGTGAAGGGCGCTGGTTGCAGGTAGAGCCCAGTAAAGATTGGATAACGGCGCAAAGAAGAGAGCCCGTATCAGCCAAGGTTATAAGAACCAATAGTATAGGTGGAAGACAAAATTTTAAGGGAAACTGCCCAAAGCGTGTGGCAGCCAGGAGCACAGCAAACAGAGGTTGTGCGTCGCTTCCGCAGTGCAATTGTAATGCACTACCTATACCAGAAGTAAGCAGGTATCTTCGCTTGTGTGTAGAAATACTTACGACCATAGAAAGTCCGTGCGTAGCCGTAGTAAGTTGTGCAGATATGATCGGCCGGTGAATTCCGAAGGATCTAAGGAGGGCCAGTTAGTTTTTCCAAGGAATGAACAACTAAGGGTCTAAACACAATGTTTGCGGTGCGGTGCGATTTCTCGTTGCGGGAAAGAAAAATAAACATAATACAACGGACGACGGCGACGGCAATAGTTGTCATTTTTTGTTTAAATTTTTATTAATTTATTTGTGAATACATTTTTATCATGTTGTTTGTTTTCAATAATGTTGTGAACAAAGCCAATTATTCAAAAACTATGGCAACATCAAAATGAGAACGAGTATCAAAAATTGAGAGACAAGGCGAATTAAATTCGCTTTGTTGAGAGAGAAAGAAAGTCCGCAATGAAAATAAAAAAGATTTTAATTTTATGTCGTTCCGCACTGCGGTTTTTTACTTCAAAATCGTATGAAAAACCGCACCGCAATAAAATATCGTTACATTGTGTTTGGACTCTAAAGAAGGATAAGTTGCCAAGTTAGTTAAGAATTAGTTGTAATTATTAGTTGTCCTGTATTCATAAGTAATTTTACTAGTTTACATTGTTATTAAAAATTGTTATAATTTAGTACACTTCAATCCCAACGTGCAGAAAGCCCTAGAAATTACCGTTAAAAAAGCTTCAGTATAAGAGGTAAAATTATGTAAACAAAAGTGCTGCCATAAATCAACTTAGTGTGGTGAATAGTAAAGCCTCGAACCTTCGAAAAACATTTCGAATGTTCTAGACAACCAAATTGCAGTATAAATACTAGCGGCAACTAGCGTAAGGAGATCATTCTAAGTTCAGACTTTGTCAATAACGTATAAAGTGAAGAAAATTATAGTGAGTTGTGAATAAAAGCTTTAAATTACGGTTGTTAAAGTTACTTGGTACTAAATTAAGTTGTGTAAATTATAAACAGTGTTTAAAGTGTTTGTGTTTTATTTATTTTATTAAAGTTGCAATAAAGAACTCGAAACGGTTTATTATAAAGGAAATAAACCAAAACGTTATTGAAAGGCAGTAACGTAACAATATTTTAACACTCATAAAATTATTACAGTAATTGATTGTTCCGATGTGTCCCTTTGTTCCTTATAGGAACCACAGGACATAATAATAATAATAATATGTAAATTGATTGTAAGTTATTAAATTCGTTTTTCGTACTAATAAAATTGAATAAAAATATAGTTAGTTTTTAAATAACTTTGTTTTTAACATTTATGTTTGTTATTCAAAAAACAAATTAGCACAAAAAATAAATTTTTTTCGCACATATAATGTTGTGTAGTTTGATTTTTTTGTCGTTTAAAATATATTTTTAAAAAGCAACCATAGTATAATAAGTACCAGGTATGTTCATTAGAGACAGTTTTCATTATTTACCCATGTAATGTCAAATTAATTTATTTGATTTTTGACGCTTGTTTTAATTATTTCCATATTTTCTTTTGTTTGACGTTATATGGGTTTTGAAATTGAGAACAAAATTTCTAATGACTATACCTTGTACTTATTGTACCATGAAAGCAACAACTATTAAATTTTACGGAATATGCTGTTTAATAAATAAAAATTTTAAAATTAATATGAAATTCAGTTATTTTAAAGTAAAAATTTATTTAAAATTAAGTGTAAAAATGTATTTTAAACTAAATACAATCTAATGCAAATAACAGTCTCGAACGTTTCCGTCTTTGGTCATCTACTAACAATTTTTGCATAAATATTTCCAAAACGAGGGCTATAGTCTTTGGGAATCAGATAAGTAATTTTAATATTTTTATTGGTAATGAGAGAATTGATTTTGTTGACCAGTTAAGATGCCTTGGCGTATTAATTGATAATCGGCTTACTTTTTCTGATCATATCGACCATATATATTTCAGAGTATCAGGGATTTTGCGAGGGATATATTCAAATAACCTTTACCTACCGTATTGTATTAAAAGAAAAATTGCTTATGCTTTACTGATGCCGCATATTTTGTATGGTCTCGAGATTGTGTCTGGTACTTTAGCTCTCCAAACTGTTAGATTAAACCGAATTTTGAACACTGTTGTTAGATATGTTTATAATGTTAGAAGAAGAATGCATATTTCTGGCTATGTGAGAACATTTCTTGGATGTAGCTTTAAACACTTTGTTTTACACCGCAATATACTTTTTTTCTACAGGGTTCTTAGAAATGGTTATCCTACTCAGCTTTGCTCTGAATTTCAGTTTACCCACTCTACAAGAAATCCACAAATTGTTATTCCCAGGATAAGATGTAGCTGTTTCGAGAGGTCTTTTCTTGTAAGGGTAGCTCGATGTTGGAATTGTTTGCCTAGAGATCTTCGCTTATTTTCCCACTCAAATAATGCTTTTCGTTTAAAACTGTTGACATACTTTTCTTTTCGTTGAGCTTTATACTTATTTAAGTATCTCATAACATTTTTTCAAATTAAATTGACATATTTAAGTGTGAACAATTACTTCGCAATATTCATACTTCTGGTTTTTATAAACGCATATTAGATCTTACTGAGCTATCCACTTTGGGGCCTGGTTATTATTGTTATTATTGTTATTTTATTACTAATATTGTATTAGGCTGGGGAGCCAACTCGTAAATAATTTTAAATAATAGTTATATTGTATGTATAAATTTATTTTTTTTTTTTATTAAATGTGCTTTAATTCAGAATATGGATTTACAATTGTAATATATAATTTTTGGCCTCCTAGGCTTTTTATATTACTTGGATGAAATAAATAAATAAATAAATAAAATAGCCCACAAAAAAAATAAATTTTCAGTTCTTTAAAATTAATTTTCTTTTTGAATATAGCTTAATAATATTTTGATTGTATGAATCTTTTTTATAAAAATTTTTTTTTTGTAGTAAATCGCATCATTTCTGCTGGCGAATATATTCAAGAAGTGCCTCAGTAGGAGGTATCTGCCTAGGGGGTGGAGAGAGGTTAGGGTGATTTTTATACCCAAGACTGGAAAGGCAGGCCACTCGAAACCGGGGGATTTTAGACCTATTAGTTTGTCTTCTTTTTTGTTGAAGACTCTTGAGAGGCTAATAGATTACTATATTAGGAGTAATATTGAGACACGCCTTATTAGGGTTGCCATTTTTGAAATTAGAAAAATCAGTACATCGTAAGAAAAATACCAGTACATTCGAAAAAAAACCAGTACACAAAGTTTGACCCAACATTTTATTGAATTCATTAGTTTTAGAAAATTATACATTAAAAATAATTAATTTTTCTATTTTTTAAGGCAAGAACTTAACAAAATACATATAATAAAAACATCACGTCAAATTATTAAAAATAGATAGAAATAATGTCATTGATCGGCAATTTGTTGTAAATGCACAAAAAATTCAAAATTCATACAAATTATTGTCAATATAATGAGGGTATTCACGAGGTCTCCTATCAAGTCATATTGTTATAGGTTATAATTTTAAATCCACTTAAAATTTTTTGTTTTTGAATTTCAAATTTATTATTTTAAGAAATTTTTTTAACGTCAACCCCAACAATTTTTGATTATGACTTATAAAAATGTGACTGGATAGGAGACCTTGTGAATACCCTAAATAAATTTTTTTTATTAAAAATAAAAAAAATATTTGTTAAATAATTAAAAAATTTATGAATTAAATTACCTTTACAAAACCAAAAAACAACTGATAGAAGAGATTCAGAAAAAACAAAATAAAAAAATATCACATGAAAGCATTTTACAAAATGTGAATTCAATTCCCAGAATATTGAAATGTTATTAAAAAAAGAATGATATAAAAATAAAAATCAACACTAGAAGTATTTATTATTTTTTTGGACATTGTTAAAAATATGTCTCATGCCATTTTCAGTCTTTACAAAATTATAAAATTCGTTACAACTGTACCCAAAATTAGTTTTGATTACTAATTCACCCTCCAAATTATCTATTAACTTGTTTCTTTCTTTTCTCCAGTGAGAAAACATTAAGCTAAAGATTCTTTCAGTATCAGCATTTGAGTGTGGGGTAAAAAATATAAAATTACAAAAAAACAAATCAAAAGTAATAAGGGAAGTAAACCAGTTTTAAACAAGTAAAATTATTTGGAGGCAAAATTAAAAAAAAAACAGTACATTTGCGTACTGATTTGGGTGCTATGCATAAACCAGTACATTGAATAAAAACCAGTACGTGTACTGGTAAAATCAGTACGAATGGCAACCCTACGCCTTATAAGCAACGCTCAACATGCTTACCTGAAGGGTAAATCTGTCGAGAGCGCGTTACATGAGGTGGTGGGTTATATTGAGCACGGTCTGAGGCATAGGGAATATACTCTGGCCGCGTTTCTGGATATAGAAGGAGCCTTTAATAACATTAGGATTGAGGCGATTAGAGATTCGTTGTTGGAGTTGGGAGTTGAGGACTTTCTGGTAGAGTGGATAGTCTGCATGCTTGGCAGTAGGATTATAAACTCGAGCCTGGGGGATCATGTGATAAGGAGTAGGGTTACCAGGGGGACACCACAAGGGGGGTTCTATCACCCCTACTGTGGTTGCTTGCGGTCAACGGGATTCTTAGATCATTTGATTCCATGGGCAGGAAGATTGTTGCCTATGCGGACGACATAGTTCTGCTGGTCAGGGGAAAGTTTCTGTCCACGATCAGGGAAATTATGCAGGTAATGCTGGGCGAACTCTCGGCATGGGCAAAGGATAGAGGACTGGGTGTTAACCCTGTGAAGACTGAGCTGGTGTTATTTACCAGAAGGTAAATAGAGGGATTTGGGGGGCCAGTGCTAGATGGCGTCGAGTTACCGCTATCGGGCGGAGCAAAGTATTTGGGTAACTTTCTGGACTGCAAACTGTCTTGGAAGAGAAATACTCAGGAGACGATGAGAAGGGGACTCAATGCATACTACACATGCAGGAACTCCATTGGTAAGAACTGGGGTCTGAGGCCGGATATGGTAAACTGGATTTACACATCGGTTGTTAGGCCTATACTTACCTATGGATGCACTGTCTGGTGGGGTGCGTTGGGAGTGGATAGCTATAGGAAGATGCTCAGCAAGGTTCAAAGAAGTGCATCTCTTGGCATTACAGGCGCTAGGAGGAGCACTCCGCAGGCAGCGCTGGACATCCTACTATATCTGTCCCCTATTGAACATTATGTGACGAGTGTGGCCGCTAGGAACTTACTTAGACTTTATGAGTCTTCTTTAGTTAGGCCTAGGCGGGATGATCACACGAGAATTTTGTACGAGATGGGTCTGCTTGGTCAGGGTAATACTCTTGAGGGTATTTCGGATCATAAAACTATGACCCTGGACTTTGGTGCAACACCAACGGTGGACTTCCCGGATAGGGAAAATTGGAGTGGGTCCAACGGACTGTTTGAGGGGTGGGCAGTATTTACGGATGGACCCAAGATGGAAACCGGCACTGGTGCCAGTGTATATATTGCGGACACCGATGTGAAAAGGTCATTCAGACTCCCCGATGAGTGCAGTGTCTTCCAGGCTGAGATCCTAGAGATCTGGAGGGCGACGGAGGTGACACTGGAACACATCGTGGGTGGATCTGTGGTGACAATTTACGTCGATAGTCAGGCTGCGCTTAGGGCATTGACAAATTATACGGTGCGATCGCGCCTGGTCGCTAGGTGTAGAAATGCTCTTAGGAAACTCATGGAGGCATTCAATGTAAGGCTGTGTTGGGTACCCGGACACTGCATGGTTGATGGAAATGAGGTGGCGGACGAACTGGCGAGAGCGGGTTCGAATCTGGACTTAGTGGTAAGGGACAGGGGGGTAAAGCCTTCCCTATGTTACTACTTTGGTGTGATAAGGGAAAAGTTCCGTGATGACGTTAACCGATCCTGGGGGGACAGAGTGGATTGCAGGGTGTCTAGGGCACTATGGCCCAGATTGGACGCGGGGGCAACCAGGGTTCTACTGGGATTGGATATGGGTGGTCTTAGAACGCTTATAGGGTCATGACGGGTCATTGTCCTGTTAGGGCCTTTACGGGAAAATGGGACAACACCATACCGGACTTCTGCAGATTATGCGATGAATTAGAGGAGCTGGAGACAGTCGAGCATGTACTATGCCATTGTCCTAGGATGCAGGGTCTCAGACAGAAGTGGCTGGGAGAAAGGTTTCACGACGAACTGGGGTGCATCGCTGGATGTAATCCGGCTGATCTACTAGGGTTTGTCAGGGAAATAGTGCGGTTGTTTCTGTTGAGGGGACTGTAGAGAGGGAAATTGTTTTTCACATCACCTACTAATTTTCTGGATTTCATCCATCCTATACTTCTTTTCTTTACTTTTCTCTTTTCTACATTCTTTCTTTTTATCGAAGGGATTCACAATGGACCGTACCGGTCTCCGGGTGGAAGTGTGCCCTTGGGCACATAACCCTTCTTACCTAACCTAACCTAACCTAAAATCCTTTTTTACCTAGTTATTTTTGTATGCACTTGCATGGACATTTGTTTATTTAGCAATACTTATGGCGCCAACATTAACGCTGTAAAATAATTGTAAACAACATTTGAGACAATTGATGTGAATATGTACGCATACCTAAGTACATATGTGAAGATCCTTTTTATGGGAATTTTTTACTTGTGCCTTGTATATTTGAAGAAAGAAAAAAAACATTTTTAAGACTGCTCTTGTTTTTTATAAATAAAAATTTTTCAGTTAAAGAACTGTTCATACATTTAAGGTAATTTTTTTTTCTTGACTATTTTTATGATCAATATTTATGGCACCAAACTCTTTCAGATGAAATATCATTCATAAAAAACCCAAAAGCAACAAATTCGCAGAAACTTAAGGCATTTTCGGTTGACTTCAATCATTATGCATTTTAAGTGATCATTTAACATTTGATTGAGAAGAAAGTAAGATGCCGCGCCCTAAAAATAACTTTTTGCACGATTATTATAGTTTAATCGATGAAAGTGACGCATTTTGTGTTAATGGAAGTTGTGGAAAAAAAATAAATAATCATACCGGAAATCTAGAAAGACATTTAAAACGGTTCCACCCTACTTTATGTTCAGATCATGTTGCAATAAAGTGTGCAAATAAAAATAACAGCGTTTTGAAAAATATAAGTGCGGAGGGGCCATGCACCAGTACAAAATCAAAGTCATTTTCCGATTATCTGCAACATTTGGATCCTAATACATCTACAGCAGACTCAAAACTTTCTGATATAGAAAATAACTTTATGTTGTATGAGCGGGAAACGAGATTGCCTTTAAATTCTAACATCTTAGAATATTGGTCCAAAAGTAATTATTCTTTGTCGAAGATAGCTGAAGTAATTTTGGCAGTACCATCCACACAAGTCAGCGTTGAACGAATTTTTTATCCTTAAAATACATACTATCCGACCAGCGTAATAGGCTTTCAGCTTTAAACGTGGAACATATATTAATGGTAAAATCAAACGCAGTTTTCAATTACGAAAATTAACAAAATAAAATGAAATAACAATGAAATAGATCTGTGATAAGTTATTCATTATTTGCTTGTATTGCCTTGAGAAAACATAATACATTTTTCATTGCAAATAATAAATTTGTATCATACTTATAAAACGTTAATATTGTTTTATTTTGGCTTGACATTTCTAAATTTTTAAGTTTAAAGATATTCGCAGAATAGTTATTCGTAAAATAACTATATATTTATTAAAATAAAAACGAATTAAATAATCCACAAGCAATTATCGTAATAATTTTATGAGTGTAAAAATAATTTTTTTTCTGCAAATAAACTCGAATAACGTATAGCACAACAACAATTTTCGACGCTTCATTTACCACTTACAAATGTGCACAAACAATTAGCTAGCTGGAAAAGTCAAAATAGTTTCTTATTCAGGCCTTATTAAAGGCCTGATTTGACATTTTTTTTATTCAATTACCATTCTGATCAAGGCGAATTGACTAGAAGGTGGGGTCAAGTCAACATATGGTTATTTTTTTCTGTGGTGTAGTTGTCAAATATTGTATACAAACTACAGTTTTTTATGTAAACAAACCTTTTTTTTTACAATCGGACCACAGAAGCAGTGAATTCGCCTTGATTCTGATCTAACTGCTAAATAAGTTCTCTTAGAAGTCCGCAGCCTTTTATGAGAAGGGAGAAGAGAAGCACTAAGAGCTAAGCTAAATAGCTTTTTTTGCGCGTTATAAAATTAAAATTACAGAAAAAAGACAAAAACAGAATACAGAACGGTTAAATGAAAAAGAATAAATCATTTTAGTTGAGTTTAATACGTTAAAAAGAAGAGTTGTTTTACCTAAAAACAACTGCTAAAAAATGTTAAATAAAAGTTTAAAAATTAGAACATAAATGCACAATCAAAACTTAATTGTTTTCTGATTTTTAGTGTAAAAACCATTTTTACCTTAAAACCATCTGTTAATTATGTATAAAATATAATAAATATCCATTAAAAGTGCACAATTAAATTTCTATAACAAAGGGATTCGGCCATTTTTCGTAAATTTGTCTCGTTTTTTTTTAAATTTTGGCATAAAGTGAAAATTTTCATATCCCATGAATGGTTTTTAGAGCCAATGACTTGAAGCTCTTTTAAAATACATTTCTAAAAGACTCTTTAAGATTACCCTTATTCTAAGGCCTTTTGAAAACCATTCTCATATCATGAAATCCTTCTAAAAGCCATTAATTTAAATGAATTTTAGAATCTCAGTACTGAGGCCTTCTAGAAGGCATCTGTATAATCGCTTTTTCCCGCTGGGTATACATACATATTTAAATATACACATACTCTTAACACTTTACAACTGATAATTACTTGCAATATTCTTTTCTCTACTGCATAAAGCATTAGTACACTTTTGCATGTTTCTTATATTTCTGCACTCCTCTTATACAACTCGCTTTCAAAACATATTTTTGGCCTTTTTGATTTTATAAAAAAAAAAATTTCTTCTTTGCTTTAAAAAAAATACGTACACGCACGTTAATATACACTACTGTACATGTAAGTTTAAAGAAGTTATGTACGTTATCGTAGTGTTTGTGTGAGTAAGCTCACTCTCGCTGTGTACCGTATATGTTTGTGTACACATTCACATACACAAAAAAAATTTTATAGTTTGTGTGTTAGAAAAATACGTGTAAAGTGTACAGTTTTTTTTCGAACCCTGATTAATATGTTCTTATAAAAAGAATTAAATACTCTGCTAACTTTTTTCTTGAGCGTGGTTATACATTATGTTGCTTATGAAAATGATTGATCATTTTTAATTTTGTAAATAACTTGGTTTTTTTTTAGGTAGAAGTTTAAAATTTTATAAAAATATGTAACGTGAATCGTAATCAACAAAACAAGTCAATTTCAAATTTTCCAATAATACCTACATTGTTTTGCATTTAAACTAAGTGCCGGTTCACACCAGAGACCGGCTTTGTGCGATTGCAAAAAAATCGCATTTAATGAATACCAACAAATACACTCACTTTCGGTCATACAATCAAACTTGCGCAACTGCACACATTCGCTGATGGTTTGCAGTCATTCAAATAATGCACATCGTGCTTTGTTAGTCTAAATTTACACGTTTCATCTTTTGATGCTCAACTTCTTTTCAATTCCCTTTTAAAGATGCCAATATAATCACACGCAGCAACCGGTTTCAACTTTTTTCGGTTCAAAACAACAAAAATTTTAATAACAGCGAATCAAAGAGAAAAAGAAAAGAAAGAAATTACATGCAGACATCGTTGTGCATATACCAACGAATAAAAACACAAAGCGTACTGACCGAGTACAGGCATCTCCGTACTAACCCCCTTTCTTCTTTCTTCCCTCATCTAAAAACATAAGAGTTGAGCATTAAAAGATGAAACGTGTGAAAGCAGACTTATTTATACCATCGTTTAGCTTCGTTTTTTAATTAAGATGTTTGTGTGTTCGGTGCGACAATGATTGTTTTGGTAAAGAAAAAAAATACAAACAAAAAAGCCAGAAATCAAACAATCATTACTCATATAGGCATTCAGCAGTTGCTATGTAGTACAAGAAAAAAATTTAAATGAAACGCAAACGCACTAGGTACAAACAATTTCCATAGAAATAGAAGGCTGTTTTTATTTTTTATCATTTCTTAACAACAATGTATTGTTGTTGCTATTGTTGTTATTGCTGTTAATGTTAATGTAACAAAGCGACTCGTACTCATACCAATTTAGTTCGTCGTTGCCTCATCGAGTGGACAAAGACTACGTGAATGCAAAAGCATAAGAATGTTTGCCTTTTGACTTAGAGGAGTTTGTGTTATTGCGTGCGCCAACAATAAATGCAAACAAAGCACTTTCAATAAAAAACTCACACATGCACAAATCAAATGTGTACAAAACGATGTCAAAATTGCCAAAGTTGAACTTTGTTTTGCAGGCATAGAGTTAATGTTAATTTAAGCGTATGAATAAATCAACAAAAATAGTTGATTTTGCAGTTCTCTGGTTCACACACGTCAAGTTTGACTCGTCAAGTCTTGAGTTTTTAGGAGAGAGGGGAAAAGAAATGGCATTCTCTTTTTCCTTCTTTCCTAAAAGCTCAAGACTTGACGAGTCAAACTTGACGAGTGTGAACCGGCACTTACATATTAAACGAAAAAACTAAAGCTGCAAAACTATCGATAGTCGGCCCAATCGATAGTTTCGATAGTTAGCTCAAAAACTATCGATAGTCTCGAAAAGTTTTTATGTGCCACTTCTGCAGACACGGTAGTCAATGAAGATGATAAACAATTAAAACAGTTTTAACACTTTATAATTTTTTTATAATAAATTGCGAGCGCTTTCACTTTTTAGTCCTTAAAGAACGTTTACAGTTGTATTTTTAATAAACTTTTACTTATTTCACTCCGCCTTCTTTGGTTTTGGTAAGATATTTTACAAATTCAAACTTTCTATTTTAAGATAAGGCCTATCGAAATCGTGTTATTAGTAGATATGTTGGAATGTGTAGCAAGTTTAGTTATTAATTTACTCACTTCGCATTATTAGCAACAACAATTACACTGGGATAAAGCTTTATTTTTAGAAGGCCTTCCAGAAGCCTTTAAAAGAGATATAAGAAGGCTAAGCTTTGGTATCCAATGACACACCGTATAAATTAGAAATACAGTTGGAATGCGACTGGAAAACTTTGTCCCCAAAAAGGTCTTCTATAAGGCCTCTTTATTACTGCATTTTCTGGCTGTTAATAGTCGGGTAAGTCGCGTTTTTTTCCTAATGAGGAATTTAATTGTGAATTTTTTCAAATATTTCATATCTGACAAATTCACATATGAATTTTTTTATTTGCTCACTCCTCATGAGTGAGGAAATTCAAAATATTTTTTTCCTCAGCCTCATGAGGATGAAAAATCAGTAAAATTTTTAAATTTTCGCGCTCGTTCATGACTGAAAAATGAGTGAACGTTTCGGTACTCTGGTATAACCCATTTAGAAGCGCGGATTAGTTTGCAAAAATATGAGGTTTTAATAAGCATAGTAGGTATTTAATGAAGAGAAGTTTAAGTTAGCGAGGAATGGAAAGAAGTTTAAGTTAGCGAGGCCGGTGTTTGTTATACTATAAGAGGAGAAAATACTTATGCCCGGCCGAAGGCCGTCTATGCAGAGAAGCTATAGTTACCGAAGCTAGTGTTTGTTATACTAAAGAGGAGAAATACTTTGCTCCTGGCCGAAGGCCCTCTATGCAGATAAGCTAAAGTTAGCGAAGCCAGTCTTGGTTATACCATAGAAGAGAAAATCTTTGCGCCGGGCCGAAGGCCGTCTATTCAGAGAAGCTTTAGTTAGCGAAGCCGGTGTTTGTTATTTAATAAATTTTTATTTTTTCAATTTTATTAGAATTAACTACACAAGTATTTACTTAGTGCATTTCCGTACCATTTTGTAAAAACTGTAATGTGAGTTAAAGAGTAAAAAATTTGGATACATATACATTTTGAATACGTATTCCAAGAATAATTGTAATAAAAATGCCAATATTTTTTGGTAATTATGCGGGGTTAGCATTTAAACGAATACGCTTAACTACCTCGTTGAGGTAATTATAAGAATACGTTTAACTACCTCATTGAGGTAATTAAGAGAATACGTTTAAATTGAGGTAATAATACGTATTTATTTATAAGATGTATGAAAAAAAGTTAAGACATCGGAATTTTAACAAGTATCAGCTAAATCTAAAGAGATAGCAAAAAAAAACAATGGGTTTTACTGTCTTGAATTTCATTTGTAATGCTTTTTGAGATGTCCTGTCATTTCCTTCTAACAAAGGTGTACGCATACATACAAAATTATGATCAGGAAAACCGTAAATATGCAATTGCATTGTTTTTCTTGTGCGATCAATGAAGGCAGAATCAATATATTTATCCGTTTTAGAGCCTTTTATGAATATTGGTATCGATTTGTTTGTAAATAATTTGCATATTTTAGCTATTTAGTAAGCCGATCGAATCAGAAACACTTTTTAAAGTGATCCTTTCGTATCCGTCCGTCCATCTGGCTGATTGCCTGTCCATATAAACCTTGTGGGGAAAGTAAAGTACCAGTTTTTAGATAATTTGGTTAAATATGTATGGTTGAATCGGTTCAGATTTAACCATACAGCTTCCATTCAAAGACAAAATATCTCATATATTTGTGTGTATCTAGATAATCATGGCTATTCTAAAATACGCGCCGAAGAAGTGACATGTACATAAAAACAAAAACAAAATAGGAAACAAATTGATAAAAATTGTTTTTGTTCATCATACAAAATTTACAGTTTTTAAAATAGATAGAAACGCGTTATAACTCTCGCGTTAATTTGAGTTTAGAAGTGTATACCTAGATAACAAAAATTATTTTCGTAAATTTTGTTTTTGTTTTCATGTAAATGTGCACTCCTTCGACGCGTATTTTAGAATAGCCACGAGTATTTAGCAAAAATAACTCTTATGAGAATCTTAATAACATAAATAACTTTACTCGGGTGAGCCCAGAATAAAGTTTATTTTAAATATCAAATTGTGGAATATTTTGCTTTCAAATAAGCCATATTTTGTTTTTTGGACCCATTTTTTTTTAAATGTTTAGTGCATATTTTCAAAATACATACATATTAACATGTAAACTTGGTACTGAGGCAATTAAACGAATAAAATTAAGGTGTTATTTTGTTTTGGGAGTTCAATTTTTAAGGCAATTACCCGAAATGGGTAATTAAGCGTATGGCAATTAAGTGGATTTTTGGTTGAAAAATTGAAAAAAAAAAACGGGGATTAAAAACTCAAGGTAAATAAGCGTGAAAGTCATTTAAGCGTGGGGTAATCAACCGGTCTATAGGTACTGTATTCAGAAAGATCTACATATTGAAAAGCATTAAAAATATACCAATATCGGCTTTATACGTTCACAAATGTAGTCGAAAATCGTATATTTACATGATAACTTAAAAGATCCATAGTTTGAAAACTATGCGTTTGCGCCACTTTTTCACTGTATATATCGTCACCTGAAACGCAAAAGGCCCTAACAAACCAAAAATTAAAAATCAATTTTTTCATTGATTTTGATGTATTGAATCAACACATGTGTCCACAAAAAAATCTGAAATTGCATTTAAGGTGACGATATTCTTCCTATTTTTCAATTACCTATCACCCTAGTTACTGGTTTTTTATTTGGAGCTGCGTCAGTTAAATAAATTTGTTCCATTGTCTCTTATTCACGTGTTACATATATGTTTCTACACCACCACACATACATAGGTGCATACAACAAGCCAAGATATGAATACTTACTCTAAATCCTGCCAATAACTGAAGGGTGGTATTGAAATCGAACTCATTATAATGCAAATTATAAAAATAACAACTTATTTATTAAGATCCAATGCAAGGCGCATCCGCGTTGATCCAAAGTCTATAATAAAATGCTTAGGGATGAAACGATACGAGTAAATACAAGTACATATTCGATACTTTAATACAAGTACCAACTATTTTTGTAATCGATACTTAGACACCGAGTACCAAGTAGTATCGGTAAAAATACTCGGTATCGGTCAAAAGTAATCGCTTCACTTTAGCATTGACATTATTCTTAAACTGAAGCAGTGTTTTTTAATAGTAAAAAAAATTAACTACAATTAATGTTGAGAGAATTTCAACTAATTGTAGTGGGGAATGTAAGATGAGATAAACCCACTGTTTATTGTTGATGTGTTTTGTTTAAACTTTGATATTATTACAAGTAGAACTGTTGCTATAAGTCTTATACGCTTAACAGTTTTATTTGGTTTAATATCATTAGTTTTTCTAAAATCTTTATGGATGAAGTTTCCTGATGATCTGGCCTAAGCAACCAGTGAAATGCGCATAGGAATATCTTAACCCATCAACAATAAATTTCAAGTGTTTTTATCAATAATAAAAACTGGGAATTAACCACGAATAAAAAAATCTTTTGAAATTAAGATTTCAAATGATAAAAAAATGCTAAAAGAAAGTTGCATTCGTTTTACCAAAAACTTTTTTTACGATGTTAAAGCTAGGCTTTCTAGCAATTTGTAAATTTTACAAAACGTTTCACTTTTTAGCGTTGACAACATAATTATCGTAATAAAACCATGTATTTGCTTGCTGTAAACTTTTTTTTAAAAATGTAGACACTCAGGCCTGTTCTGCAAATCACTTTTACTCAAATCGCGTGATTTCAAATCACATGTGCCTACTAAAATCACACGTGTGATATTTTAGTGTCCCGTTTTTGTGTGTTTTGGAGTGATCTTCAATTACCGAAAGCACACCGAGAAACACAAAAACGGTATTACTTTCAGAACACCACAAAATCACGCTCGTGATTTCAAAAACACGTGATTTGAAATCACGTGATTTTCAGAACAGGCCCGACTGTTTCAAAAATAGAAAATGGCTTGGAAAATATTAGGAATTGTGAATGCAAAAATAAACAACGATTTTGAGTTATGTAAAAAAAACGTATTGAAACAAAAAAAGAGCAGTAACTTGATATAAACAAAGTGTTAATTAAAAATAGCTGACAGATAAAGTTTTTATAACGAGCGTTGTGTAACATGGCATTTTTCATGCGCTTTAGTTTTTAAACGCACGACACTCGTCTCCAAATAACCGTGTGTTGTGCACTTCTTCCTCTAGTGCTATTACAAAAAGGTTTGACTAAGTATCAGAAGGCTGTCATTAAGTTTTATAAACAATGGTCGGTCATTGCAAATTTTCGGTAATTGCAACAGGCTAAATTTTTTCGAGCTACGAAAATCGAGCTCGCACTTTATTACTTTTAAACTGTTTTATGGCCAATTTAAACTCATCTGATGATGATCCAAATGATTTATATAAAAAAAAAATGTTTATATAAAAATGTCATTTTTTTTATTATTTAATTTTAAATAAAAACGGTCACCCATCAACGCTGTAGCCTTTTTTTAAAATTTTGGAGGTATATAATATTCGCACAGCCGAATGCAACTTTTTGTGTGTTTAATTAAATTGTGAAAATGGTTTAGTGCTTTTTACGCTTCTGTTTGTTCGAAGTAGTGCTTTTTAGTGCCTTTTTAAAATTTTAAAGAGCTTTTTGCTCTCAAAAAGTTGACATCACTGATAGTGACTGACATTGTCGGAGTGCTAATTGAATTGTTTAGTACTAAACTACCTTATCTGCAAGAAAAGGATCATTTATAAATGCTTGTATTGTATGTATTATTCATCATTCGAACCGATACAAGTAAGTTCCGATACAAGTATGTATCGATACTTTTTTCCCGATACTAAGTAGGTATCGATGCTTTACGAGCGATACCACAACGAGTAAAAGTATCGATACCTTAAGGCCCAAATCAAGGCGAATTCATAAAGGTGACTGCATCATGAGATAGAGTTATGCTAGCTATCTCTTTTTTTGAAAAATTCTATGTATTTTGTTTTTGTAAAAAGTTAGAGTGAATGTCAAACTTATTTGTTGAAAATACATAACAGGAAATTTTTTTTGTTTATATAATATACACAATTTCTTCAGAAAGTAAATCTTTTTACTCTATTGATAATTCATTGTGGCTCCATTTATTTCTTACGCATTTTTAATTCCTTGTGTTTATATTTAATGTTCACTTTTTTTGTTTTAAAAAAGTTTTTTTCAAGTTTTTATATTTTTATTGAATTTTAAATTTGAATTAATTTTTTCACAAAATGTAAACAAAGCTTGACATTCAGTATACAAGACAAAAAAATAAACAATAAACAGATGATTTGAAAATGTCACCTTTATGAATTCGCCTTGGCCCAAATACACTGGTCAAAGGCTTGACATCAAGCTCGTGTACGTGTGCTTGACATTTGAACATACATTTGCTGGATGAGCTGTCAAGCATATATTTTCCATTTTATTTTGAAGTGACAACAACAGGAGCAAAAAATATTAAAATATAGATAAAAAGTGTTTAATTGTTGCTTTTTAATTAATAAAAACAAAAATTGAAGAAAAGAAGAAGAAAATTATTAATTAAAAAGTTTCCCATAATTCCATCATTGTTTTTTTTTCCTCCAAAGCATTTTTTTTTTCATCCGACATTTTTAGCGACTGTTCGGTTTGAAATCACGTTAAAAGTGTGTGGGTGCTTGATGAGTAACGCCAATACATTCATCAAAATCACTCGTCAAGCATGCTAAATATCTAAATTTTTTGATTTTCCATCAAGCATCGTCGGTGTCACACATACAAACTCATTTTCACTAATACTACCACAATGCTGGATGGGAATTTGACCAATGTATTTGGGCCTTTACAGTGCAGCCACACGGTCAAGTTGTTCTTGATAGTCTTTTACATATACTGTTTGTCAAAATTTCCAAAAATTGATAGTTGTGACGTAGGCTGCATTCAATTTTTGAGCAATTTACTTTCAAGATGCCATCAAGAAAAAAATTTATAAAGAGAAACGAAAAATTTGCTCACAAAATGTAATGTTAGGTATACACAGTGCAATCTACATCACTGCATTTTGATGTTGATGCAATCTGGAATGAATGAAAATGAATTTATCAAAGTTTTTCTTGGGATTCAAAAAATTAATTAACAATGTTTCGTTTAAATGTGCTATATTCCCATATTTAATTCAATAGATTGCGTAAATGCGTTGTACCCAGCATAAAAATAAATATTTGTTACAAACAGGGATGTAAAAGTTGGTACAATTTTATTTACAATTTTACATTTCGACCAAGGCGAAGTCATACAAGGAGGTCTTATTTTGAAAACGTATAGAACACTGTCAAAATAATACAACACTGTAGTAAACAAATAAGCTGTGCATTACTTGGTGGCCACACGATCAAGTTTTGCCTTTCAATTCCTTTCAATTTGCAACACACTCTCACTTTTTTAATAACACACTCACAATTTTTAAATTGACCACGAGATTGCTTTCAATTTCACCTCTCCATTTGTTTACAAATAACCACTTTGTTTTGTTTATGTAAATCAACCGCAACAATATTGCTGAGCACGTGTATAGCAAAAAAAAAAATCATTATTAGAAATAAGAACAAATAGAAAAATCACGATAGTGATTCATATCTGTCGTTTTTTAAATATTTTACCGAATTTCAAAAGATTTTGTTATTCGTGCTTAATTCCCAGTTTTTATTATTGATAAAAACACTTGAAATTTATTGTTGATGGGATAAGCTATTCCTATGCGCATTTCACTGGTTGCTTAGGCCAGATCATCAGGAAACTTCATCCATAAAGATTTTGGAAAAACTAAAGATATTAAACCAAATAAAACTGTTAAGCGTATAAGACTTATAGCAACAGTTCTACTTGTAACAATATCAAAGTTTAAACAAAACACATCAACAATAAACAGTGGGTTTATCTCATCTTACATTCCCCACTACAATTAGTTGAAATTCTCTCAACATTAACTGTAGTTGTAAGTAGGTTAAGAAAAACAAAATAAAAACAAACAACAACTTACAAAAAGATGTTGTCAATTAAGTGTTTTTTTAGGCGGTGCACTTGCCTGTTTATTATCAAAAAGTAATTTCAATTTTCGGGAATACAAAATTTTAATTTCAAAAGATTTTGTTATTCGTGCTTAATTCCCAGTTTTTATTATTGATAAAAACACTTGAAATTTATTGTTGATGGGATAAGCTATTCCTATGCGCATTTCACTGGTTGCTTAGGCCAGATCATCAGGAAACTTCATCCATAAAGATTTTGGAAAAACTAAAGATATTAAACCAAATAAAACTGTTAAGCGTATAAGACTTATAGCAACAGTTCTACTTGTAACAATATCAAAGTTTAAACAAAACACATCAACAATAAACAGTGGGTTTATCTCATCTTACATTCCCCACTACAATTAGTTGAAATTCTCTCAACATTAACTGTAGTTGTAAGTAGGTTAAGAAAAACAAAATAAAAACAAACAACAACTTACAAAAAGATGTTGTCAATTAAGTGTTTTTTTAGGCGGTGCACTTGCCTGTTTATTATCAAAAAGTAATTTCAATTTTCGGGAATACAAAATTTTAATTTCAAAAGATTTTGTTATTCGTGCTTAATTCCCAGTTTTTATTATTGATAAAAACACTTGAAATTTATTGTTGATGGGATAAGCTATTCCTATGCGCATTTCACTGGTTGCTTAGGCCAGATCATCAGGAAACTTCATCCATAAAGATTTTGGAAAAACTAAAGATATTAAACCAAATAAAACTGTTAAGCGTATAAGACTTATAGCAACAGTTCTACTTGTAACAATATCAAAGTTTAAACAAAACACATCAACAATAAACAGTGGGTTTATCTCATCTTACATTCCCCACTACAATTAGTTGAAATTCTCTCAACATTAACTGTAGTTGTAAGTAGGTTAAGAAAAACAAAATAAAAACAAACAACAACTTACAAAAAGATGTTGTCAATTAAGTGTTTTTTTAGGCGGTGCACTTGCCTGTTTATTATCAAAAAGTAATTTCAATTTTCGGGAATACAAAATTTTAATTTCAAAAGATTTTGTTATTCGTGCTTAATTCCCAGTTTTTATTATTGATAAAAACACTTGAAATTTATTGTTGATGGGATAAGCTATTCCTATGCGCATTTCACTGGTTGCTTAGGCCAGATCATCAGGAAACTTCATCCATAAAGATTTTGGAAAAACTAAAGATATTAAACCAAATAAAACTGTTAAGCGTATAAGACTTATAGCAACAGTTCTACTTGTAACAATATCAAAGTTTAAACAAAACACATCAACAATAAACAGTGGGTTTATCTCATCTTACATTCCCCACTACAATTAGTTGAAATTCTCTCAACATTAACTGTAGTTGTAAGTAGGTTAAGAAAAACAAAATAAAAACAAACAACAACTTACAAAAAGATGTTGTCAATTAAGTGTTTTTTTAGGCGGTGCACTTGCCTGTTTATTATCAAAAAGTAATTTCAATTTTCGGGAATACAAAATTTTAATTTCAAAAGATTTTGTTATTCGTGCTTAATTCCCAGTTTTTATTATTGATAAAAACACTTGAAATTTATTGTTGATGGGATAAGCTATTCCTATGCGCATTTCACTGGTTGCTTAGGCCAGATCATCAGGAAACTTCATCCATAAAGATTTTGGAAAAACTAAAGATATTAAACCAAATAAAACTGTTAAGCGTATAAGACTTATAGCAACAGTTCTACTTGTAACAATATCAAAGTTTAAACAAAACACATCAACAATAAACAGTGGGTTTATCTCATCTTACATTCCCCACTACAATTAGTTGAAATTCTCTCAACATTAACTGTAGTTGTAAGTAGGTTAAGAAAAACAAAATAAAAAACAAAAAAAAAACAAACAACAACTTACAAAAAGATGTTGTCAATTAAGTGTTTTTTTAGGCATTGCACTTGCCTGTTTATTATCAAAAAGTAATTTCAATTTTCGGGAATACAAAATTTTAATTTCAAAAGATTTTGTTATTCGTGCTTAATTCCCAGTTTTTATTATTGATAAAAACACTTGAAATTTATTGTTGATGGGATAAGCTATTCCTATGCGCATTTCACTGGTTGCTTAGGCCAGATCATCAGGAAACTTCATCCATAAAGATTTTGGAAAAACTAAAGATATTAAACCAAATAAAACTGTTAAGCGTATAAGACTTATAGCAACAGTTCTACTTGTAACAATATCAAAGTTTAAACAAAACACATCAACAATAAACAGTGGGTTTATCTCATCTTACATTCCCCACTACAATTAGTTGAAATTCTCTCAACATTAACTGTAGTTGTAAGTAGGTTAAGAAAAACAAAATAAAAAACAAAAAAAAAACAAACAACAACTTACAAAAAGATGTTGTCAATTAAGTGTTTTTTTAGGCGGTGCACTTGCCTAAGCAACCAGTGAAATGCGCATAGGAATAGCTTATCCCATCAACAATAAATTTCAAGTGTTTTTATCAATAATAAAAACTGGGAATTAAGCACGAATAACAAAATCTTTTGAAATTAAAATTTTGTATTCCCGAAAATTGAAATTACTTTTTGATAATAAACAGGCAAGTGCACCGCCTAAAAAAACACTTAATTGACAACATCTTTTTGTAAGTTGTTGTTTGTTTTTATTTTGTTTTTCTTAACCTACTTACAACTACAGTTAATGTTGAGAGAATTTCAACTAATTGTAGTGGGGAATGTAAGATGAGATAAACCCACTGTTTATTGTTGATGTGTTTTGTTTAAACTTTGATATTGTTACAAGTAGAACTGTTGCTATAAGTCTTATACGCTTAACAGTTTTATTTGGTTTAATATCTTTAGTTTTTCCAAAATCTTTATGGATGAAGTTTCCTGATGATCTGGCCTAAGCAACCAGTGAAATGCGCATAGGAATAGCTTATCCCATCAACAATAAATTTCAAGTGTTTTTATCAATAATAAAAACTGGGAATTAAGCACGAATAACAAAATCTTTTGAAATTAAAATTTTGTATTCCCGAAAATTGAAATTACTTTTTGATAATAAACAGGCAAGTGCACCGCCTAAAAAAACACTTAATTGACAACATCTTTTTGTAAGTTGTTGTTTGTTTTTATTTTGTTTTTCTTAACCTACTTACAACTACAGTTAATGTTGAGAGAATTTCAACTAATTGTAGTGGGGAATGTAAGATGAGATAAACCCACTGTTTATTGTTGATGTGTTTTGTTTAAACTTTGATATTGTTACAAGTAGAACTGTTGCTATAAGTCTTATACGCTTAACAGTTTTATTTGGTTTAATATCTTTAGTTTTTCCAAAATCTTTATGGATGAAGTTTCCTGATGATCTGGCCTAAGCAACCAGTGAAATGCGCATAGGAATAGCTTATCCCATCAACAATAAATTTCAAGTGTTTTTATCAATAATAAAAACTGGGAATTAAGCACGAATAACAAAATCTTTTGAAATTAAAATTTTGTATTCCCGAAAATTGAAATTACTTTTTGATAATAAACAGGCAAGTGCACCGCCTAAAAAAACACTTAATTGACAACATCTTTTTGTAAGTTGTTGTTTGTTTTTATTTTGTTTTTCTTAACCTACTTACAACTACAGTTAATGTTGAGAGAATTTCAACTAATTGTAGTGGGGAATGTAAGATGAGATAAACCCACTGTTTATTGTTGATGTGTTTTGTTTAAACTTTGATATTGTTACAAGTAGAACTGTTGCTATAAGTCTTATACGCTTAACAGTTTTATTTGGTTTAATATCTTTAGTTTTTCCAAAATCTTTATGGATGAAGTTTCCTGATGATCTGGCCTAAGCAACCAGTGAAATGCGCATAGGAATAGCTTATCCCATCAACAATAAATTTCAAGTGTTTTTATCAATAATAAAAACTGGGAATTAAGCACGAATAACAAAATCTTTTGAAATCAATATTTTACCGAATTTAAAGTCAAAAACAGTTTATTTTACAACATTCGAAATTTATTTTATTATTTAGAGAGTTACTCCATATATACAATATTTTAAAAATTTTTCAAAAAGTTTTTATATGAATAAAATCTGTAAATTTGTGTGTTTATAAAATCTGTTAATATATTTCGAAACCAGGGCTATTAAGGCCACTAGCTGTCATTTTCGAAAAATTAAAAGTTTAAGGGGAATTCTGTGTTAATTAAAAAAAAATTCAAAAATTTTCCAAAAAGTTGTTAGATGAATAAAATCTGTAAATTTGCGGCTTATAAAATCTGATAAATAATTTCGAAAGCCCTCAACGAGTGCTATTAAGGCCACCAGCTGTCACTTTCGAAAAATTAAAGGTTTAGAGAAAATTCTGTATTAAAGAAAAAAATTCAAAAATGTTCCAAAAAGTTGTTATATGAATAAAATCTGTAAATTTGTGTGTTTATAGAATCTGATAACTGATATATATATATATACATAAATATATATATATATATATATATATATATGTATATACATAAATTCTATTCAATGGTAAGATGATCAAACATATCTCGGTATTGTAAAAAATTAACTTCCCAGTTGGCCATGTCGTGTACGAATCATTGATGATTCGTGCACGACAATGTTAATTCCTGCACGACACGTAAGGGACAACTAATGCAAATCGTCGATGACATTTTCAAACAAGTGTCGCGTAAATCGTGCACGACACAAAGAGAGACAATGTCGCTCAGCCTGTCGTTGATGACTACATGCACGACATTGTCGTCCATATAGTCGTTGATGACCACATGAACGACATTGTCGTTCACATGTCTTTGACGACTATATGGACGACAAAGGATTGTACTTTATCGTCAACGACTGCGTATAAGACAATGTCGGTGAAGTTATAGGAGTTACAGCTTACAGGACAATGTCGCCTATAAACCTAAACGAAAAAATAAAAATAAACAATAGCACATACATATTTTTAGAATAAGACCTTAGACTTTGAGTTCTCAGACTTGACTGACTGCTTTTCTTCACTTTGCTTTGGAAGTTTTTTATTATAATCGTTATTTTACAGTTATTTTTATTTTTATTACGAACAAATTATTTTTGTTTGTTTAGAAGACAGCTTACAAGACACTGTCGCTCATACTGTCGTGTATAGTTGTTGATAGAGGATACCTTACAAGAAAATGTCTGTCATGTTGTCGTGGACAAGCTTTGACAAAAGACAACTTGTAAGACAATGTCGGTCATGTCGTCGTTTATTAACTTCTTTAAAAGACAGTGCACTTGACAAAGTCGGGTATTTTGTCGTCCACGACATTTTCCTCAAAATTGTCTTCCAGAAATCCTAAGTGATAGAGGGCATGTCGTGCATAAATCGTTGACGACAATGTCGTCGACGGCAGTTTGGCCAACAGGGTTCAGCCGGCTAATAATTCCGTCAATAGTGGACGCCGCTGCCTGTTTCTTCCCGGCATAGATTTCTGACGTCAGATGGTTTGTCAGAAGAAAATTGAGCACGCTCTAATTGAAATTTTGTCAGATGACTTAACCTTGTGTTAAAATGATATGCTGTTAAATTTAAAAAATAAAAAAACCTCAAAACTATGAATTATTCTAAAATTTTTGAATTTTTTTTCTTTAATACAGAATTCCCCCTAAACTTTTAATGTGAAAGTGACAGCTGGTGGCTTTAATAGTCCTGGTCAAGGCCTATCCAATAGGTCTGCTTACTATTACAACAATACAACAATACAAAAAACAACAGGCATTTTGTTTGTGTAAAATTCCTCGCCGTTGTCAAAATCTTACTACTACATAGGCAAAACAAAAGGAAAAATGTGTTTTGTGTACATGTATGTGTGGCAAAAAACCAAAAAAGTAAACAAAAATATACACGTATAAGGAAAGTGTAAACAACTTTTGATATCGTTGAGGAAAAAACCAAATAAACATCTGGCTTCTTAAGCAGACCTATTGGATAGACCTTGGTCCTGGTTGAGGGCTAACGAAATCAGCTATTATGTAAAACAGCGATTTTGAGAGACATGCACAATTACATGTGACTTGAAAATTTGACATGTCAGATGGCAAAAACATGTCGTCTATATGCTCCTTTACGTAGCAAATTCGCCTAGATTTCGACCTTCTAAAGTACCGTGGTACTACCGTGACTCATTTGGTGCAGTTTAAAAATTTGTCATATTTACCAATTTTTGAATTTTTAGGATAGCAAACAAATTATTAAGTCCTTTTCATTGCATTTATGATGTATAACAAATCGTTAATGTAATGGGCGCTTAAATATGCGACTATTATTGTGCTGTATAGAGCACTTAGTTCCCTTTTACAATGTGGCAAGTGAAAGGCAGACAGACGAAGTTTGTTGGTAAGGGGGTGACGCTGTATGCGTGACACACTTTACTTTTTTCCTCTCTCGCCTAAAAATAGGACGTAAGTTCAGGAATAAATATGTGGATTTATATATTTCTACAAATAAAATCAATATTGATATTGTTAAAAAAAATGAAAGAAAATGCAAAACAATTTTATATAAAATTTTGCGAAGTTTTGAAAATCAAAGTCAACTTTAACGAAGTTTTAATATGGTTCCATAAATTTACTCCTGAAAATGTTATTTCAAGTAAAACAAGTAGTATTGTACCTCCTTTATTAAAAAGGTTCTCGAATGCAAATTTTGATTCAATCAATAATCAATTTAGAGCTTTAGCTGATGTCGAGCAACTGCAGTCGTTAAAAATTTAAAACATTTGTAGGTTTTGGTCGGCAGTAGCTAATTTACAAAATGAGCTGAATGTTTCCTGACATTTGTTACGAAACCCCACTAAGGAAATGTGAACCCGCCTAACTAGCTCAAAATAACGGGCGTGTCTTCTCAACCCTTCTTCACCTTTCCGGTTTCTCACAATAAAAAAAAACAAAAGAAAACCAAAAGTCTACTTTCAAACAACAAAAAATAAAAATATAACGACTAAAAACCATCTCGAACCACAATAGAAAAAAACTACAGGAAAAGGTCTCTGCTTCCTGTCACGCCGCCCTTACCCAACCTATATCATCTAATAAAGTTCTAGATGATCCCATCAATATACTCACCAACAATTTACCCAGCCATCCGAAATCACTATCTGAAATCCTTTAAAAGACAATTACCAAAACATTTTTCCAAATACAATATTCAAGACATTTATTACAATATAAAATAAACTACAATAAACAAATAAAATATAATAAAACTTAATTTATACCTAACATATTTTTGAATTAAAAGAACACGGTTTGACTTTAACAATAACAAAAAAAAACTTAATCGGAAAAAAAAAATAATAAAATCTAATATTAAGAACCCTCTTAGCTATAACAATAATCGAACAAATTAAGGACTAACTATTGTTTGGGTTAAAAACAAAATGATTAATGAAAAATATTTCCTTAAATTCCGATCTACCTACTACCCTGCAAGAGCTCTCTTCAGGTGTCTAATTTCAGAAACCCTTTTTTTATGTTTCTAAGTTCGCGGTCTCACTAAATAACCCTATAAATAGTTAATTCCTAACAAACATATGGTTCTTAATTTTAGATTAAAAATTAACACAACTAATCGAACATAAATGAACAAACTTAAATCTAATTTAACAAACTATTATTTTTTCCTTAATAGGCCATTTACATTAGAACGAAATCTAGTAGATTTCATTTGAAATCTTCCTCAAAATCTAGTGCGTTTACACATGGTGAAATAAACAGGTGGCAGCACTACGCCAGATGACGATTTTTTGCTCTTTCATTGTTTGTCTAGGTTTATGTCAAAGTTTTGTTTATGTTTACAAAAAGTCCACGTGATTATTGTATTTTATTAAAGTTTTTGATAATTTTAAATTTAAATAAATAAGATATTGATCATAATTAAATAAAAATTTGCTAAAAATTAATTTATTTCATCACGTTCAGTGGCACGCTGTGATTTTTCTTAAATCTATTTTTTGACGTAAACGGTGAAGTAATTTCCATTTTTGTTGTAATGTTGTATTTGTTGCCGTAACGATGCCACCTGCTTATTCCACCATGCGTTTACATTATACCGTTTTGACCAAGGCGAATTTATACAAGGTAAGTGCAACTCTACAACTACAAAAAGCGCCATGTATTTTGTTTATGAAATTTTCCGACTTGTTGTCAAATTTCAGTATAGAAACAAAACAATATTTTGATAGCGAGATTTTGTTTTTATAACAAATCAATGAGCCAATTTAGACTAGACTAATTTTTAGTCGGATTAACTTTTGTTCTTTCCAAACTACACTGGATTAATTATTCTGGCATAAAATTGTATACGTACACGCGGCTTTGTATGTGTTGGTATTTTTTTGTTTTTTTTTTGACGTTTGGTGTTCGTTCGCTGTAAACATAAAAACATTTCGGGCGCCTAACACCCTCTGTTTTTATATTCATGTTTACAAGACGGTGAACAACTAAGTAAATAAAGTACAACAAATTTTCGACATCCACTTAAAAGACTGCAAATCGGAAAGTAATGTTTGAATTTTGCGTTTTTTATACCCTCCACCACAATTAGTTGTGAAGAGGGTATACTAAGTTTGTCATTCCGTGTGAAACTTTTTTATTATTCATCTCAGACCCCATAAAGTATATATATTCTGGCTGCTTGAGTAATTCTAAGTCGATTTAGCCATGTCCGTCTGTCTGTCCGTCTGTCCGTCTGTCCGTCTGTCCGTCTGTCCGTCTGTCCGTCTGTTGAAAACACGCTCACTTGCGAAAAACTCAAAAGAAATAAACAAACTAGGTGCCAAATTGCTTGTAGTTATCCTAAGCAGTTTGGGATTGAATTTCAGCAAAATCGGTTCAGTAGGACCAGAGCTATGAATCAAAATGTGGAACCACCACCTTAAAAACTTGATAATTTTGTTACAAAAACTAACATAAATGATGCAAAAATGCACGGAATGACATAAGATTTTGCACAAGTCCGTTTTATTCGACTAGAAATTACACTGTAAAATTTCGCGAAGGTCGGTCCATAATTTACCCTAAGCCCCATATAAACACTACTCCCGGAAAACAGTTTAGTACGCCTAAAACCGTAAAAAATAATGCAATCATAATAAATTTTGGCTCGTCACAATTTTATAGGACTATAAATGCTACTGTGAAAGTTCGTGAAGATCGGTACATAATTTACCCTAGGCCCCATATATGCCCTACTCCCGGAAAACAGTTTAGTCTCCTAAAACCATAATTAATAACAAATCGTCACAGTTTAAGATAATAATAATAAAAAGACATCATACAGATATTACTCCTTAAACATTCGAACTGTCGGTGGAGGGTATCAAAGATTCGGCACAGCCGAATATAGCACTCTAACTTGTTAATGGTTTGAAATGTTGCGTCATATACCAACTCGATGACGCCTGAAGTATTAAGATTTTTAAAAAAACTTTCCAGCCGTAAAAGCTTACTTGTCGTTCCAAAGCTGTTGTTCACCTGTTTTGAGCCAATTTTTTTAAAATTAAATTGATGAAGCAAACCTTGGCTTTTTACACCACATAGGAAATAGTATACACATTATGCATTAAAAAAATAGGGGATAATGGCAACCTAAAATTAGTTGACATGTTCTAGAAAGTAAAGCAACTTTGCGAAATATTTAAACAACAAAAGAATCAAAAATGAATGATTTCATAGCCGAACTTGCAAATTAGCCACAGCTTTGATATTGAACAGAAGAATTGCCTTTTTAAAAAGCGTGTAGATAAGTTTCTATCGAAAACGAAACTTAATTTCAAACATTTCAATTAATTTCTATAAATAATTTGTTCGTATCATTGAAAGATTTTGCTGAAAAAAAATTTGAAAAGAAAAACCAGGAGAAATTACATGAAAAGAATTTCTACAAAGTTGATTATTTCTCAATTCCGAAAATATTAGTATTTTCACTTTCTCATTGAAACAACTGAAAGAATTTTTAGTTCAATGTTTTGGAGAAAAGACCGAAGTTTAATTTCGATTGAAAATTAAGAGAGTGAATTAATAATAAAAACTAATTTTAAATACACCTTGAGTTTTTAAATTTTTTAAAAATAGAAAACGGTAAAAATGGCCTTTTTAGCGAAGTACAAAAAAAGTAATAAATACTTGCAATATTTTAAATTTACAATAATTAATTTGTTAAATTACAATAATGAAATTGTTAAATTAGAATAATTAAATTGTTAAACTAACACGTGATATTGTACTGAAACTTACGTTATTATTTTACAAAATTAAAATAACCAAAGCTTTTTGTTTTTAACATTTAATTTGAAACAACTGGCTAGTTAAAAGATTTCAGTGCTTAAGTATATTAAATACTTAATATTAAAAAATATCTTATTTCGGTTCTTTATGAATTGCTACTCAATGCATTTAAGAAAATAAAATAAAAAAATTTGATGTACTTCTTTTTACATTAATGTACTGCCGTTTTTTTCTCGATGTACTGTTTTTATGGATTTCATATCTGGCAAGCCTAAACACATACAAACACAAAAAGAAATAGACATTAAAAAATTTGCATTATCTTTACCCTGCCTTTACACATGCAAGTAGTGGCATGCCACTGTTGTATACATATTATCAAAGAAAAATTGTTCGAAAGTCCCCTTTTACAATGTGACAGACAGAAGGCAGACAGACGAAGTTTGTAGGCGAGAGAGGAAAAAAGTAAAGTGTGTCACGCATACAGCGTCGCCCCCTTACCTACAAACTTTTCTGTCTGCCTTCTGTCTGTCACTTTGTAAAAGGGGTAAAAGAGTCGAATCTCATGCCATTGGCTTTTGTGATTACACATGCCACTGCGAGTTCATTTTCAAAATGTCGTTGAAGCGTCAACTTAAGATAATTTGTTGACTTCTCAAATTAAAAAAAAAGTACCAAAAAACCAAATAGAGTTACCGAGTTAATCATATAGGCACATTTTTGGGGAAATGTTTTACATATATTTATATAAGCATTATTTTAACAATATTAATGCTCTATAATTAACAAACTTGCTTTTATTAATGCGCGTTTCAAAAAATTAATCATAATAATAAACGTATCATATTAAAACTTTAAAAACATTTTGACAATAATCCAGTTAATTTGCATTAAATTTTGAACAGGGTAACATTGTTCATCGTTTTGTCATTTAGTTGCAAGCAAGTGCCAAATTTCCACTCGCATGCAATTTTTGCTGCCACTGGAGCTGCCATTGCGAAAAATGTGAGTGTATTAGTAAAAAAACGTGAGTGTATTGAGTTTTTCGAACTGGCAGTGGCATGTGTAAATGCTAGGTTAGTTTATAATCAACATCACTTTTTTACCAATTATTTCTCCATTTTTTATTTTTTACAAATTCAAAATTTTTTTTTTTTTCAACAGTTTTTGTTTTGTTTTTAATTAAAATGTCATATTTTTGTTATGCAGGGAAGTATTTTTTAGTGCTATATGGAAAAAACCATAGTTGCAAAACTAAGTACTACTAGATTTTGAGTAGATTTCGTCGAAATCTAGTCACAAAGTAGATTTTGTTTTGTATGGGAAATCTAGTCAAAAACCACTAGATTTGGCTCGAAATCTCGTAAGTAGTAGATTTCGTTGTAGTGTAAATTGGCTATAACACTAAACAATATTTTGAATAAATAAAATTTTTTTTAATATACAGAAATTATTTTTTCTCCTGGTACACAAATTAAAAATACGCTATAAAATTTTTTGTGGGATTGAGGCTAGGCTATATACCCCACACTTGGTTTTCTTCTTTAGGGTTTTTAACCCTACTTATAAACTCCACCGAACAATAACCTCACTTTTTATTTCCTTTTTCCTCTTTTATTAGATATTTCGAATAAAATAAAATCTTTGTTACCTTTTACTTTAGCTTTTCTTTTCCTTACTCGGTAAGACCAGGGACCAATCTTGTAGAAAGTTTAATCTTCCTCCCTGTTCCAAAATATTTCTCCTCAAATTACAGATCTATGAATAATTTAAAGAAATATTTCCTTTATAAAATCCCCAAAATTCCTGCTCAATTCACAATGACAGCAACAATTACACTTGGTGTTCACAACAAAGTAACAATTTTTCTTACACTGACCAATCTTCATTGTTTATTATTATTTCTTCCTACTTCAAACTTATTGTTAATATCACTCAACATAACCAAATTTATCACAACAGTTATTTAAAATTTTTTACAAATTGTTGCTAAGCACAAATAGACTCCATCTTTAAAAAAAACAAAAAAACTTTTGTGATTTTTCCCCCTAAAGATGAAATGAAAATATATAAATCACTTTGGAAAAAAAACCAAGATGGAAGACGAATGAAATTGTTGCTCTCATTAGGTGTGTTCCACAAGATCTCGGGCAAGTTCGGACTAATGAGAGTAAAATGAAAATTACTCTCTAAATTTGCGAAAACTACCCAAAATAGCTGGAACGCAAAAAACCATTTTTGCACTTCTTGTAATACTAATGGTGCTTACTTTTTAAATTAAAATCTATTTAAGTGATTTAAGACGCTTAAAAGTCATAACATTATAAAACCAAAACATTTGCATCATTGCCATTTTTTATATTTAGTTTTTTTTATTTTAAAGATGAAGGGAAATATGTATGCAATATAGTCTTGGGCTTAATCGTTCATTTAGGTGACCGGTCATTATCGTACAGTTAAAAAAATGAACTAGTTCGTTCTTTTCGTTCACTCGGTCTTTTGTGTCAGTCGGTCTTTTGTGTCAGTTGGCATTTTGTGTCACTTGGTCTTTTGTGGCTTTCGTTCAGTCATTCACAATTGATTGAATACGGCAATGTGTTAAAAGAAACAAGTATAGCATACTTGTATGATGTTACACTCAAAATATTATATAGGTAAATTCAAAAGAATATTAAGTTTGAATAACTAAAAATTTAATAAGAAATGGGAAAATCATTTCAAATAAAGGAATTTTAGGGCTATTTTTTAATGTTTAATTTAAAACGGAGAAATTCTTTAAAAATGAATTAATTTTTCTGTTATTTTAAATTTAAAATATACAAACTACAAAAAATACATTCAAAGTTTTTTTCAGTTAATTTTAACTCAATTTAAATTACATACTAAGAAAGCTAAAACAGTATTTTTACCTGTCATTATTACCTACCAAATCAGCGAAACATTTTTGTTTTTTATTTATGTGCACATGTATGTGCGTATGTAATACTGGGTACACACAATGCAATGCATTTACGCAATCTAGCAAATTAAATTCATTTTCATTCATTTTTCATTCATTCCAGATTGCATCAACATCAAAACGTATTGATATTTTGAGATTGCATTGATGTAGATTGCATGTAGATTTCAATGTGTGTACCCAGCATAAATAATAAAATAATTTAAAATAACTTTGCAGTAAAGCATTTCAGTTTTATTTTATGCATAAAAAATAACTGAACATATTTGTTTTGGAACAACATGTAGAAACAGTTAAAGAATTAGTTTTATTATAAAATAACAAAATTTTCATTAATTTTAAACTTTACGGAAAATGATATTAGTAAATTACACTCAGTTACTGTACAAATTTTTGAGTGTACCCAAGAATAGAAAACAATAAACGCAAATCAAATTCGCAGTTGTTTTTCGTTTACTAAACAACTGATTAAAAAGAAACAAAACTTTTATTGTGTTTATGTTATACCAATATACTATACTTGTTTCTTTTAACACATTGCCAGTGGCAATCTGCCACATTGTTTTAAAAATTTCATAGTACAATCTGGGCTGCCATATGTAGTGATTTCTCGCTAAACGTGGCGATTTCAATACTTTTTTGGTGTTCTTAATTTCTATTTGCTTAGGTAACTTTATTTACCTGGGGTTTACACGTGAAAGTTCTTTCGTGCAAGTAGACTATAGGTATTATCAACGAAAAATTTAAGAAACAGCCGATTGGCTGAAAGTACAAAAATTATGTGTGGGTTAGTAAAAAAGTGTGAGTGTATTGCAACTTTCAAGAAATTTACTTTCATGTGTAAATGCTAGGTTAAAGAGAAAAAACAAAATTTTTTGCAAGGGCTTATTCAAAGTAAGACGTTGTAATAAGTCCGAAGTTTTTTCATATATGTCGTTACCTAACTACAGCAAATGTTGAGCCCAAGTTTTCAAAAATTTAAACAAAAATAATGTAAGAAAATAATTAAAAATTTAAAATTTATGTGGTATTTTAAGTACAGAAGACTTTTAAAAATAAACAAAAAATAACAGCGATTGCACAAACTTTTAGCTATCAAAAGAATATTACAAAAACAATGAACAAATAGCAGATGTGATTATTAATATTCATATGAGTTATTTTTTCAAAAGATATGATAATATGAATTTTAATTTTTGTTTTTATTTTATAAAAATTAGAAGTAAAAAACCTTTAAAAAATATAACTTAAAAACTTTTACTGCCTGTTTTTAGAACTTATACAGGTCTGTCACAGAAATCAAATCCGATCGAAAGTGATTTCGTTTAATATGAAGCAAAATACGAAATCACTTCGACTTTCGATCAGAATTGATTTCTGTGACAGGCCTGATAATGTCATTAATCAATTTATATGATATAAAAGCATGTTGCTTGTCAATACATTTTAAATATGAAAGCTTGTCCCGAGATTTAAGTACTCTTATTTACTTCGTTTGAGAATTTTAATAGTTAAAATCAATCACATCAACTGTCAATTCCACCAAGTTCAGTTATAATTAACTATCAGCTATAACTGTCAAAAAAATATTGTTAACTGGTAGTTAAAGTAAAAGTTAGTTGTAACTGAACTTGGTGAAATTGGGCGCAAGTTATTTGATTTTCTTGTTTTTCTACACAAGTAAATCTCGCGACAAGCTTTAAATCATATAAATTGCGTAACGACGTTATAAGATGATAGTAAAAGTTTTCAAGTAAAATTATATTTTTTTCTTTTTAGAGCATTTAAATAAAAAATTGTTTTTCAAATATTTTTTACTTTTAATTTATTCCAAAACTCGCATTCCTATTCTCAGTAAGTCCTTTCAGTTAATACCCATATTGAATGCAAGCATTAAAAACGTAGTCCGTCATATTGGATTTAGAGATTTAGAGTCACTTAATTTTTAGACTTATTCTCAGCAAGCCCTCCTATTTGATACTCATATTGTAGGAATGCATTAAAAATAATAAGTCCACCATCTTGGGTGTTTTACCATGTTGGATTTAGAATAACTTTACACAGTTAACCATGCATTGTCATCCAAACTGAACGTGTTTACAAAAGTCATCTTAATCGGTTCGAGGTATCTGCTTTAAAATTGAGTTGCAACATATCACCCACAATTATATGTACATTGCAAGTTAAATAAAAGCTTTTAAAATTCATAAGTTATTTCTTATAAACTATTTTTTTTATATTTTAACAGTCTTATTCATAAACGAATGCTTAAGTAATGTATACAATAAAAATAGGTTTTCCATTCTAATTTCGTGCTCTAAAACTTGACTAAGCCTTAATAAATAGAGCTGTCGAATATTGAATTTGGTTATTTATTTTAAGGTCTTATTTGAAAAATAAAAGAAATAAATATGTATAAAATTTTCTGCGCAAATGAAAAAATTTGCATTTGGCGGGTTTTATATTAAGAACAACTGGCAACGCTCATGTAAATTGTAGAAAAATTGTGAACAGCAGCCAGGGTTGTCGGATTTATTTTGATCTTTTTTTGCCAAATTGATTGTCCAAAATCGCCAAAGCCTTTTTTGCGTTTTTGACAATATAAAATATATTTAAAAAATTTTTAAAAATACTTTCTATTCATTCTAAAAACTAAATGTCTTCATGATTGCTAAAATATGCCAAACATGGAAAAAGTCGCCATGATATATATTTTGTTTAATTAAAGTAAAAAGATTGTTGAACACAAAAAATGTACAATAGTTTACAATAGTCTAATTAAAGCAGCAAAACGTTTTTTTTTTGTGGTTAGTATTAAAGTGTGGTTAGTATTAAAGAAATATTGGATATATATTTTAAACGCTATACACTTCACCGGAAAGGCAATTCTAACCCCACGTTTCCACATGCAAGTAATTACTTGCAAGTAGTGTATACGTATTAGTATCGAAAATCAGAAGAAATGTCAAAAAAAAAACACAACAATTTTTTAAGTGGCTAGACAGCACAGTGCAAGTTCATTTTTAAAATGTCGTCAACAAGAAAACTTCTAGCAAAAATTGCCGTATTAAACGAATTAAAAAAATTAAAAAGCGAATGTGAAAAAAAAAATGTGGAAAAAGAAGGTTTTGGGTTTCTGTTTTCTGTCCATCTTGATGAAAAAATTATGTTAATTTTATAAAATATGTGACTACAGTATTGCCGTAGTGGCGATATCATAATGTTACAGAGAAAATATTTTGATTAACAATTTTTTTTTTCAAAATGCTTAAAATTCATGATTAAAATTACCATTTAGATGCGTTGTTGTATAGTTGTGCTTTTTTTATTAGTTATTTTTTATAAATACACAGAAATCCCCTATAAACATAACTTTTATTTTACTAAGCACTAGAAGATTGATACAAAAGTCATCCACGGCAACACTGTTTCTTCATTTGTCATTTTACTTGCGACAAGTGTCAAAAATTAACTTGCAAGCAAATTCTGTTGCAAGTTGAGCTGCAAGTACGAAAAATGTGATGGTGTTAGTAAAAAAGTGTGAGTGTATTGAGTTTTTCGAACTTGTACTTGCATGTGGAAACGCTAGGTAACTGTTTTTTTTTAACAATGTATATGATTCAGTTTATTCAACATATCGTGTGAAGGTACAAAAGTGATATTTACATATATATAATTTATAACTCGTAATAACGTGTCAAGAAGTTTGTATTGCTCTCTATTTTGAAGGAAATTTTAGTGGAGTTAATTTTTAAAAAGAACTCTTTCAACACAGACATTAGCAGTTGGAATTATGTGCACATAAAGCCAGTAAAAGCAAGTTCTTTAAAATGGACGTATCCTTATAGCTATAAACTTTTTTCAAAAACTGATTTAAATTAGATGGAATACCATCATTAAAATAGTCTTTCCAAATAACGAACGTTAAAGCAACTCGAACGTGATTAAGCTCTAATCACATTAAAATCGAAATAATTAACCATACATTGAAGTGATTTGTTAATCACTTCAGATTGACATGATTACAACTAAATCACTAAATCAAACTAAGTATAATGTAGAATCGGCCAACATGAACGTGTACCACCGGCCACGATTTCTGCTTAATGTTTTATTTTTTTTCCTTAAATATTTTATAAATTTTCACAATTTCATCATTATATATATATAATCCTTGAAATTCCTATAAGGAACATAGGGCCTCAATAATTGATCTCCATCGATTCCTATCTTGTGCTGCACTTTTGGCTTCATTCCACGATATACCAGCGGTTTGGAGTTCGGCTTGAACTTGGCGCCTCCATGTATTTTTAGGGCGACCCCTTCTTCTTGCTCCCTGTGGGTTATAGTCAAGGGATTTCTTACTGATGTCATCGGCTGGCTTACGCAAGGTATGACCCAACCACCTGTATTTACGAATTTTGATCTCATGATCAATTGGGGGTTGTTGTGTTTTAAACCATAGCTCTGAATTTGTTATAGTTTGGGGCCAGAATATTTTTAGTATGCGGCGAAGGCATTTATTTACGAAGACCTGAAGTTTTTGTACATCAAGGCTCGTTAAATTCCAGGTCTCCGAGCCATAGAGCAATACGGACTTCACATTGCTATTAAACACTTTAATTTTTGTGGATACTGCGATGTTAGCTGACCTCCAGAACTTATTCAAGATTCCAAATGCTTGTTTAGCCTTAGTCAGTCTGTTTTGGATATCTTCGCTGCAGCCACCGGAAATGGCAATAATGCTGCCCAGGTAACAAAAAGTTGTGACATCTTCAATTTGTTTCCCCATTAGTGAAAAACGATAGTTACTTGTAACATTAAAACGCATTGATTTCGTTTTTGAAATGTTAATTATCAGACCTGCGTTCAATGCTTTAGCTGTGATGTTATTTAACATTTGTTGCATGCCTTGATGATTGTGTGACAATAAGCAGATGTCATCAGCATAATCCAGGTCTGTCAGTCTTCCAGTCATGCCAAAAGTGATCCAATGTATGGCATTCACAGATTGGCTCATGATAACATCAAGCACGATATTGAAAAGTAAGGGGGATAAAACGCATCCCTGTCTTACACCGACTTTAACATTTACGTTGTCGCTAACTTGACCTTCGTGTAGCACAGAGCAAGTTGCATTTGCATACAGGCATTTTACAAGCCTGATAATTTTATCTGGGATCCCTTTACATTGCATGGCTTTCCATATGGCAGAATGATGAAGCGAGTCAAATGCACGTTGAAAGTCAATAAAAATTAAATACAAATTCGATTGCCACTCTGCTGTCTGCTCAGTTATTATGCGTAGACTGTTGATGTGGTCAATACACGATCTATTTGGCCTGAATCCTGCCTGTTCTTTTCTTAATTCAGGCTCTGACGCTGCAGACATGCGATTAAATAAGATGCGGGATATAATCTTGTTGAGCATATTTAAGAGGGTAATGCCCCTCCAGTTCTTGCAATCCATTTGGTTTCCTTTTTTTGGGATATTGATAATTAACCCTTCTTTTAGGGCGCTGGGGAGTGATTCAGTCTGCCAGAAATGTTCAACTAATGGTTGAATTATACTTGTTGAAAGGGATTTATCAGCTTTGAATAATTCTGGGGGAATATTATCAGGCCCGGCAGCCTTGTGGTCTTTTAGCGAAATTATTGCTTCATTTATTTCAACGTAACTAGGTGGTTGGGTGTTTATGTCATTTCTTTGAGTGTGTTGGGTGTGCTGACAGAATTCATTTAATTCATTTTCGTTTGCGCTATCAAGTATGTTTCGATAGTGATCTACCCATACTCGTAGTTGCCCCTCCTTCGTATATTCCAATTCACCATTTACGTTTCGCAGGGGCCTCATGTTGACGTGATTATGACCAGCGAGTGACTTCGTGATTCTATACATATCTTTTGACCTGTGCGTTTCATTGGCCTTTTGCGCCTCAGCAGCCAGATTTTCTGCCCATTTTCTCTTATCATTCCTAGCACTTCGTTTGACCTTTCGATTTGCGATGTTATACTGCTGCTGAAGGTCCAATTTGGCTTGTCGGGTTTTGGTGTTGTTGATACATAGTTTAACCTCCCGTCTATTTTCAATGAGATTCCAGGTTTGATCTGATATCCACGGTTTCACTTTTTTAACTGAATTGCCAAGACAATTTTTGGCGGATTCAAGAAAGGCATTTCCAACCTGCTTCCAGTACGTGTCAAGACTTGACATATTATTTTTCAACGGTTCAGTTTTTAATTTGAGGGTGTTTGAGAAATGGAGTAGTGTTTCTCTGTTCTTCAGCCTCTCTAGGTTAAATTTTTCTCTTCTCTTTGGTTTATTGCATTTGTTCGCGCATATCTTTAACTGTAACTCCCCCACAACAAGGTGGTGGTCGCTGCCAATATCAGCACCCCTTCGATTTCGCACATCGAGCAGTGAGTGCCTCCACATTTTACTAATTGCGATATGGTCAATTTGGTTTTCTGTAACCTTGTCGTTTGATACCCAGGTAACCTTATGTATCTTTTTATGGGGAAATATGGTACCACCAATCACCATTTTGTAGTTGGCGCAAGTTTCGCAAAATAATTCGCCGTTTTCCGTCATGCGACCGATGCCATGTTTGCCAATGACAGTTTCTCTACCACGATTGTCGGCACCTATCTGTGCATTAAAATCACCCATCAGAATCTTTATGTCACCCTCATTGATGGCCGTCATTACAGAGTTAAGCCTGCAGTAAAATTCATCCTTAATCTGCCTATCCGAAGTGTCGGTTGGGGCATAACATTGTATACACGAAAGGTTCCTCACTTTTGTTTTTAGCCTTATCACAATTATTCTGTCGCCATGCGGTTGCCATTCGATTAGACTTTTCTTTGCCTCTTTAGATAGAAGGAAGCCCACGCCACTAGACCTTGGTTCATTCGCGGATTTTCCTGAATATATAAAAGTATAACCACCAGATGTTTGTTGTTCCCCGCATTCAGGCCATCTGACCTCACTAAGGCCGAGAAAAAGTAGGTTATATCTTACCATTTCACGTTCAGCCTGGGCTAGTTTGGAAGATTCTGATAGAGTAAGTACGTTCCATGATCCAAATCTTTTCCTTGTTTTCATGCCAATAGTCGTCATCATAGTTTTCGGAGTTTGTTCATTTATTTTGGTTTCAGTAATCAATTAGTTTTTGGACGAACAGGTGATTAGCCCATTGCATCCTAGACTGGTGCTGGGGCTGCCAGCTGATGTCTCCAGTCAGACGAATACCACACATAAATGGTGGGCAATTGAGTTTCAATGACTATATTTAGTCGTTTGTCACCTAGTTACCTGAGACGCACCGGTGTTAGCATGCCATTCAGGTTACTCAATTGCAGGTTTGCCTTCTCACTCTAGCTGTCGCCAAGCGGGCGCTTGAGCGGCATTACCAGGGAATACTTGGTTTAAGACCGGAAGTAGTGAGCTGCTTGAGCCTTTCAACAAAGGAATCGCTTCTTGCTATCCCCAAGTGGATAGCAGACAGAGAGCTTTCAGCCTCTGTGAAAGACCCCATTCCCCAATTTCATCATTAATATGTTTAAAATAATCTTTTGATAACTTTATTAAAGTACTTTTATCCATGTTTACTACTTTAAAGAAATATAAATTTGATTGTTGGGGTTTTTTCTTTATCATCAGTCATCTTAATCATCTCAAATGTAATAACATTTTGCTTAATCGCCGTATATTTTAAAAGCCGCCAAAAAAATCGCCATATCGACAAATTGAAAATTAGCTCGCCAAGAAACTTGACAACCCTAATCGCATTATGAAAATGTGTAAAGCAATGAGTAAATGAAATAAGTATATTTTTCTAGCATCACATATACACCACAATAGTATTGTTGCTTCTTTTCAACCAGTTGTTCGGTAAGCAAGTGACCGACTGACAAAAAAGACCCAAGTGAGCGATTGAACGGAATTGAACGATGAAACTGAACGGCCGTTCATCGTTCATCTAACTGATCCGTTCAATTGAACTAGTTCGTTTATGACCGACACAACTCTAATGCAATAACATGTTTACCACTTAAATTTTTTTATAAAAACCTTACATTTGGCTTTTTAATATGTTTTTTAATTAAAACTAAACTTTTTCTTTTGCTTGTAAATTTCCTGAACTATTTATCAGTTTCATATGTAAACAAAAACAGCTGATTGTTTTTTCTTGTCCGAACTTACCCAAAGAAAAAGTTCGTGCAAATTTGTACAGGAAATGAAAAAAATTACTCTCTCAATTAGTCTCTTAATTGCACAAAAATTGTTATGTGGAACGCTTTTGGGTAACTTTGGGCAAGTTCGGACTGTTTCGTTATGCATGTGGAACAGAGCTATTGCGTACAAAGCTTAATTATTTTAAACAACTTTTATCATCCCTACTAAGAAAATAGCACTTATACTTCATTGTTTCTGACTTACTTGGATTTATTAATATCTTCGGAACCGATGTAATTCAATTAATTACAATTTTATAATCCCCAGTTTAGTCTAAACTTCCTCTGGTAACTTCCTAAAACAAAACATAAGGATTCAGGACTCAAATGTCCATTATTAATTCACTAACACTCACTTTATTTTATTTCACCAGAAACTCAATAATTTCCTCGTTAGTACTATTCTCTTTGAATTTTCTAACTTGTTCTTATTAAATTTTACTTGTTGTAATTTTCCTTTTTAAGCACACTGCGTGAACTTGCTTACTGAAATGAAACACTTATATTTTGCTAATTTCTCCCAAAGGCCGAGTTTTATTTAATACAATATCAAAAATGGGGATGGACATAATATCCAGCGGAGAGCCCACTTACTGGCCAACAGATAGACAAAAATTACCGGATCTAATAGATTTTGGAGTGATAAAGGCTATCTCAAGAGAATTGGTGAACGTAGAATCGTCACTAGAGTTGTCATCAGATCACACACCCACAATTGTTTTAATTCAAAAACCTCAAGCAATTATAAACCCCGCGGTTGACGTAGCGCTAATATCCAAAAGCACAGATTGGTTGAAATACAAAATGTTTATTAGTACCCATTGCTCGGAGAATATACCGCTAAGAACACCAAATGATATAGACATTTCGTTAAAAAATTTAGAACTAAAAATGAAACTGGCTGCTCAACTTGCTACCAAGTCCCCCCGACAAAAAAGAGAAACCAGAATTTTCTCTATAGATGTTGAAAGACTCCTAAGTAAAAAAAGGAGTACACGAAGAGAATGGCAACAGCACAGATCTCCACAACTCAAGGAACGTTTTAAAGAATGCACAAAGAACTTGCGTAGACTTCTTGAAGAAAAGAGAATTGCATCGCTTAATAGGCTTCTTGAAAACTTAGATCCAACATCAAAAACGAATTACTCTTTGTGGCGAGCTACAAAAAATCTTAAAAGACCCGTTATTTGTAAACCTCCTTTACGCAAACCAAGTGGAGATTGGGCTAGAACTGACACTGAAAAAGGAAATCTGTTCGTTGATTACTTAAAGGATGTTTTCACGCCGAATTTATCTAGCACTATAATTGAGTTACCCCCTGTAATATCCCAGCACATAGCAAGTGTCCCGCTTATCTTTGAAATGCGAGAGCTTCAAAGAGCTATTAATGAGTTGGACCCAAAAAAAGCACCAGGCATCGAGAATATCAGTAATAAGATGCTCTTGGAATTACCCCGCATAGCTGTAAGAATAATTCTCTTTATTTTTAATGCTGTTTTACGCATAGGCTATTATCCGCCAGAATGGAAAACATCGCTTGTTAAAATGATACCCAAGCCAGGCAAAGACCACAATGTCAAAACTGTTCGAAAAGTTACTCACGAACAAGTTAACAAAATATGTAAGCGAAAACAATACTATCCCAGCACATCAATTTGGCTTTAGAAGAAAACACAACACCATTGAACAAGTTCATAGGTTAATCACAGTAATTAGAAAGGCATTTGAGGAGAAAAAATATTGCTCTGCTCTTTTTATTGATGTCTCACAAGCCTTTGATAAAGTTTGGCATGAGGGACTTCTTTTAAAAATAAAACTTTTGTTACCATCAAATACCCACAAGTTGCTAGAAAGCTACATTACAAATCGAAAATTCGTACTTGCAGAAAAAAGTTTTTACAGCACCCCCCAAGACACACGAGCTGGAGTACCGCAAGGTAGTATTTTGGGACCACTTCTATATATACTTTACACATCAGATATGCCATTAAACACTTATACCCACACGTCCACATTTGCTGACGACACAGCAATTCTTAGTGTCCACAATGACCCATTAGTAGCGTCAAGATTGTTACAAAATCACATATCACAATTGGAAAATTGGTTAGATAAATGGAAAATCAAAGTGAATGAACAGAAATTTATCCACATAACTTTTACGTTAAGAAAAGGATCGTGTCCACCAATCCAAATTAATAATCTCAATATACCCCAACAAACAAATGTGAAATATCTCGGTATACACATTGACCGTCGTCTTACATGGAAAAATCATATAGACGCGAAACTAATCCAGATAAAGTTAAAAACTGTTGAGCTTACATGGCTTATGGGTAGAAACTAGGGTATTCATTCGGTTAACCGTTAATCGGTTAACCGATTAATTACTACCCGATTAACTGATCGGTTAATTTAAAATTGGCTTTTTTCGATTAACGATTAAACCGGTTAATTTTAGTCGATTAACCGATTAACCGAAGTAACAAAATTTTTAATTTTATGTAGTATTATAACATATTTTTTGTGGTTTTAATTATTTGTTTTGTCTCATATACAAAGGGTATTTGTTAAGAAACATGTTAAGAAACTGACACCAAAGTAGTCCCGTGATAGCTCTTTGGTGGTAGAGACCGGTTCTGATTTAAACACTTTCTATGAATAAGACCTATCACTTTTACATGGGGTTGTCATTGGAGGGTGTCAATTGACACCATTTGACCAGTCACAGAACTTTTCTCAATGGACGTGTTTAGTGTCAGTTACTACAATGTAGTTTTATTTCAATAAACTGTAGTATTTTTTCAATAAAACAAGTCCTAGAATTAAATTCAAGAACCAAATTTTTAAAAGTCCCAAAAAATGTGTCACCACCGGTAAAAACTGTACTGTAATTCATTACTTAAAGCAGTTACATGATTGGTTCTCCTTTCACTGGTCATGAGTTCTTTCTCTTTGTACCTGTTAAATTTTCACAACTCTCAGGACCAGTCTGTTGGACCAATTGACCCAAATTTCCCGCTGGATACATTATTTAAATACAGTAAAAAACCAGGAAATACAGGAAAAGAACTGAGGAATTAGATAATCTGTATTATGGATTGCTTTCTAGATTTCCAACATCTTCGATAAGTGAAAGAATTTTTTCCAAGTCGAGTTTTATCGAAACTAAAGAAAAGAATCGCTTAAATCCTAAACATTTAAGCCAAATTATTTTTCTAAAAGATTATTTTATAAGATCTCCTTATAGTTTTGAAAAATTTATTAATAAAATGATCTCACAGTTTATTTCTTATTAAATACATAATATGTATATATTATTAAATATGTATTATATATTTATGAATTACTTTTTTGCTCGTTTAAGTTCAAGAATTATTTTGTTTGTTATGTTATTGTTTTTTTTACTAATAAATTCCAAATATTAAATAATTTTTGCATATTTATTTATTGAAATGACTTAATTTATAACAAAACTTTATTAATCGGTTAACCGATCAAAAACAAAATTAACCGATTATAAACCGATTAAACCAAAACCTCGGTTAATTAATCGAGCGATTAACCGATTAAAGCAAAAGCCCGATTAAATGAATACCCTAGTAGAAACTCCATACTAAGCTTGGACTGTAAATTGTTGCTTTATAACTCAATTATTAAACCCATATGGTGCTATGGAATTCAGCTCTGGGGTACAGCCTCTGCATCTAATATAGAAAAAATACAAAGACGTCAAAACAGGCTTCTAAGAATGATTACGTGTGCACCTTGGTATATCAGAAGCTCCAACATACACAAGGATCTAAACGTTCACCTTGTTAAAGATGAAATAAAAAAACATTGTCAAAACTATTTAAAAAAACTCGAAACCCATCCAAATATGCTAGCCCGGAATTTACTAAATAGCAGTGGCCACCTGAGGTTAAGAAGGAGGCACACTGCTGACTTGGCCCACTTGTGAGAAGTTAAATTTAATGAAAGCATGAAATTTTGTCTGGCTTTGGCTGGATTGAATATTTTTATTTAGTCTTAAGATTTGAATACTTATTGTTAGTTCACAATTATTAAGTGAAGATTCAATAAAGAAATGAAATGTTAAAAAAAAAAAAAAAAAAAAAAATATTTTGCTAATAACCTACACAATTTAACTTCAACCTAACTTAAGGTCAGTTTTAGCTAAGCTACACTTAACGGTCAGAATACACGAACAAAATCTAAATAAAAAAAAACAACCACAACTACAGAACTTTAACATTATATACAGCAATACTTTTCCTAAGAGGTCAATGATCGTTTCCTGTGCTTTTTAAACTTTTAATATATATAAGGAGAAACTCACCCCTCTTAGGAATTCTGCATATCGGTAACGCCATGTGTTAGTAGCTACTGGGTATACTACCATAATAAGCAACTGTGATTGAATTTGACATGAAATAGTTTGATTTGACATAACAAAATAAACAATACATCAGACAACCAAACCATTAACATGCAACAAAAACCAAAAAAATATTGAAATAATTTATATAATATGTATTTTGTTCGACCTTTAATATTTCAAATATTACTAAATTTTCGAGCTTAAGGTCTTTTTGTTATAAAAAAACTTTTAATGTTTATTTTAAAACCAATATTTCGGCACTTCCTTGAGTGCTTTCTTCAGGGTTTTTTTCTTAATTTATAAATTTTTTAACAAATTATAAACAATTTAACAATAACTGACAAATTAAAAAATTTTAATTCAAAAACAAAAAAATATTTTTCAAATCAAACTTGATCTATTACAATATAAATAAATTTTTAACTTCCGTTTCTATTTTTATAAATTAAGTGTCTATAATTTTGTGCTACATTTTCAGTGTCTGACTTAAAATTAATTCTTGAAATTGTCGGAACCTTTATAATTTGTAACATTTCTAACATAAATCTACGTTTATAGTTATTTTCTGTGTTTAAAACAGTTGTATTTTCAAAATCTGGATAATGATTTAGATTAGCACAATGAGTTGATAAAGCTGTTTTTTGTGATATATTTCTATATTTTTGATCTGATTTATGTCCTGCTATCCTAGTTTTCAGTTTATTTTTTGTTGTACCTATATAAACCTTATTACACTGTCCACTAACATTACCCTTACATGGTATTTTATAAACAATATTTGACATATCCATCTTCTTTATTTTGTCTTTCATTTAAGTAAATAGTTTACCTACTGTGTTAAAAGATTTATGAGCTATTTTGTATATTTTGTTATCATATATATTTGATTTTTCTAATCTTTCTGAAAATTTAGGTATATATGTTACCGACTTATAAATCCTTTGATCTGTAATACTATTTGGGTTATTTATTCTACAATTATTATGTTGTATTAATAAATCTGTTATTAATTGTTTAGGAAAACTGTTATCAGTTAAAATACTTGAAATCTTCCTTTTATTATCTCTATGAAATTCTGAATCACTTATTTTTAGAACTCTTTCTATAAAATTTTTAGCTGTATTAATAATTATTCTCTTTGGATGTTTCGAGAAATAATTAATAATTCTACCAGAAGATGTTGGTTTTTGATACCAATCAATTAATACCCTATTTCCTCTTCTAATTACCAAAGTGTCCAAATATGATATTCTTGAATTAGATTCCCTTTCAATTGTAAATTTAATATCTGAATGAAAAGAGTTAAAAATATCTAACATTTGCTCTATTCCTGATTCAGAAATTATACAAAACAAATCGTCAACATATTTTGTCAAGATCTTCGGTTTTATAATTAATTTTTCAACACATATATCTAATAACCTTTCCATAACTATATCTGCTACAATCGGAGAAGCTGGCGAACCCATTGGAAGTCCTTTCATTTGGTTATATATATGATTATTTAATTTTATATCTACTATCTATTATACAAAATTTAAGAATACGTAAGAATAAGTCCTTCTCCATATTCGTATGTTCCCTTATTATATTCCATTTTTCATCTACTATATTTATAGCTAAGTCTATTGGAATGCTAGGAAACAATGAAACTACATCAAGTGAAATTAACCTCTCATTATTATCTAATGTAATATTCCTAATTCTGTCTTTAAATTGAAGAGAATCCTTAACATTATATTTTGAATTTTCAGTAATTTTATTAAGAATTCTTGTTATATATTTACATAGTTCATATGATGGAGAATTTATCATTGAACATATTGGCCTCAATGGAAAATCCATTTTATGAATTTTTGGAAGACCGTATAGCCTAGGTGCCATTGCCGTATTAGTTTTAAGTTTATTCCTTTCCGTTATTGTAATTATATCATTGTTAAAAAGTTCCTGAACTAAATTATTATTTATCTTTTCAAGTTTATTGGTAGGGTCCTTATCCAATCTCCTATAATTTGAATCATCCCTTATAATATCATTAATTCTTAACTCATAATCAACCCTATTCATTGCCACCGTTGTATTCCCTTTGTCTGCATTCAAGATAATAATGTCCCTATTAGATCTCAAAAATCTACATGTTTCCTTTACTTTGTCCAATATAAACTTATCCCTATTAGTTATAGTATGTTCACATTTGGCTTCTTAAACGCGTTTAAGCAGTTCGAACGTGATTAAGCTCTAATCACTTCAAAATCGAGATGATTACCCATACATTGAAATGATTTGTTAATCACTTCAAATTGACATGATTACAACAAAATCACTTCATAAATCACATAGAATCCACTGAACATACCTCAAATGTAGAATCGCCAACATGATCGTGTACAGCCGGCCAAGATTTCTGCTTAATGTTTTTATTTTTTCCCTAAATAATTCATAAATTTTCACAATTTCATCATTAAAATGATTAAAATAATCTTCTGATAATATTATAAAAGTGTTTTTATCCATTTTTAATACTTTAAAGAAATATAAATTTGTTTGTAATTTTTTTGTGTGTTTGTTGTGTGTTTTTTTTTTCTTAATCATCTGTCATCTTAATCATCTCAAATGTAATGTGAACGGCTTTGATTAGCTAAATCAACATTTTGCTTAAACGCGTTTAAAAACCTAAGTGTGAACTTAGCATTAATCTCATTTTATTAATATGGTTATCTATATTTGTAGTTAGTTTTGTTCTTGCTATTTCCTGTTCCTCTTTTTCCCTAAGTGTCTGTACTAAATCCTCTCCTTCAGTTATAATCAGGGCTGTGGAGTCGGAGTCGGAGTTGAGGAGTCGGAGTCGGAGGTTTTTGTACCGGAGTCGGAGTCGAAGTACCCACAAAAACTAGCGACTCCGACTCCGACTTTTTTGCATTACAATTTTTCTAATATTTTTCAAAATAAAAAATTTTAATGACCAATTTCTCCAATTCTTTTTAAATATCAATTAATATTTAAATATAATTTTTCTTATAATTTTATTTTTATTTGACATAAGAAAACAAATTTTAAACATAAATTGACATATTAATAAATTAGTGGAATTGGCCATAAGAGGGTCTGCTTTTTGAAATTGTGAAGTCAGAAAATAAGGACCAGTATACTTTTCATATGAGTAGGTGAGTTTCAAAATTTAAAAAATTGAGATAACATCTTATTTTGACAATTCATAAGAATAGTTATATAGATTGTATCGAAGCATGTCCTTTTCTATGTTTTAATGTGACCTCAAATTTCTGTAACAAAAACCAGCGGGTTCACTATTTGAATTTCGCCAAGATATCGTTAATGAAATAGAGCCGAATTGAGGAATTTAAAAATTAAATTTGTAAAGATGTTGTTTTTATTTATCGTATATTAACAAATATTTTTGTAGCCATGTTCATGAATATGACTTGAAATCAGCTGTAGCTCCTGTGGTGAAAGCATTAAGTGAACTACATTTGAAGTTCCAACCTTCAAGGTGAATTATAATAGAATAAAAGGAAAAGGAACTCCGAAAAATACATGACATTGTTCCAGATATAATTCCCATCAATGTGGGGGTTAACCCGAAAAATGATTTGAGAATACTTTTATCTGCTCACTTTAGGGAAAATTGGAGAGATAATAAAGACTTGCAATTTAAAGTTTCGGTCTTGGACAATAATAATATTGAATTAGGAACGGAAAAATGCACTGAAGTACACTGAAGAAAAAGACTTAAATTTAGTTTAAAAATTCACATTTTTTTTTAACTCTGCAGGTGGGAGATAAACTACATCAAGCCACATTTTGAAAGCTTTACAGCAGACCGCGCAAACATGTTGATAATCGCAAATGATGTTTATGTTATAAAAATGTGCATTTGTACGAATATTTTATATGGTCCTAACATATTTTTTTTATGTCGATGATATACTTAAAAAATTACGTCAAAAAAGGTTCGTTACCTTCTATGGTACTGTTCCATGCCTTGAGACAAACAGCACCAAGTCCAACAACAAAAGGGGTGCTATTTCCCAAAAATACTAGAAGGCTAACAACATTTTTTTACGTTACATTTCTCTAATAGAAACTGGGAATTATCACCTATAAAAGTCATTCCTAAAAATTTAAGGAATAGAACTATTACAAAAAATCTTTATAAAATACAAGACTTAAATGTAACTCATAGAATAAATTCGAAAAATAAAAAAAATGTTGTTACATTTCTCTTCATAATGTGTTATATAAATTGTAGAACTAACAACTGAAGGCGCATCTGCATGTTTTTATAAACTATATTAAATTTTCCTGTGAATGATTTGACTTAATAAAAAATACAAGACCAAAATGGCAGTGTCTGAATTTATGTATGTATATTAAAAACAAAAGACCTTACTTCACAATTTACAAAAAAGGACTGTCCTTTGCCTCTATTAATATTGTGGTAAACAACACTAAGTGCACTTGATGCCTTTAACGTCTAAGCCAATTGGACTTGGTGTTGTTTTCAACTTTTCTATCTCGAAAGCTACATTAGATAGGACTTATGGAAATTCACACATCTATAAATTCCAACAGTATAAAAAACGTTATTTGAAAAAGATGTGAATTGGTGTAGTTTATATCTCCCCTACAGAACTATTTTTACATTTTTTAGCACCGTTTGCTTAATATTAATAAATTAATATAACCTTTAAAATATACTAAAATTCAATGATCCCATACGGATTGAAGAAAAACTCGTTTCTTTCGAAAGTTCGTAACAAAACTCGTTCGTTCCAAAATTAAATCCATTATTTTTCTATATTTCAGTTGGTTTAAATTTCTAAACTGTTGAGTTTTAAGTCAAGAATGTCATAACACTTTAGAATTAAAAAATTCAACTCATTTGGTCTATTTAATCGGGCGTTATATGTTTTTTGCATTTTTTCCAAAATCCAAATAAAATATTTTGCAGCTTTCCTACTCATATATGTAGTAGGTTAAAGCTCAATACGCGGCACGTTAGAATTAAAATATCGATTTGAAATTTTTACAGAATCATTTTGTTCCTATATTTAACCATTTAACAAGTACTAAATTAAAAAAGAGTTTAAAGTCAAATAAAAACTAGTCTTTTAAATAATGCTAGGTTAGAGTAGGAGTCGGAGTCGGAGTCGGAGTCGTACTTAAAAAATTTCACCAAAAGGAGTCGGAGTCGGAGTTATAACTTTTTCTTAACGACTCCACAGCCCTGGTTATAATTTTCAAAACTGGAAACTGTTTCCTTTCCGTCGGTAGCATGTGTTTATGACCTAATGAGAGAACCCATTGTGCTTCAAATGGTATATTTATGTTAGATTTGTTAACAAACCATTTATTATTAAATTTTATACCTAGTTCCCTTCTTTGTAAATTAACAAGGTCTTGAAATTTCCGTCTATGTCTACATTTGATCTTCTCATTAAAATTACTCGCTAATTTATCTTCATATTCTAAAAAACTCTATTATCCTACATTCCTTCTTTACTTCCTTTAGTTGCTCATGCTTGTACCTTATTCTTATACTTAGAATCTTGTTTTGAAGTTCTTGAACATAGTTAGATGTTTTTTGTCGGTATGACGGTAAATGATCATTATCATGAAAAAGATTAGAAACGTTTTTAGTAACATTTTTAATAAATTTTGGAATAATACCTGCATTGCGACACCGAATCAAAAAAGTTATAGTTGCTTTTATTTTTATTAATTTATCCCTTATCGTTTTATACCTATTCATGCATCTTCTGATTCCTTGGTTGTTCTTAAATGTATGGAAATTGATTGTAGACGTGCTCATCATTATATGTATATAATATGTATTTAAAATAAACATTAAAAGTTTTTTTATAACAAAAAGACCTTAAGCTCGAAAATTTAGTAATATTTGAAATAATTTAATTAAATAATAAAAAAAAACACATTATACTAAAACAGCAACAAAACAGAACAACAACTGAAGAAACAAAGAACACCCTGCACAAGGTGAGTACAATCTAAATACCAACTTAACAAATGGTTTTATATTTCCTGTTAAGTTTTTCTTATTTTCTTCCCAAAGCCCAGTTTTCCAGATGCCCTACACTACCACCACTTATGGGCAGCTCACCACATCATGCCCAATGTCAACACATTTCTAGAGTGGCTGCTGGAATTTTATCTGTTCCACATTAGTCTGCAAATGTGGAAAGAGTTGTTTCTTTACAAAATATAATAAAAACTTAGGAAAGAAACAGACTACATGTGCCAACATTATCAAGTCTCATACAAACAAAGGATTGGTTGTAAAAATTCCAAATAGTTTATTAACTATACAGATAAGTGCCTGATTTTGATGTCATATATTTATAATACTGTCATTTTCGAAAAATTAAAAGTTCTGTATTAAATAAAAAAAATTCCAAAATTTTCCAAAAAGTAGTTATATGATTAAAATCTGTAATTTTTGTGTTTATAAAGTCTGATAAATGATTTCGAAAGCCCTTAACCAGGGCTATTAAGGCCACCAGCTGTCACTTCCGAAAAATTAAAAGTTTAGGGGGAATTCTGTATTAAAGAAAAAAATTTAAAAATTTTCAAAAAAGTTGTTAGATGAATAAAATCTGTAAATTTGTGTGTTTATAAAATCTGATAAATGATTTCGAAAGCCCTCAACGAGGGCTATTAAGGCCACCAGCTGTCACTTTCACATTAAAAGTTTAGGGGGAATTCTGTATTAAAGAAAAAAAATTAAAAAATTTTAGAATAATTCATAGTTTTGAGAATGGTGAAATAAACAGGTGGCAGCACTTCGGCAGATGACGATTTTTTGCTATTGCATTGTTTGTCTAGGTTTATGTCAAAGTTTTGTTTATGTTTACAAAAAGTCCACGTTTTGTGCTGTGATTTTTGTTTTTTATTAAAGTTTTTGATAATTTTGATAAGATATTGACCATAATTAAATAAAAATTGGCTAAAAATTTATTTATTTCATAACGTTCAGCAGCATGCTTTGATTTTTGTTTAATGTATTTTTTGACGTAAACGGTTATGTAATTTCCATTTTTGTTGTAATGTTGTATTTGTTGCCGTAACGATGCCACCTGCTGATTCCACCATGGTTTTGAGGTTTTTTTTTTTTTTTAAATTTAACAGCATATCATTTTAACACAAGGTTAAGTCATCTGACAAAATTTCAATTAGAGCCAAGGCGAATTCATGTAAACGGTGGTGTCGATACTACAACAAGTAACAACACTCAAAACACAACAATGTATTTTTTTGTTGCTTTCGTTGATCCATATGTCAAAATCACAAGGAACTTTTGACATTTCTCTCTCTAATTAAGAAAAAAAAGTAGCACAGCTGTGTTTTCAACGCCACCTGAAAAGTGAATTCGCCTTGATTAGAGCGTGCTCAATTTTCTTCTGACAAACCATCTGACATCAGAAACCTATGCCGGGAAGAAACCGGCAGCGGCGTCCACTATTGACGGAATTATTAGCCGGCTGAAGTTAATTTTTTACAATACCGAGATATGTTTGATCATCTTACCATTGAATAGAATTTATATATATATATATATATATATATATATATATATATATATATATATATATATATATATGTCATGGCGATGTGTTGGGGACCGGAAAATTATTAACTTTTTTTTATCGAATTCTGTGCATTTCGACAATTTGGAAACCCAAATACAATATTTTTCTCCAAAACTTCCTACAAGTCTTAGAAAAACAGTTTTTAGTATGCACCGCCTTCATAGGGGTCCAGTAATTACGTTACGTTTTCACTGGGAACCGGTCTTCATAAAAAACTCTGTGTATATGAAAATTCATGTTGCCATACTTTCACAATATTTTGGTACCGGTAATGCAGGTTTCTTTCAATTTATTAAGTGTTATCAACACCATTAAGCATTTATTTACTCGCTAACTTCCAGAAATGCAGCGACTTTTTACATAAAAACCGCAAAAATGTTTACTTAATATGAAATATAACAACACTTATTTTTTTATTTACTTAGTTTTTTATTTATTTTGGTAAAATAAAATTCATAAACAATTTTTAAATTTAAAAAAGGTTTACAAAACAAATTTTCTATGAAAATTTTACCTTTGTTAAATTTAAAAATTGTTTGTGAATACTGGGGCAAATGATTAAAGTCTGTTTACAAGTTGATTTTATTCATTTTATTTTGATTAAATTTATTTATAATTAGTATTGTGGTTTTTTAAATAAATTTAAGAATTTTGTTAAACACAATATTGGTATGGGAGCGCCCCTAACAAGTTGTGATAAAGGGCAAGTACATATGTTTTGGGAAAATGTTAACAACAAAAAACTAATGGAGGTCTGCCATACATTTTATCCCGCTTTGACCGACTCTTTGGCAGTTATGGGACTTTTTCTTCAAAATATTTCTAGTTTTTATTTTTCCGTAGAGTGTCATAATATCCACAACATGTTTACAAACTCGAAAGCATAGCCGGCCTTTACCAGCTTCGCTAACTAAAGCTTCTCTTCACAGCCGGCCGGGCGCAAGGATTTTCATTTCTATGATAAAACACTAACTAAACTTCTCTTCACAGCAGGCCTTCGGCCCGGAGTAAGGATTTTCTTCTCTTTGTTATAACAAATACCGCCTTCGCTAACTAAAGCGTCTCTGCGTAGTAGGCCTTCGTTCGGAAACAAGACAGATTATAGAAGCTTTACTTAGCGAAGCAGGTACTTGTTAAACCATAGAGGAGAAAATCCTTGCGGACGGCCGAAGGCCGGCTGTGTTTGGTTAGCGAAACCGATACATGTTTCATCATAGAGGAGAAAATCCTTGCGCCCGGCCGAAGGCCTTCTATACCGAGACGCTTTAGTAAGCGCAGCCGGTATTTGTTATACCATAGAGGAGAAAATCCTTGCGCTCAAAAGTGTTTTCGTTATACATGTATTTAATATATACACCCAGAAAAAAAACCATTTTAAAAAAATTTTAACCATATGTTTAATTTTACCAAATTATTGTCACCGAAAACCATATTATGGTTAAATTAGTTTCTTTAAAAATTGTTTTGTTGGTTGTGACAAAACATGTATGACATGTTTAAAAATTACATTATGTCCATTTGCAAAGTGTCTTAATGCCCACTGACATTATGCCATTTTCAAAAGTGTCACAGTGTCCATGGACACTATATCGCGTATATAATATCTTATATACTCAACTTTAAAGAGAAGAATTGAATTTTAAGGTACTAGAAAATTCAAATTTGAGTTATGACTCTATTGCAGCAAAGGCTTGATAGGTATTTTGCATCTCACCTACTCATATATAAATAACTATGTATGTATGTATGTCAAAGCTCAATGCGGCACGATTTAAAATTTACAGAATAATTTTCTTTCTACCATATTTAACCATTTAAAAGGTATTGCATTAAAAAAAGTTAAAAGTCAAATAAGGACCAGTCTCAGATACATTTACTGCCTGGGCCACGATGTAGACATGAAAATTTCTTTCGTATATTTATACAGAAAACAAAAACAAATTTTAGTTTTTTATTATTATTTTTAATATAAATATGCGAAAGAAATGTTCTTGTAGATATTGTGGGCCTGGCAGTTAGCATCAAGGTTACAGTAGGAGTTATAGTCGTACTTAAAAAATTTCAGCGGATAAAGTCGGAGTTACAACTTTTTCTTGACGACTCCACAGCCCTGTTTTTAACATACCTACCCGCTATCACCATTCCTTAAGGGGGCTCTCATACAACATTTTCAATGTAGGCTAGAAATATATTGAAGAAAAATTCCCATAACTGTCTGGGAGTCACCCCCAGGAGGATAAAAAGTATAACCGACCTCCATTAGTTTTTTGTTCTTAAGATTTTCTCAAAACATACTTGCCCTTTATCACCACCTTTTAGAGGTGCTTCCATACAAATATGGCGATTTATGAAATTCTTAAATTTAATAAAAATTTTTGTGTTTTGTGAATTAAATCTAAAGTTGTAAACAACTTTGTTTTTTATATGTCTGGAAAAATTAGAAGCCTAGCTGCATTTTCCAATTACACTGTGCTTGTTGCAAAATTAGACGCTGAATCCAATGGTGCCCACCGTTTTTTTTAGATTAGCTCTCGTTTTCGAGATATACCAATATTTCGAATATGGAGGAGGTTCCACAACATATATTCGCTTAACTCAAAAACGGTTTAGTTTATTGAAATTACTAAAAAGACCGAAATTCCGCAATAAAATTTCCTTTTAAAAAAGTATTTTTTTTTTTAATATTAGCAGTCGTTTTAGAAACATAATTTTTTTTATCAATATTTCGAAATTTTTGTTTGTTAAAAATTTATAAAAATGCACCTAGGCTTCTGCAGACATATAAAAAACGAAGCTGCAAACAAAACAAGCTATAAATGATTAAAATCTGTTACCAACCTTTGATTTTATTCACAAAAGTCGACAAATTTTAATTAATTTAAGAATTTCAAAAACGCAATATTTGTATGGGAGCCCACCCTTAGAAGTGGTGGATAAGGGGAGAGTATGTCTCGAGAAAATATTAAAGACAAAAAACTAAATGAGGTCGGTAATACATTTTATCCCACTAGGGGCAACTCCTGGGCATTTATGGGACTTATTCTTCAATATATCTCTAGTCTGCATTGAACACTTTGTATGGGAGCCCCCTTAGGGATTGGAGCTAACGTGTAGGTATGTTAGAAATAAATGATTGAGATGAAAAATAAAGTGGGGTTGGTCATACATTTGATCCATCTAGGAGCATCCTACGCGCTGTACCGGCTAAATTTAAGAATTTCAAACATACACATTGGCGATTTTATAAAATTCTTGAACTTGGCCCCTGCAGCGCCTAATATGCCCCTAGATGGATCAAATGTATGACCAGCCCCACTTTATTTTTTATCTCAATCATTTATTTCGAACATACCTACGCGCTATCTCCATTCCTTAAGGGGGCTTCCATACAAAATGTTCAATGCAGACTAGAGATATATTGAAGAAAAAGTCCCATAAATGCCCAGGAGTTGCCCCTAGTGGGATAAAATGTATAACCGACCTCATTTAGTTTGGCGCAATTTCGGTTTTTTTAGTAATTTCAATAAACTAAACCCTTTTTGAGTAACGCGAATATATGTTGAATAATCTCCTCCATTTTCGAAATAACGGTATATCTCGAAAACAAGAGCTAACCTAACAAACGGTGGGCACCATTGGATTCAGCGTACCCGAATTATGCTAAAACGCCATTTGCCCAGCTTGTCTAAAAAAAGTGTCAATTTCGAGCACAGTGTTACACTGTGTGTAATTTTTTAAGTCATGCAAAAATAACCATATACGAACAATAAAAAACCATAAAGGACCAAAAAAAAAGTCCCGTGTCTTCCAGTTGTGCCCAAAGTCATGCACTTTTTTATATGGGCCCTTAAAGATTTGGGGCCTCGGTGTCATTTTTGCAAAAAAGTGATCATTTTCTCAGGCTCATATCTTGCAAACCGTTCGGAATTTTGACTAACCCTCTGAGACAAATTAGCTCTTGCCATAAAGAACAAAAGTTGTGAACATATAAAATCTGAAAAACTTCATCTTCTAGATCAAAATTGCAATAAACTTTAAAAAATTCGATTTGTTTTACCTTTTTCCCCTGTTCAGGTCCATAGGTAGCCAACCGTTCAAAATTCAATAATACAGTCAACCACAAAAATGTACCTAAGATCTCAATAAACAACTTTCTAGAGCATTTGAACTTTCTAGGAATGTTTCTTAACACCGTTTGGGTAGCCGCAATAGTGAAAAAAGTCCCGAAAATTCGATTTTTTTTTACCTTTTTCCCCCTGTTCAGATCCATAGGTAGCAAACCGTTCAAAATTCAAGGCAACAATCAACTACAAAAATGTACCTAAGATCTAAGTAATCAAATTTCTGGAATATATGAACTTCCTAGGAATGATTCCTAACACCGTTTAGGGAGCATAGTATCTCAATGTTGAAGTAAAGAAAAAACCAATGAAATTACAAAATTTTCGGGAAATTTTTCACTTTTGCGACTACCTAACCGGTGTTAAGAATCATTCCTAGGAAGTTCATATAATCTAGAAAGTTGTTAATTGAGATCTTATGTACATTTTTGTGGTCGATTGTTTCCTTCAATTTTGAACGGTTTGCTATCTATGGACCTAAACAGGGGAAAAAAGTAAAAAAAAATTTATTTTTTAAAGTATTTTACGATTTTGATCTGAAAGAAGGTTTTTTAGATTTTATATGTTCACAACTTTTGTTCTTTATAAAATTATTGAAATATTATAAAACAGACACAATAAAAAATACCTCAATATTTTAAATAGAAAGTATATTTAGTAATAAATCACTTAACACCACCCATTTTAAAATAAAGTTACTGAAATATTATAAAACAAACACAATAAAACATAGCTAAAAAAATCGTGAACCTTTATTAAATTAAAAATATTTTTATGAATACAGGCATCAATGAATTGTTTATTTATAATTTATCAAATTCGCTGTTTTATTTAGAAATCGTTTAAAATTAAGAAAATTCGACGACACTACATATAAAAATGTTTTTTGCTCTTGAGATTTCTGTTGTGAATATAATTTTTGCTAGTTAACTCATTATCCATGAAAACTTTAGAGGTTCATAAGGTAATTTCCGATTCAGTGGTATTAAAATTACTGGATTCAGTGAAATTCTTGTCTGTCGCATCTTCCATTGAAACATTTGCCTAAAAATCTCATCATCTACCACCGATATTAAGGCATTTTTCATGTTTCTAAACTGCATGCAATTAATAACTTTAACTGGTCGGTTAAGACGTTCATATTTCACAACATTTCACATGGCCCATATTTTTAATTACCACTTAAATTGCTTTCATACACACTTTGCAATTTTATAATTTTTTTATAATAATTTACATAAAAATTTCGGAACAAGTCTAGTTTACCAACGCAGCTCTAAATAAAAAAAAAAGTACATAGGGTGATAGAAAATTGAAAAATAAGAAGAAAAAATAAAATGGCAAAATTCTCGGAAACGCATAGTTTCCGAGTTATGGACCTCTGAAGTTTTCATATGAATTTGTGATTTCCCACTACATTTTTGAACGTATATGGCCAATATTGGTACCATTTGAAAGCTTTTAAACAGATCTTTCTGGAAATGCAAACTTTTTAACTCTTTAGCTCCTAATACAGTTTTTACAAAATTTTATATCAAAATGTTACGAAAGTGCACTAGGTAATATAAATTTAATCAAAAAAATCCCAGCTTCGCTAAATAAAGCTTCCCACATAGCCGGCCTTCGGCCGGGCGCAAGGATTTTCTCCTCTATGGTATAACAAACACCGGCTTCGCCAAATAAAACTTCTCCGCATAGCCGGCCTACGGCCGGGTACAAGGATTTTCTCCTTTATGGTATAACAAACACCGGCTTCGCTAAATAAAGCTTCTCCGCATAGCCGGCCGGATGAACAGATTTTCTCCTCTATGGTATAACAAACACCGGCTTCGCTTACTAATGCTTTTCTGCATAGGTTTTCTCCTCTACCAGTTTATTTTAGAAAAAATTGAATTAAAAAACAAATTTAAAACATAAATGCATATATTGGTTTTTATGCTTACTAAAAACTTTTGTTTTTTCGTGAATTCATCGCCGCTCCTTAATGGACTAAGAATTTTTAAATAAAATGTTTATATCCAGAAAGATCTATTCAAAAGCTTTCAAATGATACCAATATTGGCCATATAGGTTCAGAAATGTAATGGGAAATCGCAAATTCATATGAAAACTTCAGAGGTCCATAACTCGGAAACTATGCGTTTCCGAGAATTTTGTCATTTTATTTTTTCTTCTTATTTTTCAATTTTCTATCACCCTATGTACTTTTTTTTTTATTTGGAGCTGCGTTGGTAACACAAAGTATACAGAGATGTCACGAGACGGAAGATTTTGCTTTTTCTTCCGTCTCTTTCTTCGAAAGCTGCCCTTTTTGCATTTTTTGTTTTGATTACGCAATTCGTGTTGATAGTAGCGGCCTGTTTTTACACATTGTCACTTAACTACCAAAAAAACGTGTTCTTTCTCTTTCTTCGAAAGCTGCCCTCGCAAATGATTTAGGCATTTTTCATACGTCACTTTTTTCATCTCTGTATACTCTGTGGTTGGTAAACTAGACTTAAGCCAAAATTTCCAATAGCCAGGCCTTCTTTAAAGAAATATTTGTACAAAAATGTAAACAATCATATTTTGCTCCTACACCAGCGTTGCCATAACTTTTTAGACTGTATAATTAGAAACAGTGCTGCCACAACGAATTCAATTTTTATAACCAAAATTTTTAAAAAAGTTACCAAATGTAAAAAGATATAACCAAATTTAAAATGTTTTTTATTAATTGAGAAATTCATTAAAATCAAAATCATAATACATAGTAACACAAAGGTTATTTGCACTTTATAGTAAAACAATAATTATAAATCAAGAAAACAAAACAAGAAATGTAATTCTTTTACATATTAAAATAATAACGTGAAACTTAATTAAAAGTTTTTATTCATTTGAGACTTTTTTCGTAAAAATTTTTTTTTTATTTCTTGGCGCCCCATGCTCCAGTGGGAGTTGGAGAATATTTAAAAAAAAAAAAATTGAATATTTTTTAATATGCCAGTTATAAATAACAAAAATGGATAAAAGTTTTCCGCTTTTTAGCTGTTATTGGCAGGACTGTCAAATGTGGCGATTTCTTAATCCTTTTGTCGATGGAAATTTACGTTTGGCGATATGTCGATTTTTGCATGCATTTTATGTAAATATTTTCTAATTTACATATATCTAAAATATTAAAAACCACAATACTAATTATATTATAAAAACTTTTTTCTGTTTTATGTAAATTTTAATTCAAACAAAAAATGTTTCAAAATTGTTCTAATATATCATAACATACATTCATTGGGGAAAAAGTATATGACTGACAGTCAAAAGTTTTTTTTACCAAATAATTATGTTAAAAAACATTAAATAAATATACATACCGACAAGTTATAAACAGTAAAATTTCAAATTTCTTTAAACTTACAGTTATTTCTTAAAAAAAATTCCATAAATTTTAAAATTATATTGATAAATCAATGTAGTTTTAAAAAATCTTTAAAATTTCCACGTGTATTTTTCAAAGTTTCTGAAAACACTGAAACGACTTTTGTGTAATTTTTCAATAATTTTCTAAAATCGATTCCGGATGATTTTATGCAGTTCCTACTTTAAGTACTAATTATCTTTAATTCTCTTAAAATCAAAAAAAAACTACGCTCATTAAAAAAAAAATATAATTGAAAATCTCCATTGATTAAAACTTCATTTGTTTACGATTTCAGATCATGGCGTTTTTAATATCAAAATCAAAAATGGCAATATTTTCTTAGCAAAAATCCTAAAAAAATTATTTGGTTGCTGTTTTGAAAGGGATTAAAAAACTTCCGTTCATTGGTAACAAATAATAAAAAAATAGTAGTACACAGTACAAATTGTTCGTTCGTAATTATTATTGTTTTAGAAAAAAGTAACCAAAATGAAAAAAATATTCACATCTCCACATTGAAAAAATATATAACCAATTTTGGTTAGAAATAACCAAAAACGGCAGCTCTGATTAGAAAACAACTGATTTTTACGAAGGACATAAAAGTTATAAGTTTTATGGAATTTTTGTTGAAAAGTAACTATTATAGTTCAATTTTAATATTTTTACTTAGCCATAAGTATTTGATTCGAAGTAATATTTTATTTAATATTATATTTCAATAAATTTTTTGTTCTTCATTGTGTATTACTTACTGAAATAGTTACATAGGTCGTAACAATTATCATTTAAGAAATATTTAAGGCGACGAATGCCGAAAAGAGCAACACAGGCACGTAAAAATTCAAAAAAAGCGGAAAATTTGCAAATATAGCGAAAATTTGAGAAAATTTTTAAATATTCAAACAAGCCATAAAATTGATTAAAAGTACCGAAAACTATAGGGAATGCCAAAAATGCGATAAAAATTGCTTAATTAGCGGAAATTCGCGAAAATTTGCTAAAAGCGGCATAATAGCAAAGTCTATTAATTATTAAAAATTGTTAAATCTGTAAAGAATCATAGGAAAAAACCGATTCTATAGCAAACTTGGCTAAAATTCGCGAAAAATTGCAAACTGGAATACAAACTCTAAAATTTTTTGGAAATCGGTTAAAAAACAATATGTAGGAAAAAAAATTTGCAAACATAGAAGAAAATTTTTATATTTCAAACAAGCCATAAAAGTGATTAAAAGTCCCTAAAACTATAAGGGATGGCAAAAATTCGGTAAAAATTGCTAAATTAGCGGATATTCGCGAATATTTTCTAATAGTGGCATGATAGCAAAGTTTAAAAATGATTAAAAATCGCTAAAGCTGTAAAGAAACCGAAAAAATTTAATAATTATTTATTAGAATTGTTCAACAACGTTTTTATATATCTAGTATATAAAAACTAAAAACAAATTTTTTTTGTTAACAATGTTATCACATATTAGAATAAAAGTCTATTCGTTTTACTTTCACCAACCCCTTACTACTCTAATTGAAAACGAATAAAAACATGTGGATTGGGATTCTAGAACACGCCCGTTTGTTTTTGTTTTAAATGAAAGTTAAACGAGTGAGTGAGGCGCTCGTGTTCTACAAGTTTATTCAATTTTGTCGTTACCTAATCTACAGCATATGTTAAGCGGATTTTTACAAACACTAATTTAAACAAAAATAATGCAAGAAACACATTTTTTCAGTAAGCAGTAAAATTTTACTGGTTGCTACATATAGTGCAGTATAAATATACTGCAGTACGCCCATGTATGAGAATAACAGCTCTCGCTCCTGATAAAATATGCCCTTTAAGTAGGTAAATGAATATGACAGACAGTGTTTATTTATAAAAATTCATTTAAGTAATGTGTTTTTTAAATTTAATTTTTTTTTTTTATTTTTAATGGACCGGAAATAATATCAGCAATATCATAAAAAGTACTTTTTAATTGTTATATACGAACCAAGGTATATTTACACAAGGTAGACTCATTTGGGAGTGTAGACATGCTGCTCTATAAAAGGAACCATGTTGTCAAAATTGTCTTCATATAAAACAAAAACAATTTAACGCACACATGTACAAATTTTGGCTCATATACACACAATTTGACGTTGTGGCTCCAACTATGGGTAAACAGCTGACAAACATATGGGCCAACGAGTTTACCTTGTGTAAATATACCTTGATACGAACTTTTGTTTTTTTATTTTAACACATGAAATATAAATATTAAAAGTCAACAAAATTATTTTAACACTACATTTCTTTAGAGAATAACTTTTATTTTTGCTCGAAAAAATATAAATCACAAAATAACTGTTATCATCAGACTTTTGAAAAAAGTAATAATTATTACAGTCCCGATTTTGGATCGTGAATAATTCTAATTGCTTGGTGACAAATAACAAAATAAATTTAATTGTAATAAAGGCGTCTATCCAAAAAATGGTACTAGTACATGTTAATATATACGTACGCATATATTTCTTATGGCCTGTTGATCGATTTCGAATGAAGACTTCATTCGCTCAACTTACATGTAAAATAACAGGTAGTTAATCTCATGCTTAAACTATCCAGAAACTTATTAGTATTAAAATAAATATATGTATGTTTTTCTTTTCGTTCTGCTTAAATAAAAAAAAATATTACATCGTATTATTATGGCTGGAAATAAATAGTTATATATATTTTATAATAAACTACATAAAATGTTATAAATGCGTTGGTAAGATTTTAAAATCTAGGCGCAGATATTATGACAAAAAATATGTTATTTGCAGATCTTACATCTAAAAGTTGTGGCAACACTCACCACTGATATTCACTTGGGAAGCCAGTGCTGGCTGTCCCTTTTTGTGAATGTAGTTTTATATGTCAAAGTATGTATAAACTACATACAAAAAAGGGACAACCTGTATATCGTATCCAAGTATAATTTAATTACACTCTTACCGACACCTACATAATGTCGATAGCACAGGTCATACATTGAAATTAAATGTGCAGGGTTATCAGGCCTGTTAGATGTGACGACTTTTCGTCATTTTAACGATTTTTTTGAGTATATACAGTAAAATGACGATTGACGATTATTTTACTAAAAATAATAATGTTATGACGATTTTCTGCCATTAATAAAACACTTACAAGAATTAGTTGCAATTATATTGTTAATATAATATATCAATAATTTGATTTCAAAGAGTGGTTTTAGCGATTTATAGCTAAATTCACTTATTATTTAAAAAGTTGAGCTATTTTTCTTATAATATTTTAATAATTTTATTTCAAAAAGGGTGATTTTTAGCGATTTATAACTAAATATACTTTTTATATAAAATATTGAGCTATTTTTTATTGTGTTTGTTTTATAAAATTTCAATAATTTTATTTCAAGAAGGGTGGTTTTTAGCGATTTATAACTAAATATACTTTTTATTTTAAATATTAAGCTATTTTTTATTGTGCTTGTTTGCAATATTTCAATAATTTTATTTCAAAAGTGTGGTTTTTAGCGATTTTTAACTGAATATACTTTTTATTTAAAATATTGAGCTATTTTTTATTGTGTTTGTTTTCAATATTTCAATAGGGTGGTTTTTAGCGATTTATAACTAAATTTACTTATTATTTTTATTTTTAATTGTGTTTGTTTGCAATATTATAATAATTAAATTTCAAAAGGGTGGTTTTTAGCGATTTGTAACTAAATTAACTCATTATTCAAAAAATTTAGCTATTTTTAATTGTGTTTGTTTGCAATATTTCAATAATTTAATTTCAATAGGGTGGTTTTTAGGGATTTATAACTAAATTAACTTATTATTTAAAAAATTGAGCTATTTTTAATTGTGTTTGTTTGCAATATTTCATTAATTTTATTTCCATAGGGTAGTTTTTGGCGATTTATAACTAAATTTACTTATTATTCAAAAAATTGAGCTATTTTTAATTGTGTTTGTTTGCAATATTTCAATAATTTTATTTCAAAAGGGTGTTTTTTTTAGCGATTTATAGCTAAATTTAATAATTATTTAAAAAATGAGCTATTTTTTATTGTGTTTGTTTGCAATATTTCAATAATTTAATTTTTTTTAGTGGTTTTAGCGATTTATAGCTAAATTAACTTATTATTTAAAAAATTGAGCTATTTTTAATTGTGTTTGTTTGCAATTTTTCAATAATTTTATTTCAAAAGGGTGGTTTTTAGCGATTTATTACTAAATATACTTATTATTTAAAAAATTTAGCTATTTTTTATTGTGTTTGTTTGCAATATTTTAATAATTTAATTTCAAAGGGTGTTTTTTAGCGATTTATAACTAAATTTACTTATAAAACACTTACAAGAATTACTTACAATTATATTGTTAATATAATATTTCAATATTTCAATAATTTAATTTCAAAAAGAGTGGTTTTTAGCGATTTATAGCTAAATTCACTTATTATTTAAAAAGTTGAGCTATTTTTCTTATAATATTTTAATAATTTTATTGCAAAAAGGGTGATTTTTAGCGATTTATAACTAAATATACTTTTTATATAAAATATTGAAATATGAAACACAATTAAAAATAGCTCAATTTTTTAAATAAAAGGTAAATTTAGTTACAAATCGCTAAAAAAAACACCCTTTGAAATAAAATTATTGAAATATTGCAAACAAACACAATTAAAAATAGCTCAATTTTTTACATAATAAGTATATTTAGTTATAAATTGCTAAAAACCACCCTTTTGAAATAAAATTATTGAAATATTGCAAACAAACACAATTAAAAATAGCTCAATTTTTTACATAAGAAGTATATTTAGTTATAAATTGCTAAAAACCATCCTTGTGAAATAAAATTATTGAAATATTGCAAACAAACACAATTAAAAATAGCTAAATTTTTTAAATAATAATTAAATTTAGCTATAAATCGCTAAAAAACACCCTTTTAAAATAAAATTATTGAAATATTGCAAACAAACACAATAAAAAATAGCTCAATTTTTTGAATAATAAGTAAATTTAGTTATAAATCGCCAAAAACCACCCTATTGAAATTAAATTATTGAAATATTGCAAACAAACACAATTAAAAATAGCTCAATTTTTTAAATAAAAGGTAAATTTAGTTATAAATCGCTAAAAACACCCTTTGAAATAAAATTATTGAAATATTGCAAACAAACACAATTAAAAATAGCTCAATTTTTTGAATAATAAGTAAATTTAGTTATAAATCGCTAAATAATAAGTATATTTAGTAATAAATCGCTAAAAACCACCCTTTTGAAATAAAATTATTGAAATATTGCAAACAAACACAATTAAAAATAGCTCAATTTTTTAAATAAAAGGTAAATTTAGTTATAAATCGCTAAAAAACACCCTTTGAAATTAAATTATTGAAATATTGCAAACAAATATAATAAAAAATAGCTCAATTTTTTACATAATAAGTATATTTAGTTATAAATTGCTAAAAACAATCCTTGTGAAATAAAATTATTGAAATATTGCAAACAAACACAATTAAAAATAGCTAAATTTTTTAAATAATAATTAAATGTAGCTAAAAATCGCTAAAAAAACACCCTTTTAAAATAAAATTATTGAAATATTGCAAACAAACACAATAAAAAATAGCTAAATTTTTTGAATAATAAGTAAATTTAGTTATAAATCGCCAAAAACCACCCTATTGACTTTAAATTATTGAAATATTGCAAACAAACACAATTAAAAATAAAAATAATAAGTAAGTTTAGTTATAAATCGCTAAAAACCACCCTATTGAAAACAAACACAATAAAAAATAGCTCAATATTTTAAATAAAAAGTATATTCAGTTAAAAATCGCTAAAAACCACACTTTTGAAATAAAATTATTGAAATATTGCAAACAAACACAATAAAAAATAGCTTAATATTTTAAATAAAAAGTATATTTAGTTATAAATCGCTAAAAACCACCCTTTTGAAATAAAATTATTGAAATATTATAAAACAAACACAATAAAAAATAGCTCAATATTTTAAATAAAAAGTATATTTAATTATAAATCGTTAAAAACCACCCTTTTGAAATAAAATTATTAAAATATTATAAAACAAACACAATAAAAAATAGCTTAATATTTTAAATAAAAAGTATATTTAGTTATAAATCGCTAAAAACCACCCTTTTGAAATAAAATTATTGAAATATTGCAAACAAACACAATAAAAAATAGCTCAATTTTTTGAATAAAGCGGCCCATACACTTGCAATATTATTGTATATGATATTTGCCATATTATTTTTATTTTGTCCTAAATTATGCAATAAGTCGCATAATATTTTCATTAATTCAATAAAAAGGTCAACATAACCTTCAGGAATAACATAAACAGCATTGTTCAATGTTGCCAACACTTTTCACTTTTTTTTCGTTGTGCAATAAAAATCAAAAGTCTTTTGATTGTTGCAAATATATTGTGTCACCTTCGAATATCACATACTCATTTGGCATTTAATTGCACAATTCGTAAAATTTAACAATTTTATTGCAAGTGTATGAGCCGCTTAATAAGTATATTTAGTTATAAATTGCTAAAAACCACCCTTTTTGAAATAAAATTATTGAAATTTTATAAAACAAACACAATAAAAAATAGCTTAATATATTATATAAAAAGTATATTTAGTTATAAATCGCTAAATTCACTTATTATTTAAAAAGTTGAGCTATTTTTCTTATAATATTTTAATAATTTTATTTCAAAAAGGGTGATTTTTAGCGATTTATAACTAAATTTACTTATTATTTTTATTTTTAATTGTGTTTGTTTGTGTTTGTTTTTATTGTGTTTGTTTTATAATATTTCAATAATTTTATTTCAAAAGTGTGGTTTTAAGCGATTTTTAACTGAATATACTTTTTATTTAAAATATTGAGCTATTTTTTATTGTATTTGTTTGCAATATTTCAATAATTTAATTTCAATAGGGTGGTTTTAGCGAATGAGCTATTTTTAATTGTGTTTGTTTGCAATATTTCAATAATTTTATTTAAAAAAGGTGGTTTTTGGCGATTTATAACTAAATTTACTTATTATTTAAAAAATTGAGCTATTTTTAATTGTGTTTGTTTGCAATATTTCAATAATTTTATTTTAAAAGGGTGTTTTTTTTAGCGATTTATAGCTAATTTTAATTATTATTTAAAAAATTGAGCTATTTTTAATTGTGTTTGTTTGCAATATTTCCATAATTTAATTTCAATAGGGTGGTTTTTAGCGATTTATAACTAAATTTACTTATAATTAAAAAAATTGAGCTATTTTTAATTGTGTTTGTTTCCAATATTTCAATAATTTAATTTCAATAGGGTGGTTTTTAGCGATTTATAACTAAATTTACTTATAATTAAAAAAATTGTGCTATTTTTAATTGTGTTTGTTTGCAATATTTCAATAATTTTATTTCAAAAAGGTGGTTTTTGGCGATTTATAACTAAATTTACTTATTATTTAAACAATTGAGCTATTTTTAGTTGTGTTTGTTTGCAATATTTCAATAATTTTATTTTAAAAGGGTGTTTTTTTTTAGCGATTTATAGCTAAATTTAATTATTATTTAAAAAATTGAGCTATTTTTAATTGTTTTTGTTTGCAATATTTCCATAATTTAATTTCAATAGGGTGGTTTTTGGCGATTTATAACTAAATTTACTTATTATTCAAAAAATTGAGCTATTTTTAATTGTGTTTGTTTGCAATATTTCAATAATTTAATTTCAATAGGGTGGTTTTTGGCGATTTATAACTAAATTTACTTATAATTAAAAAAATTGAGCTATTTTTAATTGTGTTTGTTTGCAATATTTCAATAATTTTATTTCAAAAAGGTGGTTTTTGGCGATTTATAACTAAATTTACCTTTTATTTAAAAAATTGAGCTATTTTTAATTGTGTTTGTTTGCAATATTTCAATAATTTTATTTTAAAAGGGTGCTTTTTAGCGATTTATAGCTAAATTTAATTATTATTTAAAAATTAAGCTATTTTTAATTGTGTTTGCCTGCAATATTTCAATAATTTTATTGCAAAACGGTGGGTTTTAGCGATTTATAACTAAATATACTTTTTATTTAAAATATTGAGCTATTTTTTATTGTGTTTGTTTGCAATATTTCAATAATTTTATTTAAAAAGGTGGTTTTTGGCGATTTATAACTAAATTTACTTATTATTTAAAAAGTTGAGCTATTTTTAATTGTGTTTGTTTGCAATATTTCAATAATTTTATTTTAAAAGGGTGTTTTTTTTTTAGTGACTTATAGCTAAATTTAATTATTATTTAAAAAATTAAGCTATTTTTAATTGTGTTTGTTTGCAATATTTCAATAATTTTATTTAAAAAGGTGGTTTTTGGCGATTTATAACTAAATTTACTTATTATTTCAAAAATTGAGCTATTTTTAATTGTGTTTGTTTGCAATATTTCAATAATTTTATTTAAAAAGGTGGTTTTTGGCGATTTATAACTAAATTTACTTATTATTTAAAAAATTGAGCTATTTTTAATTGTGTTTGTTTGCAATATTTCAATAATTTTATTTTAAAAGGGTGTTTTTTTTAGCGATTTATAGCTAAATTTAATTATTATTTAAAAAATTGAGCTATTTTTAGTTGTGTTTGTTTGCAATATTTCAATAATTTTATTTTAAAAGGGTGTTTTTTTGAGCGATTTATAGCTAAATTTAATTATTATTTAAAAAATTGAGCTATTTTTAATTGTGTTTGTTTGCAATATTTCAATAATTTAATTTCAATAGGGTGGTTTTTGGCGATTTATAACTAAATTTACTTATTATTCCAAAAATTGAGCTATTTTTTACTGTGTTTGTTTGCAATATTTCAATAATTTAATTTCAATAGGGTGGTTTTTGGCGATTTATAACTAAATTTACTTATTATTCAAAAAATTGAGCTATTTTTTACTGTGTTTGTTTGCAATATTTCAATAATTTAATTTCAATAGGGTGGTTTTTGGCGATTTATAACTAAATTTACTTATTATTCAAAAAATTGAGCTATTTTTTACTGTGTTTGTTTGCAATATTTCAATAATTTAATTTCAATAGGGTGGTTTTTGGCGATTTATAACTAAATTTACTTATTATTCAAAAAAATTCAGCTATTTTTAATTGTGTTTGTTTGCAATATTTCAATAATATATATTCAATAGGGTGGTTTTTGGCGATTTATAACTAAATTTACTTTTTATTCAAAAAATTGAGCTATTTTTTATTGTGTTTGTTTGCAATATTTCAATAATTTTATTTTAAAAGGGTGTTTTTTTTAGCGATTTATAGCTAAATTTAATTATTATTTAAAAAATTGAGCTATTTTTTACTGTGTTTGTTTGCAATATTTCAATAATATGATTTCAATAGGGTGGTTTTTGGCGATTTATAACTAAATTTACTTATTATTCAAAAAAATTGAGCTATTTTTAATTGTGCTTGTTTGCAATATTTCAATAATATATATTCAATAGGGTGGTTTTTGGCGATTTATAACTAAATTTACTTTTTATTCAAAAAATTGAGCTATTTTTTATTGTGTTTGTTTGCAATATTTCAATAATTTTATTTTAAAAGGGTGCTTTTTAGCGATTTATAGCTAAATTTAATTATTATTTAAAAATTGAGCTATTTTTAATTGTGTTTGCTTGCAATATTTCAATAATTTTATTGCAAAACGGTGGGTTTTAGCGATTTATAACTAAATATACTTTTTATTTAAAATATTGAGCTATTTTTTATTGTTTTTGTTTTATAATATTTCAATAATTTTATTTTAAAAGGGTGGTTTTTAGCGATTTATAATTAAATATACTTTTTATTTAAAATATTGAGCTATTTTTTATTGTGTTTGTTTTATAATATTTTAATAATTTTATTTCAAAAGGGTGGTTTTTAGCGATTTATAAATAAATTTACTTATTGAAATATTGCAAACAAACACAATTAAAAATAGCTCAATTTTTTAAATAAAAGGTATATTTAGTTATAAATCGCTAAAACCACCCGTTTGAAATAAAATTATTGAAATATTGCAAGCAAACTCAATTAAAAATAGCTCAATTTTTTATATAATAATTAAATTAAGCTATAAATCGCTAAAAAGCACCCTTTTAAAATAAAATTATTGAAATATTGCAAACAAGCACAATAAAAAATAGCTCAATTTTTTGAATAAAAAGTAAGCTTAGTTATAAATCGCCAAAAACCATCCTATTGAAATTAAATTATTAAAATATTGCAAACAAACACAATTAAAAATAGCTGAATTTTTTTGAATAATAAGTAAATTTAGTTATAAATCGCCAAAAACCACCCTATTGAAATTAAATTATTGAAATATTGCAAACAAACACAATTAAAAATAGCTCAATTTTTTAAATAAAAGGTAAATTTGGTTATAAATCGCTAAAAACACACTTTGAAATAAAATTATTGAAATATTGCGAACAAACACAATTAAAAATAGCTCAATTTTTTGAATAATAAGTAAATTTAGTTATAAATCGCCAAAAACCACCCTATTGAAATTAAATTTTTGAAATATTGCAAACAAACACAATTAAAAATAGCTCAATTTTTTGAATAATAATTAAATTTAGCTATAAATCGCTAAAAAAACACCCTTTTAAAATAAAATTATTGAAATATTGCAAGCAAACACAATTAAAAATAGCTAAATTTTTTAAATAATAAGTAAATTTAGTTATAAATCGCCAAAAACCACCTTTTTGAAATTTAATTATTGAAATATTGCAAACAAACACAATTAAAAATAGCTCAATTTTTTGAATAATAAGTAAATTTAGTTATAAATCGCTAAAAACCACCCTATTGAAATTAAATTATTGAAATATTGCAAACAAACACAATTAAAAATAGCTCAATTTTTTAAATAATAATTAAAATTAGCTATAAATCGCTAAAAAAAACACCCTTTTAAAATAAAATTATTGAAATATTGCAAACAAACACAATTAAATATAGCTCAATTTTTTAAATAATAAGTAAATTTAGTTATAAATCGCCAAAAACCACCTTTTTGAAATAAAATTATTGAAATATTGCAAACAAACACAATTAAAAATAGCTCAATTTTTTGAATAATAATTAAATTTAGCTATAAATCGCTAAAAAACACCCTTTTAAAATAAAATTATTGAAATATTGCAAGCAAACACAATTAAAAATAGCTAAATTTTTTAAATAATAAGTAAATTTAGTTATAAATCGCCAAAAACCACCTTTTTGAAATTTTATTATTGAAATATTGCAAACAAACACAATTAAAAATAGCTCAATTTTTTGAATAATAAGTAAATTTAGTTATAAATCGCTAAAAACCACCCTATTGAAATTAAATTATTGAAATATTGCAAACAAACACAATTAAAAATAGCTCAATTTTTTGAATAATAATTAAATTTAGCTATAAATCGCTAAAAAAAACACCCTTTTAAAATAAAATTATTGAAATATTGCAAGCAAACACAATTAAAAATAGCTAAATTTTTTAAATAATAAGTAAATTTAGTTATAAATCGCCAAAAACCACCTTTTTGAAATTTAATTATTGAAATATTGCAAACAAACACAATTAAAAATAGCTCAATTTTTTGAATAATAAGTAAATTTAGTTATAAATCGCTAAAAACCACCCTATTGAAATTAAATTATTGAAATATTGCAAACAAACACAATTAAAAATAGCTCAATTTTGTAAATAATAATTAAAATTAGCTATAAATCGCTAAAAAAAACACCCTTTTAAAATAAAATTATTGAAATATTGCAAACAAACACAATTAAATATAGCTCAATTTTTTAAATAATAAGTAAATTTAGTTATAAATCGCCAAAAACCACCTTTTTGAAATAAAATTATTGAAATATTGCAAACAAACACAATTAAAAATAGCTCAATTTTTTTAATTATAAGTAAATTTAGTTATAAATCGCTAAAAACCACCCTATTGAAATTAAATTATTGAAATATTGGAAACAAACACAATTAAAAATAGCTCAATTTTTTTAATTATAAGTAAATTTAGTTATAAATCGCTAAAAACCACACTATTGATATATATATAATATATATATAATATAATATATAATAATTAAATTTAGCTATAAATCGCTAAAAAAACACCCTTTTAAAATAAAATTATTGAAATATTGCAAACAAACACAATTAAAAATAGCTCAATTTTTTAAATAATAATTAAATTTAGTTATAAATCGCCAAAAACCACCTTTTTAAATAAAATTATTGAAATATTGCAAACAAACACAATTAAAAATAGCTCAATTTTTTTAATTATAAGTAAATTTAGTTATAAATCGCTAAAAACCACCCTTTTGAAATAAAATTATTGAAATATTGCAAACAAACACAGTAAAAAATAGCTCAATTTTTTGAATAAAGCGGCCCATACACTTGCAATATTATTGTATATGATATTCGCCATATTATTTTTATTTTGTCCTATATTATGCAATAAGTCGCACAATATTTTCATTAATTCAATAAAGAGGTCAACCAAACCTTCAGGAATAACATAAACAGCATTGTACAATGTTGCCAACACATTTCACTTTTTTTTCGTTGTGCAATAAAAATCAAAAGTCTTTTGATTGTTGCAAATATATTGTGTTACCTTCGAATATCACATACACATTTGGCATTTAATTGTACAATTCGTAAAATTTAACAATTTTATTGCAAGTGTATGAGCCGCTTAATAAGCATATTTAGTTATAAATCGCTAAAAACCACCCTTTTTGAAATAAAATTATTGAAATTTTATAAAACAAACACAATAAAATATAGCTCAATATTTTATATAAAAAGTATATTTAGTTATAAATCGCTAAATTCACTTATTAAGTTGAGCTATTTTTCTTATAATATTTTAATAATTTTATTTCAAAAAGGGTGATTTTAAGCGATTTATAACTAAATATACTTTTTATATAAAATATTGAGCTATTTTTTATTGTGTTTGTTTGCAATATTTCAATAATTTTATTTCAAAAGGGTGATTTTTAGCGATTTATAACTAAATATAATTTTTATTTAAAATATTGAGCTCTTTTTTATTGTGCTTAATTTCAATATTTCAATAGGGTGGTTTTTAGCGATTTATAACTAAATTTACTTATTATTCAAAAAATTGAGCTATTTTTAATTGTGTTTGTTTGCAATATTTCAATCATTTTATTTCAAAAGGGTGTTTTTAGCGATTTATAACTAAATTTACCTTTTATTTAAAAAATTGAGCTATTTTTAATTGTGTTTGTTTGCAATGTTTCAATAATTTTATTTCAAAAGGGTGTTTTTAGCGATTTATAACTAAATTTACCTTTTATTTAAAAAATTGAGTTATTTTTAATTGTGTCTGTTTGCAATATTTCAATAATTTTATTTCAAAATGGGTGGTGTTAAGCGATTTATTACTAAATATACTTTCTATTAAAATATTGAACTATTTTTTATTGTGTTTGTTTTTTAATATTTCAATAATTTGATTTCAAAAGGGTGGTGTAAAGCGATTTATAACTAAATTCACTTATTATTTAAAAAACTGAGCTATTTTTTTTATAATATTTCAATAATTTTATTTAAAAAGGGTGGTTTTTAGCGATTTATTACTAAATATACTTTTTATTTAAAATATTGAGCTTTTTCTTATTGTGTTTATTTTATAATATTTCAATAATTTTATTTTAAAAAGGGTGGTGTTAAGCGATTTATAACTATATATTCTTTCTATTTAAAATATTGAGCTATTTTTTAACCCTAAATTTTGTATTCCCAAAAATAACTTTGATAATAAAATAGTTGAAAATGAAAATGATACAAAAGGGACCGTCAAAAAAGGATCAATTTGATACTTAAGTATCACAACGGTAACGCTGGCAGTTGTTTTGCCGCGGTCTGTTGTAAAGTCAATTATTTATATACATACATATTTATTTTCCATATAATAAACTTTCATTTGAGTTGTCGCAATACTTTCTGTTGACAAAACAGAGTCAATCCAACTCAACGCCACACAGAGGGGTATTTTGCCAATCTGGCCGGAAATTTATTCCGGTTTATTTGTTTATATTGCTTCTTAAAAGTTATTGAGTGCCCCTAGATCTATGAAACTTGGCAGGAATATGTGTTATGGTCATAGGCTAGTAAAGCTCATAAATGATTCTCAAACAATACGGAAATTGAAAAGATACCAGTTAAGGAACAAAATAGTACCAAATTAAAAATAGTACTCATTCACTCAGGACCTTGCATGTTTAATATTATCTTTCTAGGTCCAATACTAACGGAAATTCAAAAAGTACCAAAAAGTTCCCTCTTTTAGATTCTCATCCACTCAGGACATTGCATGTTGAATATTAGGATTCTAGGTTCAATATTAATGGAAATTCAAAAAGTACCAGTTAAAGAACAAAAAAAGTACCAAAAAGCCCTCTTATAGATTCTATTTTACTCAGGACCTTGCATGTTTAATTTTATGTTCCTAGGTCAAATACCAACGGAAATTCAACAAGTACCAGCTAAAGAACAAAAAAGTACAAAAAACTTCCCTCTTATTGATTCTTATCCACTCAGGGCATTGCATCTTGAATTTTATGTTTCTTAGTCCAATAATAACGGATATTCAAAAAGTACCAGTTTAAGAACTAAAAAGTACCAATAAGCACTTTTAGAGATTCTCATTCACTCAGGACCTTGAAGGTTAAATTGCATGTTCATAAAACCAATCTTAGCGAAAATTTAAAAAAAGTACCAGTTAAAAAACGAAAAAGTATCAAAAAGATCCCTCTAACAGATTGTTATTCACTCAAGAACTTGCATGTTGAATTTTATGATTCTAGGTTCAATATTAATGGAAACTCAAAAAGTACCAGTTAAAGAAAAAAAAGTACCAAAAAGCCCTCTTACAGATTCTCATTCACTCAGGACCTTGCATGTTTAATTTTTTCTTTCTAGGTCCAATACTAACGGAAATTCAAAAAGTAGCAGTTAATGAATTAAAAAGTACCAAAAAGTTCCCTCTTATAGATTCTCATTTACTCAGGACATTGCATGTTTAATTTTATCTTTCTAGGTCCAATACTAACGGAAATTCAAAAAGTACCAGTTAATGAATTAAAAAGTACAAAAAAGTTCACTCTTATAGCATCTCATCTACTCAGGACATTGCATGTTGAATTTTAGGATTTTAGATTCAATATTAATGGAAATTCAAAAAGTACCAGTTAAAGAACAAAAAAAGTACCAAAAAGCGCTCTTACAGATTCTCATTCACTCAGGACCTTGCATGTTTTATTTTATGTTTCTAGGTCAAATACCAACGGAAATTCAAAAACAACCAGCTAAAGAACAAAAAAGTACCAAAAACTTCCCTCTTATAGATTCTTATCCACTTAGGGCTCTGCATCTTGAATTTTATCTTTTTTAGTCCAATAATAACGGATACTTAAAAAGTACCAGTTTAAGAACTAAAAAGTACCAATAAGCGCTTTTAGAGATTCTTATTCACTTGAAGGTTAAATTTTATGTTCATAAAATCAATCTTAGCGAATATTTAAAAAAGTACAAGTCAAAAAACCAAAAAAGTATCAAAAAGATCCCTCTAACAGGTTGTTATTCCCTCAAGATCTTGCATGTTGAATTTTATGATTCTAGGTTCAATATTAATGAAAATTCACAAAGTACCAGTTAAAAAAAAAAGTACCAAAAAGCTCTCTTACAGATTCTTACAGATGCATGTTTAATTTTATGTTTCAAGGTCTAATACTTACGAAAATTCAAAAAGTAACAGTTAAAGATCCCTCTAACAGATTCTCATTTACACAGGATCTTGCATGTTTAATTTTATGTTTCTAGGTCCAATACTGACGGAAATTCAAAAAGTAACAGTTAATGAACAAAAAGTACCTAAAAGCCCTCTTACAGATTCTCACTCAGGACCTTGCATGTTTAATTTAATCTTTCTAGGTTCTATACCAACAGAAATTCAAAAAGTACCAAAAAGTTCCCTCTAATAGATTCTCATCCACTCAGGACATTGCATGCTGCATTTTATGTTTCTAGGTTCAAAACTACCGGAAATTCAAAAAGAACCAGTTAATACACAAAAAAGTACCAAAAAGCCCTCTTACAGATCCTCATTCACTAGAGACCTTGCATGTTTTATTTTATATTGCTAGGTCCAATACCAACGGCAATTCTAAAAGTACCAGTCGAAGAATAAAAAATTACCAAAAAGTTTCCTCTTATAGACTCTCATCCACCTAGGACATTGCATCTTGAATTTTATGTTTCTAGGTCCAATACTAATGGAAATCCAAAAAGTACCAGTTAAAGAACAAAAAAGTACCAAAAAGTTTCATCAAAGATTCTTATCGACTCAGGATATTGCATGTTAAATCTTATGTTTTAAGGTCCAACATTAACGATAATTAAAAAATTCCAGCTGTAGAACCAAAAAGCTTAAGTAAAATATCAAATTTCCCGTATTTCCCCTTTTTGGTACTATTTTCCCCCCAATTAAAGTATAAAAAATTTGAGTACTTTTGTTATGTCAATTTATAATAAAAGTTTGACAGCTCAACTACCCTAAAGTAATACAAAATTATGTCGTTTTGGTAATACAGTGGTTATGGTAATACAGTGTCGGACCTTAAAATATAAAATTTTTGTCGAAAATGTGGCAATGTCATACTTTAATATTTTAACTAAAAATGTGAAAATTATACATTTATTGAGTGTCTATTAATAAAAGGATATGTAATGGTAGTAAATAAGCAATAGTCAATTCATAATCAATAAAAATTTATAAATTTTTTTTTTTTGGAAAAAATCTCCTGAAATTTGGTCGGCCCCCAAAGCAATCGTTAGACCTATGATTTATTTGGGACCGGTGCCCAAAGAATACAAATGACCCTAAAAAAAGCCGTGTATCGAAAAACAGACCCCAACACATCGCCATGACATATATATATTTATATATATATATATATATTTTAAAATCAATATATAGCCAATATTAACTTTATTTCTCATTTGTTTTGAGTTTTAAGACTTGAGTCTTAAAAGATTATTACTTTAAGACAACTTTTAAAAGACTGCTCTTGAAGACTTATTTCATTTGGTTATAGATATTAAATTTTCAGATGGGCTTGTGGCTCATATTGAATATAAACAAATAATTCTGTAATATTTGTAATATACAAATAGCATCTAAACGATTATGCAATTGTTTCTTTTTTTCAGATGTAAACAATAGTCAAACTCATAAGCAAAGTTTTGTAAAGTCGTAAGTCCGAAGGCCGCTTTAATACATTTTACAAAATATTGTGAATTTTAAATTTAAGGAAAAATTTGGTATTAAAATTCTTGCTTTAAGAAAAAACCGGTATTACCGTCAGTAAAAATTTAAACATTGACTAACCTATACAGCAAAAGTTACGAAATTTACTAAAATATAAAAACTTACCGCAAAAAAATTATTTTATAGATGTAAATATATGTATGTAAAATATGTTTTAATTCATTTATCTTAACATTTGCAATAATAAACAATGGCAATAATTAAAATATAACATAAAATATGCAATTATTATTTGTTATTAACTTAGTATTCTTTTAATAAATTTTTTTTTTTAATTTGGCTAAGTATTTGTAAGAAAGATATATTCAGAGTTTAAAAAACTGCAGTCGAAACCAAAAACTGTCGGACAAAAAACGAAAATGTGTGTACAACTTTTCACTTTTGAATTGGTCTGACAGCGACGGTTTACATTTAATTGATCAGAAGTAAAAGCAACAGTTTGTTTTTTTTTTTTTTGACAATCACAAATGAAGAATTGAAAGAAATTGCAGTTTTTCTACTTTGACTGCAGTTTTTTAAACGCTGAATATATTAATTTAAGATATGTAGTTAATTTCCTCTATTGATTCATCTAAAAGGGCGGGATTTAGTTTAACCAAATGAATATTTTAATGTATTATTTTAATGTGAGAATTCTTTCCTACTTTTTATATAGTCTGGTAGTTTATAGAATCATTCCTTAATATAAGTACATATCTATAGCTTCCAAAAGCAGTATGTGAAATATTGAAGGAATATAACTATGTACTACAAAAAAGCTTTGTAAAGTTACGATTTACCTCATTAAAATCATTCGAAAAAAAATATAAATGTTGAATATCGCGAGTTTATATTCGAATAGAGCTATCTGCAAAATCACAATTTTACAGGAGAGCGAAAAAATTGGGTTTCTCGATAACTCTAAGAGTAATAACTAAACATACTAAAAAAACAAGTAAGAGTGCTATATTCGGCTGTGCCGAATCTTATATACCCTTCACCGTTTTGCGACGACTGCTGACGTCAATAGTCAAACATCAATCCTTAAACCAAATTGTATTTTTAACCTTTGGTAGATCGAAGTTTGCTTATCCATTTTAATTGATTTCACATGTTTTTCCTTACTTCTGTTTTTTCGTACTTTTTCAAGTCCAAAGTACATTCTCCGTTTTTTCATTTTCGTCCTTCTCTTTCCTGTTGACCTTTTTCAGCACAATCTGAATGCCTTACAACTGTGTGAACATTGTAAGCAGATTTGTATTTGCAGAAGTGCAAAATTAATGTATCTGACAATCGCACCATTGTTAGAAAAATATTGCTGTTGGTAACGCCTGCTTACAATATTGTAAGATCTGACCATCGCCTGTACGAAGCTTTAGCTTTAACAATAATTAGTATTGTGGTCGATGGCTGCGAGTGTAAAACGGCAAATCCATCTGAGGAGATCGAGTGGTTGCGATCGAAACATGTCATGGTAACCTGCCGGCCGCGGTTCGAATCCCGGCCACGGTCAAGAATGGAAGATTATCAATAACAATTTTAATTAATTTTTATGTTGCAAAATTCCTTTCTTCATAAAAATAATTAAATTTTTTTTTTTCAATATTTATTTATTGAATCTTCATATATTTAATATGAACTAACAATAATTAATCAAATCTTATCCTAATACTTTATTTATGTCCTGCCATTGCCAGACAAAAATGTTCTTCATCACGGGTTCTGTTCACATATATAAGTGTGTATCGCTCATCTAACTGGGTAAGTGCTGCAGTGTCTCTTCTTCTTAAGCGAGTGTGGCCGCCATGATTTAAGATATTTCGAGCTAGTGGATTTGGGTGTTGTTCAAGCCTTTTTAAATATTTTACCGCATATTTTGTAAACATAATTTTTACTAATGGCACATTGAGATCCTTATGAATGTTTGAGTTTTTAACATACCAGGGAGCGGTTGTGATTATTCGAAGAAGTTTATTTTGGCGCCTTTGAATTTTTTCGATATTAGAGGCCGATGCAGTGCCCCATAGTTGAATACCGTAGCACCAGATAGGCTTTAAGATAGAGTTGTAAAGTAGAATCTTGCAATCGAGACTAAGGACAGAATTTCTTCCAATAAGCCAATGAATTTGAATGGCTTTCAGTTTCATTTGAGTTAATTTTGCCTCTATATGGCATTTCCACGTTAATCGCCGATCCAGATGCATACCGAGATATTTTACGTGCGAATGTTGAGGAATTATTTGTTTATTGATTGTAATAGGGGGGCAAGATTCCCGGCGCAAGGTGAATGTTATATGTACGCATTTTTGCTCATTGACCATTATCCTCCATTGTCTTAACCATATTTCTAGTTGAAATATGTGATCCTGTAAGTAACGAGATGCTTCATAACGGTTTTCGTGGACGCTTAGAAAAGCTGTATCGTCTGCAAATGTTGAAGTTTGTGTATAGTTGCTTGTTGGCATGTCCGAAGTATAAATTAAGTATAATAGGGGGCCCAGGATGCTGCCTTGTGGGACTCCAGCGTCAATGGGCTGAGGTGAACTTAAGAAATTTCCTTCTTTAATAATAAATTGACGACCGACTAAGTAGCTTTCTAGCAGCTTGTGTGTGTTTGCTGGTAAATTTTGCTTCAATTTATGTAATAAGCCTTCATGCCAGACTTTATCAAAAGCTTGCGAAACATCGATGAAGAGTGCTGAGCAATATTTCTTTTCTTCAAATGCTTTTCTTATGACATTTACTATTCGATGAGTCTGTTCGATTGTGCTGTGTTTTCTTCTATTTTCACTTAAGATCGGTGTTAATTTTGAAACTAATAATTTCTCAAACAGCTTTGACATATTTGATAATAAGCTAATAGGCCTATAAGACTCAACTTTTGTATGACCTTTACCTGGCTTTGGTATCATGGTAACTAAGGAAACCTTCCATTTTTGAGGATAGTATTCAAGGCGTAAAATAGCATTAAAAATAAAAAGAATAATTTTCTTGCTATGCGAGGTAGCTCTAAAAGCATTTTATTACTGATCTTATCAATACTAGGTGCCTTCTTAGTGTTTAAGTCACAAATAGCCTTTTCGATTTCTCTTATCTCAAATCTGAAGGGTATAGCTGCTCTAGCAGCAACAGGTGGTAACTCGACCGCAATATTGTGAGATATATTTGGTGTAAATACGTTTTTTAAATGATCGACAAACAGGTTTCCTTTTTCAACATCATTTCTTGCCCAACTTCCATTTAAGTTTCTTAATGGTGGCTTAGAGACAACTGGCCTTTTGAGATTTCTAGCTGCACGCCACAATGAGTAGTCTGATTGTGGAGTTGCATCAAGTTCCTTGAGATATTTTTCCAGTGAAGCCGTTTACTGAGTCTGCAGTAACATTCTCAGCCTTTTTGTACAGTCTTTTAGTAAGTTCTTAAGTTGAGGGGATCTGTGCAATTGCCGCTCTGTACGAGCTCTCCTTTTTTCAGACAAAAGACGCTCGACATCTGAGGAATATATTTTATTATTTTTGGTTTTTTTGGGGGCAATACTGGAATGTTGAACAGCTAGTTTTAGAAAACTGTCAAAATTGACAATAGAGCGATCTATATACTCCGGTGTGCTAAGCGGAATATTTTCTGTGCAATGGGTACTGAGTTATTTTTTATATTTTAACCAATTTATATGTGTAGCTGACGTCGCTATGTATCCAGAGGGAGATTCAATTCTATTGGTGTTTATTATAGTAACTATTGTAGGTGTGTGATCAGAGGATAATTCTAAGGAAGCTTCAACTTGAATCGTTTTTGTGGGGATGTTTTTAACAACGCCAAAATCGATGACATCTGGAATTTTTGCGCATCAGCAGGCCAATATGTTGGTTGGCCACTCGCGACAACATTTAAATTCATTTTAGAGATTGTATTAAACAAAACACGACCCTTTGGTGTTATTAGTCGTTACCCCCAGAAGGTATGTTTAGCGTTATAATCGCCAGCAGCCAGGAAACAGGGCCCCAATGACTTATAATATTTATAATATTGGCTTTCTGATATTGCAAATCTAGGTGGTGAATATAAGGATGAAATTACTAAGTTTCGATTTAGCTCTTCAACACAAATGTTCGTTGCTTGGAGATAATCTTCACGATGATCACACATTGGGTAGTGTTTAATTCGGTTTTTTATTAAAATGGCAGAACCTCCACAAGCTCTATCTCGAGGGTCCTTGGTATCATATAGTGTATAACCATTGATTTTAAACGTATTTCTTGAGGTCAAATGAGTTTCAGAAACCATCATGACATCAATTTGTTTATTTTTAAGAAAGTATTCTAATTCATTTTTATTTTTAACATTTTAGTTTTTAAACAGTTCATGGCTTGTTAAGGACAGCTTGCAATAACATCGATTGCATTATAAGAATTTCCTGCATCATATTACCCATTGTGTTCGTAAAATTATTTACTGTTTGCACTAATGTTTCCATGTTTTTTTCTAGACGACTCAGATTAGTAACTGGAGTTTCGTCATTACTTGACGAAGCGCCTTGCATTGATTTTAAGACGTTAGCATAAGAGGCTCTGTTATTACTAGGCTGCTGAGCCTGAAAGTCATTACTGTTTACTTGATTTGTTACCTGCATTTGAGGGGGATTAGTTTTCGGCTGCTTGCCGATAGTATATACAGGGCATCCTCTATAATCGGCAGTGTGATTACCACCACAGTTGCTGCATTTTTTTACGTTGGGGTCGGTTTAAGACTTATCCCAAAGAACTGTACCATGTAATTCACCACATACTACGCAAACAGGGGGTAAGTAGCAGTATGCCTTAGTATGGCCACATTCTTAGCAGTTCAGATATATAAGGCGTAACCATAGGTCATATATCAGTCAAAAAATTCAGGATTTTATACAATTTTTAATACTTTTTGTATGGAAGGTACCACGCCCACTTCTCCAAAGCTGCCCACATTTTGTGGAATGGTGTGTATTTATAACCTTAATGTTTGTACCAAATTTAAAAACTTTGGCTCTTGCCGTTCTCCAGATATACAGAAAAAAGTAATAAAAATACAACAACCACAAGGGTTTTTTTGGAAAAATTAGAGGCAGTCGTGGTTTTTTGGTAATATCTCAGCCATTTGTGGACCGATCTGGCTAAATTTTAATAGCAAGAAATGGCGGACTATATGTGACATAAATGTAAAACGACCTAGCCGCTATCATGTCTGGAGTCTCCGGAAAACACGTATCAAACGTAAGATGGACAGACGGACAGACGATCAGGCGGACAGACGGACATCGTTAAATCAACTTCTCTCCTCATAAGGACCAAATATATATATATATACTTTATAGGGTCTAAGATCAATATTGTAGAAATTACAAACGGAATGACAAACTTATACATATATACCCTTTTCCACCTGAGGTGAAGGGTATAAAAACATGGCAAAACCAGTCGCTACAAACAAAATAAAATAATTTTTTTACTAAACATTTTTGTTTGGGTATTTTTTATTATAATTTTTCTTATTATGTATATTCAAAAAAATTTTTAAATTTGGTCAGAAAAAAAATATTAACATTTTAAGGTTTTGTTTTTTAATTTGGGGATTTATTTTTTATTTTTTGAAGACCCCGCCCTTTGTTAAACTTCTCTAATTTTTAATAAAGGCACTCAATAAATTTAATACTTAAAAAAATAATTTTGTTTCACTTTTACTTTAAACTGCTTAATATGTATGTATAAAAATTTTTATGTACATACCCTATATAGAATTTATTTAAAAATTTTTAACTCTTAAGCTTCGTTCACAATCAGAGAAACAATTTCGTTTTTTCTTCCCAAGGTATTTCATATATTTTCCTTTCATTTTTAAAACAAAAATGTAACTAAAATTTTTTTAAAAATGTAACTAAAGTTGAGTCAACTAGAACTTCAGCAACAATTTGTATGAAATTGTTTCTGACGTTTAAAATAATTTTATTTAGTTTTAAATGAAAATTTGAACAAAATGTTGTAAAAAATAATAATAAATGCATAATATTGTTGTGGCTAAAATTTGCAATCGGTTTCTTAATACAAAATGTGTGTGGTTGCAAAAGAAATTGTTGCTCTATTATGAACACCAAGTGAAAATGTTTTTTTGATTGTGAACGAAACTTTAAGCTCACATTACAGTTTTTGTGTATTAAGTGTATAACTTAAAATTTTTTATTTATTATTATTTTTTTTCAAGAAAGATGTTTTATTTTTATGGAAATACTAGCTGTCCCGGCAAACGTTGTCTTGCCATAGACATTCAAGTGAAAAAAAGAAGAATAAAACGCTGTATAGCATGATCGGCGATGAAAAAAAACAATAGCTTTTCATTTCTTTATTTCTGTTCGTTACATATTCAAAAGTTAAACATAAAAAAGTGATGTATTTTTTATCCTGAAGAATGAAAATCAAACAGAGATAATCAATTTTTATTACATGAGGTCTTCACCTGACAATTTTTTGTTAAACCAAACGTCTAAGTCTAAAAAAAACTCTAATATTTTAAACAGCGTTTTTTTTATATGAAAATTGACGTTTATTATGACAAAACCTCATGTTAAGAAGAGCAATTACGTGTACGATATTTTTTGTCAGTCCGTCTTTAGCCAACACAAATAAGCTCGCTGGCTTGCCGTGCGCCCAAATTTAAGCCGCAAACAATCATCGTTTGGCCTTGTGACTTATTGATTGTCATTACAAATGCCAATCTAAAAGGAAATTAAACGCGTTTGAATTCATTTGGGACGTCTGTGGCAATCATCGCAGTTCGTGCAGCAAAACATTTTCGTCTCGGACTTTACCATTCAAAAAGGTAGATTCGACAACATTTTTAATTACTTTTTTTTAAAGACCAATCGTGTGCCATTGCATAGCCGAAATAAAATTACCGGAGAAAAAAAATTTTAAAAAAATACATAAACTTTTCAAAAGAATTGGTTAATTAATTTAAAGGTATAGGAGGGGGTGCTTTTACCCTTTTTGCTTTACTTTACGCCATAAATATTGAAATTTATAGCCTTTAGTTCCTTCAAGACTTGAAACTATAGTCGGATAATTAATTAAAAAGACACGGGTAGAGGGAGCTTTTACCCTTCTTGCCCTATTTTATGCCCTAATTGTTGGGATTTCCAAAAAAAGTATATCTTAAAGATCCTTTAGATATAACAGTGTCTGCATGCCAAATTTTAAGAAAATCAGTTGATTCGTTGAGAAGATATAGGGAGGGGGAGCGTTTACCCATCTTGCCCTATTTCACCCCCTGAATAATAAAAATTATGGGCTATAGTTCTTTCCAGATAATACACTATTTGCCTGCCAAATTGCAAAAAAATCGGTTGATTAGTTAAGAAGATATTGGGAAGAGGACCTTTTAACCGTTTTGCATTACTTTACGCCCTCTATCGATATGAAATATACATTAAGTTCTATTCCGAATGTCATTGTACACGTAAGACGTTACGATACATGGCTTGGTTACTTTTCAAGTGACAATAAAAAATCATAATATGGAAAATGAAAGGCATTGTTGATATTTGATATTTGTATAGGAATAATATATAGGAAAATGTAAATGCCATATCTCCGGAACCAGTCCGCCGATTTCGTGCAAACTATATAAACCATCTACAGACTATCCCCAAAGCACCCTTAAATTTTGGTTTAAATCTGTCGACCCATTTTTGCAGTTAGTGGCCCACGGACCTCAGTCCCCTTAAATTTAAATTTAGGTTTTTTTTTTTTTATTCTGAATCGGGTGGCATATTTTTTTTATTTTTTTCGTAGCCCCTTAAACTGCACTTCAGCCAAATCACATATTTTTATGAAAACTAAAAACGTCCATAACTCGAAAACTAAGCGTTTGCGCTAAAATTTTTATTTAATTTTTTCTTCTTATTTTTCAATTTTCTAACACCCTAGGTACTTGTTTTTTATTTGGAGTTGCGTCGGTAAACTAGATCAAAGCCAAACATTTTTAGTGATTCTTATAGAAAATCGATTGATCTTTAAATAAAAAAAAATAATTTGAAAAAAAAATTTTTTTCATCTGCAAAACCAAATGACCAATTTAAATCAAAATTTTTTTAACTTAGTCCTAATTTGTTTTTATTGTAAAAGTTTTATTATGTGACCAGTGGTGGGCAAAATACATGGTTTGCGGTATTTAAAATACAAAATACAAAATACTTGCTGGTCATGTATTTAAAATACAAAATACAAAATACTTTCAGGTTATGTATTTAAAATACAAAATACTTACACATCCTGTATGTATTTAAAATACAAAATACTTACACATCCTGTATGTATTTAAATACAAAATACAAAATACTTCCAATTATTGTGCGTATTTCAAATGCAAAATACAAAATACTTCCACGTCATGAACATTAATGTTATAACTTTTTTTTGAGTGCAAAATACCACTCCAGCGCCATGTGGGGAATTTTGTTCTGATAATAAAAAACTGTTTTTTAAGCTGATTCGGTGAAAAAAGTTTCCGCGCCGTAAGCGATTCCTAAAACTCCATATTATGTGCAAATTTTATTTTTGGAAATTGAAACCCTTTTGATTTTGCATTAGACTTATGAAAAATGCTTTAATGTTGAAGATTATATATGAATTTAAACAAAAACGAACTTATTTAAGACAAGAGCCACTGATTTAATGATGAAAATAAAAAATAAAAACAAAACTTCAACGCTTTCGGTGCGGAAACTTTTTTCACGAAAGATGAAAAGTGACACCATATTTTTTTATATTTTGGTAGATTAAAATGCAATCAACCATCAATAAACTGACAGAATATATTTTGTAAACTATGTTTTTAAAATACAAAATACTCCCATTTTTTTATGTATTTAAAATACAAACTACTTATATTTATTGTATGTATTTAAAATACAAAATACTTGCTGGATATGTATTTAAAATACAAAATACAAAATACTTGCACGTCATGTATTTAAAATACAAATACAAAATACGTATTTGTATTTTAAATACGTATTTCAAATACATGTATTTCAAATACTGCCCAGCCCTGTATGTGACATTATTTAGTTTCAAAGTTATGCAAAATTTTTTAAACCCGTACATGTGGTTTTTGCAATGTTGTACCGTAAAAGACAGGAAATGATGAGTTTATATAGAAATTTTTTTCAAACTTTTTTGGGAATACAAAATTTATTATTAATAAGATTTTTATGACGTGCTAAATTCCAAATTTTTATTTTTATAAATACACTAAAATTTATTGTTGAGGGAATGCTAGTTTCTATGCGCATTTCACTGGTTGCTTAGGCCAGACCATCAGGAAACCTTTTTTTTAACTTCGACCTAATTTTTTAATTTAAGTTTTATCGAAATAAGGCTGCGGCGTACTTATTATATTGTTAAACTTTTATTATGTGCTCTTCATACGCTTAAAAGTTATGCAAATTTATGAATATGCCTAACACATCAGGCAGTTTATTTTAAAAAACTTAAGGAGAGTATTGGTGAAGGTGAAATAATTGTACAGTATGATTTTGCAGAAAACAATAGTTTTGTAGTTCAAGATGTGGAATTCTTAGCCAAATAATAAGTCCGACTCAATTGATTTCAAAATTAACAATAGCAAAATTTTATTACAGAAAATTTTAAAATTAAAATAAAAATCAAGTGTTACTAATCTAAATAAAAAATTTTAAAACAAAGTAAACATTTAAATATGTTGTAGAGCACCACATTATCCCCTTCCTAGTTTAAACACACTAATTTTAACGATATAGTTTTAACTGGCCTTGAATCTTTGGATTTAGTTGAGTTTTCAGCAATCTCATTGTTAACAAAAGCTGATTTAAGATGACCAATTGAAACATTTTTCGTTCATTTCGTTCAGTTTGAAAAACTTGTTGCTTTTATGTATTACTTTATATGGACCAGAATATTTTGGACATAAAGGCTTAGAGGAATATAATTTCTTCCATAGGTGCGAAGTATTTTTTAAATCTTTATAAACAAATGGTTTATGAACAGAGTGATCACTTGCCGGAACCGACTTGACATTTTCAAAATATTGCCGCAGCTGTGTTAAGACTTCCGAAGGAGGTGCACGGTAGTCTATTTTGCTTTTAAAAAAAATCCCCTGGTAATCGAAGGACTTCTCCATAAACTAATTCTGTAAATTTTCGCTGCAGATTAAAGCTGTTTTTAGTGTACGATGAAATCGTTCGACAATTCCGTTTGATTGCGGATGATACGTTGTAGATTGTTGATGTTAAGCTCCAAAAGTTTAAGCAAGGTTTGCAAAAACTTTTGAGGTAAACTGTCTTCCTCGATATGAGTGTATTTTATGCGGACACACAAATCTTCTCACCCATCCTTTAATAAAATTCCTACATACTTCTTCAGATGTAATATTCTTTAAGGGTATAATCCCAACCCATCTTGTAAAACGGTCTATCATTGTCAACATGTATTGATACCCTTCTGATGGTGGTAACGGTCCTACAATGTCCACATGGATTGTTGCAAATCGCTGAGTTTCTTGAGAAAGATGCCAAACTTTGATTTTGTGTGACGATTCAATTTTGACGCTTGACAAATGGTACACATTTTAACCCATTTGTTACAAACTTTATTTATAGATGGCCATACCAATCTTTGGGTTATTAAACGCCTAGTTGAACGTATTCCAGGATGTGTTAGTCCATGTATATTGTCCAATACTGCTTTCCGTAATTGCAAAGAAACATATGGTCTTACATGTGCAGTAGACACATCACAAAATATTTTTATATCAGAATTTGGAACTTGTAAAAGTTTAAATTTAAGTCCAGTTGACGAATTACGAAAATTTAAAAAATCTTCATCAGAAGTTTGTAAGTTAGCGATATCTTCATATTTAATGTAAGAAATTTCTTCTAAACGTGACATTGCATCTGCTACCATGTTAAATTTATCAGATACAGTAATTTTGACTTAGCTGCACAATCTCCTTTGCACGATTTTTTGTGCAGGTAAATCAAAAATGCAGCTATCTTAAATGTATTTAGCAGCCTTAATGTGCAGGTACACAATTGTGGTTACCTGCATAAAAGTGCAGCTAAAGTAAAGTGTTTGAAAGAGAAGTAACAACGTTTTTATTAATAACAATGACGTTCAAACAACTTGTAGTCATTTGTTACGCATTTTTATAATGAACGAGCTAGCCAAATTGGTAACAATAAAGTGTGGAACAGAACAGTTGCTGTAGTACAACGTTAAGAATAGCGCTGCAAGCTCTCAAAAGTTAAAAACGGCAGTTGCAAAGTAGTGTCAACAGAAAACGTAGTTGTAGTAGTCGTTGCAGTTGAAGCGCAAAATTCGAAATTTTGAACTTTGTTGCGCTACAGAGCATTCGTCAGCTTCAAATACTACTACAACTACTTTATTCTGCTCCAGACCAAAGATTTGCTATTCCTTTCATATAATCGTTGTAAAGTTGCTGTAACCACAACCCATATGCATAAATGTAGGTATGTACATGAAACAAAATAAATTAATTATAATGATACCAACTTGACTTGTTTGCGATTTTTGATTTTATAAACTGCTAAAATTGGATATTTATGTAAAAAAGTGGCCACCATATTTTTTCATGTGTGCAGCTAACTTTGATGTTTTATATGAAAATATTTTAATGCTGCCCAAAAATACGAAAAATGTACAGGTATGCAAAATGCACGTAAACAAGGATTTTGAAGAATAATTACAGAAAATATGTATTTTGGGCAGTTAAGTCAAAGTGCAGCTAACTTGAATTCTTTGTATGAAAATAATTTTAAAATGCCAAAAGTTTTGGGCACTTATCTTAAATGTGCAGGTAAAGAAAGTGCACTTAAAAAAGGAATTTGTATGGGATTATAAAGAATAATGCCAAAAATTATCAATTTTGTGCAGCTAAGTCAAAAGTGCACGTAAATAAAAGGCAGTTAAGTCAAAACTACTGTATATAAACTGTGATATGAAATCTAGGTGCCGATACTGTGTCGGTGACGCTTTTTGAGGATTTTAATTGAAAGAAAATACTAATGGCTTATGGTTAGTGTAGAGAACAAATTTGCGGCCTTCAAGTATATGACAGAAATATTTAATAGACTGATATGCAGCTATCAATTCCCTGTCATAGGTACTATATTTCGATTCAGCTTTCGAAAGCTTCTTGGAAAAGAATGCTAATGGTTTCCAATCACCATTAACAAATTGTTCAACTGCGGCGCCTATTGCAAAATCAGAAGCATTAACCTTTAAACAAATTTCAGCATCAGGATCTTGATGAGAAAGTATAACAGATTTAATTAACTGTTCCTTGCATTGTTGAAAATCCTCTTCAAGATCATTCGTCTTTCAAGTCTAACTTGAATTTTTGCAATACCTGGCATAAATTTTCTATAGAAACTAATCATGGCTAAAAATCTTTTTAAATCCATTACAGTCTTTGGTTTTGGATATTGAACAATGCTTTCAACTTTGTCTTTCGATGGTTTTAAACCAGCAGAAGTTATATTAAAACCAAGAAAATCAATCTCATCTAAGCCAAATTTGCATGTAAGTTAACAATGGGTTAAAGAATTGTTACATCTTATGACTGCTCTTCTCTCCATTAATATTAATATTCTTAACTGTAACTTTCCAATACAACTTCATTGATCTTCTTTTCATTGATCTTTTCTTTTTCATTGACATTCCTTTCATTGATATTTGTCTACTAATTTTTGTTGTTTTACCTATAGTAAAACATGGTTTGCTTATATTTTTGAATAATGAGAAATTCAGGGCAGTTCATCGCAAGTATCGTTAACGAAAAGAAGCTTTCAAGCACTTAAAGAATATTTATTAAAAAAATTAAAATTGTTTAAATAATTTAAAATACTATTCTTATCAAGGGTTTAAAAATAAACTGTAGAACAACTATAGAATTATCACATAGTGAAGAAACAAAAATTAATATTGAGTTAAGCAAAATTAAACATTTATTTAAAAGATCCACACAGTGAAAAATATATAGTAAAATTAATATTAAGTTAAATTAAATTAAACAATTACTTAAAGGTTCCACATAGTGGAAAATATCAGAGGTAAAAATAAAATAAGAATTATAATAAAATAAAAGACAAAAATTTAATTGAAATTAAAACTATCAAAGTTCCACATAGTGGAGAAACAAAAAATTAATATTGAGTAAAACAAAATTAAACATTTTATTTAAAAGATCCACATATTGGAAAATATCACATAGAACTAATATTAAGTTAAATAAAATTAAACAATTATTTAAAGGTTCCACATAGTGGAAAATGTAAAAGATAAAAATAAAATAAGAATTATAATAAAATTAAAGACAATTTTTAATCGAAATTAAAACTATCATAAACAATTAATTTGTTTAAAGTTCCACGTAGTGGATGAAATTATAATAAGAAGTAACATTAATGTCATGTCTAAATAAAACTCTGAATAAATGTTAAGTTAAATCAAACAATTTAAATATAAAAAAACGTGTTTTATTTGTGAAAATTAATTGGCGCCCAACAAAATATTTAAGACATCACTTTGAGAACCCACTTCCAAGGATAATAAGAAGGAAAGTTGAAATCGTTTGGAAAATATAATCAATAAAAAGGACACTGATCTGGAAGCAGAATTTGCGGTCACGTAACTATTATAATTATTTACATCAAATTATTTTATAGTTTTTTTTTCCTTAAGTTAAAAAAAAAAACATTGATTATTAAATAAATGTTGTTTATTAAATACATTAAATTAAACTAAATGAAAATTGTGGCTGTAGGAAATATCGCCCAAAGAAAAATGGCCCCAAAAAAAAAATGAAAAATCGCCCAACCAAACATGAAAAATGACCCAAAAAGGTAAATACGAAATTTTGCCCAAAAAAAACGAAAAAGGGCCCAAAAAGAAAATGAAAAATGACCCAAAAAGCAGAAACGAATTTTTTCCCAAAAAAAAAAAAATTTTAAATTACTCAATTTGCAAAAAAGTGTTTATTATTCATATAAATTTAGTTATATACAAATATAAGTTTTATGTAAAAATTTGCATTGTGCCTTCAACAGCTGTTCGGCAGTATGGACAGTAATACTCATTTAAGCCCTCCGCCAAACTTTGTGCCTGCAAAAATGGCCCAAAAAAAAATGGGCTATTTTTCATATAACAATTTTTGGGCGATTTTTCATAATGAAGAATCACCCAATTTCAAAAACGAAAAATCACCCAACAATAATGAAAAATAGCCCAAAAATGTTGGGCCATTTTTCATATGAAATCAGGCCCAATTTTACATGCAATTTTTTTAGGCGATTTTTCATTTTTGTTTTTGGGCCATTTTTCTTTGGGCGATATTTCCTACAGCCGAAAATTGTAGTGAACAATTCTTTGTTTAACCTTAAAGCTTTTTCTTATTTCTATCTCTAAATAAAAATATTGTAAAAAATAACTTATTCTACTAATTTTCTACATATCTGTTAAAAGTTTGTCTGTTTTTGCTATTAACGAAAATTAAAAATAGTGTCTTGGCTACTGAAATATTCCTTTCTTTAATTTCACCTTTTGATTTTCGGGTGTAGTTTTCCTTTTTAAACGATATCCTTTTTGTATTCAAAGGAAGAAACAAGTATTCTTATGAACTGTTTGAAGGAAACCATTAATGAAATTGACGAAGCATTAAACCTACTTCAGAACTTTAGTATTGGTGACAAAAATCCAACAGAAAGAACTATGGATGAGGCAACTTTAAATTCAATTATCAATGCTGCTGTTAAGCAAGCAACAGAACAGACACGAGCAGAATTTCAGGGCATAGTTGACCAATTGAGTAACAAAATCGATGAACTTCAATCCCCATCTCCTGTACAGGAGTATAAAAATATCGGAATCGTTGAGGGTGTAGTTTGCGACGAATCACTTGACATAGTGAAGTCTGTCCCTGAGTTTAAAGGCGAAGCTTTTAAGCATGTTTCTTGGCGTCAAGCAGCGGTTACAGCCCACAAATTGTTTGAACATTATCAAGGTAATTCTAAGTACTACCAGGCAGTTGCTATATTAAGAAATAAGATTGTAGGGAGGGCAGACTCTGTTCTAAGCAGCTACAACACAGTTTTAAATTTCTATGCCATAATTGATAGATTAGATTTTGCATACTATGATAAGACTTCTATTTACACAGTAGAGCAAGAACTTTCTACCTTAAGACAGGGCCAGAGGTCTATTATTAATTTTTATAGTGAATTGAAAGCAAACTGACCTCGATAATCAACAAGGTTATAATGTCCTATGATGGAAATTCTAGTTTGATTCAGTCACTTAACCAAAAGTATAGGATGGATGCTTTACGAGTTTTTATTTCGGGTCTCAATAAACCTCTATGCGATACGCTATTTGCGTGTAAGCCGATGGATCTGCCTACTGCTTTGGCAATGGCACAAGAATTAGAGACGAATCAAAACAGATATCGGTTTGCTACAATTTATAACAATGGGCTTGGTAATGTTCAACAGCCTTATTTTCCCCATACAAATCCAGGATTCAATAATTTTAATGCTCCTTTTCCAAACCACCAACCGTATAGTAGTTTTCCAGGACAACCAACAAAAAACTTACCTTTCAATACCCAAGTCCAACAACCACAACAGCATTTAGTTCAGCCACGGCAATTTTACCCACTGCATTCACATTTTTATTCAAAACCACCGACAGGAAACTTGCCTCTTAATCAGCCAAAACCATTTTACTCCCAGTCTCCACAAAATCCTCGAACAGATATTCAACCTTCAAATAGCCAAGGTCTGAATTTACAGCCCCGTTCCCCAGCAATGGATACTGATGTAAGTATGCGCACTGTCAGATCTACAACTCGTCCAAATTTTCAAGTTAGGCAAAGTGTTAACCACTTAGGTCACGAAAGCCAACAGCAGACCCCATGGGAAGAAGAGTCTGCCGCATCAAACCAAGGGAATATGTCTTTTGAGGATGAAATTAATTTTTTAGGGGAAAATCAATTCTCCCCTACTTTGAGAGAAGAATAGGGGGCAATACTTTAAAACTTTTAGTTGACACGGGATCTACTAAAAGTTATATAAAAAATACCCTGAATCTTAAAGGTATAAAAAAACTTTCCACGCCTTTCTTTGTCAAGTCTGTTCATGGCGCTAGCAAAATTGATCAGGCAACTTTAGTAAATGTATTTAACAAGACCGAAACTTTCTATTTATTAGAAAATTTACCGTTATTCGATGGTATACTGGGTTGTAACTTCATTAAAGGAATAAACGGCGTGATCGATACAGGTAATAATGTTATGTTTTTCGAAGGGGGGCAGGAAAGCCTAAAGTATTTGAATTTAGATGTAATCAATAACTTGATATTGGAAACAATCCCAAAAAATATAGAAGCAGAGTTGTACGATCTAATTCAGGAAAATGCTGCAGTATTCGCGAAACCAAATGAAGCTCTACCGTATAACACCAACATCTCTGCCACAATTAGGACGAAGGACGAAGAACCCATTTATTCCAGATACCAGTCGTACCCGATCTCAATGATCGATTTTGTCAACAAAGAGGTAGAACAACTTTTAAAAGACGGCATAATAAGACCCTCACGTTCTCCCTATAACAGCCCAGTTTGGGTAGTGGACAAAAAGGGATTGGATGAGTACGGTAGACCTAATAAACGTCTTGTATTCGATTTTACGAAATTGAACTCAAAGACCATTTGCGACAAATACCCTATCCCTGTTCCATCCGTTATTATGGCAAATCTCGGAAAAGCGAAGTTTTTCACAACACTGGACTTAAAAAGTGGCTTTCACCAAATCAACTTAGTTGATCGAGATAGAGAAAAAACAGCTTTCAGTGTGAATAATGGCAAGTACGAGTTTTGTCGCTTGCCGTTCGGGTTAAAAAATGCGCCGAGCATTTTCCAACGCGCTATCGATGACATTTTGCGGGAGGATATAGGAAAGTGTTGTCACGTCTATATTGACGACATCATTATATTCTCCGACTCTGAGCGGAGTCATATTTATGATATAAACAACATTTTTGAGAAACTTCTCAATGCTAACATGCGCGTGTCGTTGGAAAAATCTAAGTTTTTCCAGACTTCCGTGGAATATCTCGGATTTATTGTGTCGACTAAGGGCATAAAAACGTGTCCAAGCAAGATCGAAGCTATAGTTAATTATCAAACTCCCTCTACTTTGAGAGGCCTAAGGTCGTTTTTAGGGCTCGCAGGTTACTATAGGCGATTCGTCAAAGATTACGCTTCCATCGCGAAGCCATTAACAAGGTACTTACGTGGGGAGAATGGACATGTAGGCACTCGTCAATCTAAGTTTGTTAGAATTGAATTAGATAACGAAGCTTTGACCGCTTTTGAAAAGTTGAAGAAACTGCTTGCCTCCGAGGACGTTCTTCTTCTATACCCAGACTTCGAAAAACCTTTCGATCTTACGACGGACGCATCCTCCCACGCAATTGGTGCAGTCCTTTCGCAAGGCGGACGCCCAATTACCATGATTTCAAGGACCTTGTCTCCAGCAGAGGAGAACTACGCTACCAATGAAAGGGAACTGTTTTCCATCGTGTGGGCACTTAAGTCACTTAGGCATTACCTCTATGGGACAAAGAACCTAAATATATTTACAGACCATCAGCCATTGATTTTTTCCGTTTCCGACAGAAATCCGAATTCGAAAAGCTGGAAAGCATTTATAGAAGAATATTCGCCAACATTCTTCTACAAGCCAGGCCGGGATAACGTGGTCGCAGACGCTTTATCGAGGCAATTTTTGAATATGGCAACCGACTCAACATTATCGGATTCTATTCAAGCCTGAGCTAGTGAGATTTCTCTTACCGAAGTTATACCCGCCGTTGAAAATCCCGTTAATTGCTTTAAAAACCAAATTATCCTTGTCCAAGAAAATTTTGTAAAGAAAGAAACAAAGATAATATTTAGAGATCGTATCCGCTACCGAATTTCATATAAAACTACTGAAGACCTTTTAGAATCGATTCATACCTCAATAAACCCTCGTGTTGTGAATGCAATACACTGCAACTTACACTGTATAGCACAAATACAACATTTCTTAATATCCAATTATCCTTCAGTTAAATTCCGTTTTACTAAAAAATTCGTTACCGATGTTTTTAACCCAAGTGATCAATTAGAAATACTTAACAGTGAACACAATAGAGCTCATCGATCTCTTAAGGAAAATGTTAGCCAAGTTCTGCAAGATTATTACTTCCCCAATATGAAAAACCAATTAAAGCATATCATAGCCACCTGTAAAACATGTCAGGAAGCAAAATACTCCAGGCACCCACAGAAGCAGCAAATAGCAGAAACTCCAATACCGTCTTCTATAGGGGAAATACTCCATATTGATATTTATAATACGAACAAACTTTTCTTTCTGACTTGCTTGGACAAATTTTCAAAGTTTGCGGTTGTTAAGCCTATTGCTTCGAGGGCTATCATTGATGTAAAACAAGCACTTCTGGAAGCGTTAAACCTTTTTAGAAACACTAGGGTGGTTGTATGTGATAACGAAAAGTCTTTTAATTCTGAGACAGTTAGAACACTTGTAAAAAATAACTTTGGTGCTGCAATTTATGCTATTCCACCACTTCACAGTACATCCAATGGACAGGTGGAACGTTTCCATAGTACGTTAACAGAAATTGCAAGATGCCTTAGATTAGATGACACCTCCAGCGACACACTAGACCTTGTTCTCCTTGCCACAGCAAAATATAATAGAACGATTCACTCTACTATTGGAATGAGACCAATTGATATCATTCAAACTATACCAGAGGACTTAAAGGAAACAATCAAATTTAGAATTACAGCTAAACAGAAATCCGACTTAAACTACCACAATAGAAATACAGTTGTAAGAACATATAATCCTGGTGACAAAGTCTACGTAAAGACCAATAAGCGTTTGGGTAATAAATTTAATAAGGTCTTCAATGAAAAAGTAGTTCAACAAGATTTGGGGACCACACTTAGAATTGACGATAGAATTGTTCATAAGGACAATATTAAATTTCTAACTGCAATCTAAAATTTTTCAAATTGGCAATGAATTCAGTAGCAATGACAAACAAAATCATAGATTTATCAACCTAATATTTATAATGTTAATGAAATTTGTAAATGAATTACAAAATTCTTATTTTTCCATTGTTATATGAACTTCAAAATTGGTTATTTTTATTAGTTTTTAGTGTTTCAGACGAGGACGTCTGAATTTTAAAAGGGGGAGTAGTTAACAATGGGTTAAAGAATTGTTACATCTTATGACTGCTCTTCTCTCCATTCATAATTCGTTGTTGTCAAGTGGAGTAAATATTAATATTCTTAACTGTAACTTTCCAATACAACTTCATTGATCTTCTTTTCATTGATCTTTTCTTTTTCATTGACATTCCTTTCATTGATATTTGTCTACTAATTTTTGTTGTTTTACCTATAGTAAAACATGGTTTGCTTATATTTTTGAATAATGAGAAATTCAGGGCAGTTCATCGCAAGTATCGTTAACGAAAAGAAGCTTTCAAGCACTTAAAGAATATTTATTAAAAAAATTAAAATTGTTTAAATAATTTAAAATACTATTCTTATCAAGGGTTTAAAAATAAACTGTAGAACAACTATAGAATTATCACATAGTGAAGAAACAAAAATTAATATTGAGTTAAGCAAAATTAAACATTTATTTAAAAGATCCACACAGTGAAAAATATATAGTAAAATTAATATTAAGTTAAATTAAATTAAACAATTACTTAAAGGTTCCACATAGTGGAAAATATCAGAGGTAAAAATAAAATAAGAATTATAATAAAATAAAAGACAAAAATTTAATTGAAATTAAAACTATCAAAGTTCCACATAGTGGAGAAACAAAAAATTAATATTGAGTAAAACAAAATTAAACATTTTATTTAAAAGATCCACATATTGGAAAATATCACATAGAACTAATATTAAGTTAAATAAAATTAAACAATTATTTAAAGGTTCCACATAGTGGAAAATGTAAAAGATAAAAATAAAATAAGAATTATAATAAAATTAAAGACAATTTTTAATCGAAATTAAAACTATCATAAACAATTAATTTGTTTAAAGTTCCACGTAGTGGATGAAATTATAATAAGAAGTAACATTAATGTCATGTCTAAATAAAACTCTGAATAAATGTTAAGTTAAATCAAACAATTTAAATATAAAAAAACGTGTTTTATTTGTGAAAATTAATTGGCGCCCAACAAAATATTTAAGACATCACTTTGAGAACCCACTTCCAAGGATAATAAGAAGGAAAGTTGAAATCGTTTGGAAAATATAATCAATAAAAAGGACACTGATCTGGAAGCAGAATTTGCGGTCACGTAACTATTATAATTATTTACATAAAATTATTTTATAGTTTTTTTTTCCTTAAGTTAAAAAAAAAACATTGATTATTAAATAAATGTTGTTTACTAAATACATTAAATTAAACTAAATGAAAATTGTGGTGAACAATTCTTTGTTTAACCTTAAAGCTTTTTCTTATTTCTATCTCTAAATAAAAATATTGTAAAAAATAACTTATTCTACTAATTTTCTACATATCTGTTAAAAGTTTGTCTGTTTTTGCTATTAACGAAAATTAAAAATAGTGTCTTGGCTACTGAAATATTCCTTTCTTTAATTTCACCTTTTGATTTTCGGGTGTAGTTTTCCTTTTTAAACGATATCCTTTTTGTATTCAAAGGAAGAAACAAGTATTCTTATGAACTGTTTGAAGGAAACCATTAATGAAATTGACGAAGCATTAAACCTACTTCAGAACTTTAGTATTGGTGACAAAAATCCAACAGAAAGAACTATGGATGAGGCAACTTTAAATTCAATTATCAATGCTGCTGTTAAGCAAGCAACAGAACAGACACGAGCAGAATTTCAGGACATAGTTGACCAATTGAGTAACAAAATCGATGAACTTCAATCCCCACCTCCTGTACAGGAGTATAAAAATATCGGAATCGTTGAGGGTGTAGTTTGCGACGAATCACTTGACATAGTGAAGTCTGTCCCTGAGTTTAAAGGCGAAGCTTTTAAGTGTGTTTCTTGGCGTCAAGCAGCGGTTACAGCCCACAAATTGTTTGAACATTATCAAGGTAGTTCTAAGTACTACCAGGCAGTTGCTATATTAAGAAATAAGATTGTAGGGAGGGCAGACTCTGTTCTAAGCAGCTACAACACAGTTTTAAATTTCTATGCCATAATTGATAGATTAGATTTTGCATACTCTGATAAGACTTCTATTTACACACTAGAGCAAGAACTTTCTACCTTAAGACAGGGCCAGAGGTCTATTATTAATTTTTATAGTGAATTGAAAGCAAACTGACCTCGATAATCAACAAGGTTATAATGTCCTATGATGGAAATTCTAGTTTGATTCAGTCACTTAACCAAAAGTATAGGATGGATGCTTTACGAGTTTTTATTTCGGGTCTCAATAAACCTCTATGCGATACGCTATTTGCGTGTAAGCCGATGGATCTGCCTACTGCTTTGGCAATGGCACAAGAATTAGAGACGAATCAAAACAGATATCGGTTTGCTACAATTTATAACAATGGGCTTGGTAATGTTCAACAGCCTTATTTTCCCCATACAAATCCAGGATTCAATAATTTTAATGCTCCTTTTCCAAACCACCAACCGTATAGTAGTTTTCCAGGACAACCAACAAAAAACTTACCTTTCAATACCCAAGTCCAACAACCACAACAGCATTTAGTTCAGCCACGGCAATTTTACCCACTGCATTCACATTTTTATTCAAAACCACCGACAGGAAACTTGCCTTTTAATAATCGGATGCCACAACCTCTTAATCAGCCAAAACCATTTTACTCCCAGTCTCCACAAAATCCTCGAACAGATATTCAACCTTCAAATAGCCAAGGTCTGAATTTACAGCCCCGTTCCCCAGCAATGGATACTGATGTAAGTATGCGCACTGTCAGATCTACAACTCGTCCAAATTTTCAAGTTAGGCAAAGTGTTAACCACTTAGGTCACGAAAGCCAACAGCAGACCCCATGGGAAGAAGAGTCTGCCGCATCAAACCAAGGGAATATGTCTTTTGAGGATGAAATTAATTTTTTAGGGGAAAATCAATTCTCCCCTACTTTGAGAGAAGAATAGGGGGCAATACTTTAAAACTTTTAGTTGACACGGGATCTACTAAAAGTTATATAAAAAATACCCTGAATCTTAAAGGTATAAAAAAACTTTCCACGCCTTTCTTTGTCAAGACTGTTCATGGCGCTAGCAAAATTGATCAGGCAACTTTAGTAAATGTATTTAACAAGACCGAAACTTTCTATTTATTAGAAAATTTACCGTTATTCGATGGTATACTGGGTTTTAACTTCATTAAAGGAACAAACGGCGTGATCGATACAGGTAATAATGTTATGTTTTTCGAAGGGGGGCAGGAAAGCCTAAAGTATTTGAATTTAGATGTAATCAATAACTTGATATTGGAAACAATCCCAAAAAATATAGAAGCAGAGTTGTACGATCTAATTCAGGAAAATGCTGCAGTATTCATATTGAGTAAAACAAAATTAAACATTTTATTTAAAAGATCCACATATTGGAAAATATCACATAGAACTAATATTAAGTTAAATAAAATTAAACAATTATTTAAAGGTTCCACATAGTGGAAAATGTTAAAGATAAAAATAAAATAAGAATTATAATAAAATTAAAGACAATTTTTAATCGATATTAAAACTATCATAAACAATTAATTTGTTTAAAGTTCCACGTAGTGGATGAAATTATAATAAGAAGTAACATTAATGTCATGTCTAAATAAAACTCTGAATAAATGTTAAGTTAAATCAAACAATTTAAATATAAAAAAACGTGTTTTATTTGTGAAAATTAATTTGTACTAGGATTAATTAAAATACCGTAATTCTTTAAACGTCCAAATAGAATCTCTAGATGGTCAATGTGTTCTTTTTGGATTTTGAAGCTATTAATACATCGTCAATATAAACGAAAGCAAACTCTAATCCCCTACAGACTTCGTCCATATACCTTTGGAAGTTCTGGGCAGCATTTCTTAGGCCAAATAGCATTTTGAGGAAGTCAAAGAGTCCAAAAGGAATAATTATGGCGGTTTTGGGTATATCAACGGGATTAACTCTTATTTTATGATACGCCCGTACCAGGTCAAATTTGGAAAATACTTGACATTTTTTAAATTGTATGTAAAATCTGACAAAAAAGGGTTGGAGTACTTATCTGGAACCGTAATTTTGGTGAGAAAACGATAGTCTCCACAGGGACGCCAGTCTCCATTGGATTTTGACACCATGTGAAGAGGGTTAGCCCACTCACTCTTAGATGGTTGAATAATACCCTGATCCAGCATTAACTGAAATTCTCTTTTTGCTATCATTAAACGTTTCGAATCAAGTCTACGAGCTTTTGCTGTGACTGGTCTTCCAGTAGTTTCAATGTAGTGAAAACATTTTGTTTCATTTTTGCATTTAAGGGATGAGTTAATACTTACAATCTCTGGGAATTCTTGAAAAATTTTTTATAAACAGAATCATCCTTCTGAACATGAGAAATTGATAAAGAAGGTAGTGATGATAATGTTGCAGGAGTAGATATTAATGTTTTTCCGTCAATTAATACACGATTCTTAAGGTCGGGTAATAAATGATAAAAAAATTGGTCGAGTGACATCAGCAACAAGGAAAATCCAGGAAAAGTTTCTGCGCAAACCAAAATTTAGTTGGAGTAACGCAGTTCCAAACGTTCGTATCTCCGTTGCATTTGTTGCGAAAAGTTTGATAGAAAAAGATTTTAATGTTAAGCTTCGTTGTTGTGTTGTTGTAGGCTGAATAACTGATACATCAGCTCCTGTATCAACAAGGAAGGAACGTTTAGTTGTTATATCTTTAAGAAGTAAGCGGTTTGTTGTTGAAATTTCCGGAACCGCTTTGCCCGAAATTTCATTAAATTTTTTGCTTGTGGGTGTTTACAAGGAGAACACACATTTTGTTGCTTTGGTATAAACGTTTATAATACCAACACCAATTTGACCGAGATTTAGAGTTAGTTCGGCTTCTACGGCGGTTTCTATTAAAATTTACCTTTTCACTTCGACCACGTATAGATGAATCTAATTTCCTGTCAAGTGCTTCAATTTTTGCAGTTAACTCATTTATAATATTACACTGTGTGTAATTTTTTAAGTCATGGAAAAATAACCATATACGGGCAATAAATAACCATAAAGGACCAAAAAAAAAGACCCGTGTCTCCCAGTTTTGCCCAAAGTCATGCACTTTTTTTTATGGGCCCTTAAAGATTTGAATCAATTTCAATGTAATTCGTAGAAACCAAGAGGAAGTGTGGAGGAACAAATGAAACAACATAGACTGAAGAATACACCTTTAATTGACAATACTCAAGACATCTTGCTGGCACCGCTCCACATAAAATTGAGAATTGTTAAAAAATTCATCGAAGTGGCCGTTGTAAATTGTCCAAGCGCATTCGACTATTTGAAAAGCGTTTTCCCAAAGCGTAGCGATGACAAAACTAAAAAGGTATTGTAGTAAATTTAAAACGAATTTTTGTTCACCTCATTGTACTATTTACACTATGTTAATATTTTATTTTCTGTCATTTTTTTTTTGTCTTCATTTAACAGGCTTACTTAATGGTCCTGACATTAGAAAGCTATTCAAGAGCAACTTTGATTCATCGCTTGATGAAAATCATTCAACGGCATGGATTTACCTTCAGCGTGTATGCACCAGAGTCTTGGGAGGGGATCGAGACGCGGAACCGGAAGCAAAAGAATGAGTGAAAGAAATGCTGTATTATTTTGAAAAAATCGGCATACGGGGATAAAATACCAGCTGGTTTTTGTGTAAACAGCAACCCCAGTGAGTGGGCCAGAATGTCGGCGGTGCTGGTATGCTGGCGTATTGCGCGGCTTAAGCTCGCCGAATGGGGTGGTTCATGCCGACCTGCTGGCAGTAATCCCGGGCACAAAAATTTTATTCATACCAGCTAAAAATTACACTATGCTAGTTGAAAAAACTGACAAGCCGGGCACATGGCGTTTTAACATAATTCGGGGACGCTGAATCCAGTGGTGCCCGCGGTTTTTTCAGATTGGCTCTGGTTTTCGAGATATACCGTTATTTCGAAAATGGAGGAGGTTGCACAACATATATTCGCGTAACTCAAAAACGGTTTAGTTTATTGAAATTACTAAAAAATTAATGAAAAATTTGTCGACTTTTGTGAATAAAATCAAAAGTTGCGCACAGATTTTAATCATTTATGGCTTATTTTGTTTGTAGCTTCGTTTTTTATAAGTCTGCAAAAAATTAGAAGCCTAGCTGCATTTTTTAATTTTTTATGAATTTTTAAAAAACAAAAATTTCGAAATTTTGATAAAAAAATTAATTTTTTTTAAAAAAAAAAAATTATGTTTCAATAACGACTACTCATATTAGAAAAAGAGTTTTACTTTTCTGAAATGAAATTTTATTGCGGAATTTCGGTTTTTTTAGTAATTTCAATAAACTAAACCGTTTTTGAGTTACGCGAATATATGTTGAGCAACCTCCTCCATTTTCGAAATAACGGTATATCTCGAAAACCAGAGCCAATCTGAAAAAACCGCGGGCACCACTGGATTCAACGTCCCCGAGTTATGTTAAAACGCCATGTGCCCGGCTTGTCACGAAAAAAAAGTGTCAATTTCATGCACAGTGTTATTAATGAAAAATAAAACAAAAAGATATTTCACACAAATATCATTAGGCAGGTGACTGGCCTAATATTTAAGTTTTACAAATTCAGCTTGCAAATTTAGTTTTAGTTCAGTTTTTACTTTAATAAAATTTTACTCTTTTTAACAAAACCACTTAGTTCTTAATAATTTTTACTTCGGCCACCGGACTCCCCATTCGTCAAAAGCAAAAAAGAAACGACATTTTGCTTTTCGCCGGCCAAGAAGCCTCGGTGAAGCAAAATGTGGATCTACCATATTTCCAATAAACTTAGTTTTCAGCAATTTGCTTATGTGTTTATTTTCTTTTTCTTCTTCTAGTTATAATTATATTTATTTATATAATTACGTAAAAACAAATGAATGTTTTAAAAAAATTTAAAATATTTTAATTTGTTGTTTTTGAAACTTATAAAGAATATAATTTTAACAACAGTTTAACCCATTTAAGCCCAAACAAAAACTACCGGACAAAAAATAAAATATTGTTTATTTTATTATTGAATTCATTACATATAAACAAAAAACAAAAATTTTTTTTTTATTTTTTTTTTGAATTAAAGAGGTGTACCAAAATTGGCACTACGGTCACTTTAAAAAAAAAATTAAAAAAAAAAATTTTTTTGATGTTATAGAAATTTCTGAAATTTTAGTTTATCAAAAAGGTAAACATATATTGAATAATGTCAAAAACTTTGTCATAAGCCGGAAATAATGAAGTGTTCCCAAATTGGCACAGCGGGCGTAAATGGGTTAAATAAAAAATGCATATAAACTAGTTTAAATATAAAAAATGCTAATACAGTACTTTTCGCTTATAGTCACATCCTTTAGTTGCAGACAAAACGTGGGCTATATCGCTAATTTGACTATAAACGAAAAGTACTGTATACATATTTTTGCGCCAATGCACGTGGTTTAGGAACTACATATTTCCGCCTTAATGAGTTTCTATAAATGCACGACTTTTGACGCAATTAAATGGGAACTCAATTAAAAAGTACTCGGTAGGAATGGGCAAAAAATATCGATATATCAAAATATCGATATTTAAAAAAATAATCGATATATATCGCCGATATTTAAAATACCGATGTATCGATATTGAAATACGATTATCGAATTCAATATTTTTTAAAGTCAGTCTTCATTAAAAACTCAACATTTTAGCCGTTTTTCAAACAATATGTTTTTTTTAAGAATTGGCATCACTGCATGCATCATATGTCTTTTTAAACTAATATGAAGATCTGAAATGATTGGCATTTAAAAGAAGAATTAAGAAAAAAGCGGGGCTTTCACATTGCAGATTTCTAATTTAAACAGTAAAGTCAAACGAACTAAAAAAGATTTATTTAAAGCGGTTTTGGAACAATATATGTGCCTATATATATTTGGAATACATATGTAATAATAAGATTGGTTTGTGCATATATATATATATACTCTTAAAAAATATCGATTCGATATATATCGATATATTCTTTCAATTTGCCCATCCCTAGTACTCGGTAATTTGAATCGCCAACTCAATTAAAACGGAAATCGCTTAATTGAGCAAGATGTGCAATAAAGCGAAACACCCATGCGTAAAACTCATTTCTTTATTCATTAAGTAAAAAAATGGTTTAGGTTTTTTAAAACAAAATAAAAATCAGGTACGTTCGTCTTACAATCTTTCTTGCCGCAACCGAAACATTTGCTCTTGTTTTTGGCAATGCGGTCTTGCTTTGCGAAATAATTAAGCGGGTGACGCAATTAAACGGAACTCAACTAAACGGGTATTTTTCATATAGACAGTTATACTGAATGACTTCGTTCCATGATTTTAAGTGCAATAAAATGGGAAACTCAATTAAGCGGGGCTCAATTTACCGAAAACAACTGTATAGGTCGTTTAATGTTGAGGTTTTAAAAACATTCAATTATTTGTTATTTTCACGCTGCATTTTGTGTACCTTTACATCACTTTTTCTAACTTCATATCTTAGTAGGATTAAGGTCATATCATCTTTAATTTAAATTAAAAGAATAAAAAACCTTTAATAAAACATACATATCGCTCCTTTATTGCAACATAGTCATATCTCAAAAAAAATCAAACTTGGCAAAATGCGATTAAAGTTTTCAAAATGTACCTTTATGTACAGATTTAATAAAATAGTTTTTGCTATAACTCCGGTTCAGTTTGAGATATAAGCTGCGTTCGTTTACCCCAAAATTTGTACTGGATTTTACTGAAATGCGTTCGCGTACACAGAAATTTGTACAATTTTTATATTACTCACCTACTGGATTTTACTGGAAAAGTAAACGAACGCACATATAATGCGGTTTTTTGTTTCACATATAAAGAAGGTATAAAGGAACACTTTTGCTTGAGTGACTTGAAATTTTTGATTTTTTGAGATGACTATGTTGCAATAAAGGAGCGATATGTACTAGTGAAAGTATGGTGGAATAAGCAGGTGGCATCGTTACGGCAACAAATACAACATTAAGCTGGAGGTCCATACCACGAGTTTTCGCCACCACACAGTACATGCTTTTCTAACCTTACTTGCGTTGTACGTTTCAAGTAACATGCAATGCTTTTTATGCAGCAGCAGCACAAGTAAAAATAAAATGTAATTTGTCAAAATCAGCTGACTTGTTCGAACGCTGCCTGTGACGCTTAAGGCCAGTTTACACGGTAATATTTTGTATTACGACTTGTCGAATAATTATGTAGAATGAGAAAAATCTTATCATGTAAAAGCAAAATGTATTGAGTAAGAGAGAATACGGATACAAAATCTGACAAGCGGTCGGTAAATGCTTTTTTTCTAAACCATTTTAGAAACTTATGTATTCTCATCACACCAGAGGTGTATTTTAACGGAGTATATTGAAGGTGGTAGCATTTTTATACAATTACAAAAACAACTAAAATCAACTCAGGAAATTTTCATGTTGTTTTTGTAAAAATTTAAAACTGCAACCATCTGTTTTTTTGTTATTATTTTTGATTTTACTTATACCATCCGTGTAAACATGAATTATACTTACAAAAGATTTTTATTTTTTTCTTTTAAACACGGAGAGAATTTCATAATATTTTGATTCTACAAAGTCGTAATACATTGTATTACCGTGTAAACTGGCCTTTACATAGCGTCTTCAACTGACAATTTTTTGTCATACCAAACGTCAAAGTCTATATAAAAAAAACTCGAAAATTTTTGTCAGCGTTTTTTTAATATGAAGTTTGACGTTTGGTATGACAAAAAATTGTCAGGTAAAGACGCTATGTTACAAAAGTAAAAAGTAAACCTACTTTTCGCCTCAAGGCACACAGATTCTACTTTTGACAACTGCGAAAAAGCAAGTAACGCGTGGTGTGGACCTCCAGCTTTACAGCAAAAATGGAAATTATATCCCAGCTTACGTCAAAAAATACTTTAAACAGAAATCAAAGCTAGCCGCTAAACGTGCTGAAATAAATAAATTTGTAGCCAATTTTTATTTAATTATGGTCAATCATTTATTTTAATTTACAATTATCAAAAACTTTAATAAAATACAATAAAACTTGATTTCGGTCTTTTCTTTCTATCGTTTTCTTAACACCAACGTGAAAAATGTGACTATTCGCTCATTCATTTCCTGTATGGACTGTTCTTCAGGTCTCGTTGCTGCGAAAATAACAATTTTAGAGCAAAAATTGTCATCTGGCAAAGTGATGCAACCTGTTTATTTCACGACGAAAGGCACCTTCAAGGTATATTGTAAATATACCTTGGGCACCTTGCTATGTGGGAAATACCCCAACTTGTAATTTCAGCTTCTTATTTTGACTTATTGATGAAGCACTCAGCTGATTTTGACTGTGCAAAACATTCACAATGGATTTATATTAAAAAACCCCCACCAATTAGCATTTTGTCATTTGGTGTGAAGAAGAGATAATATACAGGAAAAAAATAAAAAATATATTGAAGAGCCATTTTGGAAAATACAATTCCGCCATATTTTACCGGCTTTTTTCAAAATATTTACATTTTTATAAAATGTAAACAAAGCAAAAAGTTTATTTAAATTAACAAATATTGCAATATTTTACGGAATTAAGTGAAAGGTCGCTTGAGCAGCTGTCTGACAAAAATATAGAGACGGTCGTTCCAGCAACGCGACTGCCAACGAAAAAAGTTTAAAATAATAATCGAGACAAACCAAATTGTTAACAAGAGTAAGGAATATTGTGTAAAGAAGTTAAATTTAACAACTTCATACTTTTATTTTAGAAACAATGATGAATAGTCACAATTTTGCGTTGGGCTCTGGCAGCTCCGCACCCATTGTGAATAATTTGTCGCTTGCATCGGCCGCAGTGCCCGTATCACATAGTGCTACAACTTCTCCTCTGTATTTCACACATATCTTACCAACTAGTACCACAATAATCGAACAGCCGCCCTACTCCGCAGACCTAGAAGAACAAATTGGAGGCTGTTCGGTGGGTGAAAGTTTTCTTATAGAGGAAATAATTGATGAACGTGATGAAGAGGGTAACATAGTCATAGATACGGGTGAATTCTTTATATCAGGTGATAGTATTCAATATTATGCTGTTCCTGAATCAATGCCGCCACAAATTATAATGCAACCCTCAAGTTCTTCATCAACCGATTCCCTGGCAGCATATACAGCCGGATGTGTTGTTCAGGGAGGTGAAGACATTTTGGCAGACTCTTGTGATGCCAACGAAGTCCTCGATGAATATGTTACAGCCCAATTAAATTTGGATTCAAACCAGTTCGATATAACGTCAAACAACCTGGTAGCATCCAGTCACATTAAAATGGAACATTTTGACAGCAGCAGCCCGCTGGTAATCAAACATGAAAAACCAGACGATTCGGAATATACCTGTAAAAACAACAAAGAAAGAAAAGAAAAAATGAGATTAAATGAAAAACTAAAAAAATCTCAGACTACAAAGCGCTGGAAACAAACGAAAGTACCCATACGTATTACACAAGATGAATTTAATGTCACTTTATGGTCTGCACTTAATTCCGAAGACGAAGAAGATCATGAGGACAATTTGTCAGGTGACCTAGATCATGGCGGATTGAAGAAGGAACCTAAAGATATATTGCTTAATTCAAGTGCGTTAGAAGAAGAGCAACGCGTTAGTCGTTTTTTATTGCATGAACCCAGCAGTAAAGTGCATGTGCATGAAGGTCTATCCCCAGCAGAATATGTCATAGTTCCAGATCCATTTACCGGCGATATTGTTGAAGAAGAAGTGGAAACTGCCCACGAAAGTATTATTCAAGAGATAAAAAGAGAGGAAACAATATTAAATTCAAAATCAAATAATGAGTTTAGTTCAAATGAGCAGATTATACATGCAGATGATTTTGCAGAAACGGAATCGATATTACAACATACTTCGATTCAAACAGATACATCTTTCTTAAGTAATAACAATATTTTAAGTTGTCCAGAACAGTCTCCAACAGTAGAATCGACTGTAAAACTGAAAAGTATGACCTTGAAGAAGGCTTTAATCCCGTCTATTAAAAAAACTATTAATACCGCGTCTCAAACTGCATCAAACACATCTACGGCACCCACAAATTCTGTGCATGGTCCTCCATACATCACATCTACTGTTGCTGCATCGGGGAACATTACAGGTTTTCGCTGTACATTTCGTAATTGTAATAAAGAATTTCGCAATCACTCAGCTATGCGTAAACACTCCGCCACACATGGACCTCGGGGTCATGTTTGCGCTGAGTGTGGCAAATCATTTGTAGAAAGTTCAAAACTAAAAAGACATCAATTGGTCCATACGGGAGAAAAACCTTTTGAGTGTACTTTTGAAGGTTGTGGCAAAAGGTTCTCCCTTGACTTTAATTTACGTACACATGTTCGTATACATACCGGCGATCGGCCCTACCATTGCCCGGTTGAAGGGTGCCACAAATGTTTTGCTCAGTCAACCAATCTTAAGAGCCATATGTTGACCCATTCGAAACCAAAACGTAAATGGCCCAGACCGGTCAATAATAAACCTTTGTTAGCCCGCTACGGTCGTTTGGAGTTAGGAGAAAATCCAAATTTGGTGTATTTGGAGGCTAATGAACAATATGGACCAGTTTTAGACAATTCGTAAACCAAGTTCGTTTTTATTACAAAGTTTTTTTTAATGTATAGCATTGTAAAGATATGAAAAAGAAACTTACCATACACTTAAAAAATTTTATAAAAATAAATTTGTACATTTTAATATTTTTCCACCTTTTTTTTCTATAATTTGATTAATTTATGCAGCGTGTTATTAATGAAATTAATAAATAAAGAAATGAAAATATTTTATTACGAAAAACATACATAGTATATATAAATAGTTTGATAGTTATTTAAATTACATGCATATTACTTCTTTCATTTGTAATAATGTTTATAATAATTTTCACTAATTTATGTTTTAATTTGATTTGGATCAAAGAAATATAATAAAATAATATTGAATTAAAAGTTAGTTTGTATATGTATATACTAATTATAAAAGGTTTAAAAAATAAATATTGTACTTGAATATTATGAAATCTTTTTAATTTCGACATAAAATATTGCTTAATGGGTTTATAAATATTTATTTTTTATCAGGCATGTTATGGAAAACGATTTGAAAGCGAAATGATCGTTTTCTGCATCTTAAAAACTTGATTTCTAAAACATTTTCCTGTAGATATTCTTTTAAATTCCTTATTACCAGGTGTGTTCTGGAAATCGAAAACGCAACAATTTTGAAGTTGTTTTTAATACACTTTTTATCTAATTTTTGTTATAAAATTCTGTTTAATAGAGAAATATTTGTCATTAAATTCTTTTATTACAGAAATTTTATAAACAAACGACGTTTAAAATTCTTGCGTTTTGCGTTTTCGATTTCCAGAACACCCCTGTTTATACATATGTTAATTCAACTGCGCTTTGAAGAAAAACTTAGGACTTTTTAATTCAGAAATAGATTTTAAAATTGCTCGAAATTTTTAGAAGGTGTAAAAACGTTTTTAAATCGACCGATTTTCATCACATAGCTTTATATTTTTTTGGAATTAAATATGGATTTTAAAAACTAAAAAAACAAAAAAAAATCGATTGAAATAGTAAATGCGAAATGTAGACAGGAATCTGCAACGGGGGCCATAGATAAACAAAATTTAAATGCTATTACTTTCTCAGCTTGTCAATTTTTTTAATTTATCCATGAACGAAATGCATAAGTTTTTCTAACAAACGATGTAAATCTTAATACAGGGTGTTTTTTTATAGAGTGACACAAGTTTAAATCATAATAAAACAAGGAAATATATTTTTAATATCGATGAAACGGTCTTAATTGGAAAGAAAATTTTATGAAATTAATGTTTAAATATGATTTCTGCCGACTGGCACGTAGAGGGCGCAATCTGGAACACCAATTTTTAACAACTTTTTGCAGCATTTGCGGCCGTATTTCGCCGTTAACTCTTCGAATATTGATTTGCAGGTGTTCAATTGTTTGTGGCTTATCGACGTAGGCAAGTTACTTATTATGTACAACGCAACGCAACGCCAAAGAATTACATTGAAAGCAAAAACATAGTCATAAATATTTTGTAATTTTGTTGTTGCTTTCTACAGAAATTCCGTCGCTTGATTTAAGAGACCAAATTTTTCGCAAAGTTCGAAAAACATCTTGGGTTCTTTTGCAAAAAAAAACTTCACGCACCAAATTTATTTTCTAAATCAGTACAAAACAAATTTTATCAAAGTTATTATTTGGGAATACAAAATTTATTATTAATAAAATTTCTCTATACGTGCTAAGTTTCCAATTTTTATTTTTGATAAATTCACTGAAATTTATTGTTGAGGGAAAGATAGTTTCTATGCGCATTTCACTGGTTGCCTTGGCCAGATCATCAGGAAACCTTTTTCTAAAGAATTTTAAAAAGCTTAAGATAGTATACAAATAAAAATAAAACGAATGGGAATTACAAACGTTCAAAGTCTTACTTGCATATGATATCAAAGCTTAGACAAAACACCAACAATAAACAGTGAATTTTTCTTTTTTTACATTTCTCTACAATTGTTTGGGTTTTTTCCCAATCGAATTGTAGTTGTAAGTGGGTAAAAAGAAAAAAACAAGTTGCCACAATACGCTCACATGAAAATTTATTATCAAAGTTATTTTTTTAATTTCCCAATTTTTGTTTAAAAAACAAAAACAAATTTTATAAAGTTACATACTGTGAGCGTCAAAATAAAGTGTACAGCTTGTTTTCCAATGTAAGAAGTGTTGTTAGTTGTAAAAAAAGTATAATTTCTACTTTGTCAAATTTGATTAGACTTCAAGCTTGCTGTCATCTGTGAAAAATACGTTGCTCCAAAAATTGACGAAAGCAAGTTGGACAAAAAAAAAAACGTGATAAAAGGGAGAAATAAGAAATTCAACGGAAAAATACAGTATCTATAGTGAAGCGTGATATGGTTGGCTTTTGTAATACGTCCTAAAACAGATGGATCAGCCCAATAGTAACTCGATATCAACTCTACTAAGCATTTGGGAACATTTGGACAGACAAATTAAAAAAAAAACATAAACAGCATGCACTCTTTGAAGAAACTTCTGCAAGAAGAGTAGCCACAATTGTCTACTGCGCTAACTTTAAAATGGGTGGAATCGATGCCATAGAAACTAGAAGCCGTCCTTAAAGCAAAAAGAAATTAAACAAAGTATTAGCCACTTCACTATTCTTAGTATTTTAAAACTGTACACTTTATTTTGACGCCTTAAAAACGGAGTAAATTGTTTTTTTTATTGTACTGGTTTTGTTGTTTTTGAAGTATTTCAAATTTTTAATTTTAGTTTGTAAGAACATTGTCCAAAGTTTTGTAAATGATAAAAAACTTCTAAAAATTTGAATTCTTTTTTACTAAAACAACACTTTTTATATTGCAAAACCAGTTGTACACTTTATTTTGACGCTGACAGTATGTATTCAAGAATAGCCACCAATATACTTACATACATATGTATTTTGTTTAAATAAATTGCAACGCCATCTCATTGCATTAAAATTAAAAACTTCATTAATATTGATGAAGGGTTTCACTTAAAACATCTTTTTTTAACACTAAAAATAAGGATTAATGAAAAAAGAAGTTTTACAAGTTGTGAGGTAAATTACAAATATTTTGGCAATCGGAAGGAATACGCTTTTTTAGATAATTTAGATATGCATTACATTCTCGATTCCTATTGATTATATTTTCCCACTGGGTAAGTGCTCCCGTTTTCTCTCTCTCTAATTTTATCTATTTGTTTTCTGCATTTAAGTTAGCTTCCCAGCAGGAAAAGGTAATCAATAGGAATCGAGTAGGTAATACCTAGCATGTATTATATGTTGATTCTAAAATTCATTAATATTAACAAAGAGATATCCTAGGATAATAATGAATTTGTTTAATGTGTCCGGAGAACGTATAATTCATTATAAAATTGATCCCGATATATAATAAATTATGTTTATTTGAAAAAAAAAATATATTGTAGTTAAAATATATTTATTATACCCTTCGCCAGAGGTAAAAGGGTATACATATATAACTTAGTCATTCCGTTTGTAATTTCTACAATATTGATCTTACAGCCTGTTTTTGTTTGTTTTAAATGTAATTTTCTATGCGAACGTTAACGTTCGAAATCGTTGAACAGGCTGTTAGACCTTATAAAGTATAGCGCAGAATGAGCTATATGGTTGAAATGGTTTATAATTTTTTTATTTATGCATTATTATAATTTTTTTTTTAAATACAGTATGTATTGGGTGATTTTTTAAGAGCTATAGGAAAGATTAAAAAAAACACATAAAATTCAGAAAAATGCATGAAATCTTTATTTGAATCGATAGTACGGTCCATATAATTTAATGTTTGAAGATTATTTCATGCAAATGTTGACCGTGACTGCGCCTCAAATGGTCCATCCGCATTGTCCAATTTTGGCATACTCTTTCCAACATTTCGGCCGGTATCTCATGAATAAATTCTTCAATGTTGGCTTCCAATGCGTCAATTGAAGCGGGCATGTGTGTATAGACATGAGCTTTAACATAGCCCCGCAAAAAATAGTCTAAAGGCGTTAAATCGTCCGATATAGGTGGCCAATTGACCGGTCCCGAACGTAAAATAAAATGTTAACCGAACTCGCCTCTCAATTAGTCCATTGTTAAGCGTGCTGTGTGACATGTGGCACCGTCTTGTTGAAACCACATGTCATGCAAGCCAAGCTCTTGCATTTCGGGCAAAAAAAAGTTGGATATCATCTCACGGTAGCGCTCACCATTCACAGTTACGTTACGATTCGCATCATCTTTGAAGAAGTACGGTCCAATGATGCCACCAGCCCATAAACCGCACCAAACTGTGACTTTTTCTGGATGCATTGGTAGCTCTTGCAATGCTTCTGGCTGATCTTCACTCCAAAATCGACAAATCTGCTTATTAACGTACCCATTGAGCCAAAAATGAGCTTCGTCGCTGAACACAATTTTTCGATAAAAAAGTGGATCGCATTTTGATAATAAAATTCAATAATTTGCAGGCGTTATCCGTTTGTAAGACAATTCATGGTTAAATTCACAGAATATTCTGTGGTTAAATTATAGACCAAACTGTTCTTACAGACCCATGTTGACGAAAATTTCCAATCAGTTGGTTGATTGACGACGATATGCACGCTGTGCCAACACAACAGACTGTTGGTTTAAAAAATAAAATTCAAGTATTTTTGAACGTTGTTCTATCGTGTAATGATTTATAATTAATTCCCCAAGTCTTTCACAAAATGCTGAAAAAAAACAAAGAAAGAATAATAATTAAAAAAGTTATAAAGAATTCAAACCATATAGCTGATTCTGCGCCACCCTGTATATTCTGGATCCTTATGAGAAGGGAAGTTCAAATCCGGTTGTCCGTCCGTCTGTTTAAATTAGTTTTCCGAAGAAAGCTGCAATTATGTGAGTTAGGGCCTTTCTACATGAGACCAACGATATATTTATGTTAGATATGCTCATAATAATTTTGCTGTTGAAATTCAGCAAGATCGGTCCAAGAATGGCTGAAATATGAGCAAAAAATAACGACTACCATTAATTTTTCCATGAATCTCTTGTTGTTGTTGTTCCTTTTTTTCTGTATGTATGTATATGTATCTGAAGAACGGCAAGAGCGAAAGATTTCAAGTTAATTACAAACATCTCGGCAATCAATACATAGCATCCCACAAAATTTGGGCGGGATAGGAGAAGTGGGTGTGGTACCTCCCGAACAGAAATCATAAAAAAATGTATAAGAACCTTAATGTTAGGGCTGTCATATGACCTTTAGTAGAACATATTTTCTGAAAAACTTGAAAAAATCGGTTCAGATACAAAAAATTATGACCAAAATATAATTTTTTTTTTAAATACCCATTTTCGGGAACCAAAGTTCTTCTCGAGTCCAAGTTTTAAGTAAATGGTAAATTTCTTCCTTAACAGGGCCCTATTCCATAAAACAACTTATTAACTTTCCACTAATTAAATTTTGTGTCAATTTGTAAAACTTTATGTTCCACAGAACTATTAAATTTGATTAGTGGTAAGTTGGAATTGATATTTAGTAATGCAAAGTAAAAAGTGATAAGACAGAAATGCAAAGATGATTAAATTTTTTGTGTAACACTGCACATTCACTTTACAAGAGAGCGCAAAGACTTTGCAAAGCGAGCACTGTTGCCAACTTTTTTTGAACATTTCAAGCCAAATCGGACTTCAAAACCGCTGAATATTTAATTTAGCGGGAATTTTTTTAAAAATACCGCTAAAACCTAAACATTTTTAAAAGTTGTATATAAATCTAGATATAGGCTGCTTTTTCAAAGGTATATGACTCATGGTGGAATAAGCAGGTGGCATCGTTACAGCAACAAATACAACATTACAACAAAAATGGAAATTATATCCCAGCTTAGGTCAAAAAATACTTTAACCAATAATCAAAGCGTGCCGCTGAACGTGATGAAGTAAAAAAAATTTTAGCCAATTTTTATTTTATTATGGTCAATATCTTATTTATTTTAATTTAAAATTATTAAAAACTTTAATAATTAATCTCGGCACAAAACGTGGACTTTTTGTAAACATAAACAAAACTTTGACATAAGATTAGACAAACAATGCAAGAGCAAAAAATCGTCATCTGGCGTAGTGCTGCCACCTTTATTATTTCACCATGATATGACTCTCAAATTACGCTACATACTAAGGTTTCCTTCCAACTTCCCTATTTATTTTATTCCCAAAAAGCAAATAAGTTAGAGCTATGTATTCAGCTGTGCCGAATCTTTGACACCCTCCACCAACAGTTAGAATATTTCTGGGGTGGTCTTTATATGGGACATATGGTAAATTTTAGGACGATCTTCACGAAATTTGAACAAGTAATTTATAGTCTTATAAAACTATGAGTGACCAAATTTTATTATAATAGAACACAGATTGCGAGCTTTACGGTTCTACGCGTACCAAAGGTTTTTCCGAGAGTAGAGCTTATATGAGACCAATGGTAACTTATGAACCGATCTGATCCATAGTTGACAGTGTAATTTCTAGTCATATAGAACGAATTTGTGCAAAATCTTAAATCAATATGTGCATTCTGACTTAGCTATGTGTAATGTCGCTTGCTATTATAAAGTAGGTCCGATGTAACGAAGAGATATGGGTATGTTTGCTACTTATAAAATAAATAAATATATTGTTTGCTTATTTTCAATTTTCGAATTGTTCGTTTCCGTTAAAATGGAAGAAAACAAAAAAACTTAGTAGCGCCATTTACGTTATTAACAACGCCATCTAGTGGAGTGAGGCTGAAACGTTTTTAGCACTCTTATCGTCGAATTGACGTTTGTAATAATATTTGTTTACAAAAACCTATTAAGTACAGGGAATAGAAACGTTATTTTTCCAAACCGCTAAGTTTTGAACGCCAATGGGGGTTTCATGGTGGCTTGAGATGGAAAAAACGAGGAGTTTTTGAAAGCATCGCTTGTGGAGAAGTTGTTGAAGCTAAAATTAAATTGAAAGTAAAGAGTTTTTTTTGACTTGGCATTTTTTTTTTGAGTCAAAGTTTTTACTCGTCTGCCGGAGATAGCAGAACATAAATTTTTGGCTAGGGCAGAATAGCTCCAGATTAATATTATTTTTCTATTGGATGAAAATCCCAAAATTGAACCTGCGAAATCATCCATAGCTTTTGGTTTTCCTTATCTTCTTCATTTTTTTATATACCTGCTTATAAAATGGCAATTTTGATGATTGGCGCTTAATTGCATTTGTGTTGTTGGTGTTGTACAATTAAAATTACAAAACTGGTACAATTATTTCTGTACCAAAATCTAGCGGAGGCCTTGGATATTTCAAGCAAGAGTAAAAAAAACATCAGTCAACGTCGGCTTTTGGTCATCGATGTGTAGTGCGGTGAAATAAGTGGAAGAAAAATAATTACTTTAATCAGAAAACATTCGAAAGTGCTAGCAAGCAGAATAAAAAAAAAAGGAAAATACCGAAAATATTACAATCTAAAGTGCAAACGATATGAACAAAATATATATGCATATGTTGTTTTATTGAGATGAAATTATTATAAATATTATAAATAAGTGTACTTGCAAAATATACAAACAGAATATCCACAAAGTAAGCTAGTATAATGTTACTCTGTTAGACAGAAATTAAGAAGAAAAAATTAAAACGTAAGGGGAAAAAAAAACTAAATACAGTTTAAAAGAATTAAAAATTTGGAAAAAAACGAAGACTATGTGGAAAATGTTAAGGTGTTAAAATTTAAATAAGATCATATATATTTGTCTAAATATTAAGTTTAAAGCTTAAATATTAATTTTTGTTCATATTGTGTTAAGTTTTTTTGGTCATTTACCGTAAGCTAGTGTTATTGGAGAACATCTTAAATTTCTTGCTTGTAATGCAATTGCATTAACAGCCCTACATACATACATTTTTTATATACCTGATTCTCCCAGCATCCGATTAAAATCTTGAGTTGGTGATGCTGCGAGCTATTTTTTCTGTATTTTGGGCTTTGAGTTTCAAAGAAATGCAATTGAATTGTAAGTCAAAATTGTGTTAAATTGTAATTAATTAATTTTTGATTTTCAAAGGTTCATTAGAAAATTTTTGTGCTACAGAGAACTTATAGAAACAATATCCATACAGTAATACTCTCTTTTTCTGTTAAAATCGACATCACATACATATATACATGCTGCTGTACATAGCGAAAGATCTTTCGTCGTGGGAGCTTTAATATCATTACGCCAATGTAAGTTTCTCTTAATTTATTTTTATATATTGTTTTTTTCGTTCTCTGTAAAAGAGTTTGATTGTTGTAATTTTTACTTATATTTTTGTTATTTGAGGTGGCCATATTAGAATTTATCTTTGTGTATAAATAATAAAATTAATTGGAATTAGTAAAAATATATAAAATTGTCGGCTGTGTAGTCACGAAACAAAAGAAAAATATTTATAGATTTCACATTTTGCCAGGCTGCAATGTTGTTACTAAATTTTTATATGTTTCCAATTGTTCTGTTAAAATTAACTTTTGTCACTCTGTAATGGGTGAATGACCACATAATCGAATTTAGTTAAGGGAGTTTATGTAAAATTTAATAGATTTTTTTTATTTTGAGTTTTTTTTTTGATAAATTAGGAATTAATGGTTAAATTCTATTTATTTTTTTTTTGTAAAAATAATGTTTGTTTAAATTGAAATTTTATTTAAATAAATCATAATGATTTTTGGCTAAGTTTAAAAAGTTTAACTGTTTTGATTTGAAAACTTTTTGGTTATATTTGCTGCGCTGGAAATGGGATTACTAGGTGAGTTTTGTTTGGTTATAGAGTTAGTAATCATGGTAGGGTGGGCAATTGATTGAATCGATGGATTCCTGGATTCAATTCACATTTAGCTCTTAGATAGTTTCTTTCGTAGAATAGCTTTTCTTTTCTGTTAAAAAAAAAAGAAATAAAATAGCATGCAAATTTTAAAAATCTTTTAGTAGCAAAAAAATCCTATAAATCAATGGGCAACGACCTTCCCCTCCGACGAGCAATAAGGCTGGACAAATTGCATGCGACTCGCCTGACTTTGGTTTGTAGGAAGAACTTTGAAAATATCTAGACGTTGTATGCTACAGTATAAGATTTTTTGGCGCCCAACGTGGGGCCCGAGCAGTTGTGAAACCATTCTATTTGATCTAATCTCTTCTAGATCAATGGTTTTCTGTAAGGCTCCTAATTTTCTTACTTTTTGTTCTAATTATTACTGTATTACTTTTATTTTAATTTCTTTTTCCTTGTTAAGTCACATGAAATTTAATGGATTTTAATGTCTGTTGGGCTCTTATGCTTTCGATCTTAACCTTCTATTTCATGTTACTCTCTTCATTTGCTAATTCGGTATTTTTATTATAACATTGTATGCCTAATTGGAATTTAGATTCTGGACGATAAGCTAGTTCTAACCAGAGTCATATATGTTTTAATGAATATACTCTAATCAACTTTTGAAGGAAATAGAATGGATTATGAAATTCTATCCTCAAAAGTTAAACCTTTCTATTTACTAAACTTGTTAAATTTTCAACTTTCTAGAGCGAAATGTCTTAAATTGCAGCAAGTTATAGCCATTAGTTGGAAAAAAATCAAACAGTTAAAGAATAATAATGTCAATTTTTACATAAATATAAAAAAAGAAAAAAAAAAGAGAAGAAAAACAAAACTAATACAGAGTGTAATCTTTTGTTATATTGTTAGTCTTATATCTTACTAATTTTTATTATTATCTATTCTTATTGTGTTTTTACATGTTTTTTTTTCGCATGATTTTATTATCTCACTATTTTATTACTTTAATTTAATTACATATATTTTTATTTAAGGTCAAATTTAATTATAATATATTTCTTTTTGAAAAATTTTAATTCTTAATTTTTTTTAAATTTTCATTTATTTCAAATTTTTTATTATTTTTTTTTAACATTTTCCATTTGCCTTTGAAAATTTTTATTTTTTTTAAATTGATTTTTTTTTCCTTTAAATTTCTTATCTCGCTCTTTAATCCTGGTATTGCGATTACATGTTTAAATTAGTTTTTTTTAAATCTAAAATTTTTGTTTGAGAATATCTTTTATATATTATTTATTTTGAAATTTCTCAATTTTAAAAAATAATTGCAAAATTTTCTTAAAATAATTGACAATTTGAAAAGTTTGAAAGCGTTTTCTAACGTAATCATTAATAGGAAATCAAACAAGTTTTGAGTTCGGCTAGAATTTATTGAATTTTGAATTTTTTTTTTTATATGGTTGTGTTTTTACCATTTATAGCAATTGTAGCCGATTGATTTCATTGCGAATTATTTCTAGTTTTATTATTTTCAATTGTATTTTGTTGTTTAAAATGAATCCAGATAGTTTACTTCCTGTTGATAAGACCTATACATGTGAGTTATGTCACAATGTAATCCCGTCAAAAACTGCCCAAATTCAGACGAGCTGTGGTCATATTTTTCACAATTCTTGTTTGTCGAAAATTTTGAAAACTAGACCATATTGTCCAATCTGTAACACTCGTATTATTTATGAGTCAAACCCAGAGGATATAACTGGCGTTACAACTCGTTCTAAAAAGGCTAGTGATTTGAATACAAAAGACCCACCTGTGGGTTTAAGCTCTTCAATGAGAGAGCCTTCAATATCACAAATTGAGGGAAACCCGGTGTCAGTTCAGCCGGCATTGGTCCCCATCACACGAAATACTTCTAGCTCTGACTCGTCAGCTACTAGTCCGGTCGTGTCTATTGATCAGAATGAAGTTATGAAAGACATGATATCTAGAATAGTTTCTGCACAACAAGCTCAACTGTTTTCGGCATTGAACAGCCAAATAGCTTCCCTAATTGAATCAAACATTCAGACAAGTCTTGCTAGATTTAGCCCAAATCATTTTAATACTGCCCAACCTCAACAACAGCATTCACAACACCCGCTTTCAGCTAATCAAACACCACCACATATGCAGACATTACCGGCTGTGGAACAACAGACATTTAGGGAAATGTTGGGAATGCGTCAGAACAATTCTTCAGAATCCCCTTCCCATTCGCGCTCTAACCATGGAAATGCAATCCCTAGACCAAACGGCAACACTCATAGATCTGGGTTATCTTCGGAGTTATATGTACGGCCCGATAAGGTTCTACAAACTATTTCTAACTGGAAAATAAAGTTCTCAGGGTCAACAAATTGCTTGTCCGTGGACAGTTTTATCTATAGAGTTGAGGCTTTGACTGCACAAACATTGTATGGGGATTTCGAGCTGTTGTGTAATTATGCTGGTTCGTTATTTGAGGGTAAAGCTACGGATTGGTTCTGGCGGTTTCACCAGAGAGATCCAAGGATAACATGGCCTAAATTATGTAAAGCACTTAGAGAACAGTATAGAGATTCTCGTACAGATATTGATTTTTTGGAAATGGTAAGGGACAGGAAACAAAAACCAAACGAAACTTTTGATAGTTTTTATGAGGCTGTCAACGAGTTAGTGGATCGTTTAAAAACCCCTATTGAGGATGCGACTTTAGTTGAAATTTTGAGACGCAATTTGCTACCCGATATACAACATGAGATTTTGAATACTCAGATATACACGGTTCAACATTTAAGAGATGTCTGTCGAAGAAGAGAGTTCTTCATGGCTGACATCCGTAGAAAACATGGGGTTAGTATTTCTAGGGCGCCACCAATTCAGAAACGTATCTCTGAAATAGGTAGAGATTTAGGGGATGAGCCTGAGGAAAGTTTAGTTTGCGAGAGTGGTGAAGTGGCAGAAGTAAATTTAATTTGCTGGAATTGCCAGAAACCAGGCCACAGATACCAGGATTGCCTATCGGTTCGTACAATTTTCTGTTATGGTTGTGGAAAAGTTGATACGTATAAGCCTAACTGCAAACATTGTCAGTCAAAAAACTTAAAATTCAGTGCCCAGAGATGTGCACACAAAAAACCATCTCAGGAAATGTAGTCTCAATTTTAAAAAAATCCACCAAATTGGACAAAAACTTAACAGATAATAGCCATATAGCTAAAGAAAATGTAACAAATACAAGCTCAACTGCTTTTGACACACCCGGATTGGACCCACATGAAAATGTTTCAAATTTTCCTCAGAATTTTAAACCATTTCATACACGACTGAAGGAATATTATCAGATAAGAAATCGAATTTATAATAATGGGCCTAAGCCTAATAGATCATCTCTTCGTATGCGAAGTTTTTGGCAAAGGGTTAAGCAATTTAAACACAAATTTGTTGCATCCGTTTTGGATAGACCATGTGATGTAAGACCATATGCTGAGGTTATTCTATTTGGCAAAAATATCCTAGGTTTGTTAGACACAGGTGCATCAATTAGTTGTATTGGTTTTGAAGCTGCTCAAGATTTTTTATCCTCAGGGATTCCATACAAAAAGGTTCGATCTTTTATTAAAACTGCTGATGGTAGACGCCAGAACATTGTTGGTTTTGTAGACACTAAGGTTTTGTTTAAGGGAGTGGAAAAATCCATTACTATTTTCATAATCCCTGGTCTGGAACGGAATCTATTTTTAGGAATAGACTTTTGGCAATTGTATGATTTGCTACCTGATAGCATAGAACAGTTTTCCTTTTTAAATTCGACTTGCTCAGCTTGTGAAATTGTAGAACAAATTCCATTGTCTTTAATACAAAAGAGGAAAATTCAACAGGTTATTAACCAATTTCCTTCCTTTTCTAAAGAAGGTCTGGGCAAGACGAGTGTATTAAGCCATTTTATTGATACAGGAGATGCTAGGCCCATAAAGCAAAGGCACTTTCCAGTGTCCCCTGCTATTGAGAAATTGATTTACGATGAATTAGACAGGATGTTATCTTTGGGGGTCATCGAGGAATCTAACAGTGCTTGGTCGTCACCAGTTGTCTTGCATAGGAAGCCAGGGAAAAATAGGTTGTGTCTGGATAGCCGGAAATTAAATGCGGTTACAGTAGGGGATGCATATCCTCTTCCACAGATTGACGGAATCTTAAGTAGACTACCAAAAGCCGAATTTATAACCTCTTTAGATCTCAAGGATGCTTTTTGGCAGATTCCGTTGGAGTTGGGATCAAGAGAAAAGACAGCATTTACTGTTCCTGGGAGACCGCTGTATCACTATACAGTGATGCCTTTTGGGCTTTGTAATGCCCCGCAGACCATGTCTCGACTCATGGACAAAGTGATACCGCCATCTCTCAGAGCAGAAGTGTTTGTTTATCTGGATGATCTTCTGATCATTTCGGATACGTTTGAAAAGCACCTTGAGGTTCTAAGGGTTATTTCTGGTAAAATTCGGGAATCTGGACTTACTATTAACGTTGAAAAGAGTAAGTTTTGTGTACCGGAAGTGAAGTATTTGGGTTATGTGGTTGGTAATGGGGTTATTCAAACTGATCCGGAAAAAGTGTCCGCAATAACAGACTTCCCCGTCCCGCGATCTGTGAAACAAGTTCGAAGATTTTTGGGAATGACCGGATGGTATCGGAAATTTATTAGGAATTATGCTTCTATTACTACGCCTATGACTGATTTGTTAAGTACTAAACGGAAATTTGTATGGACCGATGAAGCTCATAAGGCTTTTGAGGTTTTAAAGTCTTGTCTGAGCACCGCTCCCGTATTACATAGTCCTGATTTCAATGAACCGTTTTTTATACATTGTGATGCTAGTAAAACGGGTATAGGAAGTGTGCTGGTTCAGAAGAATTCGGAAGGTGAAGAGATTCCTGTGGCATTTATGTCCAAGAAACTCAACCAAGCCCAACGGAACTATTCAGTAACCGAACAAGAATGTTTGGCAGCTTTGCTAAGCATAAAAAAATTTAGACCCTATGTCGAAGGACATAAGTTCACAGTCATCACGGACCATGCGTCTTTAAAGTGGCTTATGTCTCAGACAGATTTAAGTACGCGGCTTGCTCGATGGGCTTTGAAACTGCAGGGTTACAAATTTGACATTCAGCATAGGCGTGGTAGCTTGAACATAGTTCCTGATACTTTATCTAGAGCCAACTCTGATGACTTGTCTGCATTGGGTATTAACAGCTTGGCAGATTCCGACAGTGACACTGGCGTTTTTGTAGACCTTGACTCTTCACATTTTAAATCCGATGGATACAGGCAGCTATTAGATAAGGTTGGGCAAAAGCTGGACCAGATGCCGGATTTGAAGCTGGTGGACGGTTACCTTTATAGACGTACTGAGCATGCTACTGGAGAGAAGCTCCATGATGATTTGTCATGGAAGCTTTGGGTTCCAAAGGAAATGGTTCCTGATATTTTATTTAAAGCTCACAATAGTACGTTATCAGCTCATGGTGGTATAAATAAAACACTTGGAAGAATTAGAAGATTTTATTTTTGGCCAAATTTGGCTAGTGATGTCAAAAATTATATAAATAATTGTGAGATATGTAAAACAACGAAACATCCTAACCAAGTTTTAAGGCCACCAATGGGGAAAACTGGCGGAACACAACGCTTCTTTCAAAAGGTTTATATTGATTTTTTGGGGTCCATATCCGAGATCTCGTACAGGGAATGTAGGAATTTTTTTTGTGTTAGACCATTATTCAAAATTTCCATTTTTAAAGGCAGTTAAAAAGCTAACATCAGATGTCGTAATCAAGTATTTGGAACAGGATTTGTTTCACACTTTCGGTGTCCCAGAAACCATTGTTTCTGACAATGGGTCACAGTTCAAGTCAAAGCAATTTGGTGACTTTCTGAAAAGATACGGCGTAAATCACACCTTTACAGCAGTACATGCACCTCAGGCCAATGCTTCCGAACGGGTTAACAGGTCAGTTTTATCCGCAATTAAATCATATGTTAAGCCAGACCAGAAGAATTGGGATGAGCTCCTTAGTAATATAAGTTGTGCTCTACGGTCAGCAGTTCATTCAGCCATTGGTACGTCACCTTATTACTTAACCTTTGGTCAACATATGATTACAAATGGGGCAACCTACTCTCTATTGCGCCAGCTGGATATGTTAGATGATCGATCCGTACGATTTGACAGGAACGATTCACTACAGATTATGGCTAAGAGAGCTTCAGAATTGATGCAAAAACAGTTTGAACGCAATGAAAGATCTTACAACCTAAGGTCCAGAGAAGTTTCCTTTGATGAAGGTCAAGAGGTTTTCCGGCGGAATTACAGGCAAAGTAACTTTGAACAAGGCTATAACTCAAAACTTGCTCCAATAGTTGTCAAGGCTCGTATACGTAAGAAGATAGGTAATAGTTACTATGAGCTTGAGGATTTGAAAGGGAATTTGATAGGAAAATACCATGCCAAGGACATTCGGCAATAATACTCAAATTACAGGTCTGATTGCCTAGTAATGCAAGCGTTATCAGCTTTGTGTTTTTTTTATTCAAACCCCAAAGTCTGATTTTGGCAGGGGGGAAATGTAATGTCGCTTGCTATTATAAAGTAGGTCCGATGTAACGAAGAGATATGGGTATGTTTGCTACTAATTAAATAGATAACTAACTTATAAAATAAATAAATATATTGTTTGCTTATTTTCAATTTTCGAATTGTTCGTTTCCGTTAAAATGGAAGAAAACAAAAAAACTTAGTAGTGCCATTTACGTTATTAACAACGCCATCTAGTGGAGTGAGGCTGAAACGTTTTTAGCACTCTTATCGTCGAATTGACGTTTGTAATAATATTTGTTTACAAAAACCTATTAAGTACAGGGAATAGAAACGTTATTTTTCCAAACCGCTAAGTTTTGAACGCCAATGGGGGTTTCATGGTGGCTTGAGATGGAAAAAACGAGGAGTTTTTGAAAGCATCGCTTGTGGAGAAGTTGTTGAAGCTAAAATTAAATTGAAAGTAAAGAGTTTTTTTTGACTTGGCATTTTTTTTTTTGAGTCAAAGTTTTTACTCGTCTGCCGGAGATAGCAGAACATAAATTTTTGGCTAGGGCAGAATAGCTCCAGATTAATATTATTTTTCTATTGGATGAAAATCCCAAAATTGAACCTGCGAAATCATCCATAGCTTTTGGTTTTCCTTATCTTCTTCATTTTTTTATATACCTGCTTATAAAATGGCAATTTTGATGATTGGCGCTTAATTGCATTTGTGTTGTTGGTGTTGTACAATTAAAATTACAAAACTGGTACAATTATTTCTGTACCAAAATCTAGCGGAGGCCTTGGATATTTCAAGCAAGAGTAAAAAAAACATCAGTCAACGTCGGCTTTTGGTCATCGATGTGTAGTGCGGTGAAATAAGTGGAAGAAAAATAATTACTTTAATCAGAAAACATTCGAAAGTGCTAGCAAGCAGAATAAAAAAAAAAGGAAAATACCGAAAATATTACAATCTAAAGTGCAAACGATATGAACAAAATATATATGCATATGTTGTTTTATTGAGATGAAATTATTATAAATATTATAAATAAGTGTACTTGCAAAATATACAAACAGAATATCCACAAAGTAAGCTAGTATAATGTTACTCTGTTAGACAGAAATTAAGAAGAAAAAATTAAAACGTAAGGGGAAAAAAAAAAACTAAATACAGTTTAAAAGAATTAAAAATTTGGAAAAAAACGAAGACTATGTGGAAAATGTTAAGGTGTTAAAATTTAAATAAGATCATATATATTTGTCTAAATATTAAGTTTAAAGCTTAAATATTAATTTTTGTTCATATTGTGTTAAGTTTTTTTGGTCATTTACCGTAAGCTAGTGTTATTGGAGAACATCTTAAATTTCTTGCTTGTAATGCAATTGCATTAACAGCCCTACATACATACATTTTTTATATACCTGATTCTCCCAGCATCCGATTAAAATCTTGAGTTGGTGATGCTGCGAGCTATTTTTTCTGTATTTTGGGCTTTGAGTTTCAAAGAAATGCAATTGAATTGTAAGTCAAAATTGTGTTAAATTGTAATTAATTAATTTTTGATTTTCAAAGGTTCATTAGAAAATTTTTGTGCTACAGAGAACTTATAGAAACAATATCCATACAGTAATACTCTCTTTTTCTGTTAAAATCGACATCACATACATATATACATGCTGCTGTACATAGCGAAAGATCTTTCGTCGTGGGAGCTTTAATATCATTACGCCAATGTAAGTTTCTCTTAATTTATTTTTATATATTGTTTTTTTCGTTCTCTGTAAAAGAGTTTGATTGTTGTAATTTTTACTTATTTTTTTGTTATTTGAGGTGGCCATATTAGAATTTATCTTTGTGTATAAATAATAAAATTAATTGGAATTAGTAAAAATATATAAAATTGTCGGCTGTGTAGTCACGAAACAAAAGAAAAATATTTATAGATTTCACATTTTGCCAGGCTGCAATGTTGTTACTAAATTTTTATATGTTTCCAATTGTTCTGTTAAAATTAACTTTTGTCACTCTGTAATGGGTGAATGACCACATAATCGAATTTAGTTAAGGGAGTTTATGTAAAATTTAATAGATTTTTTTTATTTTGAGTTTTTTTTTTGATAAATTAGGAATTAATGGTTAAATTCTATTTATTTTTTTTTTGTAAAAATAATGTTTGTTTAAATTGAAATTTTATTTAAATAAATCATAATGATTTTTGGCTAAGTTTAAAAAGTTTAACTGTTTTGATTTGAAAACTTTTTGGTTATATTTGCTGCGCTGGAAATGGGATTACTAGGTGAGTTTTGTTTGGTTATAGAGTTAGTAATCATGCACAGAAAAAATTATTGCCGAATTATTTTCAAACAAACGCTTGTTTGAAAATTTTTTTAATTTCTATAAATTTTTTTACTGATTCAATCAATATTTTTGTTTGATTTTTATTTAACCAACAAAAATGTGGACAACTCTTCAAAAATATAATAAACGCGTTATTGGTGTCAAGTTTTCATAATTTTGTATGAAATATTTAACGCTCTTTAATGTTGTCGTCTTTTTGTATTTTTTTATTTGATCGTAAGCAACACTTCTTTATGTGAAATATAAAAACAACAACAAAAAACACACACAGTCTATTTTTGGACGCTTTAAAAAAGTACAACTATAAGAAAAACAATAGCAGAAACAACATTATAAGAAACAAAATCCCGTATTCAATTTTTTAAAACTGTTTGGTTAAATAGGTACATCAAATACGACAATAAAATGATGATGATAAACATGTCGAGTCGGTCTGCTGCCAAGGAAAGCATACAGCAACAGTGAGTGAAGAAGAAAAAAAAGCATTGTGTGTATAAATTATTCCAACAAAAAAATGTGTCTCAAAGCCAGGCGCCGGCCGCTCTGCTCTGCTTTGCCTTTACCTTCTACAGTGCTTGCTTGTGTGCGCGTGCGTCATTGCTTGTGCAAAAAAAAACTTTTTTGTTTTTGTTATACCTATGATTTTCAGTAAACTATTTGTTTGATTCAGTTAAATTATTTGTTTGAAAAAATCAGTGTTTTTTTTCAATAAACGAAATGCAAATAAATTGTTTGAATATGCAAATTTGTTTGTAGGACCGATTTCAGACAAAAAATGTTTTGATTCTACAAATTTTTTGTTTGAATTGGAAAAATAATTTTTTCTGTGTGGTAGGGTGGGCAATTGATTGAATCGATGGATTCCTGGATTCAATTCACATTTAGCTCTTAGATAGTTTCTTTCGTAGAATAGCTTTTCTTTTCTGTTAAAAAAAAAAGAAATAAAATAGCATGCAAATTTTAAAAATCTTTTAGTAGCAAAAAAATCCTATAAATCAATGGGCAACGACCTTCCCCTCCGACGAGCAATAAGGCTGGACAAATTGCATGCGACTCGCCTGACTTTGGTTTGTAGGAAGAACTTTGAAAATATCTAGACGTTGTATGCTACATATGCTAGTTTTTGTAACAACATAATAAATTCTTTAAGGTTGTTGTTCCTCATTTTAATTCATAACTATTTTCCTACTGAACCGTTTGTGCTGGAATTCAATCCCAAACTCAGGGCTGCCAGAAATTTTCAGCAAAAAATCTTAATTTCACCAAAAAAAAATCTTATTTTGGAAAAAAAATCTTTTTTTTTTGGAAAAAAGTAGTTTTTTTTATTAAAATTAACTTTAAAGCATATCAATATGTATTTCCACTGCTGCCAACTTTTTTTTGAAGATTTTCCGAAAAATCGGACTTCAAAACCGCTAAATATTCAATTAAGGCGGGATTTTTCTTAAAAATACCGCTAAAATCTAAACATTTTTAAACGTTTATTTATATAAATCTAGATATACACGGGTGTCATGGAAATCGAAAATGTAAAAAGATTAATTTTTGCGAACCTTAGTCTGACTTGCAATATTTTCTGTTTTTGCAAAATAAAAAGCGCGCAAAACTTACACCTGACTAATCACCCTTGAACGCCAAACAGAGGTTGGTTTTTAAAGGCCCAACCATGATATGCATAGCGTTGCTTAAAAAATAAAATCAACAAACATTTGATTCCGTACAGAATGTGCGATCAGTTTCGCACCTTGCTTAAGCAAATGACAGTTTCATAAAATTTAACAAAAAGTTTCCTTAAGTTCAATATGGCTAGCCTCATATGATTAACATTAATTCGTATATTTGCTTAAGCCAACTTAAGCACATTATGGTTGGGCCTTAAGAATTTTTTTTGTCCAGTAAACCGCAAGGTTGCATTATTAAGTTTAAAAATTTTCAAATGGGAACAAAGAAGTTTTTTTTAATTGAACCTAACTTTCGTCAAGACAAAACAAAAAATCTTGTTTTTGGGGAAAAAATCTTAAAATCTTTTTTCGGTTAAAAAATCTTAAAAAATAAGGTAAAATCTTACTTCTGGCAGCGCTGCCCAAACTGCTTAGGTTAGGGATGGCCAAATTGAAAAATTATATTGATATATATCGAATCGATATATTTTAAGAGTATCGATATTTATTATTTAAAAAATATCGATATATCGAACGATTTGCTGAAACCAAGGTATATTTACACAAGGTAAACTCGTTGGCCCATATGTTTGTCAGCTGTTTACCCATAGTTGGAACCACAAATTCAAATTGCGTGTATATGAGCCAAAATTTGTACATGTGTGCGTTAAATTGTTTTTGTTTTATATGAAGACAATTTTGACAACATGGTTCCTTTTATAGAGCAAAATGTCTACACTCCCAAATGAGTCTACCTTGTGTAAATATACCTTGGCTGAAACTATTACCAAATTAAAAAATTTAGTATACCTTTGTACATACACAGAGCTGCCGTTTTTGGTTATTTCTAACCAAAATTGGTTATATTTTTTTTTGATGTGGAGATGTAAATATTTTTTTCATTTTGGTTACTTTTTTTCTAAAACAATAATAATTACGAACGAATATGTTTTTCTTGGTACAATTATTTACGAGCTCGAATAATTTGTACTGTGTACTACGACTTTTTCATTATTTGTTACCAATTAACGGAAGTTTTTTATAATCCCTTTCAAAACAGCAACCAAATAATTTTTTTAATATTTTTGCTAAGAAAATATTGCCATTTGTGATTTTTACATTAAAAACGCCATGATCTGAAATCGTAAACAAATGAAGTTTTTATCAATGGAGATATTAATTATTTTTTTTTTAAATGAGCGTAGTTTTTCTTAATTTTACGAGAAGTTAAGATAATTAGTACTTAAAGTAGGAAGTGCATAAAATCATCCGGAATCGATTTTAGAAAATTACTGAAAAATTACACAAAAGTCGTTTCAGTGTTTTTAAAAACTTGAAAATAAGTTTAAGGTTCTGAATTTAGGTTATTTCCAGAAGTATATTTATATACATATTTGAAAATACACGTAGGAATTTTAAAGATTTTTTTAAAATTACATTGATTTATCAATATAATTTTAAAATTTATGGAATTTTCTTTAAGAAATAGGGCCCCAAAAAATTAAAAAATTTTTTACGAAAAAATTCTTAAATATGTAAATAAAACTTTTAATTGGGTTTCACGTTATTTTTTTACAGCCCGTTCATTGATTTAGAACGTCAACGTTCGCATAGAAAATTATATTTAAAACAAAAACAAAATTCTAAAATTTATTTTTGTTTTAAATGTAATTTTCTATGCGAACGTTAACGTTCGATATCGTTAAACAGGCAGTAATACATAAAATAATTACATTTCTTGTTTTTTCTTTTCTTGATTTCTAATTATTGTTTTACTATAAAGTGCAAATAACCTTTGTGTTACAATGTATTACAATGATTTTAATGATAATGATTTTAAAAAAATAAGATTTTTTTTCCAAAATAAGATTTTTTTTTGGTGAAATTAAGATTTTTTGGTGAAAATTTCTGGCAGCCCTGGTTGTAACTAACAAAACAGAAACTAAAAAATAGTTCATAGATATTATAGATCTTATTCACAATCAGCGTTGCCACAACCAAAAAAAATTTGTAACCAAAATGTTGAAATAAAGTAACCAAAAGCAAAAAAAAGTAACCAAAATTTTTATTATCAAATGCACATACTATTTTATCCGCACTTTAGTTGAAAAATATGTCTAAAGAAGGAATTGTGTTTGTTTGTATCTAGTAGGCTCAAAAACTGCTGGACTAATTTTTATACATTTTAATGTTGTATTACCGATGGTCTGGAAAGAATAAAAGGCTATATAATTTTTCGAAATTTTTAGTTGACGTGCACTTCCTTTACAAAGTTGAAACTTCAACCTTTTTATATAAAGAGCTCTTGCAAGTAAAATTTTTTAGGTCTTGCTGTGTTATTAAGGTATCAAAGTACAAAATTTAACTTAATTATGCGGTAAATCTTTTATATATATCTGTTGCATTTTGACAAAACATCTTCAGTCAAATTTTAAAAGTTGAAAAAAATGTCGTTAACCATACGAATTTTCATTCAAAAAACATTTTTGTTTACGTTTTTAAAATTTTGTATTATCAGCGAAATTTTTCTTTAATTTTGGTTTATTTTAATATTTAACAAAAATTATGTTTTCGCAGAGTTTTTTTAAAAAACTTTTTTGCTATCTTATCTCGACTTAAGATGTTTTGTCAAAATGCCACATATATGTAGATGCTTTTTGCCCGGTGGAAATAGAATCCTATTTAAAGTTCCGTTCACTTTGACATTATCGTTGGTTTAGAAAAGTGTTTCAGTTAGACCTATGAAGAATTAAAAGTAGCAGATATTATAATTATCACTTTATTTTATTAAACATACATTTTTATTTAGTTTTTTCTTTGTTTTGATTTTTTTTGAGAGCTAGTTCAGATAAACTAACGATAAATGTTATCAAAATTGGAGATGATAGTACATTTTTCCTGTTTCGCAGCCTGTTTCAAAATGAAACGACCTGTTTCGCTCACAAAATTTTGTATGGGGAAACAAGTCGTTTTAATCATGTTTGGGGCGCGAAACAGGAATAAGAGAGCGAAACACGAATATTGCTGTCCGTGTGAACATGGTATTACCGAAATGTAATGTACCGTACAAGGCGAATTCATTTTTCAGGTGGCGTTGAAAACACAGCTGTGCTACTTTTTTTTCTTAATAAGAGAGAGACAAGGTATAATTACACAAGGTAAACTCGTTGGCCCATATGTTTGTCAGCTGTTTACCCCTAGTTGGAGCCAAAACGTCAAATTTCGTGTATATGAGCCAAAATTTGTACATATGTGCGTTAAATTGTTTTTGTTTTATATGAATACAATTTTGACAACTCGGCTCCTTTTATAGAGCAGCTTGTCTACACTCCCAAATGAGTCTACCGATTAATAAAGTCTTTTTTATAAATAAGGTAATTTCAATAATTTAAAATGCGTAAATTATTTATTATTTGAAGTTTATTAGTAAAAAAAAACCAGATTAACAATTTTTTATCTAAAACGAGCAAACAAAAAAAAAAAAAAAAAAAAAAAAATCATATACATATGTATATGTGATATGTATTTTTAAATTAATACATAATCAGAGGTGCTCTGGAAATCGAAAACGCGAAACTCAAGAACTTTTTAAGCGTCGTGTTTAATAACATTTCTGTAGCAAAAGAATTTTATTGACAAATATTTCAATATTTTATAACAAAAATTATAGAAATAAAATCAAAAGTGTATTAGAAACAACTTTCAAATTCTTGCGTTTTGCGTTTTCGATTTCCAGAACACCCCTGAATATCTGTTTATTTAAAAATAGACTGTGGATAATTTTATTAGTTATTTCAATAGTTTAAGGAAATCTGATAAAATAATTTTTTGGAAAACAATTTTAGTTAAGGATTAAAGCGATAATTTTTTTTAGTTTTGACAACACTTGACTTAGAAATTTTTTTTTCACTTATCGTGGGTGTTGGAGGAATCAGAAGCAGCCCATAATACAGAATATCTAATTTCTCAATCCTTTTCCTGGATATTCTAAACATATAAAATCTTCCATTATGCCATTAGAGTCCTGATTTAATTTTTAAAAATTTCTAACACTTCTAATTGTTTCGGTTAATTCTGTTTAAAGAGTGTTTGTGTTACTATCGAGTGTTTATTCTGTTTTTGTACTGTATTTTAAAAATGTATTGCTAGAAGGAAATATATTGTATAAAAAAATATTTTCTAAACATGTATATGAGACGAAGCAATTAATTAAAACACAAAAAAATTGTTATAATATTACAAAAAATTAAAAATTATGTAACATCGGTTAATCGGTTAATCGACTGAAATTAACCGGTTTAATCGTTAATCGAAAATAGGCATTTTTAAATTAACCCTCTCATGCCCGAATTAATATGGGCGGGGCTAAAAATTTTTTGAGTACAGATATGTGTTACTATAGACTCAATTATGAACTGATAAAAATTTCGAAGTCCTGGGTGTATTGGTTCGTTACTTACAGGATGTTGCCTATAGGCAACATTGGGCAATTGTGGTGGTAAAAAAAAACATTTAAATTATTTTTTAATGAATTTTTATTGAAGTTTAAGTATGAAATTATACAAAACAATTTTTTTTGTGGGTTGCAACATAAATGAACATTACATTTGCTGCATTTGGATCTCGGATAACCAATGTGGTATATACTGCACCTATTTTTCCCTCCCCATTCCACCCAGTGACCCATGTTCTCAAAACGTGTGACTTTTGCAGGTTCTGCAACACATATTCTTCTGTAGTTGCTTGATTTAGAGGGCGTCGAAAGAGTAGGTGATGATCATGGTGACGAAGGGGATGTCTCAACCGTTGAAAGGAGTGATAATGGTCGCCCTCTTTTTCTTGGAAAAACTGATGTCTGAATTGCGATCATAAGCTCGTTAGCAATTTCTAACTGGAATTTTATCAGTGGTATATGCTTTACTTCGCCATCTGTGTATTTGAGGTCTCTGCGATACAATAGCCAACTATTGACCACAGTATACTATGCGCACATACCATTTATTTGATCGGTGGTTGATTTTGTATAACTCTAGGAGCAGGTCAGCAAGCTCCAACCCTCCCATATGTTTATTATAACAATCAACTATACCTGGTCGGGGGATATTTACAAACTTTTTCTTTTTCGGCACCATCTCTTGCACTCATTTCCTTTGCTAAGTGTGTCCTCTATCAAACCAATTTCAGGCTTTCCAATGTCTCTTCGATGAAATTTTCAAAATTTGCCATTCTTTCCTGCTCTTCTTCTTTATTTTCATCATCCTCAGAATCATCCCAGCTAATTTCAACAATTTTTTCAATTTTAGCCTGAGTTAAACCTCTAGGACGCATCTTTATTTGTTCATTTGTTCAAAAAAAATGTTTCAAATTATGTACCACAATTGACCAATGTTGCCTATAGGCAACAGCACTTTTAAAAAATTACTATAAACAAACTATAGACTTTTTTCATGGGGTGTTTTTTTTAAATAACACTCTTACCTTTATTAATTTATATTGTTCACTTGGTTTTATAATGAAACAATTATTTTAATGTTTTTTAACAATTTTTGTATCAGCACAATTTTTTTAACACAAACTTCAGAAATTAACTCTATTACAAACGCCAACTGAATGCACGCACGTACAGATAATAATATAAAAAATAGCCGTTAGCTTTTGCAACACATTAAGCTACATAATGCAAAAACCCCCGAATTAAAAAATTTTAATTCGAGGAAATTAGAAGCTTTTAACTACAATGTTGCCTATAGGCAACATTTGGCATGAGAGGGTTAACCGATCAGTTAATTGGGTAGTAATTAATCGGTTAACCGATTGACGGTTAACCGAATGAATACCCTAGTATGCACATTTAAAGTGAACAGAAACAAGTAGTTTTTAGCCAGAAAAATAAGTCTGCTTTCACACGTTTCATCTTTTAATGCTCAACTCTTATGTTTTTAGGTGAGAGAAGAAAGAAGAAAGGGGGTTAGTACGGAGATGCCTGTACTCGGGCAGTACGCTTTGTGTTTTTATTCGTTGATATATGCACAACAGCGGCTGCATGTAATTTGTTTCTTTTTTTTTTCTCTTTGATTCGCCGTTAATAAAATTGTTGTTGTTTTGAACCGAAAAAAGTTGAAACCGATTGCTGCGTGTGATTATATTGGCATCTTTAAAAGGGAATTGAAAAAAAGTTGAGCATCAAAAGATGAAACGTGTAAATTTAGACTAAAAAGAAAAAGTAAAAAATCTGTACATTTTAAATTTGAGAAAGGTTTTTGTAGCGAAAATGAGCCGCTGAGAGTGGTTTAAAAATCGCTAGATTTCCCGCTTACCGCTAAAACGTATTTTTTCCTGCGATTGACATTTCAAAAACGCTAGATTTAGCGGGAAAATCTCTAAATTGGCAACAGTGAAAGCGCCTTTGCAAAGAGAGCAAAGACCAATTTATATTTATAGCAGGTAGTCTCGGAAAGCCTGCTGTCACAGTTGCCATAGTTGGTAACATTCTACCAAAATTGGTAATTTTTTTTAGGGTTGGTAACTTAGTAACTTTGTGTTTGTTTTGGTAACTTTTTTTAATATTTAATTAAGGCTTGACAAACTATCAAATTATTGATTTTCTTTTGTCATTTGTCCGCATTACTCAAAACTGAGAAAAAAAAAATCATAAAAAACAACTGTGTGAATGTGCGCCAAATTGTTCAACGGCATAATATGCAAATGTCATAGTTACCTAGCATTTACACATGCCACTGCCAGTTCGAAAAACTCAATACACTCACGTTTTTTTACTAATACACTCAAATTTTTCGCAATGGCAGCTCCAGTGGCAGCAAAAATTGCATGCGAGTGGAAATTTGGCACTTGCTTGCCACTAAATGACAAAACGATGAACAATGTTACCCTGTTCAAAATTTAATGCAAATTAACTGGATTATTGTCAAATTGTTATTAAAGTTTTAACATGATACGTTTATTATTATGGTTAATTTTTTGAAACGCGCATTAATAAAAGCAAGTTTGTTAATTATAGAGCATTAATAATGTTAAAATAATGCTTATATAAATAAATGTAAAACATTTCCCGAAAAATGTGCCTATATGATTAACTCGGTAACTCTATTTGGTTTTTTGGTACTTTTTTTTTAATTTGAGAAGTCAACAAATTATCTTAAGTTGACGCTTCAACGACATTTTGAAAATGAACTCGCAGTGGCATGTGTAAACACAAAAGCCAATGGCATGAGATTCGACTCTTTCGAACAATTTTTCTTTGATAATATGTATACAACAGTGGCATGCCACTACTTGCATGTGTAAAGGCAGGGTTAGATGCTTTTGTTCTCATCGGCTTTGATGTTATGTTTGTTTATTTGTAATAAGTTTGAGTTAGGTGTAAAAATTTGGGAAAAATATTCTTCTTGTTTTCTGTATGGATAAGTAAGTATAAACATTACTGTTTTATGACAAATATATTGAAATATTTATTCGTTTTTTCGTTTAGATTTATCATCAAAAAGCGCAAGGTGGCGGAGGACGTGTCGATTTTGAGCAGCGACGATGAACATGGAACTTCCAAAGAAAATCGGTAAAATAAATATTGAATGCACAATGCATAAAACCAAATATTTGACAAGTTGTATATTTCTTACAGAAATGAAGAGGAAATTACAAAGCGAACCAGGAAGTTTCGTTCGGAGTGGAAGCAACAGTTTCCTTGGCTTTTGGAAAAAGCAGGTCAATGTTACTGTTCAGTCTGCGAAAAGACATTAGTTAATCATTTGTCACATTTAAAGAATCACGCAACAAAAAGTGCACATGTCCAACGCTTAGAACAGAAGAAAAATCAAGTTCAACTTGACCAGTTTTTTACTGAGGAACAGAGATCTCTGGATAAACAAGTAATGCAGGCGGAATTGACATTAGTCATGTTTTGCATTTGCCACAACCTACCCTTCCTTTTAATGGATTTTTTGCCTTTTCTACTACGGGAATGTTGTCCAGATTCTCGCATTGCGAAATTGATTAAATGTGGTCGCACTAAAGCTACTCAATTAGCTGACACATTAGGAGGAAAAGCCCGTGAAAACATAACATCAACAATGCAGTCCTCCAAGTTTTCCCTTATTGTTGATGAAACAACTGACGTATCAGATCGTAAATGCTTGGTATTGGTCGTGAGGTACTTCGACAGAATTTCTAAATCAATCAAGGACAGATTTTTATCTTTATTGGAATTGGTTCAAGCTGACGCCAAATCCATATACGAAACAATCAAAGCATTTTTTGATAAGAATAATATTCCCATAGAAAACCTAATTGGTTTGGCAACGGATGGAGCGAGCACAATGGCTGGAGAATTAAATGGCTTAAAAACGAAACTTAAACGCGACACAGATTTCTTCTATATAAGGTGTACATGCCATTCATTGCATTTGTGTTCAAGCTATGCGTGCAAAAAACTGCCACTGGATGTTGAAAATCTATGCAGAAAGTGTAATGTAATGTGTGATTTGTGATTTGGAAAAAAAAAACGATTTTTTTCCCAAAAAAAATAAACCTTTTGCTCCGCGATGGATGTTGGCACGCTGGTGTTTACGGCTGTAGCTCGCCGGGAATGGGTGGTTCGATTCCATCTAGGTTATCACAATTACAAACTTTATCCGTGCCAAAATGTAAACAATGTTAAAAAAAAAGAAGCAATTAAAACGAGCAACAGTGTTAAAAAAAACTTTACGAAAGGGTAAAGACCTATAATAAACGGACAGACATTTCGATGACAGAAACTTCACAACGTTTGCTTGGCAGGACTCGAATCCTCGGGACAAGGTATAGTGGTCCCGGCCAGGCTGCCCACCCCATATGACAACGAATTGTCATCCATGGCACTACTCATTGCCTGTAAATATGTTTGGAGTAATGCCCCAAATGTATTTACAGGCAATGAGTAGTGCCATGGATGACAATTCGTTGTCATATGGGGTGGGCAGCCTGGCCGGGACCACTATACCTTGTCCCGAGGATTCGAGTCCTGCCAAGCAAACGTTGTGAAGTTTCTGTCATCGAAATGTCTGTCCGTTTATTATAGGTCTTTACCCTTTCGTAAAGTTTTTTTTAACACTGTTGCTCGTTTTAATTGCTTCTTTTTTTTTAACATTGTTTACATTTTGGCACGGATAAAGTTTGTAATTGTGATAACCTAGATGGAATCGAACCACCCATTCCCGGCGAGCTACAGCCGTAAACACCAGCGTGCCAACATCCATCGCGGAGCAAAAGGTTTATTTTTTTTGGGAAAAAAATCGTTTTTTTTTCCAAATCACAAATCACACATTACATTACAAAAATGGCGCCCAACGTGGGGCCCGAAAGAGATTTAACCCTTTGGGTTAAATTAATTTAGCCTGAAGGTGTTTTAATTCATCTTTGCTGGCTTCCATACTCTCGAACATTTCTGTTCAAAATGTTCAATCTCGTACTTTTTTCTTTTATATAATGACTTATGTCGCGGAAGGTATTAATTAGATACCATGCCTGCATTGCGTCGGCATCGTATAGGGAAACTTGTTAGGGATCTCGGTATTAGGAACTTTGGAAGATAATGTATGTCCTGGAAGGTACGTTAATGGTGCCACGCCTGAGTTGCGTCAGCGTCGGACAAGGGAACTTAGTACTGGGGGAGTCAAAGGGTTTTAATCGAATCTTATCATTAACCTTGATCATGATCCGAGGGCTAAATAGCTAAGCGTTCATTAGGTTCAGTTAGTTGAAAAGAGGAGAAAAGGATCCCGCGACTCAAATTAACGTTATTTTCATTTATTGTTTTTTTTTTCGTCCGCAATCATTTCGATGACAGTAAACTAAATAACTCCAACATTTCACACACAGTTAAAAATTTTTTTTTGTTTGGCAAGATTTAGATTCATTCGTTTTTTTGTATTGAAAACAATGCATAAAAACAATTTTATTCTTTATCATAAAATATTGTACTCAATCTCCTGATGAGAAGATTGATGAATTGCTGACTCGAACTTGATAGTTTTTTTTTCTTACCACAAGTTTTATTTCACTTTATGCTACACATTTCAACCTAAAGCTATTAATTACATCTACACATCAAACAATAACCTAAAAATTTTTTTTTGTAGATTCGTAAGCTTATCTACTAATCACATTATTAAATCTTTTGTAGTTTAACAAAATGTATCTATTAATTATAATATTACATCTTTGGTAGTTTAACATTATAAAATATAGGTATTTGGCATTAAACTTTTGTAGTATTAAACCGTAAGAGTTATAAACTATTAAAACTATTACATATCATACATATAATCTAAAACAATATAGATTTCTTTCACACAAACAATTTTTACATTTTTTTTATAAATTTATGATAATACACATTTTTTAGTGGATCATACGTAACCATTAAAATATTTAGCTACGTATTCGTGAGAGGTTCTTGAATTTGGCTGACGTTTACTAAAGGAAAATTTTTATACTAAAATATTTTCTTTACTTTTGTTAAGTTTAAGAATATTCTTGTGAATACGGGTATTATATTATCAAAAAAAAAAAAAAAAAAAAAAAAAAAAAATATATAATCTTAAATAATACGGACTATTCTTATTTCTTAAACACATTTTTTACATTTTTTCTTGAATTTATATACATACACATTATTTAGTGGATTTTACGTAACCACTATAAATTATTTAGCCTCATATTCATGGGCGGTTTTTGAATTTGGCTTAAGGGAATTTTTTACATACTAAAATTCTTTTGTCTTTTGTTAAATTTAAAAATATTCTTATGAATACGGGCGTTAAATAATTGAAAAAAAAAATAATCGTAAATAATACGGATTTTTTTTTTGCGAACACATTTTTACATTCTATTACATTTTTTATTGAATTTTTAAATATTGCGTCAATTATCGGTGGATTGGGGATACCCATTTAACCACTGTTTTGGGATTTTTTGGGTAAATTCTTTTTTTTGTAAATTTTGTCTATACGCTTGTCATTTTTACTTTCGGTATTTGTACCGGTGATTTGGTATCTGGTATTTTTGGTGATTCTTGTTTTTACGGCTCGAATAGTTATCTAGTTTATACGATTGTTGTTTTTCTTGAACTTTTAGGATTCGCTTTATTGATTTATATAGAGGGTATTCTCTTATCGGGAGTTAGTTGATCTGATTGATTTTAGAACGTTTTTCGATTGTCTGTTGAATTAGTTGAGGGATTATAGTTGTTTTGGACGGTGGTTTATGATGAATACCAGGAATCTCAGGTCCTCTAGTCGAAACCCCGTTACCAGCGAAGATAATCAACCTCGTGATTCGGCCACAACATCAGCCCCGCTGAACATTGCACCGGTTATTTCGACAAACGCGGTTACACCGTTAATGTCTATTAGGTTTCCTCCAGGTTTTGGACCGCAAACACATTCTTCGCCCGAAAGCGAAATCACTATCCGTACACCAACGTATAGCAGTATAACAGCGAGGGAAATTAGCGGACAAGGAAGTAGACCAGCAAGGCCCGATATTGACAACATGGATCAACAGGATCGAGATTTACCACCAATTAGAGAAGAAGCTTACCCAGGCTTAGGCGTAGATGAGGAGGGAGTGACGATTAGGGAATACGTCGCTGCATCTGTTGGCGCTGTACAAGCTTCAATAATGAGGGAAGTACAGAATATGCAGTTGATGTTACCGCAACTAATCCGAGAATCTTTACGTTCAGAGCGCAGCCATTCTATGGACCAGGCAAATCCACAGAATCCTAGCCAGTTTAATCCAAATCAAGATTTTCGCACACCTTTTAACAACAATGATAGACCCCAACCACCATTTCGTCCACCAAACAATCCTCAAATGCCTTTTCAACGTCGATTACCTCAGCCACATGTACCACAACAAGTATTTGGAAATAGTCCACAAAATTATTTTGAACCCGCTAGTTTTGATAATTCACCACAGAACCATGGTTATAATCCCATATCACCTAACCAGTTAGAAAAGTGGGGTATTAAGTATGACGGTACTAACAAATCTTTGACTGTTGAAGATTTCGTTTTTCGGGTGGAGATTCTACGACATGACTATAATTGCTCATGGGACACGGTAATGAAAGGATTTCACCATTTAGTTACTGGAGCTGCTAGTACCTGGTTTTGGGCCTTTCGGATGAAGCATCCCATATGTGATTGGACTACGTTTAAACACCACCTGATTAGAAAATTCCGTAACTTCGAAAGCGATTTCGAAATACAGCGAAAAATAATGGAACGTAGACAAGCTCCGAATGAAACCGCTGATGCCTTCATTACGGAAATCATAAAACTCAAAAACCAAATGAGAATACACGTTTTAGAATCCGAGCTCGTTAAGATAGTGAAAGATAATTTAAAGGATGGTTTGGCACAGCTAGTTTTTCCCATTAAGATTGATAATTTAGACCAACTTCTTGAAGAATGCAAAAGGGCAGAAAGAAACATTGCCAAACGCTTTTCACAACGTACGCCTCTAGGGAACACGCGTAGGGTATATGAAGTTGATGTTTTTGATGGTGAGCAAAACGATGATCAAGCGCGGCTAGTGGAGGAGTTACAAAAGGTTAACCTCGCAGCAAAGCAACTTATCTGCTGGAACTGCAAGACTCCTGGCCACTCATTTATTGAATGTCCCGTAACCCAAAGAAGAATCTTTTGCTACAAATGTGGGTTCGAGGACGTAACTAGCCCGACTTGTCCTAAATGTATGGGAAACCAAAAGCTGAACACGCAAAGGACTGGGCCGGCGTGTTCATTCCAAAACCCAACCCAGTAAATGACAATTTTTTAAAGTTTATACTAGCTAGCGAAAAACCAACCGAAAACCAGATTTTAGACCAAACCACTGAGATAATTAAGTCGGAAAACAGCCAAATGGATGAAAAGAATAGCACACAAATAAACCAAAACCCTGACGTATGCCAGAAACTCGATTCTACAGCAACTATTAATCCCCATCTTTCGTACGAACAACGCCTAGAAATATATCAACAAAAAAGGGCGGAAATTTTTGCGAATTACGAACCCAAGGTGAGCCAAAAGATAATTAACACTAGAAAAAGATATGCTGCAAGGAAAGCAGAAAGAAAAAAAATCGTGTCCACCATAATATGCAGTGAAGATGACATAAGACCTTACATGTCGGTGAATATAAATGGGTTGAATTATCACGGTCTTCTCGACAGTGGCGCGTCAGTAAGTTGTCTCGGCAAAAATTGTTTAGAAAACGTTCGGAAAATGGATGCGAAAGTACTTGATTACAAATCTTCAGTAAGAACGGCGGACGGTAAACAACATATGATAGTGGGAAAAATACAGGCAATTATTAAATCGGGAAACCAGTCAGTTGAATCAGTTTTATACTTAGTACCTAATTTGAGTCAGGAATTAATACTCGGATATGACTTTTGGAGGCAAATCGGATTAAAAATAAGTTTCGAGAACGAAACAATAAACGCCCTTGCCGAGGAAGGTTCAGAAAACTCAAAAATTCACGACTTGACTAGTCACCAACGTAGAGTTCTCGAAAAAGTCAAACTTTCGTTCAAATGTCATACTCAATATGGTCTAGGTAAAACTGATTTGGAAACGCACAAAATTGATACTGGTGATGCACCCGCTAAAAAAATGAGGTATTATCCTGTTAGTCCGGCCGTACAGAAATTAATTTTCGCAGAATTGGACCGAATGTTGGATTTGGAAGTTATAGAAGTTACTACAGGAGCCGAATGGAACAATCGGACAACGTTAGTCATGAAACCCGGTAAAAATAGGCTATGTCTCGATGCTAGGGAATTGAATAAAGTCACTAAAAAGGACGCTTATCCTCTCCCTAACATCGATGGCTTACTAGCTAGGCTTGGCGACACACATTTTATTTCAGCAATCGACTTAAAGGATGCGTTCTGGCAAATCCCTCTGGATGAGGATAGTAGGCCGAAAACAGCATTCACAGTCCCAGGTAGGCCTCAATACCAATTTAAGGTTATGCCTTTCGGACTGTGTAATGCTGCGCAGAGATTATGTCGATTGATGGATAAAGTGGTGCCGTCTGAGCTGAAAGATAGGGTGTTCGTGTACCTTGACGACCTGTTGGTAGTATCCCCGAATTTTGATGAACACATGGAAATGCTTCGAATCGTAGGTCAGAAATTAACAGCTGCCGGTCTGACCATTAATATGTCAAAATCCAAATTCTGCTATAGGGAATTGAAGTATTTAGGTTACGTTGTAGGTGGGGGCAAACTTAGGCCCGATGATGAGAAGGTAAAGGCTATATTGGAGATCAAACCGCCGAAAAATCAGAAAGATGTTAGGAGATTCCTAGGCACCGTAGGGTGGTACCGTCGGTTCATCCATGACTTTTCCACACTTACTGCACCCCTGACTGATACCCTAAAGAAAGCCCCTAAATTTAACTTTACTGCGGAAGCTTTGAAATCTTTTGAAGAGTTGAAACATCGTTTAGTTACCAGTCCGATATTGTCCAGCCCTGATTTTGAAAAGCCGTTCTTTGTTCAATGTGACGCCTCAAACGTTGGTTTGGGCGCAGTCTTGTTTCAAAAGGATGATGAAGGTGAAGAGCATCCGATTGAGTATTTTTCCCGGAAATTAAATAATGCCCAGAAAAACTATTCTACAACGGAGAAAGAGTGTCTCGCGGTTGTACTTGCGATTGAAAGGTTTAGGCAATACATCGAGCTGATGGATTTCACGGTGATAACAGACCATTCCAGTTTAAAGTGGCTCATGCGGCAGAATGACCTAAACGGTAGGCTTGCTCGATGGAGTTTAAAGCTCCAAGGTTTCAAATTTAATATCGAGCATAGGAAGGGTAGTAAGAATGTAGTCCCCGATATGCTATCGCGTCAGGATATGGAGGAGGTAGTAGCCGATCCTAGTAGCACTGTATTAGATTTCAATTCCGAAGAATTCAAGAGTAAGGAATATTTAACGCTCATAGACACTGTGGAACAAAACGTGAATAGACTTCCAGATTTGAAAGTAGAAGAAGGTATTCTTTACAAAAGGGTGAAATTTAATCGGAATGGCTTAGAAAATGAAGATGATTGCTGGCGAATATGGGTACCATCCCGCCTAACAGATGGCATAATAAGTAAATCGCATATTGACAACACATTACACGGAGGGATAGCGAAAACCCTGTTCAATATAAGGGAGTATTTTTACTGGCCTTCAATGGTGAAGCAGATCCGAAACTTCGTAAGCGAGTGTAAAACATGTAAGGAAATAAAACACCCAAGGAAAATACTGCGTCCACCGATGGGAAAAGAAGTAGTAACTCAAAGACCTTTTCAAAAGATTTATATTGATTTTTTAGGACCTTATACTAGAACAAAATCGGGCAACACATTTATTTTTATAGTCTTAGACCACAAAACAAAATTTGTTTTGTTAAAAGCGTTGTCCAAAGCTACCACTTAATCTGTGATTAAATTTTTAAGAGATGAGGTATTTTATAAATTCGGAGTGCCGGAATTGCTACATTCGGATAATGGCAAACAGTTTACCTCCGAAGCATTTAAGGATTTTTTAGAAATATTTGGCGTCAAACATATTCGTACCCCTATATATTCACCGCAGTCTAACGCGAGCGAAAGGGTCAATCAGACCATACTCAGTTCCATCAGAAGTTTTTTGGATACTGACCAATCGAAATGTCTGTCCGTTTATTATAGGTCTTTACCCTTTCGTAAAGTTTTTTTTAACACTGTTGCTCGTTTTAATTGCTTCTTTTTTTTTAACATTGTTTACATTTTGGCACGGATAAAGTTTGTAATTGTGATAACCTAGATGGAATCGAACCACCCATTCCCGGCGAGCTACAGCCGTAAACACCAGCGTGCCAACATCCATCGCGGAGCAAAAGGTTTATTTTTTTTTGGGAAAAAAATCGTTTTTTTTTCCAAATCACAAATCACACATTACATTACAAAAGGTTTACAATTTTTTCGCGCATAGTTCTAAAAGAATCCATGAACTTAAAGAATTTCAAGAGTATTGTCACTCTGAGCCGCACAAAATGCTGGGACTTTCCGTAACTAGATGGTTAGCGTTAGAAGCGGTCGTTTCAAGAATAATTGAGCAGTGGAAGCCCCTACAGCTGTATTTTCTATCATGTGCACTGGAGGTAAACGGAGGTAAGCCAATTGAAATTTCAAATTTATTGGCAAATGAAGAAATAAGGGTTTATATGATGTTTTTGTCATACATATTGAAAATTATTAACAACCTAAATAAAGAATTTCAATCGGAAACGGTCCGTTTGCCTTATTTGTATCAGCAACTAGATATTAATTTTAAGCTTGTTGCTTTCAATTATATTAAAAGCAGTTATATAAAAAGCATCGAATGTTTAAACAATTTTGTAACCAATAATTCCGAAAACTTTTTACCTCCACTGGAAGTATTTATTGGTAGTGAAGCGGAAAAGTATTTAAAAGACAAAAATTTTTTGGAATCTCAACAAATAGAAATTAAGGTATGCTGTAGGAAGTTTTATATAGAATTTCTCGATCAATTAAAGAAGAGATTCGATTTTAGTAGAACCGATTTAAAATCGTTGTCTATTATAACACCAAATAACATTATCAATCAAACCAAAGACTCTTTTTTACAACTTTTAAATGAATTTTCATATTTAAATAACTATAATAATGATACAATAATTACACAATGGAGACATCTTACTCTATTAGAAAATGATCTCAATCAAGCAGATGATATTTTATCATTCTGGCAAAACATAAGTTCTATAAAAAATGGACTTAATGAATATAGCTTTAAGGAACTGACTGATTTTATATTTAATTTAATGTGCCTTCCACATAGCTCAGCAGCTGCAGAAAGAAAGTTTTTTAGTCTAAGTTTAATAAAAACCAAATTGAGAAACAGGTTAGAATTCAATTCTTTAAACAACATGATGCTAGCTAAAGAATTGACTTTAGGTAATGACCAGCATTATGTTTGGTCAGCAAAAGATTATTTTAAATGACTGCAATATTAAATATTTTATTTAAATTAAATACGGAATTCGTAGGTATAATGAATTGAAATATTTATTTATGTTCTAAATGAATTAAAACGTTTTATGTTATGTTTTTTATTAATAAAAGTTGTTGTTTTTATTATAATTAAAATAAAGATTTTTGTTTTTATTAAAAAAAATTTTGGTAACTTTTTGGTAACATTTTCGGAAAATTTTGGTAGACAATTTTTTTACTCAGTGGCAACCGTGCCTGCTGTTTATTTTTTATTTGCTTGTTTTGTGGTACGAACCAAGGTATATTTACACAAGGTAGACTCATTTGGGAGTGTAGACATGCTGCTCTATAAAAGGAACCATTTTGTCAAAATTGTCTTCATATAAAACAAAAACAACTTAACGCACACATGTACAAATTTTGTCTCATATACACGCAATTTGACGTTGTGGTTCCAATTAGGGGTAAACAGCTGACAAACATATGGGCCAACGAGTTTACCTTGTGTAAATATACCTTGGTACGAACTGTCAAATGTTGTATAGTAAACATGCGCGGCTACCTGCTATAAATATACCTTGGCAAAGACTTTGCAAAAATTATAGGTTATTGCTTGCAAAGTGAGATTTGCAAAGAATGTGAAACAGAAACTCTTATCACTTTGCCAAAAAATGCAATTTGATAAGTTGTATAGTTAAAACGGGTTATCCATTTTGCGGTTTCAAAAGTAAACGTAAATAAAACACATAAAATATTTTTTTTCGTGATATTTCTTTTTTATTATAAAGTTTGAATGTTGACATTATGTGTGAAACACTATATCATTTAAATAACCACCACGCGAAGTGTTGCAAGCATTGATTCTTTTGAGGTAATTTTGGACCACTTTTTGACACATATTGTTGGTTCTTAAGTGCTCAAGAGTTAAAGGTTTATCAGCATAAACACGGTCTTTCGCGTAGCCCCACAAAAAAAAAGTGTAATGGTGTCAAATCGCATGATCTTGGTGGCCAGTTGATGTCGCCACGACGAGAAATTACACGGCCAGGAAATGTCTCTTGCAATAAAGCCATATTCGCTCGAGTTGTGTGGCATGTGACACCGTCTTGTTGAAACCACTTATTCTCTAAGCCGTATTCTTCAATAGCAGGCAAAAAAAGGTCGGTTATCATAGGACCATACAGTCCTAATTCCTGAGAACGACGAGGAATCGACACATTCGGGTCTTCGGCAACACTTTCATTTATAACAGCGATATTTCAGCGGAACGAGCGAAACAATGATGCACTGGCCTTGCAATATCTGTAACCGCTCCAGTCTCTTCAAATTTCTTCACAATTTTGCCAATTGCTTGCGTAGTTGGACGATTATGTAAACCATAACCTCCTCTTAAAGCACGATATGTGGCTGTGCCAGAATCACCAATTTTGTAGTATGCTTGCAACACTTCGCGTAGTGGTCATTTAAATGATATAGTGTTTCACACATAATGTCAACGTTCAAACTTTATAATAAAAAATAAATATCATGAAAAAAAATATTTTATATGTGTTTTATTTACGTTTACTTTTGAAACCGCAAAATGGATAACCCTATAGTATATAGTCTACACTTTTTTTTAACATTTCCCATATAGAGCTTTTTGCGTGCTGTACGAGCGTTGTACCGAGCTCTTTTGATTGATCTGTGCACTGTGTCCGCGGAAACACTCTTGTCCATGGACTCTTTTAACTCGGCAGCAATCTTTGGTGCACTTTTAAAGGAGTCATTCCTAATTAAAGACACAATTTTTCTTTCTTCTCGGATACTAAGCTTGCGAGGACGCCCAGACCTGGTCTTATTTTCAACTCGTTTTTCTTTTTGAAAGCGATTTTTTACCTTTACCGTTGTTGACTTACTTCTATTAGTTATTTGAGCAATTTCAGAATATAAATTTCCAAATCTATGATTATTAATAATAATATTGCGCTCCTCAATCGATAGCTCCTTGCGAGTCATTTTATTTAACACTTTTTTCAATAAAAACCCAGTTATTGCTACTGATATCAACAAGAATTATTAACATAGAAAAAAAAGCATTTAAAATAATAGAAATGCCAATACTTAAATTAAACATATGTAGATCACTTTAGAGGGTACCAAGACTTTTGCTGTGCAAAATTATAGAGTTGCCAGGTACTTATGGATATTTTATGGTTGTTTCTTAAAATAAGAAGGCAAAATTTTGCTGGACTGCAGTAGATGAATAATTTTACAAAATAGAAATAAAAAACACAAACTTTCTTACTAAATTTTTGAAATTGTTTTATTTCAAAAGAGGTACCTTGATTTATGCTTCACACTGTATATGGTTATAAAGTACAACAAACAATTCTCAACAAAGAATTTTCGACATCCACTAAAATGACTGCAAACCTGAATGCAATACATATTTGAATTTTGGGATGGGCTAAACTGATGCATCACGTACCTAGTCGAAGGCTTACTCTTACGCCTGCAGTTGAAAGATTTTAAAAAGCTTACTTGTTGTCCCAAAATTGTTGTTCTCCTGATTTAAGCCAATTTTTTGTAAATGAACATGCTAAAGCCTACCTTGGCTTTGTAAACAACATAGAAAATCCTATATTTTGCGTTTTAAAAAATGGAGGGGAACGAAAACCTAATAATAATTGGCATGTTCCTGATAGTAAAGCAACTTTGCTACAAATTTGAAAAACGAACAGAATAAGTACATACAAGTTTGGGTTGCCAGATATATTTATTTTAAAAAGCATTAAAAAACAATGTATTTGAATGTCTCGCGGGGAAAAAAGATAAAATAAAATACGTAACTCTACTTTACATTATTTTTAATTTAAATATTACTACTAATGTTTAAAAGAGCAAATAAAAATGTTTATACATACAAATTAAGCAGTTTAAAGTAAAAGTAAAACAACATTATTTTTTTAAGTACATAGCAAGGCGAATTCATCCCAGGTAAACTCGGTACTGCAACAAGTACAACTCGTACAAAAACCACAAGCAATTTGTTTTTGTGTAATCATTGTACAATGTCAAAAACAGAAATAAAACAAAACAGAAACAAAGATAATAAAAGAGAATAAACAAAATTTTGACATCCAGCAGTGATTTTAGCTAATATCAGCAGGGCTTTTAAGACCACCTGTAATAAATTCGCCTTGCACAGAACTGTAACAAGGCGAATTCAACTACAGGTGGTGTCGCAACTACAACAATTCAAAAACAAGAGAAACAACATTGGGGTTTTTACATTGCATTGTTAGTGCTATTAGTTCGAAATGTCAACAATTTTTAACAAAACACTAACAAATCAAAACAAATAAGCTCGAACTGTGAAAATCAGATGCCGTTTCGACACCACCTGTAGTTGAATTCGCCTTGAACTGTAAAAAGTGAAGTGTGAAAAAGGCCCAAATCAGTTGCGAGGGCAGCTTTCGAAGAAAAAGTCAGAAAGCTTTAGTAGTGAAGTGGCAACAAGGCGAATTTACACAAGGTAAACTCATCTCGTCAGCCGTTCATCAGCTGTATCCACGGCGAATTAAAAAAACGGTGAAACGTCAAAATATTGTTTTGTTTCTATACTGAAATTTGACAACAAGTGGGAAAATTTCATAAACAAAATACATAGGGCTTTTTGTAGTTGTAGAGTTTCACTTACCTTGTGTAAATTCGCCTTGAGTGGCAATGTGTAAAAACAGGCAGCAACAATCAACACAAATGGCATGATCAAAACAAAAATAACAAAACACAGACCACGTTAAAAAAAATGCATTAGTTTAACAAACGTTGTGTTTTGTGCAAAAAAAATGTATTTATTAATATTTTTTGTTTTATAATGTTATTTATTTACTTAAATATTATTTACTTGTGTTGTGGTAAACTTAAAAGTTAATTTTTACAAAAGCTGTGCAAATAAATATCAACTAAATAAATTTGTGTTCATTGTATTGCGGCATAAAAGATAATGCAAAGAGAAATGCAAAAAGGGCAGCTTTCTTAAAAAGAGACAAAAAAAAAATCGCAAAATCTTTCGTCTCGTGACAGTTCTATAGTATTCTGTGCTATGTATATACCAAAGTTAAAGAACGGATTTATGAGGGGGTGGGTGGTATATTCACCAATAAGTATTACCGATAATAAAACAATTTTTAATTTACGAATAATTGTTCTTCTAAGTGGTTAGGGCATTTGTTTTTTATAGACAGGTACACTTTAGGACGACAAAAAAGTATGAAAAGTGCTCGCAACCATCGACGACTGCTGACGTCAATAGTCAAACTCGATAGTCAAAATCGAAGTTTGCTTTTTGGAGTTTGAGAAAGTTAAAATACAATTTGGTTTAAGGATTGATGTTTGACTATTGACGTCAGCAGTCGGCGATGGCTGCGAGTGTAAAACGGCAAATCCATCTGAGGAGATCGAGTGGTTGCGATCGAAACATGTCATTGTAACCTGACGGCTGCGGTTCGAATCCCGCCACGGTCAAGAATGAAAGATTATCAATAACAATTTTAATTAATTTTCATGTTTTAAAATTCCTTTCTTCATAAAAAAATAATTTAATGAAAATTAAATTTAATGATATTTTTTTCTATCATTTGTCGTTATTCTAATACATAATAAAAAATATTTAACGGGTTTTTGATACAAATAGGGTCAAAAAAGTAATTTTTGAATTTTGAAAATGTCACTTATCATCCCTGTAATAATAATAAGAAAATAAAAATTTCAAAAAATTCTCGGAAACGCATATTTTGAAGTTATGGACCTCTAAAGTGTAATATTAATTATAAATAAATAAAGAGGTCCACTTTTTCCATTTTCTACCACAAAATGTATATTATTTAAAACCTCAAAAACAGCAATAAACAAGATTTATCTGTTTGTTCATCTGGCAACGTTAAGCACATCTGAAACGAACGAACATTAATGAGCCGAACCGAACACAATTAAGTTTGTGTTTTTTTTTTTAAAACACCAAACGGAATTAAATGGTCTCATCTTTTGTTGAGTTTGATGAAAACATTATTATTTTTGTGTTTTTAAGATGACTAACAGGGAAACGCTATTTTTTTATGATTTTCTACACAAATACTATTAGCGTTTGTGTTTTTCACAAATCTACCGAACCGAACATTAAAGAACGATATTTACGGCCAATTTCACCAAGTTCGGTTAAAACTAACCTTTAATTAAAGTTCCGGTTATCTATATATTTTGACAGCTATAACTGATAGTTAATTATAACCGAACTTGGTGAAATTGGCCATTAGTGTTTATTTCCGAACACTGATTTAAACCAGTGAAGGGCATTTTGGCAAATCCTATGTACGCGTGCATAGAAAAATATGCTGCTTCCCACACAAGCATAAATGTGGTAGTATGTGTGTTGCCCTTCACTGATTTAAACATTGCCTTATTAATATCCCTAAGAATACAGATTTGAAGCCTTTTTCATTTAGTGCTAAATTGCTTACGTTCAACATTTTAAGAACTGAGGTTGCTTTAGCCGTCCGTAAATATAATGCAATATAATTGTCGTGTTTTTTCGAATAAAAGAAACGCTTAAAGAGGTTATACTATATTAAGAGTTTTATTTCAAAACGTATTAAATTAAAAAATTCATCAATTACAAAAATGTGTGTATCCATTAGTAACGGTGAAAGAATAGTCTTCAGACGCCGCGAGTACCTAAGTACTGAATAATTAAAATTTGACAAAGCTGCCAGATCAACGTCATAACAATTCTCTCACCCTTACTACCCGTCTCCACCATCCATCAACTTGGTAAGAACAGCATGTCGCGCATGAATTCTACTCGTGTAGACTGTTCATGTTCATGTTTCGTCCATGTGCTGCCATCGTTGCCTAAACATTCGTCTTAGCATCCATGTGCGCCATGATGTTGGCCATACAATGTATTTTCTGTATACAACCAAACGCCACAACAACAAAAATTGTGGTCAATCAGAACCATGGTGGAATAAGCAGGTGGCATCGCTACGGCAACAAATACAACATTACAACAAAAATGGAAATTACATAACCGGTTACGTCAAAAAATACATTAAACAAAAATCAAAGCCTGCAGCTGAACGTGATGAAATAAATAAATTTTAGCCAATTTTTATTTAATTATGGTCAATATCTTATCAAAATTATCAAAAACTTTAATAAAAAACAAAAATCACAACACAAAACGTGGACTTTTTGTAAACATAAACAAAACTTTGACATAAACCTTGACAAACAATGCAAGAGCAAAAAATCGTCATCTGGCGTAGTGCTGCCACCTGTTTATTTCACCATGAATCAGAACATGAACATCAACACGTATTCGCCACATACAAGAACGTGAACAAATTAATACCGTTGGTCTGCCGGCGTTATGGTCATGTCATGTTCAAATCGAAAGCGCATGGAGACGTGGGGTTATTACAAACTTATTTTCTTTCTACTATACACATACATACTCTACTGTTGTACCAAGTTACATTCTAATCAGAATCTACAATATAATCAGCTAAATGTTTGGGAGTTCTACGTGTTCGGGATGAAACTCTTGTTGACTGTTGTGGTAAAGGTTGCATTAAAGGCGCTGTCCTACTTCCTTTAGAGGTGGATGGTAGTGGTTGGTTTGCTGTCGAAGGTTGTGCAATTCCCATAGATGTGAATGCAGATTGTTGATTCGGTATAGAAGGTTGTTGTACACTTCCCGTAGAAGTTAACAATTGTTCGTTTGCTGCAAAAGGTTGTACACTTGCCGTAGAATTTAACAATTGTTTATTTGCCATAGAAGTTTGTGGTTCATTTACATCAGTCGTGTTATTGGTTATTTCCACTAGATCTCCTATATTTTGTTCACCAGTATCCCGTTGTGGATTAATACTAGCTGAATTTTCTCCGTCTGTATTACCTGAAAACGGAGTTTGCACTTTAGTGGACCGAAGTTGGTTAATGTGTCTTTTAAACACGAAGCCATCATCCAGCGTCACAATATAGTGGAGATTGCCAAGCTTTTTTGTGATTGTACCAAGTTTCCAATTTGATTTGTTGTTTGCGTAGTAACGAGCTTGAACTCTCTCCCCCTCGCCTAATTGTCTTGCCATACTAGTGGGAATTTGAGTTTTGCTGAATTTTACAGGTTTGAGAGCGTCTAGCCGTATACGAATTTGCCTGCCCAAATATTGTTCCGAGGGTGTTTTGTTATTTATTAAAGGTGTGGCTCTATATCTGAAAAGTATTGCCTGAACCTTTTCTTGAATCGGCATTGCCTCATTTTGCATTGTGATTAGTTTGTGTTTCAAGGTTTGCACGTTCCTCTCGGCCAACCCGTTAGTAGCTGGGTGCCCCGGAGCAATAAATTTTTGAAAAATTCCACTATTTTTGCAGAATTCCCTAAACTCTTGGCCCGTAAAAATCGTTGCATTATCGGAGACCAATACGTTCGGAAAACCATTTCTAGAGAAAATACTTTGCAGTATCTGTATTGTTGAAACAGATGTTGGTGCAGATTTGCAGATTCCCACCTCTGCCCACTTTGACTTTGCGTCCACTACTACCAAAAAATAGTATCCCTGGAATGGACCAGCATAATCAACATGTATTCGCTGCCAATTTTCATCCGGCTCCTCCCATGGATGTATTTCCACTTTTGCTGGGGAGCTTTGAGTTGCTGCACAGGATGGGCAAGATCGTACTAAGTTTTCAATATCTTTATCGATCGACTTCCAATAAACATATCGACGTGCAAGTTGCTTCATCTTAGTCATACCAAGGTGTGTTGCATGAAGTTCTTGTAAGACATGTTGTTGTAGTGTTGCTGGAATTATGACTCTTTGGCCTCTAAATAAAACATCGCTGTCTATGGTATATTCAGATTCGACACCACTTTGTCCAGCTTTGTTTTTTGTATCACGAAGTTTGGTTAGAATTTCCACTAACTCTTTATCTCTACAGGTTTCATGTTTGAGTGATTTAAAATTAATTTTGGAATTACTAATTTGATGTACGCTTGCGTTGCATATAAGTCGCACCTCGAGACCAATTGCACTTTCCTTGGGAGTCTTCGAAATATCTGGTGCTCGTGATAAGCAATCCGCATTGGCATTTTCAACTCCTTTTTTGCATTCTATTTGGTAGTTGAATCCAGACAAAAATGCAGCATAGCGTTGTAGACGTGAATATGTCATCTGCGGCAATTTTGCCGTTTGGTGAAAAATCCTCATAATTGGCTGATTATCAGTTATAAGCTTAAACTGACGCGCGAACAAATACTCATGAAAATGTTGGACTGAAAAAACGATTGCCAGCGCTTCTCTGTCAAGTTGTGAATAATTTTGCTCCGCTGGAGTCAATGCTCTTGATGCGTAGGCAATTGGCCTTTCATGACCGTCGACAATGTGCGCTAATATACCTGCGATACCCGTTGGACTTGCATCGCATGCCAATTGTACTTCAAGCCCGGGGTTGTATGGCATTAAAACACGTTCACTTCCCAACTCCTTTTTTAGAATATCAAAAGACTTTTCGCACTCAGTGGTCCATTTGAATCTATTGTCTTTCTTTACAAGTTGTCTTAAGGGGGTAGTGACTGAAGAGATATTTGGTATAAAACGCGCGTAATAAGTCACCATCCCCAAAAACCGTTTTACATCATCCACATTTGTAGGGGTGGGCATGTTTATAATAGCAGAAATTTTCGATTGTGATTTCTTTATTTTGTTATGCTCTATGACATGACCTAAAAATTCTATACTCTCCTGAAAAAATGAGCATTTTGCACTATTGAGGTGTAGATCAAATTCCCTTAACCGACTCAAGCAAGCTTTCAGATTGTATGTGCACTCCTCCATTGTACTTCCGTGAACAATTATATCGTCAAAATACGATTCTGTTTTCGGTATTTCACGGAGAATTTGATCGATGATTCTGTTGAATTCTGATGGAGCAGTTTTGATACCAAATGATAAATGATTCATCCTGTATGTGCCTCGATGGGTCGAAATTGTCTGTATAATTGAAGATTTCTCATCAACAGGTATATGCAAATATGCCTTGTAAAGGTCAAGTCTACAAAAAAATTTAGAGTCGCGAAGACTATTAAAAATATCACCAATTCTTCTAATAGGATAGTGTGAATCCATAAGACGTTCATTTACTCCACCCCCATCAGCCTTAGGTATAACGACCAGTGGCGAGCCCCAGTCACTATTTGATGTTTTCGAAATTATGTTAGATTTTTCCAGTTCATCCAGTTCTTTCTCAACACGTTGTATCAACGAGTATGGAATTGTTCGCTCCCTGGTATAACTTGGTGACACATTCTCACGCAATTTCAATGAAATCTTATACTGGGGTGTACACCCTATTTTCTGATCGAAAACCTCCGTAAATTCTCTGACAATATTATCAATTGCACTCATCTGGTTAATAACATTTATCTTAGTCGTATTGCTGTCCAAATTATTTAAATTGATTTTCAGTCGCCTGATCCAAGAACGACCTAACAATGCCGAACAGAAATCTCGTACGATGTATATCTCATCGGTTATTTCAACATTATTGTATTTTGCACGTACTATAATTTTTCCATCCGGTATAAAAGTTGTCTGGGTGTATGAGCGGAAAACAATGTTTGTTGGGAGTAGTGGTGTATTAATTTTCAATTGTTTAAATTGACTCCTGGGTAAGAATGTATATCCCGAGCCGGAATCCACTTCGAATTTCACCTGTCTACCTTCGATATTTATTTGGGCATAATATTGTTCTGTATCAGTTTTCTTTTCAGAATTGTTTTGATACACATTTACAATTTTGTATACACCATAGTCCTCATGTCCCACATTCTGCACATGATTTGTTGAACTTCGTCCTGGTGACGTTCTCCCACCAATTGACATTTTTTTTTTGTAATGTGGAAATACACACCTTCACGACATGCCCTTGTTTGTTGCAGCCCGTACATTTGATTTTGTTTCTATCTGATCGGCATTCTTTCGCATAATGTGTGCCGTGTTGACCACACTGGCTTGTTAATTTCTACTCTGGCTAGTGAAAACAGCGAGGCTGCCAGATGAGCAAAATCACATAAACTTACTAGTAGAACCATATGTTACTGCTCGTTTTATCAACGGTTGGAAGTGAAGTAGGCTGCAGTTGGTAACTAATTGGAATGGCCGATTCTGATAAGAACATTTTTGATAATTTCCGGCCTTTTTCGTTTGACACGTCGTGGGAAGAGGCTGTGGTTGAAAACCCAAATCCACTAGAATCTGAAAATATAACTAAGGACAAAACAGGATTTTGGTAGAATTGTCTAAGGTGAGTAGTAGAATGCAACAAATGATGACGTTGTGGACAAAAGTGTTCGTGCAGGATATAAAATAGAATATATTTTCTTACACCCAGGATAACCGACGTAAAAAGAAAAGAGGCCGAGCACCTGGCCAAAGCAAGCCATCTGAGGAAAAAGTGTCGGCAAGGTACCAGTTCAAACGGTAAGAGCTCAATTATGCAGACATTGGAAGCCTCGCAAAAGAAAGGCCACTTAATACTTGGTAAGGCAACCACCATCTTTGCTGATGGACGAAACTAACACGTTCGCCCACGACGTTTAGAAGATTGGTCGAAGGAAAAGCAATTTGGAATATATCTAGATAACAACATCAACTAGAACTTACTTCGACGTAAAAGTTTCTCATACAACAGCAAAATTGAAAAAGCTGTATGTAAAAAAAAAAAAATCATATCATCCACGGCAAACACCTACATAAAAAGTCTTTAGCAACAGCCTTAAAGGTGCACCTGTATATGCAAAATAACAACTAGGCCCTACATCTGCATATAAAGAATTATCAACAACCGCTTAAAATATGAAAAAATATAGATATCATCTTGAACCTACAGCTTACATATAAAAATGTAACAACAACAGACTTAAAAACCACCCTTAAAAAAATAGGTATAAAAACAAATGGTAACAACTATACCCTACATCAATGAAGTACAGCAATAGTCATAAAAGATCAACCATAACCAACACCTTAATGAAAATTAGGCAACAACAGTTTTAGAATATACGTACATATGAATGTATGTATATGTATAGCAAAGAGGACCTACACCTACAAATTAGAATTTGGATTAGCACAAACATCAACAACTAAACAGGCAGAAAGTTAAACTGTTGTCCACAACTATAAAACCTACAGCAAATTATTCTAACCACCACTTTAAAATATATGTGAGAATAATAACCAGGAAATACATCAACAAGAAGATTTTACCCCGGCTCCAGTTAAAACGTACACCTACCGGAAAATAGAATACAAAATCTACACACATCCAAAACAAAATTTTTAACTGCAACCTCCCGCCATCGTAACAACATCATCAACAATAGCTAAAGCATATAAGGGACTACCACCATCCGATCCAGAACCAACAAATCCAGCCATCCAACACCGGGAATATAGCCAGATAAGTAATGGTAGATAGATTTTAAACTTATAGTGTATTTTCATGTTCATTTACTGTTACCATTTACGTTTCGCAACGGAAGCTTAGTTAATCTATTAGAACTGTTAAAAATAGAACTAAAGTTTATCATTGCCTGAATAGTTGTTGGCTCTGAGTACATCTCAAGTTTTATTAACCATATATTCCGGTTTTTTTTCCGTCAAATATTTGCTCCGAACCTACCTAAGGGTGCTTAACTTTCGTCTTGAACATATCATAAGTAAATTTCAGGCTGGATATCGTTAAAATTTTCAAGTTTTCTTTTGACCGTGGCTTTTGCCTTATAAAACAAGAAACGGCCACTTTATATTTGACCCCGCGTGTTTTGGGCACGCAATTTAAAACATTCTGTAGTAAATCCTCTGCTCAATTTGGAGCATAATTAAATTTTTTTTCAAGTTTTAAATTTTCTTAAGTTTTCTTTTGACCGTATCTTTTGCCTTCTTAAAACAAGAAACGGCCACCTTACAATTGACCACGTATGTTTTGGGCATACAATTAATTTATCCGGCAGTTTAACTCCGCTCGATTTGGAGCCTAATAAAATTTTTTTTAGAAAATTAAATTTATATTTAAGTTTTATTTCTACAAAATTTTTGGGATTTTTTTTTTTGTAAATTTTTGTAATTCTTTTATTCGTCATATTTTTTTGACATTAAATTAAAAACAAAACACAAAATATACAGTAAAACAAAAATTTATAGCATCAAAAAGAAAAAAGTAATAAATTTGGTATCTTGTCCGAAAATAAATACAAAAGTTTCTAGTAGATTTTAACATTAATTCGCGTTGTGAAATAAACTTGTTTTTATTCGAATTATAAATACCGAAATTTATCGTGAAGTGAACAATACTCCGGTTATAAAATAATTTTTGTATTTTTTCATCCGGAAAAGAAATACAACCGTTTATATTAGATAAAAATCAAAACTCGTATTCGGAAATAAATGTTGTGTTTTTCGCTTGAAAATTAAATACAAAGGTTATTCCGGTCCCACACCTTAATTCGGATTATAGAATAATTTTCGTGATTTTTGGCTCGAAAAGAAAATACCAAAGTTAAAGTAGTTTAAAATCAAATTCGTATGGTGAAAGAATTCGTGGATTTCTTGTTCGAAAAGTAAATGCAAAGTTTATCACAGACTAAAACCTTAAATCGTTGTATGAGATATTACCGTGTTTTTATTCGAATGGTAAATACCGAAGTTTATAGCAATATTTCGGAATAATGTTTGTAGTTTTTATTCGAAAAATAAAGATAAGATTTTTATAATAGATTAAAACCACTTTTCGTGCTATAAAGTTTTATTGCTGTTTAGAAAATAAATTTAAGATTTTATAGCAAATACCAAGCATTATTCGTATCGTGAAATAAGTTTTATTTTTATTCAGTAAAGGAATACAAGATTTTGTTGCAAAATTAAAAACACAAATAGTATTATGCGATGACTTCCTATTTCTTATTCGGTAAATAAATACAAAAATGTATCATAAAAATGAATCAATTCATGAAATGAAATAACTTTTGTATTTGTCTTCGGTAAAATAAGACCAAAGTTTGCGGTGAAGTAAAATTGAACACGTGCTATGCTATAAATTAGGATTATTTTCCCAAAATAATGATAAACTGAATTGAAAATACATCTAAACATAAGTCTCTTAAAAATCAAAAATAAGTAAAAGTACAAATCACATTATTTCCAACTTTAGCTGTAAGCTCAATTTATATAAATTTAGGATAGAGTGTAAATATAGTTCGAACTTAGTGACATAGTATTATTAGCCAGACGGCTTAAGTCAATATTTAAGTAAATTTTTGTAATGAATGATATTAATAAAAATCTGAATTCTCATCTGTATTGAATATGAGTTCTGAGTAATTAAGAGGCTAACAAGGTAGGTATCAAGTGGTGATGTCGATTAAGGGGCAGTCGTAAACTGACTTTATACTGCCATGGTTTAGGGGAGGGTTGGGAGTAACAACACCTATACTTCCAGGAAAAGAATCGCAAACATTTTTTTTTGTTACTGACACAATTAGTAATGTTTATCGAAGTTTATCTCTTTTTGCTACAACGTACCAACGCCCAAGCCCGACGAGCCTTAGCCGTGCACTAGCTACAAGTTGTCAGTGACGTGGTGAAAAGAGGTCAACGAGTGAAGAGTTTGGTGAGTCGTCGCTGCCACCTTTTATTTTAACGTTCACTTACAATTCACGGGTATTGACAATCCTACCTTGGTGGGAATGTTTTTGATTCATGCGGTAAACAGTACAGAAATGGCGCCCAAACGTGGGGCACGGCCTTATTTATCTTGTAGAAGCTAAATAAGATTATCCACAATAGGTATAAATTCAAGGTTATGGATGAAGATTAGTTTTGACGTTAAGTTGAGGAGTCCATATGATTAACATTGGTGATCATGTGTAGCCATCGGAATTACCGTTGAAGCGGGGATACTCATTTGACTATCGTAAGTCTTATTGGTCCGTCTGTGGGATATATAAATTGCGACGATTAGTTAAGGGTGTTTCGGCATTGAGTATTGTAAGTCCGAACTTTTGGATTTGAAATTAAGGAAGTTTGTCTGCCACATGCTTGATGATTAAGGAACCTACGGGGTTCGTTGACATAACCTTTAGTTTAGACCTAGGCTCAATTTTGCGATTTTTTTTTATATTTTTACATCACCTACTTGATACCTTCTTAGCCAATAATTTTGAAATTTTATTTGCATTTAAATTTTGAACTGAATAGAGTTCATAACAAAAAAATAACATTCATTACATTTATTGTAAGCCGATTATAATAAGAGAGAAGCGGTTTATAAAAAAAAAACAACACAAAGTTTACTAAGTAAGATTTTTGGAATTAAAGTGAAGTGAAAATAAATGAATTTGCAAACCACATTTCTTGAGTATTATAAGAGTACAAAAATAAATTATTTTAAAACATCTTCGCTATAAAATAAAAGTAATAATTTTTAATAAGAAGTTTTGGTTAAAATTTTTAATTAATATAAAGTAAGAAAAATAACTTGAAGAAGGAATTAAGATTAAAAATTTTAACTAAGATAAAGTAATAATATACCATTTGTCTTATATTAAAATACTTGGAAAAAAAACATTAACTTTTAAAATTTTAAGGATATTTTAATTTAATTAAGAGTTTGGGATTAATAAATTATATGGACCCATAACTCTTATAAAGATATATTGAATACTTGTAAGAATACTTAAACTTTTGAATTTGTAGGGAATAATAAAATGATTTTAAGCGACTTATGAATAACGTTAAATTTACTGAAAGAAGATTACTATAAGAGTTTTGAATTAACTCTTATATTAAATATTTTGAAATAATGGCGGAAAACATTAACTTTGTTTTTAAACAATTATCTGATTTTACTTGACCTTAAGCATATTGAACAATTTTGGTCTTGAACTGTACGGTGAATGCGTACATGTAACTTAATATAAATAAAATTTTGTTTCAGCATTTTTAAAATTTTTTTTTCAGATTGGGTAATTGAAAATACAGTAAGGGTTATCTTAACGTGTCTTTTAATTTTTGAGTAGTTTTGAAATTGTTTTAGTCTGTCCGTTAAGCCCTCGGTAAATTGTTATCACTTTCGGGGAAGATCGGAATAATTTTTGCGATTTAGGTTTGTAACTTTCAGGATAGTTGAGGCGAATTAGTAGACAATGGTCGGTACAAGGTCCAATAGTAGAAGTGAGGTTTCGGTAACTACCACCGCGGTAACCGCTGCTACAACAAGCACAGCGTCGACAAGTCAGACGGGAGCGATTCCTAGGCAGGTAGATTTGAACGCCACCGTAATAGAAGCACCGATACGCGAAGATTTTAATGCGACAACAATGGACGTACCCAGACAAGAAGATTTAGATGCAAGCGGAGGAAGTTTTTCGACAAACAGCCTTATAGTAACTCCACCTTTCAGCAGTATGAGTGCGCAAGGAGTTATCGACGCTTTTCGCCAAAACAATGTTCCGTTAAGACCACCGAATAGTAATATTAACCGGCGTGGAAACATTAGATCTACAGGTAACGTGACACAAGCAGACTTGAGGAATTTTGAAGATCGTTTATTAGATTTGGTACCAAGGATTATTCAACAAAGCTTACAGGCACAAGCACAACAATCCGGTTCAAGTCAAATACCACCAAGACAGAATGAACGTTTTCCAGATTTAAGTCAACCACCTCCATCATTTTCAGATGCACCGTATAGGCAACTGCAAGTACAGCAATGGCCTAATACAACATTTAACCCACAACCGAATTATCATAACAATTTTGCTACGACGCCAGAAGTCCCAGTAAATGCAACACCACCTTCGCAAAGGAATCAACCATCACAAGGTACGAATATAAGGATCGACAAATGGGGAATACTGTTTGATGGCAATCGAAACACAACCAGCGTAGAGGATTTTGTATTTCGTGTAGAAACTTTAAGAGCTGATTATGGATGCGATTGGCAAGATATATTAAAGTCATTTCATCATTTATTACGAGGCCCAGCTTTAGATTGGTTTTGGGATTATAGAAGATTCAACCATGTGAACCGTTGGGAAGATTTTAAGACAGCATTAGTGACACAATTCCACCGTTTTGATAGCGATTTTGACATTCAACGAAAAATTTTAGATAGAAAACAACATAATCAGGAAACTTTTGAAGATTTTTATAATTCAGTTATCCGTCTTCGTAATCAACTTCGTAGCCCTATAAGTGAACAAGATATTGTTAGTATAATGAAGAGCAATCTTAAGGCTTCTATGGCACAGTTATTATTTTCAGTGCAAGTCAACGGATTGGCACAATTTGCTAAAGAAGGACGTCGAGCTGAAAATCTATTGAACAATCATCGTCCCGTTAATAACAGATACCCTCCTAGAGCTATTCATGAATTGGAATATGAGAACGTGAAAAATGAAGAACATCCTGAAATAGATGCATTAAATACCAGCCCTAGAAAACTGATTTGCTGGAATTGCAAGACTGAAGGACACACTTTTATGGAATGTGAGGAGGAGAAAATAAATTTATTTTGTTACAAATGTGGATTGGAAAATACAGTAACACCTAGATGTACAGTTTGTCAGGGAAACCAAAAAGCGAACTTGTCTCGAGTTGGGATGGAGGCTCGTTCAAAGACAACGTATCCCAAACAATATTAATTGACGATAAACCATATATACATCTAAGGCGAGAACGAACAGAAAATTTACAAACAATCAAAGACAACAGCAATTTATATCAGATCGTTCCACGAAAACCACTGCATGTAAGAATTAAAGAATATCAGGAAGTAAAAGAAAGAATTTTTAAACCCTCACAGAAAATTTTAAAAACTCGAGAAAGATATAAGAATAGGAAAAAGTTAAGGTTTGAAATAGCGTCGGCTAGTATTTATGAAGGTCCAGATACACGGATATACACCACATTAGACATAAATGGTCAAAGCATACAAGGCTTATTAGACAGTGGAGCATCGGTGACAGTGCTGGGAATGAATTGTTTAGAGTTTGCGGAAAAAGCAAAGTTAATCATATATCCATTTAAATCTGAGATTAAAACTGCAGATGGCAGATTAAATCCAATTATAGGACGTGTCAGAGTGGATATTACATTTAATAAAGTCGTAAAGCCTATTGATTTCTTTCTAGTACCAACGCTAAAATTACCATTGTATTTAGGACTTGATTTTATAAAAGCTTTTAATTTGATCCGTTTTGAAATAGACAGTTTAGAAAAGGAAGTAGACGAAAGCGGAGGCAACACTTTTCCTCTTATGCACAGTTTAGACCCGTATCAGGAAAAGGCTTTGCAAACGGTTATATCTCTCTACCCTTGTTTTACCCGTAAAGGCTTAGGCAAAACTCCATTAGAAACTCATGTCATTGACACTGGAGAAGCAGTGCCAATAAAAGAGAGACACTACCCAATATCACCCGCAGTTCAAAAACTGATGTTCAAGGAGTTGGACAGAATGTTATCATTGGGAGTTATTGAAACAAGTGAAAGTCCCTGGAACAACAGAGTGACTATGGTGCTTAAAGGAGACAAGGTGAGAATTTGTTTAGATGCCAGGGGGCTCAACAACGTAACTGTGAAAGATGCCTACCCACTTCCGAATATTGAAGGACTTTTAAGTCGTTTAGGTGACACACATTTTATCTCAAGTATAGACTTGAAAGATGCGTTTTGGCAGATACCCCTTGCAGACCAGAGCCGAGAGAAAACAGCTTTCACGGTACCTGGACGGCCATTGTACCATTTTACGGTCATGCCTTTTGGGTTGTGCAACGCTGCCCAAAGGTTGTGCCGTTTAATGGACAAGGTCATTCCAGCGCGACTACGGGAGAAAGTGTTCGTCTATTTGGATGATCTGTTGGTGGTATCACCTAATTTTGAGGAACATGTCGAAGTTTTAGCTGAAGTTGCCGGATGTTTAGATAAGGCAGGACTCACGATTAATGTGAGCAAGTCAAAGTTTTGCTGTCGTGAACTAAGATACCTTGGATATATTGTAGGAGGGGGAATTTTGAAACCAGACCCAGAGAAGATATAAGCAATTGTAAACTTACAATATCCTAAAACGACTAAGCAAGTTAGAAGTTTTCTTGGAACCACTGGATGGTACCGTAGGTTCATTTCCGACTACGCCACTACCACCGCACCAATTAGTGACACATTAAAGAAGGGTAAGAAATTTGTATTTACCGAGGAGGCCAAGAATGCTTTTGATCAGCTGAAAAAATGTTTAACTGCTAGTCCGGTACTGACACACCCAGATTTCAACAAACAATTTTTCATCCAGTGCGACGCATCAGATATAGGTATGGGAGCAGTGTTGTTTCAAGAAAACGAGGAAAAGGAAGAACATCCCATCGCATTCTTTTCGAAGAAATTTACGTCAGCTCAGAAAAATTATTCAGTAACGGAGCGCGAATGTCTTGCTGTGGTAGCCGCGATCAAACGTTTTCGTCCTTACGTCGAGCTAATGTCTTTTACAGTAATTACAGATCATTCGTCACTCAAATGGTTAATGACACAACGAGATCTTAGTGGACGTCTTGCTAGATGGAGTGTACAGCTACAATCGTTTTCATTTGACATACAACACCGAAAAGGAGCACAAAACGTTGTACCCGATACATTGTCCAGATACCCATTAGATGAATTTGAAATAGATAATAACGCTTTAATAAATCTGACATCGCCCGAGTTTAGTAACGCTGATTATAAAGAACTAATAGCTACCGTAACAGAAAATCAGAAAAGTTTACCAGATATTAAGGTTGTAGATAATTTCGTTTACAAACGCACTATTCCATATGATGGTAATATAGATAGAGAGGACCATGCGTGGAAGTTATGGATTCCATCCGGTCTTACAGAAAAGATAATTGCACATGCACATGAACCCCCGAAACATGCTCATGGTGGAATAGGTAAAACGATACACAGAATAAGGGAATATTTCTATTGGCCACACCTTAATGTACAAGTACGGGAATATGTGAATCGATGCGATATATGTAAACAGTGCAAACCGGCAAACACAGTTTTAAAACCACCTATGGGACAAGAACCAAACGCGAGTAGACCTTTTCAGCGGATATATATAGATTTTTTAGGACCATATGTGCGCTCGAAGCGAGGCAATAGTTACATTTTCATTGTTCTTGACTATTTTTCGAAATATGTTTTGTTAAAAGCCATGTCTAAGGCGAATTCTAAAAACGTTATTAGCTTTTTAACACAAGAAGTGTTTTATAAGTTTGGATGTCCAGAGATAGTAATATCAGACAACGGACAACAATTTGTTAGCAAAGATTTTGGAGAATTTTTAGGTAGTTTTGGCATTAAACACATGCGAACCGCCAACTATGCGCCACAAGCCAACGCAGCGGAAAGAGTAAATCAGTCCATATTGTCAGCTATTCGGTCATATTTGGATACCAACCAAGCAGACTGGGATTTACATCTGTGCGAGATTGAATGTGCATTGAGATCAGCAGTACACTCAGCCATTGGCGTAACACCATACTTTGTTTTATTTGGAACTAACATGATTACTCACGCTTCAGCCTACCAGTTAGCACGAAAATTAGATTTGTTGGAAGATTCTGAAAATCGGATTCAGACACGAAACGAATTTCTGGAACTGATTAGAAGTAACGTGAAACGCAATTTGCACAAAAGCTATGAAACCAATACTAATCGTTACAACGTACGATGTCGAGAAACCAAATTCAGATCGGGACAAGAAGTTTTTAGGCGTAATTTTCAACTCTCGGATTTTTCAAAACAAATAGCGGCAAAGTTGTGCAAGAAATTTGTGAAGTGCAGGATTATCAAACCGGTGGGAAACAATCTTTACGAAATAGAGAACATGCAAGGCAAATTCCAAGGAGTATATCATGCCAAAGATCTGAAGGCGTAAGAAATACATTTCCAAATTAATATTTATCATATTAGCAAATTGAGTTTGCTAATATGATAAAAATTTCTTCACCACCTAAGAGGATGTGTGCCGTGTTGACCACACTGGCTTGTTAATTTCTACTCTGGCTAGTGAAAACAGCGAGGCTGCCAGATGAGCAAAATCACATAAACTTACTAGTAGAACCATATGTTACTGCTCGTTTTATCAACGGTTGGAAGTGAAGTAGGCTGCAGTTGGTAACTAATTGGAATGGCCGATTCTGATAAGAACATTTTTGATAATTTCCGGCCTTTTTCGTTTGACACGTCGTGGGAAGAGGCTGTGGTTGAAAACCCAAATCCACTAGAATCTGAAAATATAACTAAGGACAAAACAGGATTTTGGTAGAATTGTCTAAGGTGAGTAGTAGAATGCAACAAATGATGACGTTGTGGACAAAAGTGTTCGTGCAGGATATAAAATAGAATATATTTTCTTACACCCAGGATAACCGACGTAAAAAGAAAAGAGGCCGAGCACCTGGCCAAAGCAAGCCATCTGAGGAAAAAGTGTCGGCAAGGTACCAGTTCAAACGGTAAGAGCTCAATTATGCAGACATTGGAAGCCTCGCAAAAGAAAGGCCACTTAATACTTGGTAAGGCAACCACCATCTTTGCTGATGGACGAAACTAACACGTTCGCCCACGACGTTTAGAAGATTGGTCGAAGGAAAAGCAATTTGGAATATATCTAGATAACAACATCAACTAGAACTTACTTCGACGTAAAAGTTTCTCATACAACAGCAAAATTGAAAAAGCTGTATGTAAAAAAAAAAAAATCATATCATCCACGGCAAACACCTACATAAAAAGTCTTTAGCAACAGCCTTAAAGGTGCACCTGTATATGCAAAATAACAACTAGGCCCTACATCTGCATATAAAGAATTATCAACAACCGCTTAAAATATGAAAAAATATAGATATCATCTTGAACCTACAGCTTACATATAAAAATGTAACAACAACAGACTTAAAAACCACCCTTAAAAAAATAGGTATAAAAACAAATGGTAACAACTATACCCTACATCAATGAAGTACAGCAATAGTCATAAAAGATCAACCATAACCAACACCTTAATGAAAATTAGGCAACAACAGTTTTAGAATATACGTACATATGAATGTATGTATATGTATAGCAAAGAGGACCTACACCTACAAATTAGAATTTGGATTAGCACAAACATCAACAACTAAACAGGCAGAAAGTTAAACTGTTGTCCACAACTATAAAACCTACAGCAAATTATTCTAACCACCACTTTAAAATATATGTGAGAATAATAACCAGGAAATACATCAACAAGAAGATTTTACCCCGGCTCCAGTTAAAACGTACACCTACCGGAAAATAGAATACAAAATCTACACACATCCAAAACAAAATTTTTAACTGCAACCTCCCGCCATCGTAACAACATCATCAACAATAGCTAAAGCATATAAGGGACTACCACCATCCGATCCAGAACCAACAAATCCAGCCATCCAACACCGGGAATATAGCCAGATAAGTAATGGTAGATAGATTTTAAACTTATAGTGTATTTTCATGTTCATTTACTGTTACCATTTACGTTTCGCAACGGAAGCTTAGTTAATCTATTAGAACTGTTAAAAATAGAACTAAAGTTTATCATTGCCTGAATAGTTGTTGGCTCTGAGTACATCTCAAGTTTTATTAACCATATATTCCGGTTTTTTTTCCGTCAAATATTTGCTCCGAACCTACCTAAGGGTGCTTAACTTTCGTCTTGAACATATCATAAGTAAATTTCAGGCTGGATATCGTTAAAATTTTCAAGTTTTCTTTTGACCGTGGCTTTTGCCTTATAAAACAAGAAACGGCCACTTTATATTTGACCCCGCGTGTTTTGGGCACGCAATTTAAAACATTCTGTAGTAAATCCTCTGCTCAATTTGGAGCATAATTAAATTTTTTTTCAAGTTTTAAATTTTCTTAAGTTTTCTTTTGACCGTATCTTTTGCCTTCTTAAAACAAGAAACGGCCACCTTACAATTGACCACGTATGTTTTGGGCATACAATTAATTTATCCGGCAGTTTAACTCCGCTCGATTTGGAGCCTAATAAAATTTTTTTTAGAAAATTAAATTTATATTTAAGTTTTATTTCTACAAAATTTTTGGGATTTTTTTTTTTGTAAATTTTTGTAATTCTTTTATTCGTCATATTTTTTTGACATTAAATTAAAAACAAAACACAAAATATACAGTAAAACAAAAATTTATAGCATCAAAAAGAAAAAAGTAATAAATTTGGTATCTTGTCCGAAAATAAATACAAAAGTTTCTAGTAGATTTTAACATTAATTCGCGTTGTGAAATAAACTTGTTTTTATTCGAATTATAAATACCGAAATTTATCGTGAAGTGAACAATACTCCGGTTATAAAATAATTTTTGTATTTTTTCATCCGGAAAAGAAATACAACCGTTTATATTAGATAAAAATCAAAACTCGTATTCGGAAATAAATGTTGTGTTTTTCGCTTGAAAATTAAATACAAAGGTTATTCCGGTCCCACACCTTAATTCGGATTATAGAATAATTTTCGTGATTTTTGGCTCGAAAAGAAAATACCAAAGTTAAAGTAGTTTAAAATCAAATTCGTATGGTGAAAGAATTCGTGGATTTCTTGTTCGAAAAGTAAATGCAAAGTTTATCACAGACTAAAACCTTAAATCGTTGTATGAGATATTACCGTGTTTTTATTCGAATGGTAAATACCGAAGTTTATAGCAATATTTCGGAATAATGTTTGTAGTTTTTATTCGAAAAATAAAGATAAGATTTTTATAATAGATTAAAACCACTTTTCGTGCTATAAAGTTTTATTGCTGTTTAGAAAATAAATTTAAGATTTTATAGCAAATACCAAGCATTATTCGTATCGTGAAATAAGTTTTATTTTTATTCAGTAAAGGAATACAAGATTTTGTTGCAAAATTAAAAACACAAATAGTATTATGCGATGACTTCCTATTTCTTATTCGGTAAATAAATACAAAAATGTATCATAAAAATGAATCAATTCATGAAATGAAATAACTTTTGTATTTGTCTTCGGTAAAATAAGACCAAAGTTTGCGGTGAAGTAAAATTGAACACGTGCTATGCTATAAATTAGGATTATTTTCCCAAAATAATGATAAACTGAATTGAAAATACATCTAAACATAAGTCTCTTAAAAATCAAAAATAAGTAAAAGTACAAATCACATTATTTCCAACTTTAGCTGTAAGCTCAATTTATATAAATTTAGGATAGAGTGTAAATATAGTTCGAACTTAGTGACATAGTATTATTAGCCAGACGGCTTAAGTCAATATTTAAGTAAATTTTTGTAATGAATGATATTAATAAAAATCTGAATTCTCATCTGTATTGAATATGAGTTCTGAGTAATTAAGAGGCTAACAAGGTAGGTATCAAGTGGTGATGTCGATTAAGGGGCAGTCGTAAACTGACTTTATACTGCCATGGTTTAGGGGAGGGTTGGGAGTAACAACACCTATACTTCCAGGAAAAGAATCGCAAACATTTTTTTTTGTTACTGACACAATTAGTAATGTTTATCGAAGTTTATCTCTTTTTGCTACAACGTACCAACGCCCAAGCCCGACGAGCCTTAGCCGTGCACTAGCTACAAGTTGTCAGTGACGTGGTGAAAAGAGGTCAACGAGTGAAGAGTTTGGTGAGTCGTCGCTGCCACCTTTTATTTTAACGTTCACTTACAATTCACGGGTATTGACAATCCTACCTTGGTGGGAATGTTTTTGATTCATGCGGTAAACAGTACAAATGGTTATTTCGTCCACATCTCAAGCACAGCCCTTCTATACCCAACTTTTGATAATTGACCGAAGTTTTTCTTTTGTTGATTTTCTCCGTACAGGACTCATTTTTGTGTTTCATCTGATTGCGAGTTGAAACCCTGTTGATTACTGAAGTTGTTGATGTTTTCAAAGTAATTTCCCTCGCATCTGCTTTTGCGGCCTCCAAAGCTATTGCCTTCGACACAATTTCACCGAACTTCGTTGATTCTGACTGTAGCAGTTGTTCTCGCAAATTGTTGTTGGTTATACCCCTTATAAACTGAGCGCGTAAAAATATATCGGCCACTGAAGTCCCACATGCACATGGGGACAAAAATTCACATTCACTTATATCAGCTCGTAATGTTGCTACAAACTCTGAAACGGATTGGCCTTCTTTTTGGTATTTGGACAGAACTGGCGTTGCGCCACCAACACATTCTTCTTCGGCGATAAATGTCCCTCCAAAAGCGATAACAATTCGTCGTAGGCGATTGTATTAAGTGGTTTTGGTGAAGCCAATGCCGCCACCATGTTAAAATTCTTTGCACCGATGGAGTTCAATAAGAGTTTTGCACAATATTCTTTGTTATTGGAAATGCCTTTCATTTCAACGTAATTTTTAAACCTTTGTATATAATTCCTGTAGGTTTCTTTGGCTATGTCGAATGTCTCGAAATTAGGCAACAATGCAGTGTTCACTGTATTATTTTGCACCGTATTGCGTGCCGTATTCTGTACCGCATTTTCATCATGGCGTTCCATCAATCGCTGCATCTGTGCCAACATACTTTGTTGTTGCTGTAAAAACTGATTAAATTGTGTAGCATCCATGATGAACGTATATATGTACCCGTTTCTTGTATTTGCACCAATAATTTTGTTTCACCTCGTCGCCAATTTGTCGTGTTTTTTCGAATAAAAGAAACGCTTAAAGAGGTTATACTATATTAAGAGTTTTATTTCAAAACGTATTAAATTAAAAAATTCATCAATTACAAAAATGTGTGTATCCATTAGTAACGGTGAAAGAATAGTCTTCAGACGCCGCGAGTACCTAAGTACTGAATAATTAAAATTTGACAAAGCTGCCAGATCAACGTCATAACAATAATGTAACGTATTGTATTTTTTGTAATTGGTAATATCTCACAAATTTAAGTCTTGAATAAAAAATGATATTGCACAAATCAATTTTAAAATTGCATTTCTCGGTCAAGTGATAATTGGCACATTAGTGGTCTGGCCATTATTTTTTACTGGGCTAGTTTTAAGCCGATTTTGGGCTTTAATACCTTTCTGAAAACATAGTTGTATCTACATTTTGATTAATTTATCATCAAGAATAAAGACTTTAACGACTTTTAAAATATTGACAAAAACTAAAATAAGTGATTTTTTTGACTTGTATTCACTATTAGTGTGACCCTTTTAGCATTTTCACTGCTAAATTTAACATTATTTCTCTTGATTTAGCAGCGAATTTTTCAAATAGCATTTAGCATTATTTTCAGCATTTTTGTAATATTTTTTTTAGCATTATTTAGCATTTTTTAATCTTATAAATTTTATATATTGCTATTTCACACCAAACAAAATTTAAAGAAGAAATGGTAGATTTTACTACAGAAGAAATTACGGTTTTGGAACAGCAATGTCAAAGGCTGAATGCATACGAATGGATGAACCACAGTTCAACTATTGAATTCTGGATAGGTGTTTATAAGTACAGAAACGCTTTAAAAGAAAATGCTTTCAACGGGTTAGCTTCTTTTGTTATAAAGTTTTTGGTTTTGCCATTTAGTAACGCGGAAGTTGAAAGAATTTTTAGCGGTATAAACCTTATAAAAACCAAGATTAGAAATAGGATGGTATTGAACTCATTGATTTACGTTCGATGTGGACTAAAAAGGCTAAATAAGTGTTGCAGTGATTTTATCATTACTGTTGATCTTACTAAAATGTGTGATGAAAACAGATCATATTCTAATGGTATTTTGACCAAGATTTTGGCAGTTAAGGAATATTATTCATATAATAATGTGTAATTACATTTATTGAAAATGCTGTTGAGTAGCCTTTTATGTTTTCAATGACAATTTTTGTTTTTACTTTTATTTTGTATTTATTTATCGCTACCTAAAACGCAAAAAGCCCTATCTAACATTTTGAAAATTTTACTGAAGAAGCAAAAAACTATTTAAAATGACAAATTTATTAATTGCCTTAAACGGTTTATAATTTATTTTTATTCTACTTTTCTTGTAAAACCTATTAGTTGTTTTGACAGTTGACAATGTTGCATATTTTGCAAACTCTAGGTTAGGGCTTTAAGCTTTTATCATGTAATATTTTGTAGATAGGGAATTTTGTTTTTTTTTTTTTTTGTTAAAAAATCGCTAACTTTTGTCAAACTATTCCAAAATTTATTGTGAACATTTAAGTTGATGCAATACATAAGAATCAATGAAAAAGTCGATTTTTAATTTTTGTAATTTTTTTTACATGTTTCATGTACCATATATTTTCATATTAATTCGGAAGTGTATTCCAAGTCAAATTACAATTTATATAGCTTCTATACTTTTATAGTCTTATTCCTTCAATGTTTTCAGGAATATTTTGTATGCGCTATCAGAATTATCTTATGTACCTACCCTACAAGAAGTGAATGAGCGAGTAGTCACTTTTTTCACGTTGGCGTTAAGAAAATGATAGAAAGAAATGACAGAAAACTTGGTTTAGGTCATTTCATTCTATCATTTTCTTAACACCAACGTGAAAAAGTGACAACTCGCTCATTCTCTTCTGGTAGGGTATCTATGCATTTGTATAAGACAGAAAGAAATATTTGCATATTTTATGCAAATGCATGAATTTACATTTATGTAAATATGTTGTAAATAATTACAGTTGACCTTTTGTTATGTCCATGAATAAACACAATCAACTGGCTTTCCAATGTGTTTAATTAATCCCTAGGCGGCAAAACTATCAGACAGTAAGAAATTAATGTTAACAATTCGTGGAATTCGTTGATTTTGATGATCGTTTATTCTCTAGTATAAAGAAATACATATAAATAATTACAAAATGTTGAAAGTAAAAAGCACATAAAACACAAATTAAATGAATTAAACAGATTTAACTTTTTTTATAAACAAATATTGCTAGAAGCACTTACTTGTCTTTCGGGTCAAATAACAAAAGGGACTTTTAAAATGCCTGAAGGGCGCTTTTATATGACTTCAAAAAGGATAAAAAAAACAAATACAAAGATGTTAAAATATAAATGTTTTGCAGTATATAATAATTTTTCTCCTTCGTTTTTGGCGGTCTGCTTTCTGTATCTGTCGATCGATTCTCGATTACAGCAAAACAGTGTTGTAAACTTATGAGTTGCCATCAACAACATCCCCACCCCCGTGAACTGACCCAGAGGGGGAGGATTCACTATTATCTTCTTCGACTTCTACGTCAAGAATGGCTAGCTTAGAAACAGGTCTTTTGTAAACCCCAGTGCTGGTGCTGACTTCAGCGGAACGAGCTACTCCGTCTTTTCCGTAATGGAGTTTGATGACACGCCCACGTTTCCATTGTAATCTGGACACATCTGCATCGCATATAAAAACTAAGCAACCATTGCTTAGTGGCTGGGTTGGGAGGCACCATTTAGTGCGTCGAGTCAATTCTGGTAGGTACTCGCGGAGCCATTGATGCCACATACCATTTTTAAGATTTTGGACAACACGCCATTGCTTACGTAGACACATCAAGCGGGGCTCATATGGTGCTGGCGTCTGTGTGGAATTGGTGCACCCCATCAAAAAATGGTTCGGAGTCAATGGCTCCGGATCTTCGGGTGTCACTGCTAGATGTGTCAGAGGCCTTGAATTTATCATGTTTTCGGCCTCGATCAAAAAACTTTGAAGCGTCTCGAGTCGGGGCGCCTGCTCTTTCAACATAACATACAGCGCTTTCTTCACGGATTGAACTAGACGTTCCCAAACGCCACCTTCACTTGGATTGGCCGGTGTGTTGAATACCCATTTGATGCCAAGAGCCGTTAAACCTGAAGTCATAATATCATTATCGAGAAAATTACTTACGCCTTGGAGCTCCTTTGCAATGCCGACGAAATTCGTTCCATTGTCGCTGCGAATCATCACTGGTACACCTCTTCTGTTTATAAAGTTTCTTATGCATAGCAGACAAGCATCAGTAGACAGGTCGACTGCAATTTCCAAGTGGATGGCACGGGTTGACAGGCATGTGAAAAGTGCAACCCATCTTTTTTCTCGTTGGCGACGGACTTTCGTAGCGACTGGACCAAAATAATCGAGTCCTGTGTAAGTAAAAGCGCGCACATAAGGCGTAACGCGTTCCATTGGCAATGGGGCCATTTGTGGCTGATGCGGTTTGGTTCGGCGTATGCGACAGGTTTGGCATCGTGATTGAATACTTTTAATCAATTGGCGTAGTGATGGCACCCAAAATCTAAGCCGTAGCTCGCTCATTGTTGTTGCTGTGTTGATGTGGCCAAATTTAACGTGGTATGATTCTACCAGTAACCTCGTAAATTGGTGCTTTTTAGGCAAAATTATAGGTTGTCTGGCCTCAATAGAAATGCAGGCAGCATTTTCTATTCTTCCGAATACACGTAGCAGGTCATCGTCACCTATAAATGGATTTAACATTTTCAATTCGCTGCTTGCAGCAACAGAACCCTTTTGACGCAAGTTGGCGAATTCTTCAGGGAACATTTGTTGTTGTATGTAGCGGCAAAGATACAATTCCGCATATGTTTCCTCTTCAACTGTTATTTTGCCCTTTTGAGTAGCTTCCTTACGAACTTTGCGTATCAAATTTTTTACATAACGCAGCACCCATGCGGTTGTTCGCTTAAGTCTAAAATATTTTGAAAAACGATTAATATTTGGAACTACGACACATACCTGACGCGAAAATAAGACAATGTGTTTAGCGCGAAGCTCTGTGTTGCTGCCATCAACGCTGTTACTCATAAGGGATTCCTTTGGCCACTGAGATTCATCCTTGAATAAAAATTCGGGTCCATTTATCCACCGTCCATCCGCTTCATAATTTTTCGGAAATTTCGAACGCGTCGCTTCATCTGCTGGGTTTTCAATACCCGGGCACCATTTCCAGTCGTCCATGTTGCTGTATTCTAAAATTTCCGACACTCTATTTGCCACATATTGTTTGTAGACACGGTGATCAGAACGGATCCATTGAACGACTGTACGGGAATCCGTCCAAAAGAAAATTTTATTAATACCTTTTAAATGATTATTTACTATCAGTTCCTTTAGACGCACGCCCATTACCGCAGCTTGTAATTCTAGCTTGGGCGTAGTGTGATAGCGCGTAGGAGCACAGCCACTTTTTCCCATTACGAAAACTACTTTAATGTCATTTTCACTTACCACGCGCCAATATGCCACAGCCGCCATCGCCTCTTCGCTGGCATCCGCAAACACATGTAAGTCGACTTTACTATTGTAGAAGTTATTAAAATAACACCTAGGCACACGAAATTCCTCCAATTTCGGCAGCTCCTCTAACCAGATTTTCCAGCGACCATAAATTTCTGCCGGCAACTCATCATCCCAGCCAATTCCGGCCTTCCACACGTTCTGCATTAGCACCTTGGAAGTCACCATAAAATCGCAAAGAAACCCAAAGGGGTCATAAATCGACATGTTAAGTGAGAGCATTTCACGTTTAGTAGGAACTTTTGTAAAATTTAATATATTTTTGTTTACTTTATGTAGCTTCAGCTTGAAACAAAAAACATCTGGTTTTGACAGCCAATGAATACCAAGTATTCTCTCGATTTCATCTTGACTGAGAAACTCACCACCGTCATTGCTAGCGGCGTTGCCACATGAATTTCTTACACGTTCCGAGTTGGAGATTATATTTCTAAGTTGAAATCCCCCAGCACTGTGTATGCGTATGACGTCTTTCAATACCTCTATGGCTTCATCTTCAGACTGGAAGCAGTCCACATAATCATCCACATAATGGCGCTCGACAATTCCTCTTACGGTTCGGGGCGACTCTTCGAAAAATTTACTTCCATTCAAATTTTTTACATACTGTGCTATAGTCGGCGAGCAGGTGGCTCCAAAAATCATACGTTCCATTACGAATGTCTCCACCGGCATATTTGGGTCCCCATTCCTCCACAAAAATCTTTGGCTGTCTTGATCTTCTTTGGCGATGATGATTTGGTGGAACATTTCCTTAATATCCCCACATACAGCTACTGGGGCTTCTCTAAATTTAAAAAGAATTGAAATAAGTGAATTGTTAAGATTTGGGCCTGAAATGAGGAGTTTATTTAGCGATATTTTCTGCACTTCAGCGGGTGCATCAAAAACGAGCCGTATTCCTTTTTTGTTAACGTTTTTGATGCCAAAATGTGGCACATAAAAAATTCTATCCTTCTTAATCAATTTTTCAGCTTCTGTGAGCTTCCTAGCGTAGCCTTTTTCGACATAATCTCTAATTTTTTCACAATATTCATTTTTATACTCACAGTCTCTGGCCATTTTTCTCTCAACACTGTATAATCTATTCAGCGCCATCTGGTACGTGTCTGGCAACGACGGAATATTTTCTTTCCACAGGAGTCTACATTCATAACGCCCATTAATTTCTCTTGTGGTTTCTTTCAATATAGCCAGAGCCCTCGCATCATCTTTTGATAAGGGCTGCTTGGTATTCACCTTTATGCCGAATGTCTCTATGTCAAAATATGTTTGCATCATGTAGTGCATTTCCTGCAGCAAATCGTATTTTTCAGTATTTTCATCTAAACATATTCGAGCAACTAGAGCGCGTTTAGTTGATGTAGTTAATTTGGCAGGAAGCGGTCCATAAACAATTTCACCTAATCTAGTGGTGGTTACAATTGGCCCAGAAGTAGTCAACAGACGGGGAACCTCCAATGGAACTGTCAAAAATGAATGATATAAACTCAAAATTAATTTAGGCTGAACATTTGAATAATTCCTAATTTTGAAATGGGAATTATGAATACATTCCTGGGATTTTACCAAATTTGTCAAGTGGCAACTCTGAACAGGCAAAGATAAATTCGATGAAATGTAAACATTAGAAATTGTAAATTTCGTGTCAGCTTGTTCTACACCACTTATTGTTATGTTCACCTTTTCAGATTTCTGTGTTGTAGAATGATCATTTAGCCACTGTAGCTCCAATATTTCGGGTTTTCCATGTATATCCAGTTCGCGCGCCACATTGATGTCTAGCATGGAAACGTTAGCACCGTCGTCAACAAAAGCATATGTTGAAACTACAGTGGCTCACAGCTTATTTCAACCAGCCTCTTTTATGAAGAAAAATCGCATATATTTTTAAAGCGAAACATTTTATTGTTAAAATTTAAATGAGGGCTTATAGAATATGTTACAAAATAAAGAAACAAAGTTTTATTCAGTCTTAAATTAACAGTTTTAAAAAATTACAAACTTAAAAACAAAAACAGAGTAACATAAGTAGTCACAGCTTATTTCAACCAGCTACTTCTAAAATCTGTTAAATTGACATCACTGCTCACGTAACGGTAAACTTCCAAGATTTTTTCTTTTTAGTTATGTTTTAAATATTTAAAAAAATTATTTTAGTCTGATTTCGGCAGTTAGTTAAACCACAAGCGGATTTTTTGACAATGGGACGACGCACTACCATAGAACAGAGGGAACTTGTTATCAGCCATTTTAAAAATGGCCATTCACGTCGGAAAATTGCTGAAATGGTTTGCCTTAGTGATTCAACAGTACAAAGTATAATATCGCGGTACGTACATGAAAATAGGATTCGCGATAAGGCCAGAAAAGCTCCCAATAAAATTTTTAATGACACTAATGAGCGGTACATTGTCAGAAAAATCCGAGAAAACCCGAAACTTTCCGCTCCAAAACTGGCTACAGAAGTTAAAAATGAGTTAAACATAACATGCAGTGCAGAAACTATCCGTCGTGTTCTCCGAAATCATGATTTTAATGGTAGAGTTGCCCGGAAAAAGCCTTTTATTAGTAAGAAAAATCAAACTGCGCGCCTAAAATTCGCAAAGGAACACATTACCAAAGACTCTAGCTTTTGGGAAAATGTTGTTTTTGCAGATGAGTCCAAATTTAATATTTTTGGCTCTGATGGTCAAACTTACGTCTGGCGTAAGCCAAATACAGAGCTCCAAAATAAAAACTTAAAACCGACAGTCAAACACGGCGGTGGTAGTGTCATGGTGTGGGCTTGTATGTCGTCAGCAGGAGTAGGAAATTTACAGTTTATTGAAACAACAATGGACAAAACTGTATACCTTGACATCCTAAAAGCTAATTTACTGCAAAGTGCTGAAAAACTTGGTATAAGGGAGGAGTTTCGGTTTTATCAGGACAACGACCCGAAACATAAATCAGGCATTGTTCAGTCATGGCTTATTTGGAACTGTCCCCACTTGATGCAACCACCGGCACAATCACCTGACTTAAATGTGATTGAGAATTTATGGGCCATCCTAGATCAAAACATCCGCAAACACCAGATCTCGAACCGGAATGATCTGAAAGCAGTGTTGCATGAGGAATGGGCAAAAATAAATCCGCAAACCACTAGAAAATTAGTGGAATCAATGCAAAAAAGACTAAATGCTGTAATTGACCAAAAAGGAGGCCATACTAAATTTTGAAATCAAAAATAACTAAATTAACTATCTAAATGTTTATTTTTATTAACTGGTTGAAATAAGCTGTGACTACTTATGTTACTCTGTTTTTGTTTTTAAGTTTGTAATTTTTTAAAACTGTTAATTTAAGACTGAATAAAACTTTGTTTCTTTATTTTGTAACATATTCTATAAGCCCTCATTTAAATTTTAACAATAAAATGTTTCGCTTTAAAAATATATGCTATTTTTCTTCACAAAAGAGGCTGGTTGAAATAAGCTGTGAGCCACTGTACCTTTTCCTTTCCGTAGAGGTTCACTGGTAGTATTTGGAAAAGAACATTATCGTTACTGATGACTGCGTGACAATTTCTGCGTTGTTGTTGCGGCTGTGCAGCGGACACAGTACTAATTGAAGTGTATCCATTTTCTTTACCATTTGCTGCGTTTTCATTCGGGACGGTTTGTTGAGTGGGTTCTTTTGTTGACGTTGCTGTGTTAGACACTTTTTCACGTTCGCGGGGTGCTTTGTGTAACAAAAAATTGTGCGATTTTTGGCAATCGTCTGTGCCACAACGTTTTTTAGTGTGACATTGCATTAATTGGTGTCCTCTCTTTAGGCAACAAAAACAAGCTCTCAGCTGCTTTGTAACATTCCATCGTTCATCAATAGACATCTGTAAAAATTTTCTACAATTGTTTATTGAGTTACACTCACCTTGACAGATCGGACAATGGCTGTTGACGGCGACACCAATGCAGGCGTATTTATGGATATTTGATACAGTGGAAGCTGGCTGACGACGGTTAGATGCTGTTGACGTTGATGGGAGACTGTCGTGGACGATGTTAGCGAGGCGGCGTAATGTTCCCAACCAATTGCTGAAATCAACAACGGTGGCTGTACGTTCTAACAGAAGAGATTTTTCTGCCCACTGCATTTGACGATTGGTTGGTAATTTTGCGACCAATTCGCTTAGTAGCGACGGATTGGCCAAATGATGCTCACCTCGAGCATTTTTCAAAAAGGTAGACATATTAGCAATTTTGTTGGCAAAATTCACGAGGGCTTCTAAATTACCATTAGAAAGAGATGGAATTGCGCGAACTTTTTCAATCTGGCTCTTTATGAGCTGTTCGGGACGACCAAATGTTTCGCGTAGGATGTCCATGATGGCGACGACATTGTCAGAGCTGGCTAGTAGCGATTCTACAGTTTCGCGAGCACGGCCTTTCAGAGCATCTCTAAGGCGCATTATATTATGTAGACTGGAATAACCAAACTCGATCGTGGTGCTCTCGAATGCTTCAGAAAAAGTTCGCCACTCTTCCGGAAGACCTGAAAATATAGGAAGAGGGTAAATTTTCTTTTGTGGCATAAAACTAGAACGGTGGCTTGCGGTGCCAATTGCTGACGATACATCGTCCGTATAAAACTGTGGCGGTTGTAGAGTCTGCGACATTGATGCAGATGGTTCTACTAGATTTGTTGATTGTGGCGGCTGTACAAACAGTGGTGGCAGAGTTTGCTGTGGCGGTGGTATAGCTAATGACGACAGAGGCTGTTGTGGCGTTGACTGTAACGGTTGTGGCAGAGTCTGTGGCGGCGGCGGTATTGGTAATGACGCTTGTTGTGAGTCGTGAATTTCTTTTCGCAACTGTTGCGTATTGTTGACAAGCTGTGTTTGCAATTGCTGGGCATTGTTTACAAGCTGCGATTGCATTACTTGCATCTGACGCTGGATTTCCTGCATCTGCTTGAAAAATTCACGACTAAACTCACCAAAATCATTTGTGTCTTTTGCAGAACTACCGGCATTAACGCTTTTTGGTAACGTCGACTTCTGTGGCAGTAACTGGACGACTGGCAACTTCGGCGTTGTCTGGGCAGACGCGTTTGGTGGCTCGACTAACATACTTTGAGCCTGTAGTGGCGGTGTACCAATACCAGTACCGGTCGGCGAATGTTGTGTAGGCATTTCACAAATAAATGCGTCAAAACGGGCTGGTGGAATTCCTTGGGTTGTTCTTTGGCTGACTCTTCTCGTCGTTTCTTGGTTTTGTGACATAAAACCGACAATTAAAAATGGCAGAATGAGAATACAGTACAAACAATCCAGTATCCAAAGGCTTTGCAAATTTGGTATAAATTCTTAACAGTATAAAATTTGCATTAACGCCCAATACAAAGAATAAAATTGTAAATAATTACAGTTGACCTTTTGTTATGTCCATGAATAAACACAATCAACTGGCTTTCCAATGTGTTTAATTAATCCCTAGGCGGCAAAACTATCAGACAGTAAGAAATTAATGTTAACAATTCGTGGAATTCGTTGATTTTGATGATCGTTTATTCTCTAGTATAAAGAAATACATATAAATAATTACAAAATGTTGAAAGTAAAAAGCACATAAAACACAAATTAAATGAATTAAACAGATTTAACTTTTTTTATAAACAAATATTGCTAGAAGCACTTACTTGTCTTTCGGGTCAAATAACAAAAGGGACTTTTAAAATGCCTGAAGGGCGCTTTTATATGACTTCAAAAAGGATAAAAAAAACAAATACAAAGATGTTAAAATATAAATGTTTTGCAGTATATAATAATTTTTCTCCTTCGTTTTTGGCGGTCTGCTTTCTGTATCTGTCGATCGATTCTCGATTACAGCAAAACAGTGTTGTAAACTTATGAGTTGCCATCAACAACATATGTATTTAATTTACTTTGTTTATGTTCCTGAATTGTTTTTATTAAATAAATCTATGTATGTATATAATTTTTTTATATCAACTTCGTTATATTTAAAAGAAATAAAATATTTTCAGGTTAATTAAAGGCTGAAGCCCTTATTAAAATTATCTACAACTGACATTGACATAAATTTTATCATTTGTTGGATGGATCATGGAAGACTTAAGGGACATTTGGATTGGTTAGTACGGGTTTAAAATAAAATTTACACGCACTAAACTTTTTTTCAAAATGTTGTGTATAAGCGGTTTTATATACAAAACGTTATAAATAATAAATGTAGATGTCCGCAAACGTGCTTATAATAAAAGAACAGCGAAATAATTTAATTTCAAATTATTTTATTGTGAGATTACTCAAAAAATGTATTACAAAAATTGAAGAAGCAAAAAGATAAGAAATATAAAAAAGGAAGTAAAAGGAAAGAAGAAGAAAATTAAGTTGCCAGATAAATTAAGAAAGCGAATACCATAACACTCCCCTCTCGCTTTCTGAATTTAAATAGCATTTACTCATAAACAAAATCTTGAACTAAATGTATATGTTTGTCCTTGCTTAAAGGCTTAGTAAAGATGTCAGCCAATTGCTCGTTCGTCTCTAAATACTGGACATCTATTTCACCTTGGCTCTGCATGTCGCATGTATAGAAATACTGAATATCGATGTGTTTCGTACGCTTAGATGCTTCAGGATTTTTGACTAAAGTTATCGCTCGTTGGTTATCGGTGAACATTAGAGTTGGCAAATTCTGTTCATGTCCACACTCGATTAGCAGCTGTCTGAGCCACTTAGCGGATTTAGTAGCAGCACAAAGGGCAACAAACTCAGCCTCAGTTGTTGAAGTTGCCGTAGTAGTTTGTTTTCTAGACTTCCAAGCAATTGGGCCGCCATTTAAGAATGCAGCATAGCCGGTTATGCTACGTCTGGTGTCTGGATCACCACCCCAATCAGCATCACAATACATTTTTAGCTGAAATGACTTAGAATTCAGATTAAAATGAATACCATAATCCATGGTACCTTTCAGATATTTTAAAACCCTTTTAACGCCCTGCCAATGAGACTGTGCTGGATTCTCCAAGTATCTGCTTAATACGCCAATGATGTAAGCGATGTCAGGTCTAGTGCACACCATTAAATACATTAGAGACCCAATAGCTTCACGGTATGGAAAATTTTGATTGTTGATATCATCTGACTCATTCTTTGAAAAATGTCTACCAACTTCAGCAGGTGTAGACACAGGGAAACAGTCAAGGTGATTAAAGCGCTCTAAAACCTTCTCAGTGTAGGCGCGTTGGAATATTTTTAACGTATTCTTTTCTTTGTTAATTTGTATCTGAAGACCTACGAAAAATTCTGCGTTGCTATGCGTTATTTGGAATTCCATATGTAAGTTATGTAGCAGTTTGCTAAGTATATTCGAATTGTTTCCGCATATAAGTCCATCGTCAACATACAGTAGCAAATACATGACATCATTACAATTTTCATAAGTGAAAACACATAAATCCGCCCATGACTGTTTAAACCCAAAATCGACAAGAAATTTTACAATGCGCTTGTTCCATTGCCTTGAGGCTTGCTTTAGCCCATATAAGCTTTTTTTTAGTAAGCATACTCTATCATCTTGACTAAATCCTTTTGGCTGCTCCATGTAGATCGTCTCTTCTAAATTTCCATGTAAAAATGCCGTTTTGACATCGAATTGTATGATTTCCATAGCACTAGCTGCTGCTATAGCCAATACTACCCTAACAGATTCGTACTTTACCACAGGTGCATAGATTTCGTCGTACTCAACACCTTGTGTTTGAGAGCACCCTCTTACAACCAAACGAGCTTTGAACTTTTCAATTTCACCATTAGACTTGAATTTCTTCTTAAAAATCCAGCGATTAGTAATAACATGCATATCATCGGTTCGTGGGACCAAAATCCATGTGTTGTTCTATTGAAGAGAATTTATTTCCTCATTAATCGCCTCAGTCCATTTCTCACAGTCTGCACCGGACATTGCTTCATCTAAGGTTGATGGCTCTACGCATGCTACACATAAATCACCAGCTCCATTTTCTGCGCCTTCAGCACCGTTCTGTTTTCTTAAAGCGCTTCTTAATACGTAAGGGCTTCGTTGCTGCTTTTGAATTTTGTTGAATGTTGGTGACTGATTAACGTTTTCTTCTTTTTCTTGAACATTGCTTTGTTTAGTTTCGTAGTATTCGTTACCTGGAATACGTGTTTCGTTGAACATAACGTCACGTCGGATAAGCACTCGCTTATTACTCGGATCAAAAACTCTGTAAGCTTTGCTTTCCTCGTTGTAGCCGATCAATATCCCTTTGATTGAGTTTCTGTCCCATTTTGTACGCTGCTCCTTGGGAATGTGAATGTACGCATCGCACCCAAAAACACGTATATTTGCAACAGATGGTTTCCTACCAAACCATTTTTCGTAAGGAGTGCACTTATCAATGACGTCAGAGGCAGTTCGATTTTTTATGAAAACTGCAGTATGTGTTGCATCGGCCCATAAGTATAGTGGCAACTGCCTGTTATGGAGCATTGCTTTAGCACTTTCAACAATAGTTCTGTTCTGCCGCTCTATAAACCCATTCTGCTCAGGAGCTCTTGGTGTTGTAACCTCATGCTTAATGTTATTCTTAAAAAGCAAACTATTTACCTGCTCGTTGCAAAATTCAAGACCGCCATCTGATCTTATGCGTTTTATTTTATGTCCGTCCGCCTGAACATCTGCCAAAAATTGCATCAGTTTGCTTAGAACATCTGTTTTGTTTTTAAGAAAATACACAAAACAATACCGCGAATGATCGTCTTTCAAAAGTAAGAAATAATTGGACCCTCCAATTGATGGTTGGCTCATTTTTCCACAAAGATCCATGTGAAAAATGTCACCTGGCTGACTAGCTCGTTTAGCACTAGATTTAGGAAAAGGGTTCCTATGCTGCTTACCATAGGCACATCCTTCACAAAATGGTTGCTCTTTTGGTACAAATGAAATGTTCAAGTCGTTCACAATTTTATTTTCGTTCATTTCACGCAGCGTTTTAAAATTTACATGGCCCAGCCGCTCGTGCCATAGCATAATGCTATCTTTTGTCAACACATTAATTGATGACGTCAAAATTGGTTTTACATTCATGCGATACAATCTGTTTTCGCTTGTACCCTCAGCCACAACATTGTTGCCTTTCAAAAAATAAACGTGCTCACCTCCTGGCTCAAAAATCACTCTAGTGCCCCTCTCAGTTACTCTTGAAATTGATATAAAATTTTTATCGAGTTCTGGCACTAGTAATACGTTTTTAATTATAAACATTTCATTTGACTTGCCTTGTATTTTTATGTCACCTTTACCTTTTATTTTCAAACGCCGTCCGTCGCCCACTCTCACATATGAGTTTTCTGATGTTTCAGCATTGAAGTTTGTAAAAAGTTCCTTCTGATGTGACATATGGTCGGTGGCACCTGAGTCTGCATAAAAATAATTTTCGATTTTATTATGGTTTATTGATTTGTCTACGTTGAACAAATATGCAGTTTGATCGGTTTCATTTTGTAATTCTAGTGAATATGACTCATTTTTCTTCACTTCTTTGCTGCGTTGATCGCTCTGCCGTTTTCTACATTCTCTTGCCCAATGACCCGGCTTTTGACAATAATTACATTTGCCATTTCGTTTTTGATTTGGTTTGTAGTTGTTGCTATTTTTATTTCTGGACTTACTCACTGTATATACCGCATTTGAAGGGCCACTGTTGCTGTTGTCATTTGTACGTAAATTCATAAGGCTTTCTTCATTAACAAGGTGTTCAGTCAATCTTTCTATGTTTTGTTGTTCTCGTGGCACTGCATACCATGCGGTGCGTACATGATCAAATCTCACTGGCAGGCTGCTCAATATTTTAGCAACAATCATAGGTTGTTTTTGTTCTAAGTTCATATCTTTGAGTCTTTGTGCTATTGACATAACATTTGCAACAAAATCAACAACTAATTCATCATCTGCCATTTTGATGCTCATAAATTTCTCAAGAAGAACTTGTGCAGACTGTTCACTTTTTTCAGCGTGGACGGCTTTTAGTTTTGACCACATTTGCGCTGCCGTGGAGCATTCGGTAAGGTACTTAAGTTGTTCCAACTCTATTCCTCTCATAATAAATGCCTGAGCTTCTGCATCCTTTTCTTCCCACTGCGTAGCATTTTGCTGTGTTCTTTCCATTGTACCTATAATATATGGCTTTAATTTATTTTCTGCCATATATATTTCCATTTGTCGTCGCCATAGCTGGTAGTTCTGCCCATTGAATCGATGAATGTGGTAAACTCTTGATTCACTCATACTTGCTCTTTTCACACTTTCAAGCTCAGCCGGAATCTCAGAGTTTAAACTAATGACTTCGATTGTGTCTTCTAAAAAACCAGAAACAATTGCAGAATCAAATGGGACCAACTCGTTATCCATAAATTTACTTGCTTCAATTCACTGGCATAAGCAGCACGTGGGCATCTGGGCCCATATCCTGTTGTGTATAAGCGGTTTTATATACAAAACGTTATAAATAATAAATGTAGATGTCCGCAAACGTGCTTATAATAAAAGAACAGCGAAATAATTTAATTTCAAATTATTTTATTGTGAGATTACTCAAAAAATGTATTACAAAAATTGAAGAAGCAAAAAGATAAGAAATATAAAAAAGGAAGTAAAAGGAAAGAAGAAGAAAATTAAGTTGCCAGATAAATTAAGAAAGCGAATACCATAACACAAAATTTTTACAAAAAATGCAAATAAAATTTTTTTGCCATGTACGTATATGAAATAAATATACAAAATATTTTTGTTCTTTTCTCTTTGTATTTATTGGTTTTTACAACAAAAAATATTTAATAAAAATACTTATTGATACACACTTTTCGGGCTGCTCGGACGCTCTCATTCCAACTGGTACAAACTCTTATACAGCAAATGGGGATATCGATATTATCTTCCATGAAAAGGTGGAATGGGCCATTGACTCTTTCTAACCATATAAGTCGTCTGATCGGCGCAACTGCAACGGGGTACAACACTGATAACACCATGGTTGGTTAAAATCTTTAGAGGATGTCTGAAACTGAACTATGTGCCACTGCTTTAGACGCTTGTCATCAACTAACTGCTCAATAGGCTTCAGGACTGGTAAAGATCTGGGTAGTATTAGTTCTGTGATGGAGAATACACTGGGGATAATCAACCAGTGGGCAACTGGAGTATTACTGGTAGTTAATCCTGAGAAGACGGACCTAATGCTCTTCACGAATAGATACTGAATTGATCCTCGGAGAAAACCTAAACTAGGGTGTACTAGCCTAGAACTTAAACACCACACAAAGTACCTGGGAATAATATTGGATAGCAATCTGCCTTAGACACTTAAAGTGGAAAAAGGGCGAAAAAGGCAACTAAAGCGCCTATGCATTCAAGAAAACGCTAGACAAAACTTGGGGTTTAACGCCTGCTCTTACACATTGGACTTACGCTGCAGTGGCAAGGCCAATCTTACTCTGCGGAATACTAGTGTTGTAGGCGGCCTTGAATAAAATATCATACCGGCATAAACTAGTGGGAACATTCAGTTCTAATGCTGATGGTTCTAAAATGGAAGAGGGAGTTGGAGGAGCAGTTTACTGTCAGGAACTGGGTATTCGGGAATCTTATAAGAGTAATTGACATTCTAATTTGTAATATTAAGGGAGATACGGATTCTACTATACAAAGAAAATTTAAGGCGGTTTGAAGAAACGCCGAGACGGTCAAGGTGTCTAGGGTTATGTGGGGATCCTATGATCTTAAGTCAACTAAACTTCTTCTGTCGCTAAAGAGGAGCGACTGTAGGCTTCATAACGGGTCACTGTTGGACGGTCGCCATAATATATGTTTTGTTAAATATTTATTTAGAACACAGTAAAAATAGTTAGTGAACAGACAAGAGGTACAATGTTTACTATAAAATAGTTTATAGTAGTCTACTCAAAGCGACTAAAAAAGAATTTTTGCAGTTAGTATTAAACAAATATTGTATATACATTTGTATATAAGTTGCAGTTATCTTAAACGCTTCGCCAGCAAAGCGCCCTATTTGTCTTCTTTTTTGAAATACATTGTGAGAGAATTACATTACAATGAAGGTACAAAAGAAGTGCAACATGTACTATTCACAATCATAAAATATAATCCTCGTAATAACCCGTCTAGAAGTTTGCAATGCATTCCACTTCGAAGGCAAGTTTTTGTGGAGTTCATAATTTCAACACCGGCAATACTTGTTGTAATTACCAGCATATAAAGTACAGCCAAAGCAAGTTCCTTTAAATGGTACGTACCTGTCGTATCCATGTAGCTATAAAATACAGTGGAATCCCGATAATTCGTAATCGCAAGGGACCGGCCATTTCTTACGAATTATAGGGGTTTTCGATTTAGCGAGGTTTCGATTTAACGGGGTTAAAATAAAATAAATACGAATTAACGAAGTTTTTCAATTTATTTACTAAAACGATAAAAAAAACAAAAAAAAAACTATTGTTAAAAATAAAATAAAAAATAAATAACTAAAATAAAGTAGCAAATTCATTTACTTACTGTAAAATTGAAGAAGGATTGAAGTAAAAGTTGATATAGCAATTTCAAATCGCTTAGCAACGTCTATTTGTTCTCTATTGTCAATGACTGAAAAAATTTGTTGTTTTTGTAAAACCGACAGTGTTTTATGCGTGCGCTTTGACATTTTTCTTTATTATTCATGTAACAAACTGATCTTAAGAAAATAAACACACACACAAGCAAAAGCAAGAGCCTACGCCAAAAACATAGCGCTGAACAAAAAATCATTCTTTCCATGTTTCTGTTGTTTATATTACGAATTATAAGTGGTAGTTAGCAAACAATTACGATTTATAAGAGGTAAAGAAGATTTTATTTAAAAAATAAATACGAATTAGAGAGGGGACCAAAATGTATGGACATTTTACGAATTAACGAGATTTTTTCAAGGGACCGACAGTTTATTACGAATTATCGGGAATTACGATTTATCGGGGTACGAATTATCGGGATTTGACTGTATATAAATTAAAAGAAATGTCATTATTAAAACCCTCTTTACAATTAACAAACGCTAATTTTTTCGAGTGTGTTACGTAAACATCGAAAGGTACGTTAGGATTCATAGAAATCTTTAACAACAACGTTTTTTATCTATGATAATAAATTGCCACATGTTTTAAGGAATTATATTTATTGATTTATTCAAGAGCACTGTTAAAAACGAAAAATAGTTTTCTCGAAGATTTTTATTATCTGCATCAGCCATTTGAACATACATACTTTCAAATACTGACCACACATATGAATGCCTTAAATTTCATACATAAAATACTAGAATAAAAGTAATATTTTTTCTTCTTATTGAATAAAACGAATTTTAAAACAAATCCATAGCGCATCAAAAATTGCCAACAAAATCGCCAACTATTTTTTTAAATCGCCATGTCGCCAAATCAAAAATTAAGTCGCCAAATAAGTTTGAAAATCGCCACGTTTGGCGAGAAATCGATACATCTGACAACCCTGTGTTAGACTAAAAAATATTGGTCTAGAAAAATCTCTACATGTGGGATTTTTTGATACTAAATAGGAGCGTAGGGAAAATCGGACTGATTTTTTATATATGCCAAAATGTAGGTATTTTTTCTCATATTGCATTATTTATGAAATAAATGCTTAAAAATGTATTTTGACAATGATTTAAAATTTAACGAAATGGAATTGTTTAGCCCAGAGCATGTTTTAAGAGAAAAAAAAGAGATGAGTACACATTTGAGCTATTGTCTTTGTTTTACCTTAATTTTCCAATAATTTTAGATGCTCCTATCAAAAAACGAAACAAATTGACAAACAACTTTAAGTTCAATTTGTATTATAAGATTATTTCTGCAAAACAGTGGAAGAGACTGTATAAATTTCGAATGCACTAAGAGTAATTTTAGAAAATTGAGTTTTGTACCTGACTTTAATTAAAATTATCTTTTAAAAATGTAGTTTATATAAATATTTAAGAAACTTCTTGTGATTGAATTTAATCAAAAGTTCGTACAATAAGCCTAGTGAAAATGGTGAGAATCGGTTCATAATTTCAAAAAGCCCCCATACAAATTTCATTCCGGAATAGTGTTAGTATTTTTATTACATTTGGGCCAAACATATGTTATTGCAATCTAAATCATCTTACCCTATTTTATTGGAATCGGTCCATATTTGAGGATAGATAGCTTCCATACAATTACTACTCTCGGAAAACATAACTCATATATCACCTATTTGTTTTTTTATTTATTGAATTACTTATAGAGGTTTCTTCTCAAAAAAAAAAAAAAATGTGAAACATAACTTAAAAAATGCAATTAGGTGTTCGTTTCTTAAAAATGTTTGGCTCTCCTAAAGAGTAGCAAGTTTTATGGTAAAAAATTCTCCCTTAATAATATCATAAGGCATTAAACTTTTCGCGCCTTTTAAATCGACAATGTTAAGAGTGCCATGTAAAATAGAAGACTTCCATTTAGCAGCCAGCCATGGTATGCTTAAAGGTGGGTCCAGGACCCATATTTTATCAGCACAAATGCCGAATTCCATAAAAAAAATTAAGTTTTTCAAGCACTGCCTACCGGAAATAAATATTTTTTGTTTGTTTATAAAGAACTTGGTATTATTATATTTATTAAAATGAGAAATACTGCTTTTAAAAAACTTGACCCTTTTTTTATTGAAATATCCTTTTTTGACCCCTTTTTCTGAAAAATCCACTTTTTGTGACCCTTTTCGCAAATTTCCAACGGTAACCCTGATTGAGACGGTACAATTTAAGAATTGTCAGATCCCAACAGTGGTGTGTATATCACGTTTTACGAACTTGTACTTGCAAGTGGACCCCCGTTTCCACATCTATTATCAATAAAAAATTTCACCATTTTTGAAAAAAAACTTTTAATTTTTTTCAATACTTTTTTCTACAAAAATGCCAATATTATAAAAGATAACGCCAAAATGTATGTTGAATTCATTTTGTTAATACCCTTTGTACACTTGCATACATTTCGGAGGAACGCATGGAAGATGTTGAAAATGTGAAATACGCGTTCACACTTGAAACATCTAACATCTACCATTAATAAAAAAATGTCACCATTTCTGAAAAAAAAACTTTTATTTTTTTTAAATACTTTTTTTCTACAAAAGTGGCAACATTCTAAAAGATAACACCAAAATGTATTTCCCAATCATTTTGTTTAATAATTTAAGCAAAATAAGGCTTGCAAACAGGGCTGCCAGATAAATTTGTGAGGAAATCGTCAATTTCCTGAGAAAAAATAAAAAATCGTCTTTTACGTTTCGAAAAATCGTCAAAAAATCGGACAACTTAAATTTAGTTTTTTTTTTTTAACAATTTTTGTTCGACTTTTGTAAAAAAAACATTCAAACAAAAACATAATTACTTCATACCCACCTATAAATTTCAATCGTGTAAGAGATACTGGGAGTCTTATGAAACGCGTCTTTGATCGTCGATGACCGCATTTTTTAATCGTAGAAGATTCCTCACACGGGAAAAACTGGAAAAACGACTGAGATTCTTCCACAGCACAGCGAACGGCGCTTCTTAAATCGTTTAAGACGTGGGTGAAGATTATCTAACGAGTCTTTCATGTCAAGAATCGTATGAGACGCATGTAGAAAGTATCTTACTACCCGTGAAATGTTCGCCGTATAATTGTTAAAAATATGTTTTATACAGAGAGTCGATGATGGTTTGACGAAAGATAAACAAAGTGTTACATTAATAATCATAACCATTTAAAGATTTTCTTAAGACTTGCATATTACAGCCATACCTAAACAAAAGCGGCACGCGTTTTTTAGTTTTTGAATAGAGCGGCCTCAACGCTTTGCAATTGAAAAAAACCGATTTTGACAGCTCGTTAAATAGTGAAGTTTGCCGCTTTTGTTAAATAATAATAGCAATTTAGCTATTTTTTGGTCAATCTAGCGTTTTTATCTCTATTTTTATTTATAATTTGTGGATTTTATTAAACAAGAAAGATATCACTACTATTCGTGACACATATCAGCGTAAAAGCTAAGCAAAAGAAAACGTTCCGCCTTCCGCTCTTGTTAAGGTACGACTGTTAAATATTCCAAGATTAAAAAACGAACGTGTTTAGAAAATTAGGTGTTTTATTCAGAATTTGGAGACTGAACAAATCGTCACTTTTTAGAAAAAAATCAGCAAATCGGCACTTTGCTAATTCCGGAAAAAAAAATCGCCAAAATGACGATAAATCGTCAAATCTGGCAGCCCTGCTTGCAAAAAAAGAAAAACTTGAGAAATGGTAACGCTGCTTTCAAAGCAACTTCCATTTTGTCAGTGATGCCACAATAATAATAGAATTTATTGCCACTTTTCTAGTGATGACACTAAAAGAATCGAAAAATGAAAAGGGAACAAAATGAGATAGTAACATTCTGTAAAGATGTTGAAAAATTTTGACATAGCGTCTTCAACTGACAATTTTTTGTCATACCAAACGTCAAAGTCTATATAAAAAAAACTCGAAAATTTTTGTCAGCGTTTTTTTAATATGAAGTTTGACGTTTGGTAGGACAAAAAATTGTCAGGTAAAGACGCTATGTGATTCTTAGCCCTATGTATTTCTTATGGGAAAATTCCAACATCTTCGCAAATTGATGTTAAATGTTGACAAGTGTGAAAAGGCTATAAAGATGTTGCAAATTTAGATTTTTAACTCTATGTATTTCTTATGGGAAAATTTCAACATCTTCGCAAATTAATGTTAGATGTTAAATGTTGACAAATGTGAAAAGGCTATTAGAGAGCAATATTTAACTTATTTTTGATACATTTTCTAAACAAATATTTTTAATATTTTAACTTCTTAAGTATAACAAATACAAATAGTAACAGGTTTGATACTTCTTTGAAATTTTTAACTGGTGGTATTATTCAATTTTATGATTTTTTTACATTAAGTATCCGTTTAAGAATTCTTTATCATTCGGAATAATATTTATTTGATTTCATGTAGATTAAAATCTACAAAAATCTAAAAAAAAAAATTCAACATTTTTTATTTTTCGAATTTATTCTATGAGTTAAATTTCAGTTATGTATTTTATAAAGCTTTTTTGTAATAGTCTTATTCCTTCAATTTTTCAGGAATGACTTTATACACTACCTAATAGTCTGTATCTTCTTGTTACATTTTACCTACGCTATCCTTTGGATAGCAATGAAGTATATTGTATGCACAGAAAAATTTACAATTATTAGACACCAGCAGAATGTAATGCATTTTCTGGCCCGCTACGGCCTTCGTCAGCATTCTTTGTGTCACACTGAATAGTGATACTTTATAAATTGAATGTATTTAACTCAACTATTTTAACAAATAGAAACTGGGAATTATTTCCTTTCGTAGGTTACTTTATATTATATTCAACATTTTTTATTTTTCGAATTTATTCTATGAGTTAAATTTCAGTTATGTATTTTATAAAGCTTTTTTGTAATAGTCTTATTCCTTCAATTTATAAAGTATCACTATCCAGTGTGACACAAAGAATGCTGACGAAGGCCGTAGCGGGCCATATACTTCATTGCTATCCAAAGGATAGCGTAGGTAAAATGTAACAAGAAGATACAATATAATAGTCTGGTAGTGTATAAAGTCATTCCTGAAAAATTGAAGGAATAAGACTATTACAAAAAAGCTTTATAAAATACATAACTGAAATTTAACTCATAGAATAAATTCGAAAAATAAAAAATGTTGAATATAATATAAACTAACCTACGAAAGGAAATAATTCCCAGTTTCTATTTAAAAAAAAAAATCTAATTCATGAAAGAAATAACTACGATAATATGGTTAAATTAATAAGCACAAACTGAGTTTTTAATGTGATATTTCCATATTCAATAGTTGGTGATAAAATGATGAGATACTTGCAATACAACGTGGTCCTGTATAGAAATAATACTTTTAAACATGGAGATTAGAAAGGTACCATAAAGTCAAATTTTGCTTAGGTCAACTTAAACACCTTTACCTTTTTGCTACATGTCCACGAAAGTAAGTAAGAATCCGGCGAAGTAGCGGGTTCAATGCTAGCTTATAAAAGAATATTTAAGTTTAATCAATAAAATTATTCCTCCAAAATTTCAAAATAAAACTAAAACCATTTAATAAAATCGTCAGGTGATTATTGTTTTAGCCTATACGCAAACGAGTCGGTTTTAGAAAAACCATAAAATGGGTTTACAATCAATTTTCTCAAAAACTACTTGACAGATTTTTTAAACGCTCCTAATTGATTGCTACATATGTTTTTAACAAAACTATACATTTTCATGAGTTTACATGCAGTAAATCCAAAGTTTAAATAGTTTTTCTAAAATAACATTTTGTCGTTTTGTGATCCATATCAAATTTTATTTCGTATTCTGATGTTTTTTTTTTGACGTGTAACAAAATAAGTCTATGGCAAAAACAATGATAGTTAAAAGCAGCGTTGCCACAACCAAAAAAAATTTGTAACCAAAATGTTGAAATAAAGTAACCAAAAGCAAAAAAAAGTAACCAAAATTTTTATTATCAAATGTACATACTATTTTATCCGCACTTCAGTTGAAAAATATGTCTAAAGAAGGAATTGTGTTTGTTTGTATCTAGTAGGCTCAAAAACTGCTGGACTAATTTTTATACATTTTAATGTTGTATTACCGATGGTCTGGAAAGAATAAAAGGCTATATAATTTTTCGAAATTTTTAGTTGACGTGCACTTCCTTTACAAAGTTGAAACTTCAACCTTTTTATATAAAGAGCTCTTGCAAGTAAAATTTTTTAGGTCTTGCTGTGTTATTAAGGTATCAAAGTACAAAATTTAACTTAATTATGCGGTAAATCTTTTATATATATCTGTTGCATTTTGACAAAACATCTTCAGTCAAATTTTAAAAGTTGAAAAAAATGTCGTTAACCATACGAATTTTCATTCAAAAAACATTTTTGTTTACGTTTTTAAAATTTTGTATTATCAGCGAAATTTTTCTTTAATTTTGGTTTATTTTAATATTTAACAAAAATTATGTTTTCGCAGAGTTTTTTTAAAAAACTTTTTTGCTATCTTATCTCGACTTAAGATGTTTTGTCAAAATGCCACATATATGTAGATGCTTTTTGCCCGGTGGAAATAGAATCCTATTTAAAGTTCCGTTCACTTTGACATTATCGTTGGTTTAGAAAAGTGTTTCAGTTAGACCTATGAAGAATTAAAAGTAGCAGATAATGGCCTTCTACACTTCAAAGTATATATGTACATATGGTTAAGTTTACAGGTTGTTAAAGTTTAAGCTTTTTTAAGTAGATGGAAAAAGTATTGGTATTGGTTGCACAAATACCACACACAATTTTTAAGAGTCAAAAAAGCGGAGCGGGTAAATCCTCTTCCAAAACAAAAAATTGGTTATTTTTGTGTTGAAAAAAAGTAACCAAAATGGAAAAAAAGTACACAAGTACACATTGGAAAAAAAGTAACCAATTTTGGTTAAAAGTAACCAAAACGGCAACGCTGGTTAAAAGCAGGGATTTCCATTTCATTGCACAATTGTGCACACCAATACTAACACATATTTTTATGCTCTTCAATTCAGTCGTCGGTGTGACTTCGACAAGTGTACATGTCTAGCGGATGCTATATTATTTTGTTTCAGCTTACACTCAAAAAATATTGTGCGGTCAAAAATGCTTTTGGTAACATCCAATGCCTTGCGTGCAATTTTTATTTAGAGTTTAAATTTAAAGACTTAAATGTTGAATAATATAACATTTTATAAGTTTACATGCAAGGCAAAGAACTTTGTAAAACGGTAATTATTTGAGATTTAAATTCAATTTTTAATATTTCAGATAAAAATGCGTTAACCGATATATTATTAAAGGCCAGTTTACACGGTAATACATTGTATTACGACATTGCAAAAAATTATGTAGAATGAGAAAAATCTTATCATGTAAAAGCAAAATGTATTGAGTAAGAGAGAATACGAATACAAAATCTGACAAGCGGTCGGTAAATACTTTTTTTCTAAACCATTTTAGAAACTTATGTATTCTCATCACACCAGAGGTGTATTTTAACGGAGTATATTGAAGGTGGTAGCATTTTTATACAATTACAATAACAACTAAAATCAACTCAGGAAATTTTCATGTTGTTTTTGTAAAAATTTAAAACTGCAACCATCTGTTTTTTTGTTATTATTTTTGATTTTACTTATACCATCCGTGTAAACATGAATTATACTTACAAAAGATTTTTATTTTTTTCTTTTAAACACGGAGAGAATTTCATAATATTTTGATTCTACAAAGTCGTAATACATTGTATTACCGTGTAAACTGGCCTTAAGGAAAAAATATTGTATTCTATTAATTTGTAATTTTCAAATAATATCTACATTGTTTTGCATTTAAGCTAACGATATGTGTTTTGTTTGTGAAAAAAATTCTTTGTACCTGAAAAGGGTCACTTTTACTTTCGTTAAAAAGACGTACCTAAATGCAGAAATTATTAAGAAAAAATAGACACAATAATTTGTTGGTATTTTGTGCTTGTAAAAATATTTTTGTTTCTGTACCAATCGCGTCGGTGGGTTTTTTTTCTTTGAAAACACTTTTCTTAAGTAAGTAAAAATATTTAAAAAACAAGTTAAAAAAAGTCTTGTTTTCCTACAATTTATGTGTAAACCTATACACATAAAAGCAAATGTGACAACAGGTAAAATTTTTGGGTAAGATGTGTTTTATTGATGTATTAATGAAACTTGTTTGTTTCGCACTATTTTTATTGCTTACTTTTTTATGCTACGATTATATCAGAATGTTAACACCATGCATAACAATATTCTGAAAAAATATGGCTTTATCTCTCATTTGCGAAAAAAATATGGCTATATCTCTCATTTCGCAAAATTTTAAATATGACCTTACCTTTCAATGATAGGGCAATAAGGCTATTATGGCTTTATCTCCCATTCAATTGAGCAACAAAGCCATCATGGCCTGATCTCACATGGTTTTAAAGCACCCCCCGTTCTTTACCAATTCAATGTCGCTGATTTTAAAACTGAACTTTTTTCTATCAACTGTGATTTGCGTGCAATATTTATTTTTTATGAATTTTTTAAACATAAAAATCTTAATTTTTTTTACAATTGTTTGATAAGATATTTCAAACTGATTTAGAGTCAAAAAGCTTCCGAATAAAAAAACGTGCAGTTTTAAAATCAGCGACATTGAATTGGTAAAGAATTGCTACAAATTTTTTATCAACACAAAAAATTTTTAATTTTGTACCTTTGTGTTATACAACTTATAAAATATCTCACATGGTATTAAAGCACCCCATAAAGAACTGCTACAAATTTTTTATCAACACAAAAAATTTTTAATTTTGAACCTTTGTGTTATACAACTTATAAAATATATTACTAACATTTTATTTCGGCTGTAAATGAATGCATTCTCTCAATTTGTTTACTCTCTGGTACTCACTACTCCATAACCAAAAAAATTTTGGAAATGCCTGGTTAAAATAGAGATTTATAGGGACAGGTTGGTATGCTTTAAAATGGTGATAATTGCTAAACTCTCTCCTATAAGCCCCGAACTGCAGATGCAACATAAAACGGAAAAAAATACATTATGGTTTTTTAAATTTTGCAACATTTATATTTTATTAGCAATATAACAAAAACAGTTCTACTGTTATGATTAAAAAAAAATGTACATATAATAAATAAAACGACAGTCTTTTTTAAATAAACTATAATAATTATATATAAACTAGCTGTTTGGTCCCGGCGCTGCTCGGGATTTTCTTAATAAAAATAAAAAATGAAATACTGGAGAATTGATAACTTGACCCCAGCGCTATCCACCATCAATAAAAAAATTTAAATATAACGACAACAGCGCCACCTATCGGGAGTTCTTTTATAAACCATCAGTGAAAGTAGACCTTTCCAACGCATGCACTTGTTTGAAAATCGGTTGAGTGGTTTTCGAGTTATAAAATCACGAACATAGGACAATTTATTTTTATATGTGTACATTTACTTATATAGAAGAAAATATATATATATATATATATATATATATATATATATCTATATCTATATATAAATCGGCTAAGACAAAACAGTTAAGAACACTTTCCTCCTCTGTAGGTCAACCGATTTGAAAAAAACACACACCATTTGAAAGATATTTACTTACAGAAGTGCACAATATATATTTTATTAAAATCTGTTTAATATTTTCGGAGTAATAACCCTGCCGTCAAATGAGTAGCTAACTACAAAAAAACCCAACTTTAAGTTAGCTTGTATAGACTAACTTAAAGCCAACTACTACGCAATGCAAAATTTACATTAACCAAAGTGTATACAAATAATGTGTTGTATATTTTAAGTAGAGAGAGCCAAGTCGTTAGCAAAAAAAATCAACGTTGTTATTGTTGTTATGTTATGACAATTTAATCTCATTTTACGCTCTTAATTGAGTAATGGCAAAAAACATAGTTTTTTTATTCAAAAACTAGACTGCCCCAGTAGGCTAGCTGGTAGTGAGCAAGTCTATCAGCGCCGAGGTTGCGGGATCGATTCCCGCCAGCGACTCTGGTTAAAAAAAAAAGTTGAATAAAAACAACTTTGATTAATAAAATAAAATAAAAGAAATAAAAGAAAATAAAATAAAAAAAAAAATTTTTTTATTTTTTTGAAAGTATTCATCCAATGAATAACATTCATAGATCGGCCTTAATCGGCCTTAACTTAAACTAACTTAACTTAAAGCTAACTTAAAGTATTGAGTTTATAGCTAGCTACAAAAAGTTAACTTAAAGTTAATTGAAAGTAATGCAGAGTCGGACAATCGACTACTTCCTAGGACATCGCAATGTTAAAATAGTTAGTTAATTCCATATAAAAGTAGTGCAAGTGTCAACCACCACTAGTTGAGAAATAGTTAGCTTTCAGTTAATTTAAAGTTAACTGAATGTCCGACAGGGAAGCGTTCAAATTAGCTACTAACACATATGTACATAATTTGTTTTTTTTTCAATTATCAAATAATAAAAAAACTAGGGTGCTCGATTATTCGACATTTTAAGAAACCGGTTTTCGAATATATCGACTATATAAATATGGGATACTAAATTTCTTTATTTTACTTTTCCGTGCTGCATGTGGTGATTTATTTAACTTAGAAACACATTATAAGTGCAGGGTCTTGAGTGAATTAAAACCTATAAGATGAAAAATGAATAAGAACATGTAAGGGGAGCTTTTTGGTACTTTTTCGATCAACATCTGGTTTTTTGATTAATTTTCGTTAATATTAGACAAAAATTAAAATGCAATGTCCTGAGTGGAATACAATTTACAAAGGAGATTTTATGATACTTTTTTGTTTTTCAATTGATATTTTCTGATATTTTTTATAGTAGAAGGTAGAATATGAACAAGAGGTTGGTTCCTTGCCAAATCGAACCACTAAGATGGAAAAAATTAATGCTCAAAACATTCGTTGGAAGCTCAATTTTTTATTGGGATGAACCTAAAAATTTATGGTCGAATTTTGACCATTAGGCGAACACTCGTATATATAAATCGGCTAAGGCAAAAGAGTTAAGAACACTTTCCTCCTCTGTATGTCAACCGATTTGAAAAACACACACACCACTTGAAAGATATTTACATACAGAAGTGCACAATATATATTTTAGTAAAATCTGTTCAATATTTTCGGAGTAATAAGCGTTCAAATTAGCTACTAACACATACATATGTATAAAATACCAAATTTGTTTTTTTCAATTATCAAAAAATAAAAATAAATAAATAATTCGACATTTTTAAGAAACCGGCTTCGAATATATCGGCTATATAAATACGGGAAATTAAATATCTTTATTTAACTTTTCCGTGCTGCTTGTGGTGATTTATTTAACTTAGAAACATAATATTATAGGTGTAGGGTCCTGAGTGAATTAAAACCTTTAAGATGAAAAGTGGATAAAAACATGTAAGGGTAGCTTTTTGGTACTTTTTCGTTCAACATCTGGCTTTTTGATTAATTTTCGTTAATATTGGACATAGAAACAAAAAAATAAAATGCAATGTCCTGAGTGGAATACAATTTACAAAGGAGATTTTATGATACTTTTTTGTTTTTCAATTGAAATTTTCTGATATTTTTTATAGTAGAAGATAGAATATGAACCAGAGGTTGGTCCCTTGCCAAACCGATCCACTATGATGGAAAAAATGAATGCTCAAAACATGTAAATTCATATATACTTAGATGTAGTATCTTTATATGAACCTTAAAATTTATGGTCGAATTTTGACCTTTAGGCGAACACTCGTAGATATAAAAGTATCAAAAACTGAAAACTTTATGTAAATAACACAGCCCGACAAAATTAAAAAAAATTTTTGCTTCTTTGAATTTTTCCGTAAAAAAATGTTTTGTGTAATTGCTAGCTGATTAACGGGAATTTTATATGTACAATATTATTGAGAACGTTATTTTTCTTGTTGCACTCCAATTGAATATCGGAAAAAAAATATTTGAATTAAAAGAATTTTGGGTAAAAAATTTTGTTACGGAAAAAATGTTTTTTTTTGGCAACTACCATAACTGTAAATAAGAAATTTTGATGAAAAAATTTTTTGAAAAAACTAACAGACGGTCATAAATGGAGGTCATAAGTGGAGGGTATAAAAAAGCTATATCATGAAAACTAGAGCTGATAGAGACAAACTGATTACAGATGTATATTCAGCGCACCAAAATTAACTAGAATCAGTTGATACATTTAAAGAAGCAAATTGAGTGTTGGCCTGTGTAATTTGTACTGAAATTCTTAGTAAATTTTTGATATATTCTTTATCTTCAGATGGGAGGAATATTAGCAAATCTTTGATTTCTTTTTTCTTTTCATTGGATAATTGTGACGGTTTATTTTGACCTACGTTGCTCATTATGCGAATGGTGCAAAGCAATAGTAAAGTATAATTTTGTTATGTTTGTATGCAAAATTTGCTACATATGCAAAAAATTGTTATATATAGCAATATAATGTTTAATGAAACTGAAAAATGTGGATGTAGACCAAAGTCGATGCTAAATATCTCAGATATTTACTTATATAGAATAATAGATATAAAATGATCAAAAACTGGAAACATTATGTAAATAATTTGTGGTTAAATTCTTAGTAAATTTTTGATATATTCTTTATCTTCAGATGGAAGGAATATGAGCGAACCTTTGATATCATTTTCTTTTCATTGGATAATTGTGACGGTTTATTTTGACCTACGTTGCTCAATATGCGAATGGCGCAAAGCAATAGTAAAGTATAATATTGTTAAGTTTGTATGCAAAATTTGCTTCATATGCAAAAAAATTTTATATGTAGCAATATAATGTTCAATAAAGCTAAAAAATGTGGATGTAGACCAAAGTCGATGCTAAATATATCAGATTCTATACGAGATATTAAAAAATAATCCTTTCCTAACTATTTTTTTTCAAAAATGGCATATAGGCTAAAACAATATTCATTTGACGAAATGCTGGTAAAACAATGCCAAACGCTATATATAAATTTTGTAGATTAAACAAAATTTGTATTCCTAAAATTAGCTGCAAAAATACCAAAATGGTAACACTGTTTGATTTGCAAAATAATATGCGATGTTTTCAAATTTCTTCACACATTCTCCAACTTCTAAATAAACAACCATTGTGAATAATCTACAATAAGAAAATTTTGTTACCCTAGTGAAAAGATAAATATACAGTAAAGAAATACAAGAACACACACTTTTATTTAATTATACAAACAACAAATATGTAGTTTATTATGAATAAAATTTATTTCTGAAACAACTAATATTTGACCAAAAAGTAAAGTTTTAAAGAGAAAAAATTACAACAGAAATTATTTATGTCCATGCATACTAAATCCACCATCAGCTTAGATTAACAAGAATTCTGGTAATATTAGTCAGAAAACATACTTCTGTATGTACATACAATAATAAAAATTAATAACAACAACAACTGTAACTAAAAATCAAACGAATTTAATATACAACAGTAAACATTCCAAAATCGAATACAGGAAGTAATAATTTATACACAAAACAAAAAAACAATTTTTTTTATCTATATAATTAAGAAGTAGAAGCTTTTAACAATTAAAAACAAAATATGATACGTAACGGAGGCGGCGGTGGCGGCAACATTGGTGATAGTGGCTGTGGTGGAGCTTCCTCTATGGGTGGGGCTGCAGGTGGCAATGACGGTTGCATATATCCTGATGAAGTTATCATGGAAAAAGGGGTGGCTTTTAATGTGCGAGTATGTTTAATCAAATAAAACGATATCAAAATTTTGCGGATTCGCAGTTAAACACAATTTTTTTTATGTTTCGCAGTATACGGGCTGTATTGAAGTGAATACATCAATGAAATCTTTGGATTTTCATACCAGAACACAGGTGGCCAGGTATTTAATGACAAAATTTTTTGTTATTGCTCATTAAGTATACCATTCAATTTTGCTGTTTATTCAGAGAATGTATAAATCGTGTCTGTGAAGCTGCAGGTTTAAAATCTGCTGGTAAACGACGTATTGATAAAAAGATTGCTCAATATATAGCCGAAAGACCATGTATGGCAAATGCTGGCACTAATGTTATTATTAATGTCTCAAGTCGTTCATTAAATTTGATAAATGTTGAAAATGGCGAAATAATAGCATCTCATCAAATGCCAAGAATATCGTTTGCATCGGGAGGGGATACGGTAAGATTGAAACAAATGTGAATATAAATATAATTTTATGATGTACATATGTATCTACCTACATTAGACCACCCCAAAAATGTATGGGATGGCAAAAATTATTTTTTTATTATTCGCTCCACCGACAGTTTCCGATAGACTGGCCATAAAAAATCGCGTGTGTGCAAAAATTGCGCCGGTAGGTTGCAAAAAGGCCATGCGCATTCCACTTTTCTACAAAAAAATATAATTTTCACTATAAACCGTTTTTGCACGATGATAATAATAAATCATCGATGACCGATGGTGATTTTTCTTTGATGTCAAATCGCCTGTTCATTATTGGTTTGATATACCGATCATTTCTAAAACAATTAAGTTGGGTATGGGGTATATATATTTTGAATACCTCCGTTCGAAATCCAAAACCTGTTTCACGAATTTTTTTGTTTCTGAGAATTAATTTTGCACCATATCAACTATTTTAAAGGTTTTTAAGTATTGTTTTGCCCTACACGCCGCTGTTTGGCGATTACAGAAAACTCCTCATTCGGCTTCATTGCCGTAAGAGAAAAAGTAGTTAAAGCAAAAGCAAAATAAAATACATACCAACAACTCAATACACAGCACAAAAAGCTGATTCTTAAAAATATATTAAGAAAAGTGGTGTATGCGGCACTAAATAATTTTAATTTTATTTATTATTTATTAACTTCTAACTTCATTCATAAAAGTTCACAAAAATGTATGTGGTGAAAATACAAAAAAATCTTTCGGGTTTATTTTTAGAAAGCTCCGGAAGGAAAAAGCCTATTCATCCTGTAGCTAGTACAAGGTTCAACAAGACAAATCGTTTTCCACAATGGGGTTAAAAAAAATCCTGTAAACTGTGCAAAAAAATCTAATAAGTACACACACGTTTTGTACAAAGTGTTTATCAAAGACTAAAGACTGTTTTACTGAATACCATTTATATACGTTAAGATCTTTAGAGGCGGCCTTTCTTGTTTTTGTCATGGAGCTATCCAGGATCAATTTTTACTTATTATAACTCAAATTCAAATTTTCAGCAAAATTAAAATTATTTCCGCAGTTAAAGGACATAGTTACAGCAAAATTATTTAAAGGAAAAACGTTGTGCTATTTATTCTGAACAAAAATGTTTAGAAAGAGTTTATAGTGAAAATAGTTTTTTTTGGGTCAAAAGTGCAATGCGCATGGCCTGTTTGCACGCTATCGGCACAATTTTGGTACACATTTGATTTCAAGGAGTTTAATATTAGGCTTGCAAAAGAGCAAGTGTAAGATATCGTAGCACTTTAATGAAATCTAACGGAAACTCTGTGTATTTAGTTGTTGAAAATTTAAATTTCCTAATGGATATTTAAATTTTATATTATATATTTTATATTGTAAATCAGGTGCATATAATCAGCCTTATCGTGGTTGGCCAATTTAAAATACGCCTAAGACTGTTTGGTAATAAATTAAGGGAAATAAGTTCACGTTCTCTTTAATCTATTACCAAACAAATATTCGCAGGCGTATTTTAAATTCGCCAATCACGTGATTATAAAACAATAATTTTGAGATCACAACCAAATTGAGCAAATTTTAAAACTTGAGATTCAAGTGTAGTTTATTTTAACCAGGTTGTTTTGAATCTATCGAAACATCAAACAGGTTAATTTCTACACTATAAACTTTTATTCCGTCTATGTTTTGATATCCAGTATCGATATACAGCGATAAATAATGTATTTATGCTGCCATAAGAAGGACGACCAAACAGGTCCCCTAGAAAACATTGTTGTTTAATATTTATTTTTCAGGATACCCTTGATTTTTTGGCCTATATTGCTAAAAACGAAGACGAATGGCGCGCCTGCTATGTATTAGAATGTATAGGTGGTCAGAGTGAGGATCTAATTGTAACCATTGGTAAAGCTTTTATGTTACGTTATAATGCTTTAAGTCGTAAAGGGTAAAATTTGAAAAAAACATTCTAAAGCTTCAATTGCAATAACATTTAATTTTTTAGACATCATCATACCCAAAATATTGAAAATGTGAATGCCTCCACTAAAGAAAACGATAAGGAATACTATAATGATTTACCTAACAAATTACCACCAGATTTAATAAACGATAACGAATTAAAACAGGACCCACAGCATCAAAATTTTGGAAAATTAAATGTAAAGAAACCCAGAGATCGCCTTAGCAGTAATTTAATTGATTTAAATAGTCCACCACCAGACCAAACATCAAATAAAATCAATTTGAATGCATTTGATCCATTGAGAGATAATATGACAATCGCCCAACAACAGCAGCAACTACAACAACCTCCAGATGTCTTTGATATACGTAAATTAAAAAAAAAAAAAAAAAAAAAAAAAAAAAAAAAAAAAATAATTTTATTTGTTAATTCTTTAAATTTAATTTAAAAATTATTTATTTTTTTGCTACAGCTCCCTTATCTCTCTCGGCCGAAGTGCAACATTCACAACTTATGACTGAAACTTGGTTTCATGGTTCCATTAGCCGGCCTATTGCTGAGAGTATGCTCGATAATGATGGTGATTTTTTAGTACGTGAATCTCAGGGTAAACATGGACAGTATGTTTTAACTGGACTGCAAGGGAAAACACCTAAACATTTATTACTTATTGATCCCGAGGGTATTGTTCGCACCAAGGATCGTATATTTGAAAGCATTAGTCATCTTATTAACTATCATTGGACAAATCTATTGCCTATAATATCCGAGGATTCTGAACTCGTTTTACGCAATCCAGTTGTAAAATCTAATAAAAGCATAAATCTAGCAGGGTCAGAATTATCAAATACCAACCAAACCCACAATCATCATCATTCACATGCAAATCATTCACATTTACAATCATGTAAAGAGTAAGAAACAAAAAAAAAAACAACTATGGAAATTATCTTAAACTAACTTAAGGAATATCGCATGTATTTATAATATATAAATGATATTAAATAAACCTTTACACATATTTTCAGATATCAGTGTATACATTTTATTTTAGTATATGTAGTAACTCTTACTGTAAAAGAAATAAAAAACTTTAAAATGTAACAAAAAAATTTTATAAAAAACAAAAGTAAAGCGAAAAAAATTTAAAATACACAAATCGCACTTAATTAACAAGAGAGTTTCAAATAAAGTTTTCAGTAGAAGCAAAACAATTTTTAATTTTAAAAAGTAAAAGTAAAAAATAAACAACGATATTTTACAGATATGAATATAAAGCGTCGTTTTGTTTTTTTTTTTTTTTTTTTTGAAGAGAAAAAATAAAAATTTTGAGTTAATACCTTCTTGTTGATCAAGTGCATTGTATTATTATATTATGCATTGTATTATTTTTATTGAATGTTAATTTTTATGTATGTATTTATTGAAACAATCATTAATAAATGTATGTGGCAAAAAATTTCTATCACAAAATATATTTGAAAAAAAAATTTGGCAGTTTTTATTTACATATATGTATGTATGTAATAGTGATGTTACGAAAATCAATTTTTTATATTCGCAAATACGAATATCGGCGCCAATATTCGCCGAATACGAAAATTAAAATTAAAATTAAAAAAATCTCCCATTAACGTCCATAACACTAAATTAGAAAAAAAAACTGGCACACTAGTAAATTTATTTCATATTCCGATGACCGAATTTGAAACGATCAAGTTCGCACCTAAATGCCACTACTTACATTTTTTTAATTTTTATATGTACTTACATTTTTATTATTATACAAAAGCCGTAAGCACCTCGGCCCAAAGTGTCTAATGTGCAGCCCAAGTGTTCACTGAAGTAGATTAACAGCCAATCCCACGATGTCACACGTTAACGTTCGCATAGAAAATAACATTTAAAACAAAAACAAATTTTAGAAATTGTTTTTGTTTTAAATGTAATACTCAACGCGAACGTTACAAATAAAGCCAATATATAATAATTATTCTACATGGTGAGAGATTGTATAAATCAACTGAAGCCATTAAGAAACTGACCAACTCTTAATATTGTTAACAGATAAATCATGCATTAGACAAGGCCAGAAAATTCTAAAAATGATTTTAGAAAACGCTGAAATTGTTGCCAAGATTTTTGCTAACAATTTATTAACAGTATGAAATTTTTTTTGAAACTACATAAATTTTAGGAACTCATTTTTAACAAAATTTAAAAAATTGGTAATATTTAAACCAATTTAGGCGACTCGCAATACCCCTGATGTAAGTAAAATACAAACGATTTTTTTCTATTCTTTGGTCTGATTTAAAAGATTCTATAAAAAGAAATTTTAGACCATGAAATTTCAAAATTATTATTTTTCAACAGTAAAGAGCACAAATTTGGGCAGCAACAGATTAACGACTAATAAAGACCGAAATTCGACAACATAAATGGAATTGGATCGGGCATACTTTGAGTAAGTCCCCAGACAACATCACTCGAACTGCGCTTGACTGGAATCCACAGGGTAGCCGAAGAAAGGGAAGACCTGCTAATACATGGAGAAGACTTTTTGAATCTGAGCGACTAGCAGCAGGGCGTACATGGCGTGAATTAAAGGCTATGGCATTGGACAAACCAAATTTTAACTTGTTTGTTGAGGCCCTATGTTCCACCTAGGAACTACGGGAATTTAATAATAACAGCACAAATTTGTTTTAGATATTTCGTTGGATTAATATGAAGTGCCCAAACATTTACACTGTAGATTTTTTATCTTGGGAACATTTAATTCAATTTTTACATTACAAATAAAAAAATGGAAAATAATTTTTATAGTCAACATGATTAGGGCATTTCTAAGATTCTCTATATGTACAATTTTTTTTACAAAACAGGTAAGACGTTTCTTAAGGTAAAACTAATCGATTTTTATGCGAAATTTCTTTTTAAATACAACTATTTGTAGTTAAAATTTATAAAAGTTAACAAAAGTTCAGTTCATCAATAAAACTATACGTCCAACCTTACAATAAAGGTTAAAAAAAAAGCTGGAAACATTTAATAAATTTATTTTATTAATCAAAAAAATTCGGCGAATGGGCTGAAGCACAATTTACTATTGATTTTGAATTTCCATTCAAAATTTTATTTTCCGATTAAGCCCCATTTCTGGTTAAATGGGTACATTAATAATCAGAATTGTCGCATTTGTGTCACTCTATAACAAACACCCTTTATAAAAAGTAGAACGAAAAGATCTCTCAGAGATTTTATTTTAAATGTTAACAGCCTGTTCATCGATTTCGAACGTTAACATTCGCATAGAAAATTATATTTAAAATAAAATTCTAAAATTTGTTTTTGTTTTAAATGTAATTTTATATGCGAACGTTGACGTTCGAAATCGTTAAACAGGCAGTAAATGTCAATCCACCACAGCGAACCAATTAAAAACTTGTGTAATGAGATCGGAATTATCTTGACATTTCATTGACACTTTCCAGGGCCCTAATTCTGGCAGTCGTGATCGAGTAATTTCTCGATTCGAAAGCAATTTAATATCTTATTATTGCAGTCAATACTGAACGAATTGGAATTATTTTTTCAGTGTTGTAAAGAATTAATTTGAGTTACACAAAACTGAAAATATAATTTTGATTCGTTCAGTATCGACTGAGATAAAATTGCTTTCGAATCGAGAAATTACTCGATCACGACTGCCAGAATTAGGCCCCAGTTGTCGATAATTTTCGTTCGATAATTAGACAACGGCTGAAAATGATAGTTTATCTAGGAATGTTTAAAATCAACTTGAGTAAGTTTCATAAATTGTTTCTGTGGCGGCACAATACTTCTTCTATGCCTGTATTAAAAAAAAAAATTATAAAATTAATAAAGGCTTACAAAACAAATTTTCTATGAAAATATTCGATAATAAACGTTTATGTATACGGGGGTTATTAATAACACTATGCTAGTTGAAAAAACAGACAAGCCGGGCACATGGCGTTTTAACATAATTCGGGTACGCTAAGTCCAGTGGTGCAAGTATGTCTCGAGAAAATGTTAAGGACAAAAAACTAATTGGGGTCGGTCATACATTTTATTTTACTAGGGGCGACCCCTGGGCCTTTATGGAACTTTTTTTTCAATATATTTCTAGTCTGCATTGAACATTTTGTATGGGAGCCCCCTTAAATAATGGAGATAGATGGTAGGTACATTAAAAATAAATGATTGAGATAAAAAATAAAGTGGGGTCGGTCATACATTTGACCTATCTAGAGGCATCCTAGTCGCTGCAGGGGCCAAATTCAAGAATTTCATTAAACGGCCATATTTGTATGGGAGCCCCCCTAAGAAGTGGATGTTAAGAACAAAAAACTAATGGAGGTCGGTCATACATTTTATCCCCTTAGGGGTGATTCATTGGCAGTTATGGGGCTTTTTCTTCAATATATTTCTAATCTGTATTGACTATTTTGTACGGGAGCCCCTTAAGGAATGAGATAGCGGGTAGGTATATTAAAAATAAATGATTGAGATAAAAAATAAAGTGGGGTCGGTCATACATTTCACCTATCTAGAGGCATCCTAGTCGCTGCAGGGGCCAAATTCAAGAATTTCATTAAACGGCCATATTTGTATGGGAGCCCCCCTAAGAAGTGGATGTTAAGAACAAAAAACTAATGGAGGTCGGTCATACATTTTATCCCCTTAGGGGTGATTCATTGGCAGTTATGGGGCTTTTTCTTCAATATATTTCTAATCTGTATTGACTATTTTGTACGGGAGCTGTGCCGTGTGTACCCCACTGGCGGGGCAATTACAACTCTGATTAGTATGGAAAAAAAAACATAAAGTGCCAGATGGGCAAAATTGTAAAAATTGAAAGGTAGTGATATGTAACGTTACTAACGCTATCAACCGATAAAGTGAAGTGGGTTGCAGTTGCGTGCAAATTGCAATGGCCGTCAGCAAGAAGGAGGATGAACATTTTTACATCCGGCCTTTTGAATTAGCATGTCGGAGGAAGAAGTTGGGCCAGAAGTTGTAATCCTTAAAAATCGTGAAAATTTCAGAAGTTTCAGTGGATTGGAGCAGAAAAATTAAGACCAGGTAAGCTTTGGAAATAAATCGAATGTGACGGGGGAAAAAAAAAGGGAATGGAGATAAGTCTAAATGCGAATTTTCTATGTATAGTGTTCAGCGGTAACAACAGTATTGCAGGAGAAGTGAACTGAGGAAAAACTTACGAACAGGAGTCGGATAAGTGCAGAGTTATCATAGCCCCTGGGGAACAGGGCACCATCGAGGCTGTAAGACGAGTCCACCACGTCTGCCTACGACTTGCCATAGGCCGAGTAACCAATAGTTTTATAACCCTGTCGGACACAGCGTCCTGTAATATAGTGGATATCGCCAACTGAAATCTTCCAAACTGACCACAGTGTCACAAGAACGAAACAACTAGGGCCCATGCTTAAATAGCAACAAGAGTTGCGAGATTGTCACATACACCAACAATTTTAATCTCGGCGATAGGAAACTACCATTAGACCAGGAAAAAGCACCAGACATAACCTACAAATACAAAAGGTATAGTAACAGTTTGATAAAACCCTAATTAAAATAAAAAAATAAAAAACGCAAAAATTATAGGCTGCCTCTGGAAATAATGCAATAAATATAGCCAAACCCCGACAGCTGAAGGCAGCATCGAAAGAGGTAGTGTGATTTAGCCTACACCGACACACCGTAGGAAGTGTAACTCCGTATATCTTTAATCTCGGAAATGCAGCGACGGTTTGACCAAACCCATGCGCATATATAAAAGGCAACGGAAGTAAAACTTATTTCTGCAAACGTACCACCATTAAGCCTTACGTCGAGCTGAATGCTAAGACGTGAGATTTGCAGATTTCAATACCCCGTTTAAAACCGTCGTTAGGAATAAAAGCGGTACTATTGCTAAACTTACCGCTGGGCAATCGTAACAACAGCCCATCGAGCCACGTCAAAACAAGAGATGAAGGTGCAACCGGTAATATGCACATTGCGGGAAATAACAGCAACAACAAGAGTGTAACTCACATCCAAAAACAAAACCAAACTACAAAAGAAAACAACAACAAAAAGGAATTAACATTCACGCCAACCGAAAACGACCAGATTAGCTTAGATATAAACTGGTCTTAAATTACCACCAGCGGGCGTACGACAACTGCGTCTATCTAAACAACAACAGTTAAAATTGTAGCAGCAACAAATAGAAGACAGCTATCACTCGGGTAGAAACCAACCAGTACCATCGTTGCAGCCATTGACCGGCAGTCAAAGATACCAGATAAGTAATTTGTAATTAGTTTCAATAGATAGTAGTTTGCTCATTATTATTGCCCAAATAAGTATGTTGTTTTTCATTCGGGTATAAGTCATACGGTTACCTAAGGTTATGTTCACACCTACCCATGGTTTAACATCCACACGTCGCAACTAAAAAAAAAAAGGAAAGTTTGATTTAACTCGACAAAGTGTTTGCAGAATCAAAGGTAATTTGACAATTTGACAATTACTGTATCCCATTATCGTACTCAAGTTCGGCAAATCGTCGGGAATTCTTAAAAATCGAGGATAACGTTGAATCCTTTTTCTTGTGACCCGATTGCGGGTATCGTTGTTGATTGTCTGGTAGTTGTGAACATACCTTATATCTTTAGGGGTTGGCTGAGCATTAGTATTTTTTTGAAAATTGTTTGTGAGACACTTCCGGTGCAAATCTCTCCTTGCTTCCTTGGCAATTCGTTTTCAAATTCGTTTGATTTTTTTAGTTTTCTTTTGACCGGCTTCTTTTGCCTAATCAAAAAAGAAACGGCCACTTATATTTGACCACGCATGTTTTGGGCATGCAAATTTAATAATTTCGGCAGTTAATCCTCAGCTCGATTTGGAGCACAATTCGTTTTCAAATTCGTTTGAATGCAATTTTTTAGTTTTCTTTTGACCGGCTTCTTTTGCCTAACCAAAAAAGAAACGGCCACCTATATTTGACCACGCATGTTTTGGGCATGCAAATTCAATAATTTCAGCAGTAAATCCTCAGCTCAATCTGGAGCATAAATTTGTTTAACTTAAAGGTGAAAATAATTAAATATTTTTAAAGCAAAAACCACAATAAATTAGTTTGGAATTCAAGATTATTTTGTTAATAATGGAATATGTTGGTAAACAAAATAATTTTGAATTGAGAATAGTTTGTTGAAAATAAAAAAAAAAATTAAATTCCGATTAAATTTTAGATTTAAAATTTCACAAAAGAAAAATCACCACCAATAAATTTAAGTTAATTTTAAAATCCCCTGTTTAGTAATAGAAAAATAAAAACAATATTAAATCAAATTGAATTAAATCTAGATTTATTTACACGAAAAAGAAAAACCACAATTGAATTGAAATTGAATTTAAAATCGTTTGCGTACTAATGACAAATAAAAAACAAAATTAAGTCAAATCGAATTGTAAACAGTGTTGCCATATAGAAAACAAAATTGATTTGAATCTAAATGTATAACAGTGGTCGTGAAGTAAGTCAAAATTGAGAGATAAAATTAATCCACCTTCAAGTATAACAGTGGTAATAAATTAAAACCGTCGAAGAATAACTGAATTCAAATTTAAATATAAGCTAGCATTGTGAACAATCGGAAAACAAAGTTCGGTTAAATTTGAATTAAGAACTTTCATATAAGCAAGAAAATTTAAATTTAATATCAATTGAAATTGGAATTCAATTCTGTGGGTCAACGGATGATAAATAAATTTGAGTTAAGTGCAATTTGTTAACCCATGAAAAGCAGTAGAGATAGTGAAAAAGGAAAAAACCAAAAGTGACTTAAATCAAAATTATAAACAACATTAATTGAAAATAAAATTGAGAAATAAAGTAAATTTTAAACTTTATTTAGATTTTAAATTAAATTTTAATTTAGAACAGTGGTAACAAATTCAAAACAAAATTTATTTAACATCAAGATTAGAATAGCGTTGACAAACTTGAAAAATAATAATTCAAATTTAAACATATACTGTTTTGCCGGTCATTAAATAATAAGAAACATAAACCCAATAAGGGGAATTTAAGTTTGGATTTACCTTGAAAACGTGTTATGGTTATAAGTTAAGAGCAACCGCAAATGAGTGCAAATTTAAATATTAAACCTCTCAATTTTAATAGAAGCGAACCACTTTAACCACAAACAAATGTAATGTCGAATGTTATACAGTTTAATAGTAATTAAGAGAAGGAAAAATATTTCAAATTTAAGGCACACAACGAAAACCAAAATAAAATCAATTCATACCATAGCGTCCCTGAACATACAACAACCCTTGCGGTATGCATTGATTGATACCAAGAGGAATATATTTAAGTGAAATTTAATGGCAGGTCCAGTTTACATTGTAATAAAGTTCGAACTTAGGGAACAGTTTTATTAGCCCGATGGCTTAAGTCACACGTATTGTAATTTATATTTAACAAATAAGAATAATAATAATAATATTGAATATATTTTCTTGGATTTTAAAATGAATTCGAAAATGTTTTGGTAATAATTTAAAGCGGCTATAAAGGTAGGTATCGAGTGGTGATACATAAAAGGGGTAGCCTGTGAAATGTCAACGGTTACCATGGTTTAGGGGAGGGTATATTTAATCGTAGGCAATAACACCTTGTCCTACGGGGAAGAAACGGCAGGTTAGTTTTTTTACACTGACACAAAAGTTGTATTGTGTCGCTTTCACTATTACTCCAACGTACCACCGCCCAGGCCCGACGAGCCATAGCCGTGCACATTTGCCTAAGTTGTCAGTGTGGTAGTAATAGTGAAGCTAACATGTCCATCGTCTAGTCAGTCTGGCCATCTGCCAGCTGAGCAACACAAGGTACGGGTAAGAGTAAATAGATCCTTGGTGTGAAACGGGACCGCGATGAATTTGTTAAACAGTACAGAAAATGGCGCCCAACGTGGGGCACGGCCTTGATTAGGTAAAAGGTTTACTAGTATAGGTATTCAAGATTGACCAATTTTGGGCACAGTCTTGAATAGTTATATGGTTTACTGGTATATGTAGTCAAGATTATCCACATTTAGGAACAGACTTGAGGTTATCATTCGGTATTTATTAATCATTAAAATTTTACGTGAATTAAGAAAGCTTTGGTGAGTCCGATTAGTCACCAATGTAACAATTAGTATGCCACCGGGGCTTTATTAACAAAGAGACTTTAGCTGAGATTTCGTTAGTCTTACGAATTTAATTTAGGGATTCTTTAATTGCAACGATTCTTTGGCAATAGTTTAGTAGTGAATTGAGGTGAGGCCTAGCTTAGACAATTTTAAATTAAAGTTTGCTTGCCGCTTTGTTTTTACTGCTTAATTTCTGATAGATACTAGATATAACCAATAGTTTAACCTAGCTCGTTCTGCGTTTCTTCCTAATTTTTTTTAATCACCATCTCGATACCATCTTAGCCATTATGAAATTTTGAACACATTTATATTTGTTAATTAACTAAGTAACCTATCAGTAGAATTTACTTACTGATATATTACTGAACGCTTACTGGATTTGACTTTGAAATCCCATTTTCGAAATTTATTTGGTTTTTGTCTACCGTTTGAAATTTTATTGCGAACATATATCTTATTGCTTTTTCATTGATAATTTTATATATACTTTTATCTTATATTTTTTCACATTGATAATTTTATTTTACCCGATTTGAATTGAGAATCGGATTACCTAAACTGATTTTATTTCAGCATACCTTTTGAAAATTTAAAATTAAATTTTCATAGTTATAAAACTTATATTTTCGTGAAATTTGTTTTACCTGCTTTATGTCACATTGACATTTGCCCGATTTGACCTGAAATCAGATTTACTGAATTTATTGCGTTTTCATTTCCTCTAGTGAATTTCTTTACTAGGTATAAATTATTACCCTTTGATTATCGTTGATAATCTTTAGATTCTTTGATTCGAAAAAACATTCGGTGATAAATTATATTGCGTTTACCTGATTTGACTTGGGAATTCGATTTTCCAGGCTAAGTCGCTTTGTATATCTTTCGGAAAATTTATTTGCGAAGTATAGCTACGTATACGTTTATTTACGCGAATAACAGTTATTTTTATCGGCTTTACGTCACAAATAAAATTGCGCTTACCGGATTTTATTTAGACAAATTTGATTTTCAGAGTTTATGCTACTTGCTTTAATTTGGCAAGGATTTACGAACTAGGTGCAGAGTTGTATATTGTTATTTCAGCAATATTTTTTTTCTGCTTTGTCTCATATTTAGTAACAAATTGTATTACCTTAACCTACTTTGACTTGGGAATTTGATTTTCCGAGTTGAGTTTGTTTTGTTTATCGTTTGGGAAACTTATTTAATAAGTACAGTTCGTTATACTTTTATTTTCGCGGATATTCGTTTTACCTGATTGACGTTACACTCTGATTTTACGTACAAGTCTTTGAAGGTTACTTTTTAATTGGCTTGAATTCTTAAGATAGTCTGGTTGAATAGAATTGGAATTTACTTTTGTAGAATTCTGCTGGATATTAGTTTGTTTCGTTTAATAGTCAACAATGGTAGGGACACGGTCTACTAGTAAAAACGACGATCCAATCGTTACCACTACCGGGTTGACGACGACAACCAGTACTACAGCGATAAATACTGCTGGAGCAATTCCTAGGAGACAGGATTTGAACGCGACTATTATGGAAGCCAATAGGGCTGAAGATTTAGATGCAAGTGGAGGAAGTTTTTCCGCCAATAGCTCTATTACAACCCCACCGTTTAGTAGTATCAGTGCTCGAGGAGTAAGGGAAGCATTTAGACAACAAAATGTTCCTTTAAGACCACCTCCGAATTATGTCAGTCGTCCAGAACCTAGTCGATCTGAAAGAAGTATAACCCATGAGGATCTTAGAAATTTTGAGGACAGATTATTGGACTTAGTACCCAGAATAATTCAGCAGAGCTTACATGGACCTTCTCCACGGCCACAAGCAAATCATTCACAACCAAGAGATAGTAATCATTTTCCGGACTTAAGTCAACCACCCCCATCATTCTCGAATCCATCTCAAAGGCAATTACAAGTTCAGCAATGGCCTAACGTTTCTTATAACCCAAATACAAATTTCCCTCGTGAGTTTCCTACTCAACTAGAAGGTCATACTACGTCGTTACCAACAAGTCAAAGACAGACATCACATAGTTCAAGTTTACGTATTGACAAATGGGGTATTGTTTTTGATGGTACCACACGTACAACCAGCATTGAAGATTTTGTTTTTCGGGTAGAAACCCTACAGTCGGATTATGGATGTGAATGGAAAGATGTTTTGAAATCTTTTCATCATTTGTTAAGTGGGCCAGCACTTGAGTGGTTTTGGGACCACAGAAGATTCAATAATGTGTCTAGATGGAGAGAATTTAAAGCAGCCTTAATTTCACAGTTTCATCGTTTTGACAGTGATTTTGACATTCAGAGAAAAATACTAGATAGGAGACAACAAAATCAAGAAACCTTTGATGATTTTTATAATGCGGTAATTCGTTTACGTAACCAGCTTCGTAGTCCAATTAGTGAAAAAGACTTAGTTAGCATAATGAAAGGAAATCTCAGAGCACCTATGGCTCAATTATTGTTTTCAGTTCAAGTTGTCAGTTTGGCACATTTCGCCAAGGAATGTCGTCGTGCTGAAAATCTGTTAGGTAGTCATCGCAATTTCAACAATAGATTCCCTGCTAGATCAGTTAATGAGATAGAGTGTGAAGTAGTCACAACGGGTGATACTCCGGAGATAGAGGCATTATCCACAGTTCCGAGAAAATTAATCTGTTGGAATTGTAAAGTTGAAGGTCACACGTTTATGGATTGTTCTGAGGAAAAGAGAAATTTGTTTTGCTACAAATGCGGACTCGAAAACACAGTTACGCCACGATGTCCAGTATGCCAGGGAAACCCAAAGGCGAACTTGTCTCGAGTTGGGATGGAGACACGTTCCAGGGCACCGTATCCCAAGCAGCAATAAAAGAGTGTGAACCCGATATACGTCATGAAGAACCTCACACGAAAATTTTACAAAAAGTTACCCAGCAAGAACATTTAAACCGGATTTACCCACTAAAACCATTACACGTACGGATGGAAGAATATGAGGAAGCCAAAGAAAGAATTTTTGGACCAACGAAAAAAATTCTAAGAGCAAGAAACAGATATAAAGAAAGAAAACGAGTCAGATTTGAAATTTCGGCAGCAAGTATTTATGAAGGATCAGATACACGGATCTACACAACCATCGATATAAACGGACAACCTATACAAGGATTATTAGACAGCGGAGCATCAGTGACAGTACTTGGAAAGAACTGTTTGGATTTCATCGAAAAAGCTAACCTTGTTATTTATCCCTTTGAATCTGAAATAAGAACAGCAGATGGGAGGTTGAATCCTATAATTGGTCGTGTTAGGTCGGATATTTCGTTTAATAAAATTAGTAAGCCGATAGATTTTTTTTTAGTTCCGTCTCTTAAATTACCACTTTATTTAGGTCTAGATTTTATGAAGGCATTTAACTTGATAAGATTTAATGTAGATAGTATGGATACCGGCTCAATGATTGTCGAGGATGATTCGTTTCCGAGAATGCATGTTTTGAGTGCACAACAGCAGGGATTATTAGAAACTGTTATAGATTCGTTCCCGTGTTTTACGCGCAAAGGCCTAGGTAAGACTTCACTTGAAACCCATCACATTGATACAGGAGCAGCAGTTCCAATTAAGGAAAAACATTACCCAGTGTCACCAGCGGTGCAGAAATTAATGTATGGAGAGCTGGATAGGATGTTGTCGTTAGGGGTAATTGAACCGAGTGAAAGCCCGTGGAACAATCGGGTAACATTTGTGCAGAAAGGAGATAAAGTAAGAATTTGTTTGGATGCGCGACGGCTTAATGATTTGACGGTTAAGGATGCATATCCACTCCCACATATCGAGGGACTCTTAAGTCGGTTGGGTGATACCCATTTTATATCCAGCATTGATCTGAAGGATGCGTTCTGGCAGATACCCCTGGCAGAACAGAGCCGAGAGAAAACAGCTTTTACAGTGCCTGGAAGACCCTTGTACCATTTCACGGTCATGCCTTTTGGGTTGTGCAATGCTGCCCAAAGGTTATGCCGTTTAATGGACAAGGTGATTCCAGCGCGACTTAGAGAGAAAGTGTTTGTCTATTTGGATGATCTGCTGGTGGTATCTCCAGACTTTGAGGAACATGTTCGGATTTTGGCCGAAGTGGCCGATTGTCTAAATAAAGCTGGCTTAACCATCAATGTTAGCAAATCTAAGTTCGGATGCGCGGAATTAAAATACTTAGGATACATTGTGGGAGGAGGACAATTAAAACCCGACCCAGAAAAGATTCAGGCAATTATAAATTTTCAGTATCCAAAAACTCCGAAACAGGTACGCAGTTTCTTAGGTACTACCGGGTGGTATCGCCGATTTATCGCGGATTTCGCTTCTCTTACATCACCAATCAGTGATACTTTGAAAAAGGGCAAGAAATTTTCGTTTCCAGACGAAGCTAAAGAAGCTTTTGACAAACTGAAAGAATGTCTGACTGCAAGCCCAGTGTTGACACATCCGGATTTCAACAAAACATTTTATATACAATGCGATGCATCTGATGTTGGTATGGGAGCAGTATTATTTCAGGAAGATTCGGAGAGTGGAGAACACCCGATCGCATATTTTTCGAAAAAGTTAACGCCGGCTCAGAAAAACTATTCGGTGACTGAGCGTGAATGTTTAGCAGTTATCACTGCCGTGAAACGTTTTCGACCTTACGTAGAGCTTATGAATTTTGTAGTGATCACCGATCATTCATCACTAAAATGGCTGATGTCACAACGTGATTTAAGTGGTCGTCTTGCTCGATGGAGTTTACAACTTCAAACTTTCTCATTTGAGATTCGTCATCGTAAGGGAGCACAGAATATAGTACCAGATACTTTGTCAAGATATTCAATGGATGAAATCGAATTATTTGACAACCGCTTGATAGACTTGACTTCACCAGAATTTAGTAGCCCGGATTACAAGGATTTAATAGAGACCGTTAAGAATAATCAGACTAGTCTTCCCGATATTAAAGTTGTCGATAATTTCGTGTATAAGCGAACAATAAGGTATGACGGGGATATTGATAGAGAAAACCACGCATGGAAATTATGGATTCCGTCAGGATTAACTGAGAAAATCATATCGAAAGCACACGAACCACCAAATGTTGCTCACGGAGGCATAGGAAAAACCATACATCGGATAAGGGAATATTTCTACTGGCCACATTTAAACGTCCAAGTGAGAGAATATATTAATCGATGCGATACATGTAAGGAATGTAAGCCTGCAAATAGTGTTTTGAAACCACCTATGGGAAAAGAACCCGATGCATGTAGACCGTTTCAGCGTGTATACATTGACTTTTTAGGTCCCTATGTCCGCTCTAAAAGAGGCAATTGTTTCATATTTATCGTTCTTGATTATTTTTCAAAATATGTTTTACTGAAAGCGATGTCTAAAGCTACATCAAAGAATGTTATCAACTTTCTAATACAGGAAGTTTTCTATAAATTTGGATGTCCGGAAACGCTTGTTTCCGATAACGGACAACAGTTTGTCAGTAAAGATTTTGCAGAGCTAATGGAAAGTTTTGGAATAGAACATATACGCACAGCGAATTACGCGCCACAGGCCAACGCTTCTGAAAGAGTGAACCAGTCAGTTTTAGCAGCCATACGTTCGTATTTGGAATCGAATCAAAGTGACTGGGATTTACATCTTTGTGAGATAGAATGCGCTTTAAGATCGGCCGTACATACAGCTACAGGCGTGACACCTTACTTTCTACTGTTCGGAACCAACATGATAACACATGCATCAGCTTACAAACTAGCCAGGAAACTAGATTTGTTAGAAGAGCCAGAAAATCGTATGGAGAACCGAAGTGAATTTTTAGAAATAGTTCGTGATAATGTGAAGCAACAGCTACACAAAAGCTACACCGTCAATGCGAAACGTTACAACGTGAGATGTCGAGAGACAAAATTCAGGCCTGGTCAGGAGGTATTCCGACGCAATTTTCAACTTTCAGACTTTTCCAAACAAATCTCGGCGAAATTGTGCAAAAAGTTTGTAAAATGTCGAATCTTAAAGCCAGTTGGAAATAATCTTTATGAAGTTGAAAATCTACAAGGAAAATTCCAGGGTGTATATCACGCAAAAGATTTAAAAGTCTGAGATGATAACTTTTGAGCAATAGTTTGAAATTTATCATATTAGCAAATTTAATTTGCTAATATGATAAAAATCTTCCACCACCTATGAGGATGTGTGCCGTGTGTACCCCACTGGCGGGGCAATTACAACTCTGATTAGTATGGAAAAAAAAACATAAAGTGCCAGATGGGCAAAATTGTAAAAATTGAAAGGTAGTGATATGTAACGTTACTAACGCTATCAACCGATAAAGTGAAGTGGGTTGCAGTTGCGTGCAAATTGCAATGGCCGTCAGCAAGAAGGAGGATGAACATTTTTACATCCGGCCTTTTGAATTAGCATGTCGGAGGAAGAAGTTGGGCCAGAAGTTGTAATCCTTAAAAATCGTGAAAATTTCAGAAGTTTCAGTGGATTGGAGCAGAAAAATTAAGACCAGGTAAGCTTTGGAAATAAATCGAATGTGACGGGGGGAAAAAAAAAGGGAATGGAGATAAGTCTAAATGCGAATTTTCTATGTATAGTGTTCAGCGGTAACAACAGTATTGCAGGAGAAGTGAACTGAGGAAAAACTTACGAACAGGAGTCGGATAAGTGCAGAGTTATCATAGCCCCTGGGGAACAGGGCACCATCGAGGCTGTAAGACGAGTCCACCACGTCTGCCTACGACTTGCCATAGGCCGAGTAACCAATAGTTTTATAACCCTGTCGGACACAGCGTCCTGTAATATAGTGGATATCGCCAACTGAAATCTTCCAAACTGACCACAGTGTCACAAGAACGAAACAACTAGGGCCCATGCTTAAATAGCAACAAGAGTTGCGAGATTGTCACATACACCAACAATTTTAATCTCGGCGATAGGAAACTACCATTAGACCAGGAAAAAGCACCAGACATAACCTACAAATACAAAAGGTATAGTAACAGTTTGATAAAACCCTAATTAAAATAAAAAAATAAAAAACGCAAAAATTATAGGCTGCCTCTGGAAATAATGCAATAAATATAGCCAAACCCCGACAGCTGAAGGCAGCATCGAAAGAGGTAGTGTGATTTAGCCTACACCGACACACCGTAGGAAGTGTAACTCCGTATATCTTTAATCTCGGAAATGCAGCGACGGTTTGACCAAACCCATGCGCATATATAAAAGGCAACGGAAGTAAAACTTATTTCTGCAAACGTACCACCATTAAGCCTTACGTCGAGCTGAATGCTAAGACGTGAGATTTGCAGATTTCAATACCCCGTTTAAAACCGTCGTTAGGAATAAAAGCGGTACTATTGCTAAACTTACCGCTGGGCAATCGTAACAACAGCCCATCGAGCCACGTCAAAACAAGAGATGAAGGTGCAACCGGTAATATGCACATTGCGGGAAATAACAGCAACAACAAGAGTGTAACTCACATCCAAAAACAAAACCAAACTACAAAAGAAAACAACAACAAAAAGGAATTAACATTCACGCCAACCGAAAACGACCAGATTAGCTTAGATATAAACTGGTCTTAAATTACCACCAGCGGGCGTACGACAACTGCGTCTATCTAAACAACAACAGTTAAAATTGTAGCAGCAACAAATAGAAGACAGCTATCACTCGGGTAGAAACCAACCAGTACCATCGTTGCAGCCATTGACCGGCAGTCAAAGATACCAGATAAGTAATTTGTAATTAGTTTCAATAGATAGTAGTTTGCTCATTATTATTGCCCAAATAAGTATGTTGTTTTTCATTCGGGTATAAGTCATACGGTTACCTAAGGTTATGTTCACACCTACCCATGGTTTAACATCCACACGTCGCAACTAAAAAAAAAAAGGAAAGTTTGATTTAACTCGACAAAGTGTTTGCAGAATCAAAGGTAATTTGACAATTTGACAATTACTGTATCCCATTATCGTACTCAAGTTCGGCAAATCGTCGGGAATTCTTAAAAATCGAGGATAACGTTGAATCCTTTTTCTTGTGACCCGATTGCGGGTATCGTTGTTGATTGTCTGGTAGTTGTGAACATACCTTATATCTTTAGGGGTTGGCTGAGCATTAGTATTTTTTTGAAAATTGTTTGTGAGACACTTCCGGTGCAAATCTCTCCTTGCTTCCTTGGCAATTCGTTTTCAAATTCGTTTGATTTTTTTAATTTTCTTTTGACCGGCTTCTTTTGCCTAATCAAAAAAGAAACGGCCACTTATATTTGACCACGCATGTTTTGGGCATGCAAATTTAATAATTTCGGCAGTTAATCCTCAGCTCGATTTGGAGCACAATTCGTTTTCAAATTCGTTTGAATGCAATTTTTTAGTTTTCTTTTGACCGGCTTCTTTTGCCTAACCAAAAAAGAAACGGCCACCTATATTTGACCACGCATGTTTTGGGCATGCAAATTCAATAATTTCAGCAGTAAATCCTCAGCTCAATCTGGAGCATAAATTTGTTTAACTTAAAGGTGAAAATAATTAAATATTTTTAAAGCAAAAACCACAATAAATTAGTTTGGAATTCAAGATTATTTTGTTAATAATGGAATATGTTGGTAAACAAAATAATTTTGAATTGAGAATAGTTTGTTGAAAATAAAAAAAAAAATTAAATTCCGATTAAATTTTAGATTTAAAATTTCACAAAAGAAAAATCACCACCAATAAATTTAAGTTAATTTTAAAATCCCCTGTTTAGTAATAGAAAAATAAAAACAATATTAAATCAAATTGAATTAAATCTAGATTTATTTACACGAAAAAGAAAAACCACAATTGAATTGAAATTGAATTTAAAATCGTTTGCGTACTAATGACAAATAAAAAACAAAATTAAGTCAAATCCAAGGTATATTTACACAAGGTAAACTCGTTGGCCCATATGTTTGTCAGCTGTTTACCCATAGTTGGAACCACAACGTCAAATTGCGTGTATATGAGCCAAAAATTTGTACATGTGTGCGTTAAATTGTTTTTGTTTTATATGAAGACAATTTTGACAACATGGTTCCTTTTATAGAGCAAAATGTCTACACTCCCAAATGAGTCTACCTTGTGTAAATATACCTTGGTCAAATCGAATTGTAAACAGTGTTGCCATATAGAAAACAAAATTGATTTGAATCTAAATGTATAACAGTGGTCGTGAAGTAAGTCAAAATTGAGAGATAAAATTAATCCACCTTCAAGTATAACAGTGGTAATAAATTAAAACCGTCGAAGAATAACTGAATTCAAATTTAAATATAAGCTAGCATTGTGAACAATCGGAAAACAAAGTTCGGTTAAATTTGAATTAAGAACTTTCATATAAGCAAGAAAATTTAAATTTAATATCAATTGAAATTGGAATTCAATTCTGTGGGTCAACGGATGATAAATAAATTTGAGTTAAGTGCAATTTGTTAACCCATGAAAAGCAGTAGAGATAGTGAAAAAGGAAAAAACCAAAAGTGACTTAAATCAAAATTATAAACAACATTAATTGAAAATAAAATTGAGAAATAAAGTAAATTTTAAACTTTATTTAGATTTTAAATTAAATTTTAATTTAGAACAGTGGTAACAAATTCAAAACAAAATTTATTTAACATCAAGATTAGAATAGCGTTGACAAACTTGAAAAATAATAATTCAAATTTAAACATATACTGTTTTGCCGGTCATTAAATAATAAGAAACATAAACCCAATAAGGGGAATTTAAGTTTGGATTTACCTTGAAAACGTGTTATGGTTATAAGTTAAGAGCAACCGCAAATGAGTGCAAATTTAAATATTAAACCTCTCAATTTTAATAGAAGCGAACCACTTTAACCACAAACAAATGTAATGTCGAATGTTATACAGTTTAATAGTAATTAAGAGAAGGAAAAATATTTCAAATTTAAGGCACACAACGAAAACCAAAATAAAATCAATTCATACCATAGCGTCCCTGAACATACAACAACCCTTGCGGTATGCATTGATTGATACCAAGAGGAATATATTTAAGTGAAATTTAATGGCAGGTCCAGTTTACATTGTAATAAAGTTCGAACTTAGGGAACAGTTTTATTAGCCCGATGGCTTAAGTCACACGTATTGTAATTTATATTTAACAAATAAGAATAATAATAATAATATTGAATATATTTTCTTGGATTTTAAAATGAATTCGAAAATGTTTTGGTAATAATTTAAAGCGGCTATAAAGGTAGGTATCGAGTGGTGATACATAAAAGGGGTAGCCTGTGAAATGTCAACGGTTACCATGGTTTAGGGGAGGGTATATTTAATCGTAGGCAATAACACCTTGTCCTACGGGGAAGAAACGGCAGGTTAGTTTTTTTACACTGACACAAAAGTTGTATTGTGTCGCTTTCACTATTACTCCAACGTACCACCGCCCAGGCCCGACGAGCCATAGCCGTGCACATTTGCCTAAGTTGTCAGTGTGGTAGTAATAGTGAAGCTAACATGTCCATCGTCTAGTCAGTCTGGCCATCTGCCAGCTGAGCAACACAAGGTACGGGTAAGAGTAAATAGATCCTTGGTGTGAAACGGGACCGCGATGAATTTGTTAAACAGTACAGAGCCCCTTAAGGAATGAGATAGCGGGTAGGTATGTTACACTCAATTCACATGAGGGCTTTTACGACGTCGTTTTATCTTGATTCCCTTTTAAAGCAACTTCCAAAATCTCTTTGCGTTCATACGATGATTTTTGTTTGCATGTCTTTTTTTTATTTACAGTATGGCATTGATTATCCGTCATTCGATTAACTGGCAGCTTCAATTGACTGGAAAATAAAAAATTTTTGGCATTGATTTAAATTACCTCTATTATCCGGCATTACCTCTGTTATCCGAAATTATAAACAAATTATCTTTTTTTCGTTTACCTTTGAACAATTAAAACAAATTTAAATAAACGAAGTAAGAGTCGTTTTGTTTACCCCTCATTCTTCTCTACACCGCTCGCCAACAAACCAAAAGAGACGTCGACAAATCGACGTCGTAAAAGCCCTCATGTGAATTGAGTGTTAGAAATAAATAATTTAGATGAAAAATAAATTGGGGTTGGTCATACATTTGACCTATCTAGGAGCATCCTAGGTGCTGCAGTGGACAAATTTAAGAATTTTATTAAGCCGCCATATATGTATGTTTGGTTGTAATTTGTTTTTTTTAGTAATTTCAATAAACTAAACCGTTTTCGAAATAACGGTATATCTCTGGATTCAGCGTACCCGAATTATGTTAAAACGCCATGTGCCAAGCTTGTCACGAAAAAAAGTGTAAATTTCTTGCACAGTGTAATTGTTTGTTTTTTATGTTACTAAAAGATTTTTTTCGTTAAAAAAAGGTTTTTTTTTTAAATAAAAATTATTAATAATTGTAGTATTATCTTTAAAGTTAGTATGTTTAAACGTGATTGCATTCTTTAAAACTACTGTATTGCTTGCTCTCACTGATTTGGTATTTTAAGCAACAACTAACTAATGGAATTATACCGTTAGTTATTATGTATTTTACTTCTTCTTATGTAGTTTCTTAAAACATTTGTTATACGAAACAAAACTCACTCACCAATTGTACTTTGACGTTTATACATTAAAATAGGATAAAATAATAAACTATTAATTAAATAAATATTAAAACTATTAAAACGTGTTTTTAATTAACAGAAGAGTTTATTACAGTGGCGACGAGGATCCACAAATTAAAAAGACAAAAAATTATAACAAAAAATCGTGATATTTTTTTGTTTTAAAGAAAAAAAAACATGTGTGCAGCTATTTTGGGTAAAGTGCCATACTTTGACCACACTCAAAAAAATTGGTCAGTGTTTCAGAACCAATTAGAACAATTTTTTCTGGCTAATGCCATACAAGATGAGCCGAAAAAGAAAGCCATCCTACTCACTTCATTATGTGAAACGTCGTTTATGTTACTTCAAAACTTGGTGAGTCCAGCAAAAGTGGAAGATGCTGTAACTACATTTCAAAGATGCCTGACAGTGATGAGCACGCATTTTAAGCCTGCGACTTCTGGTTTTGCAGAACGTTACAAATTTTATAACGCATCAAAGTCACCCACAGAGACAATAAATGAATGGGCAGTGCGTGTGAGATCTTTGGCTGTGTATTGTGAGTTTGGATTATCTTTAGATAATGCAATTAAAGACAAATTTGTGATGGGGTTGGAAAAGGGTCCGGCCCGTGATAAAATATTTTTGGAGTCGGTGAATTGCAAATTCGAAAAGGTTGTTGAAATTGCCAACAACGCAGAATATGTTAAGCACCAATACGACGTGAAGGAAGAAAATCTAAATTTTATAAAGAAACACAAAGGTAAAAACAAAAAAGAGTTTACAAAAAACGTGTCACATCAGCATAAAGAAAAATCTACAGAACAACAGTGCGGAGTATGTGGATACAAAAATCACAAAAGTGAAAGTTGTAAATTTAAAAATTATAAGTGCAACCAATGCAAACAAGTAGGTCATTTAAAAAAAGTATGTAAGTCTAAAAATTTTAATTTTATTGAAAATAGTGATGTAAGCTTATTTTCTATTACTAGTAAGAACGATGGTCCTATTAAAATTAAGATTTTTGTAAGAAATAAACCTTTTGAAATGGAATTGGATACGGGGTCGGAAAATAACGTAATTTCTGATAGCACTTATAAATCTTTCTTTATGAACTATAAACTTAAGAAGATTGATATGTTGTTAAAGGCCTATAATGGTGTTAACATAACTCCGATTGGAACGTGTGACGTGGAGGTCAAATATGGTGAAAAAGTAAAAGTGATACCAATAGTAGTTATAAGGGATGGTGGGCCGCCACTACTAGGTAGGAATTTTTTAAAAACGTTTGAAATTCAAATTTGTAAACTAAATTATGCAAATCAAGTAACAAGGGAAAATTCGCAGAAAATAGTAGACAAATTTAAGGATCTTTTTGATGGGGGCTTAGGACTTTTTAGGAAAAGTCAAGCGGTGTTAAAAGTTAAAAGGGAAGTCGTACCAAAATTTTTCCGACCAAGGCCATTGCCTTTAGCAATTAGGTAAAAAGTTGAAAGCGAAATAGATAGTTTGGTAAAGTTGAATATTTTACAACCTGTGGATTATTGTGAATGGGGGACGCCAATCGTTCCGATCGTGAAGAAAAATGGAAGTATTCGAATTTGTGGCGATTTCAAGGTCACTCTTAATCCACATTTATACGTTGAAAAATATCCTCTACCTCGAATTGAGGATATTTTTGCAAAGTTACATGGTGGGGAAGAATTCACTAAATTAGACTTGAGTATGGCTTACCAGCAAATTGAACTGGATAAAGAATCTCGTAAGTACACTACTATTTCAACATCAAAAGGTCTATTTCAATATACAAGGTTAATTTATGGGTTGGCATCGGCACCTGCAATCTTCCAGAGAATTATGGATTCTCTTTTAGCTGGTCTAGATGGAGTAGTGGTCTTTTTGGACGATATTTTGATTAGCGCTCCGAATAAAAAAGTGCATTTTGAGAGACTCGAAAGAGTTCTTAATATTTTGAATCATGCCGGTTTTAAATTGTCACCAGACAAATGCGAATTTTTTTGTAAAAGAATTAAATATTTAGGTCATGTGATCGACAGGAACGGTTTACACATGAACCCAGAGAAAATTAGTGAAATAACTAACATTCCTTATCCAACTAATGTAAAGGAACTTCAAGCCTTTTTAGGTGTCGTAAACTTTTATAGACGATTTTTGCCGGATGTGTCAACACTGTTGCACCCGTTACACATGCTTTTAAGAGCAGATGCAGAATTTGTTTGGAACAATGATTGTTCTTCAGCTGTGGATAAATTAAAAAATCTTTTACTGGCTCAAAATTGTTTAGCTCATTTTAATGGAAGTTCGAAAACAAAATTAACGGTAGATGCCAGCCCAGTAGGGGTGGGGGCCGTGTTGTCTCAAACCGATGAAAGTGGTTTGGAGCGGCCAATAGAGTTTGCTTCAAGATCTTTAACGGAAACGGAAAAAAGGTATTCACAGTTAGATCGAGAAGCAGCAGCTATTTTGTTTGGTGTGAAAAAATTTCACCATTATTTATATGGTCGTCATTTCACATTAGTGACAGACAATAAACCGTTACAACATATCTTCAATCCTAAAAGAGGAATACCATTAATGGCTTCAAGTCGATTACAACGTATTGCTTTAACTTTATCAGGTTACCAGTTTGACATCTGTCACATAAAATCAAAAAGTAATATTGCGGATTACTTTTCTAGATACCCCAAAGAATCTAACTTTTCTTTAGGTGATTTTCCAGACAATGTCTATGTACATTATTTACAAACACTCAATGGTGAAAATAAATTTTTGGATTTTGCAACAATAGGCCAGGAAACGTTGAAAGATGAGATATTGCAAAAAGTTAAAAAATTTATTGAATTAGGGTGGCCTGAAAAGTGTACCGATTCTGAATTGTTACCATTTTTTTTAAAGAAAAATGAGTTATCAGAAGAGTCAAATTGACAGCCAATGTTGTTAACTTTTTGCACGCTTCCCATATGGGTATTATTAAAATGAAGGCTATGGCGCGTGAGAGTTGTTGGTGGCCGAATCAGGGAAAGGATTTGGAGGAAGTTGTTAAGTCTTGTGACGCGTGTCTTATGACCCGTCCAAATCCGCCTCAACAGGAATTGATTCCCTGGCCCAGGACGGATGAAGTTTGGTCGAGAATCCATATTGATTTTTTTGGTCCGTTCTTAAAACGCTGGTGTTTAGTAGTGGTGGATAGTACCAGCAAATGGGTTGAGTGTATAGACATGGGAACTAACACAACCAGTCGTGCGGTTATTGTTGTTTTACGGGAGCTTTTCGCTCGTTTTGGTTTGCCAAAATGTGTTGTTTCAGACAACGGAACGTCGTTTGTATCAAACGAATTTAAAATCTTTTTAAAAATGAATGGTATTGAGCAAATTACATCGCCAGTAGGGCACCCCGCTACAAACGGTCAGGCGGAAAACGCAGTAAAGACAATTAAAAACGCGTTGAAACGTAGTTTAAGTAAAACATCATTATCGGAATTCAATAGCGTATTATGCAGATTTTTGTTTGACTATCGAAACACGGTACATACTAGTACAGGCGTTTCTCCAGTTTATTTAATGTTCAATAAAAGAAAAGTAAGAACAAGACTTGATCTTGTTAATCCGAAAAGAAATGTAGAAACTAAATATTTGAAAAATGTCAAGGAATTTGTTAAAAACAAACAAGAAAATCAAACAAAATATCATAAAGGTTTTAAAAAATCTATATTTAAAACAAATGATAGTGTTATTGTCAAAGATTATTCTATACCGGGAAAAATATCTTGGATAAAAGGTACTATACTTAATGTGCTTGGTAAACAAACGTATTTAGTTAAAACCGAGAACAGTAAAACTTGGAAAAGACATGCTAATCAAATTATTTCTTGTAACAAACCTTTAATTGAAGAAACAGAAATTCCGACTACCCTGTCGGATCCATTTCAAAAGGTTAATATTGAAAATCATTGTGACAACGAAAAGGAAATCTTAAACAATGAAACTGAAGGTCAAAATTTTGAAGTTCTAAATAATGAAAATGTTATTGTAAATAGCAATGATAAAGAAAAAGAAATTGTTAAATATAATTTAAGACAAAGAAAAAATAAAAACAATTGAAATGTAAATTTTTTTAGATATCTTATAATTTTTATGTTTGCATACCTATGCCGTGATAATTTTTTTTTTGTTTGCTTTCCATGAAATTAAAAAAAAAAAAAAAAAAATTATGATGGGGGTATTGTAGTATTATCTTTAAAGTTAGTATGTTTAAACGTGATTGCATTCTTTAAAACTACTGTATTGCTTGCTCTCACTGATTTGGTATTTTAAGCAACAACTAACTAATGGAATTATACCGTTAGTTATTATGTATTTTACTTCTTCTTATGTAGTTTCTTAAAACATTTGTTATACGAAACAAAACTCACTCACCAATTGTACTTTGACGTTTATACATTAAAATAGGATAAAATAATAAACTATTAATTAAATAAATATGTATTAAAACTATTAAAACGTGTTTTTAATTAAAAGAAGAGTTTATTACAATAATAAATATTAAAATGTTCATATTTAAAATATTCACGTCAATTTTTTTTACCCTTGCAATTGTGCAAAAAAGCATAGTACATAGCACTTATTTGACGTGAGCAACCCGTATTGTATGCACCTTCAGGTTTCAACTTTTTCGAAACAATTTTTTAAATAACGCACTCTCCATTTGATAATTTCTCATGATGCACTTACGATTACTTAAAAAAATTTTTTTAATAAATTATAACCGCAAGTTTCTTGAAAAATACTCAAATTATCAATTTTTTTAATTTTGGTTAAATGGACTACTCCCTAGACTGGTCCAATTTTATGCAAGCATGGACCATGCCATTGTTAAAACCCTGCAAATAATAGAACTAGTCCAAACTCGCGTCTAAAATGTAGCCCATAAGGGACTAGGACTAGTCCAAAAGTAACCCAAACGTATGGAAAAAACATGGTCTATTTAACATTACGATGTTCTAGGGCAGGACCATATAGCCTAGGACATCGTAATGTTAAATCGACCACCTTTTAACCATATATTTGGAGTACTCCTACTCCTTTATGGACTACTCTTTACATGCATGTATGGACTAGTCTAGTTATCTGCAGGGAATGCCATAAAAAGTTGCAAAATGTTTTTGCTTTAACTCTCTCGTTAACTTTAACTCGTTCGTTTTCCCCAAAATTTTTACAAATTTGTACTGGATTTTACTGAAATGCGATCGCGTACACATAAATTTGTAAGATTTCATATTACTCACCTACTAGATTTTACTGGAAAAGCAAACGAACGCACATAATGTTAATCACCATGAGAAATAAATTCCTAGATTCTATCCCACACTACAATAGTGGAGAGGGTATTATGCATTTGTGGTGATGTGATAAAATATAGGTCCTAGACCCACCGATCGAATCCCTTTCTGAGTCTTTCTAACGATGTCCGTCCAGCTGGCAGGCTGGCTGTCCATGTAACTTTGTTCGCAAAGTACAGGTCGCAATTTAGAAGAGAATTTGATGACATTTGGTACTTCGGCTCTAATTGGCGCAAGGCCTATTGAAAATGGAATGGGTCCATAACATCATATAGCCCCCATACAAACTGCTTTCCGGAATAGGGTCTTTGTGTCTAGTATGAAATTTAAAACATATATCGATCTATATTTATATGGACATATAAGCTATCCATTTTTTTCATGTTTTTATATGAAAGACTTTAAATGCGTTTTTCTCGATAACTATAAGAGCTAGAGCTTAAATAACAACAATCTGTTATCACTACCAAAAATGGTTGTTTTACATTTTTTTATATGAAAACCTTGAAAGGCTTTTTTCTCGATAACTATAAGAGCTAGAGCTTAAATAACAAAAATCTGTTATCACTACCAAAAATAGATTTTTTTCATGTTTTTATATGAAAGACTTTAAATGCGTTTTTCTCGATAACTATAAGAGCTAGAGCTTAAATAACAAAAATCTGTTATCACTACCAAAAATGATTGTTTTACATATTTTTATACGAAAACCTTGAATGGCTTTTTTCTCGATAACTATAAGAGCTAGAGCTTAAATAACAAAAATCTGTTATCACTACAAAAAATAGATTTTTTTTCATATTTTTATATGAAAAACTTTAAATGCGTTTTTCTCGATCTGTCGCCTTGGACTGCTGACGATCCCGGCAAAAGAAACCAGTCGTGTTCCACTGGAGCTGAAGACGTTTGGGGAGTATTAAAGTATGTAAATTCTTCCTTTAGCACATTATATTTTTCCCAATCTCGTCAGCGCTAGAATTATCGTTTGGATAGCTGAAGAATTATTACAAATTTATTATAAATAAAATAAAATTGAAATTGAAGTGATGCTTTATAGCGGATCGTTGGTCAGGTTTAGGGTGTTCAATTAATCGGGTTCTATTCTTGTTCGATTAAACGATTCATCGATATTTGGCATTTTTATCTTATTAGATTAAACGAATAAAATTTTAAAATTAATCGATTAATCGAATAATTCTAAACCCTGAAATATAATAAAATATAATTTTAGAAAAAATTAGTTTAGTTAGTAAATTAAGATTTTTTTTTAATAAAATTTGTCAATTTAGCTCCAAATTGTTGCTTCACTTTCGGGCACTAAGATTTTAAAAGAGTTAATATAACTTTGGATTTTTTTGAAACTTTTCACTGACATTCCATCCTCTGCTATGCTTCTGCAAACCATTTCCTCTGCAACGTGAAATATGGTTGAAAGCTTTGTCTTTGCCGTTGTTCCATTTTCAAAATAACAGAGGATACTTGTTGCAGCTCCTGTTTCCTACTAGTTTATGTAGCCTATTGCTGAATGTCACAAGAGTCGGTATTAAGAATCTTGTGTTAAAAGAAATTTAATATATATATTTGGTACAGTACAATCATCTTCGACTAATAGAACCATAATTTATATTGTTTTCTCCTTGAAGGAAGTCCAGCGCCTTAGCAATTGGTTGGTTAAGTTGAACTGAACTTTAATTTATATGTGTTTAAATTTAATAGCTGTAAATCAGTGCCCCATATATTATATGTAGTGCAAAAATTAATAATTTAGCAGCACTACGATAAATGTTGTCAAATTGATATGGCTTGTATGTATTAGTATTTTAAACGACCAATTTTATGCAGTTATAGATGGTTTAAATGTTTACTGAAATATATTATAAAAAAGAGAGTTTAACTTGCACTCATTTATTAGCCTTAAGTATCATGTTATTTAAAATAATACCGATCAATTTGATTTCATTTTTTGATTGGTAATAAACAACTACAGTCAAATACTGGTAAAATTTTATATGGAAAAAGTGTTCGCCAGTACATTTTTGAATAGTGATAACATTTTACTGTTTCCAAAAAAATAATTGTCCGAATGAATACACAATTTTTGAAAGTAATCAAAAAGAATCAAAAATAATCGGCATTTCGCGCAAAGGGGTCGATATAATGGAAAAATGTTCATAGACTTTAAATTTATTCATGTTTTAAGGAATTATTTTTATTGATTCTTTCAAGAGCACTGTTAAAAACGAAAACCAATTTTATCGAAGATTTTTATTATCTTCATCAGCCATTTGACTATACCTACATACTTTCAAATACTGACCATACAAATGAATGCCTCAAATTTCGTACATAAAAACACTAGAATAAAAGTAATATTTTTTCTTCTTATTGAATATAACGAATTTTAAAACAAATCCAAAGCTCATCAAAAATAGCCAACAAAATCGCCAAGCTCGGTTCAGGTACTGTTGGCTTCAGCCGAACTAACAAATTTTCTCATAAGCACTCGGACGGACGTACCCATATCCAAGGGTCTTGGATAAAAAAATAAGGTTTGCGGATTGAAGGTTCCGGGATACACTCTGTTTGTCCCGTGTACAGAGGACAATGTAAGAACGTGTATACCAGCGAGGAATAAATTGAATTTTCTAAATCTATATATGTTATTCTTTCAGGTACACACAAACAAATAATTTTTATAAAATTTATGAATAATGTTCATATTTTCTGGTGTTCATAGTTTCTATGAAAAATGTTTTATATTTATTGAACAATTTTTTTTTTTAATTGACAAGCGAACAAGCAACTCAGCAACCAATTTTTTAGCAAGTATTTCTTTTCGTTGAGACGTTCCAAACTCAGTCATTATTTTTGCACAACTCCATGTCGATGGAGCAAGCGTAAGAAGTTGAACTCTTTCAGCTCTACTCTGTGACGTTTGTATTTCTCTTTTATTTGTTCAAGAACTTCTACGTCATCCTTATGATATTTGTTTTGACACTCATTCTTTGAACGTATACCTTCTACTGAAAAGTTAGAATAACCATCATCATCAACAGTTCTGTCATCATTCTCAGAATTACTTTTAAGTTAACTACCTGTTAACTTCTATCTCTTCACCCACATTTTAAAGGTAAGTGTCATAAAAAAATTAACTGGTACTTCGGAGAATGGCCATAAAATATTTCCAGCTGATTTAAAAACTTGTCTCTGGGGCACCTGATATTTTGACAACAAAAATCACATTTAGCATTACCTGAGTTCAAAATAACATATTTTTATATGTAGGAAAAATAAAAAAAGTAAAAAAGTGATATTATTCCTGGGATTAACATATTGTGGGCATTACAGTATCGAAGGTATAAAATGATAGTTGGGTATGTTACATACCGTCGGAGAGGTTAATTTGTCTAGTTTCTCGCATCCCAAAAAGCGACCAAAACTACATTAAAGGAAAAGACATAAACTATCTTTTGAGAAAAAAAACATTCCGGATAAAAAAAAGTTTTAAATTAAAAAAAAAATAAATTTTATTTTATTTAACCTTTATTTATTAAATTGCAATATAATTTATTAAGCTTGAGGTTTTTTTGTTTTATATAAAAAATTAAATAACATTTATTTATTAGTTCCAATATTTCGATACAGCAATGTGTATCATCGTCAGGGAAAAAATTAAACAATTAAAATAACGTTCACAAAATAATGAAAAAATAATAACAATTGTCACATAGAAAAAATTATTTACAATTAGAAAAAATTTTTTAAACAAATAATCTATTACATTCTAAAAAATTTTAAATTTTAATTTCCTGTTTTGTTTTTATACACTAAATGTCTATAATTTTGTGCTACATTTTCCGTGTCCGATTTAAAATTAATTCTTAACAATTCTGGTACTTTAATGATTTGCAACATTTCTAGCATTAAACGTCGTTTATAATTTTTTTCTGTGTTTAAAACTGATACATTCTCAAAGTCCGGAGAGTGATTTAAACTGGCACAGTGGGCTGTTAATGCTGTTTTTTGTGATGAAATATCCCTAAACTTTTGATTTGATTTGTGACCCGAAATTCTAGTTTTCAGTTTGTTCTTTGTCGTACCTACATATACTTTGTTGCATTGTCCATTATCATTTCCCTTACAAGGTATTTTATAAACTACATTTGACATTTCTAACTTGTGTACTTTATCCTTAGTCCTAGTGAATAATTTACCAACTGTATTATATGATTTATGTGCTATTTTACATGTCCTTGTGTCGAATATTTTTGACTTTTCTAAACGTTCCGATATTTTAGGAATATATGTAAGTGTTATAAGTTACATGGATGAGAAATAACACTGAATAAAAAATAAAAAAACCCTCGTCTAGAAATAGAAATTATTTTTTTTAAACATATCCCACTCGCATCCCAAAACTACCTTAAAGGAAAAGACATAAGCTTTCCTTTGAGCAAAAAGAAAAAAAAAAAACATTCCGGATAAAAAAAAAATAAAAAAAAAGTTTTAAATTTAAAAAAAAAAATTTTAAAAAACAAAAAAAAATTTTTTCAACAGATTGATCAAATAGTTATCGAAGCTACTTTGGACAAATTTTGCTAACACCAATAGGTAATAAGTTAGATGGATGAGAAAGAACAATGCATATATGCTAAAAATTGAAAAACCCTCGTCTTAAGTAAGAAATTATTTTTTTATACATATCCCACTCGCATCCCAAAAAGCGACCAAAACTACCTTAAAGGAAAAGACATAAGCTTTCTTTTAAGCAAAAAAAAAAAAAATAAAAAAAAAAGTTTTAAATATAAAAAAAAAAAATTTTAAAAAATTTTTTAAAAAAACAAAAAAATATTTTTCAAAATATTGATCAAATATCTATCGAAGCTTCTTGGGACAAATTTTGCTAACACCAATAGGTAATAGGCTACATGGATGAGAAAGAACGCCTGTATGGCCAAAATGTCAAACTTTGACCACCTCTAACTCAGAAACTTTTTGACCGAACTTTTGAAAAATTTGTGTCTAAACTACTATCCAATAGGACTAACCTTGGTGCAAATTTCATCCAAATCGGAAGACATCGATTTAAAAATTGGGTCACTTGACATGAAATCCCCCATATGCAAAAAGTCAATAAATAATTTAAAACGCATTTTCATTTATACTAGGAACAAGTTCTTAAGTGTATGAACTAATTCATAAAAAACCAGGATTCATAATACTTAAGAACAAATTCATAAATGCTAAGATTTTGTTCATTGGCAAATCTTTTAGGAAATTTTACATAAATACAAAGTATTTCCTCTTAAAAATTATGAATTGTTTCCTAAAAGTGCCATATCTAAATTTTCCCTGTATTTTTTATATATTATGAATTTTTACATATATACCATGAAAAAGTTCCTAAAATCGTTCATTGGCAAATTTTTCATAAATATTCATAAATATTACGAATTTTTTTTTTGTGTGTTCATTGACTTGACCGTCGTAAATGAAGAAGCCAAAGGTAAGTATTTTTGAAAGGTTTTGGAAAAAAAAAATTTTTTGCCGATGGTAAGGGTCGCATTTTTTAAATATTTAGTTTATTCAGTTCACTGGACCGTTTTTGAATTACGCGAATTTATGTTGTGCAACCTCCTCCATTTTCGAAATCACGGTATATATTTTTGTATAATTAAATTTTAAAATGTTTCTGCTGGAATTATCGAATTACTTCCTTAGCAAAAGTTTAATAGTTTCTTGCGAGCGTTAATTTACTGACATTAGGGTGGTAATAACATAGATCTGGTGGGTAAATCCTAGAACGAGATACTTGAGATCAATGACCGCTGAGGGCAAAACATTGGCCTTCTCGAGCCAAAAACATTAATACTTTAAGATCAGACTGTAAAAGCCTAAGATATAACAAACAATAAGAGTGCTAATTCGGCTATGCCGAATCTTATATACCCTTCACCATGAAGAGATAAGAACAAAATTTTATACACATAAATAATGTTCTTTAGATAGGTTTAAATAAATATTAATTGAGCCACGCCAACTTTTTATTTCGCCATGCCGAAGAATATAAAAAAACAACAAATTTATAGTATATGTACCTAAGCCCAAAGTTGATGTTTGAAATTCGTTTTATAATCTTAAAATTGTTTTTTAGAACATAAAAAAATTAAATAAAAAAATGAAAAAAAATTATTTTTGGGATTCGAACTGGCAATATCGTCAGTCTCAGGAGAGAACTTAACAACTCGGCTACGAATGCTTTTACTGAGTCTATGAGTTTGTTTCTTTATTTGAGTGGCATATCATGTTCATGCATTAATGTGTATGTGTATGCGTCAAATTAAATACATTACAAATAAAATCCACCACTTGTAGTGACCAAGTAAACAATATGAGTCCTAAAAGAGTCTTTTAAGACTCCTTTTTATGAGCAAAACGCACAGAAAAAAGCTCCTAAAACCCTCAGATATGAGCGTGCTTTCCAATGAAACCGTCAAAAAATTTTGTACTGAATATGAGCGTTTTAGAACGATTTGTATGGAAAATTGTGAGCCTTTTTGCTCACAAATCAACCATATCAACCTCTTAAAAGAGTCATAAAAGAGGGATTTCGGAGCCAAAAAAGAGTGATTTAGGAGTGTTTCTTTTTCTTGAAATTAGGGTATTCATTTTATATGTAAATTTGTGCTTTTTAGCTTTGAATGGAAAAGCTTTATTAATATATGTTTTGTGCATGGAAATAATAATCATTTTAAACAAATTTTAACGGACAAAACCACCTAATTTTCTTTTTTCAAAGGCTTCAAAGGCTTTTTGCACAATTTCTCAAAGAAATTTATCGAAACCACAACCGAACAGCGCAAAATGGTCATAATAATGACAGACAAACGCAAAGTACTGAAATTATCAAGAAAAAGAAAACAAACTACCGTTGGCCCTCAGAAAACGCTCATAAATAAGAGTTTTCTAGGAGTGTGCTCCTAAATTGCTCATTAAAATGAATCTTTTCGGAGTCCTGAATTCTACAGGCTCCGAAATCAATCAGAATTGCTCATAAATTAGGAGGGTAATCATAAAACCCTCAAGAAAAGGAATCTTTTAAGAGTCATATTTAGGAGCGCTCCGAAAATTGTTTGGTGGGGAAGGGTATAAAAAAACAACAACAAAAACCACATTACCAACACTGTATTACCATAGCCACTGTATGACCGTAGAAACCAAAATTAAATTGGTTGTATGGTATGTTTATGTCGTTTTGGTAATACAATGTTGGTATGGTGATGTCATGTCTAATTGGACCTTTAAAGGAAAAAATTTGAGGCAGTCGTGGTTTTTTACTCATATCTGAATTCCCTGTGGTTTGAAGAGTCAACAGAAAAAAAACAACCATTACTTTATACTGCTTTTTGTTTGTAAATAAAATTTTTTTAAAATTTTTTTTTTTTTAATTTCAAGACCACAAATATTAACCCTCTTTAGCATACTGTAGACTGTAGGCAACAAACCTTTGAGGTGCCTCAAAATATATAGATATTGATGTTGGTGATATAATAGAAACTTTAGAAAACGATGATAACACTCCATCCTGTAGCACAAAAACTGTACCGTTACAAGAAAGCAATTTGCAAAATAACTATGACAAAAACCCAAGAAAGGATACTAAAGATAAGCCACCTAAACTGAATTTACGCTGGAAGAACAAAAATCTTGAGTTGAATTCAGAGAAGCTCTGGTTTTTGGGACACAAGACGCTTGGTTCTGATCTTCTTCAGCTAGAAACTCCCGAACAGTTTTTCTTATACTTTTTTCCAAATCAACTGATCAATAAAAGATCCTAACAGTACTTTTCGACTAAGTGAATTTATAGGTGTGTCATATCTAATGTCTCCCATCCATTTACCTAGGGTTACCAACCACTGGAGTCCAGTACTTGGAACACCTCTAATACAGGAAACAATTACGTAGAACAAATTTGAAAAAATTCGACAAACTTTGCATTTCAACGACAATAGCAAAGACCTTCCTAGAAGTAGTCGTGATTGTGACCGGCTATATAAAATACGTCCTCTTGTAGACTACTTGAATAAGGCATTCAGCAAAATCCCAATGGAAGAGCACATCTGTGTGGATGAGCAAATGTGTTCTACGAAAGCACGCAATACATTGAAGAGGTACAAACCTAATATACCACATAAGTGGGGATATAAAGGCCCTAAATTTGTAAAACGCAACGCAATGCCAAAAAAACATTGAAAGCAAAAACAATGTCAAAGATTTGTCAAAATTTTGTTGCTTTCTACATACATACATAAATACATATTGCGTTTTAAAATTATCAACGCCACAAGATATGAAGCGTTTAAAATTTAAAAATTCAATATACATTTCTATAACAAACAACAACAAAACTATGAAATATTTTCGATTTTGTTTTTGCTTTCAATATAATTTTTGGCGTTGCGTTTGCGTTTTACGAATTTAGGGCCAAAGTGTTTGTGTTGAGCGGCGTTTCCGGTTTTGCTTATAAAACAGAAATCGAAACGGGCAAAGAAAATATCGTTTTACGAGAGGAACCAGATTTAGGCGCCTCTTCTAATGTCATCATGAGGCTAGCTTGTATGATTCCAAGAAACCAAAACTTTAAACTTTAATTTGACAACTATTTCACGTCTCTTCGTCTAATGGAATATTTGGCCAAAGAAGGCATTCTCAGTCTCGGTACTATTAGAAGAAATAGAATACCGGATTGTAAGCTGTCAGCAGAAAAAATAGTTATGAAAAAAGAACGCGGATATTCAGAAGAATACGTAGCTCACATAAACGGGTTCGATGTATCAACTGTTACATGGAAGGACAACAGAATTGTAAACCTGGCTTCCACCTTTGTTGGGCAATAACCTGAAACTGAAGTTCGAAGATGGGACAAAAAGAATTCAAGGTATGTGCTCATAAAGCGTCCTAATGTGGTCGGAGAGTACAATCGCCACATGGGTGGTGTTCAGTTTTATAAACTGTACTTTTTTTGAACATGTGTTAGGTACTTAAATTTACGAGAATTTTCCGTCTTAAGGACGAATATACATACATACTCATTCATGGCTTGTGTTTTTCTTGAATTGGAAAAACCCAAATTACATATCAACTGACGTAGGTACACAAGTACCATATTACCAGATGTGGGTTTTTCCATTTTTTGTAAGCAGGGATTTAAATAAGTAAATAGAATTACAAATTTCTCCACACATGTGGTGTGTCTAATTGTGTAAATAAATATGTAAATAAATATATGATAATATATATAACGGAGTAAGTAGATAAGAAAACAATTGTTAGTTTGTAAGAAATTAGTTTTAATAAATGAGTTCAGCTTAGAAACCCAAAGAGTCCAGTTCATATTTTTATTTTAATCTAGGTCTATCTTTTACAGGTGGCGTTGATCACCTTGACAGCATAATGGGTATATACAAAATACGTTTGCGAAGCAAAAGGTGGCCTATGCGCATATTTTATCATTATTTGGATATAACGATGACAAACGCATGGATACTTTACAAAAGGGTTTCTGAATACAAAAGGGCTTTCATCAAACCGATTATCATCAGCAGATTTTCGCCAGGAGGTTGCTGTGACTCTTTGCAAAATGGGTGCAAAATCAAGTGTTTCTGGTCGGCGATCATTGCAGACCGAAATTGATGCCAAAAAGCGTAAAGGACCGGCAGGCACAGCATGTACCTCCAAAGGCAGTCCGACAAGACCAGATTGGGCACTGGCCGCGATGGTCTGATAAGAAAATTAGATGCAAGCTCCCCAAGTGCGTTGGATTTACCCATAATCTATGTGAAAAGTGCGGGGTAGCCTTATGCTACACAAGCACAAAGAATTGTTTCAGAGACTTTCATCTTTCTTAACTTTCGTAAAGGTTTTGACCACAAACCTCAATGTTGCCTAAAAGAAACACACCCTTAATTTCAAATTTTTTCTTTAAATAATAAAAATAAATAAAAGTTAAAAAATACGTGTATTTTATTTTGTTCTCTTCGTCCCTTATACAAAAAATTAAATAAATCGGTGTTCTTGAGTGATAGAGGGTTAAAACATTTTCAATAATAACGTAAGTAAACATTTATTTAATATTCAATTATAATAATATAAGGTTTAATTTGTTTGTTTTACACTATTATTTATCTTAAAATTTGTCATTTGCACTTTGTCACTAACAAAATAGCTTTCGAACAATTTCCTAACGCATACATAACTGACGCTCGTTTTCGTAATACGGAGTTGGAGTTTCGAAAGGGATTTTTATTGTTCGTAATAAAGAGTTGCCGTTACGAAAGGAATTTTTTGTTTTCGAATTTTTGTTCCCATGAAATTTTCAATCCCCTCGAAGGGAAAAAAAGCAATCGTGAATCTCATGTGAAAAATTTTTCATGCTATCAGTTCCAGTGAATGTAAAAAAGAAGAAAATTAGAAGAAAATTAAAAATCATTGAAATTTTTGTTTAAAAATATACACGTATATATTTTTAAGGAAAGTTAAAATAATAAATCTAAATAATTAGTATTGGAGGGAAAGGTTGATTACAACGTAAGTTTTTTGCACTTTTTAAATTTTATGTAGTAAAATAATTTCCAAAATTCTGCCACCACGTCTTTCACAAATCCGGCGGCAATCAACCTGTTGTTTTGCATTTTGTTGACCAATATATCGGCTTGTGCCTTATTAACGGATCTAGCCCTTAATATTCGATTTATAGGAGGAACTACTAACATACACGTTCTATTCCCTAGCAAAAATAAAGTAAGAAAATCTAAGGGAAATGTGAACAAATTACGAGGGAAAACACTTTTCACGATAAGGGGAATTTATTCCCGTGAACATTTTTTCACGTTATTATTCTCCTTTGAATTACATTTTTTTCATGGGTGCTGTTCATGATCGCAAATATGTGAAAAGGGGAAAAATTACGAGGGAAAAATTATTCACGATAGGGGTGATTCCGTTCATTCGAAACAAATAGTACGAAAATCGTAATACACAGTACAAATTGTTCGAACTCGTAAATTATTTCATTCGAATCGAAATAAATGTAACGCCCTTTATAGGGTATAATATCAATATTATAGAAATTACAAACGGAATGACAAGCATATATACCTAATTCACCACCTGTGGTGAAGGGTATAAAAATGTAAAAAGGCGATCCTTATGTTCGACTCCTTGCAAAAATACTTTACTTTTTTTTAAGTACGGTCTAATATAGATGCTTAGAAATTATTCTATACACTACCATTTGAAAAAATTTACAATAAAATAAAAAATGATTTGTGCAAAAATTATAATTTGCACATTCTATTTTTTAATTAAATCAAAAACTTTTATTATAGGAATATTAAACGCTGAAAAAAAGAGGACACACATACAAACAAATATGTAAAAAATAATTAGAATATCTGTATATAAATATATTTATTATGTCAACATACATATGTGTTCTATACATAAATAAACTTTTTTTTAGGTTATTCTAAACTTGGTACCAAAAAGTGTAGCATAATTGTAAAAAAAATTAATTATAAATTAAATATTCATATAAAGATTGTAAAATTTTCAACATTGTTACAATTCAAATATTGCTACTAATTTTAGCATTAGAGATTAGTTTATAAACTATTTTCCATTATAACAAGATAATATATGAGGCCTGTGAGCAGCCCCTCATAATTTAATTTAAATTTATTTTAGGAGTTTTTTGTTTAAAAAAAACACAATAATTTTTTTTAAACCATTGTAAAATTTTAGGACATTATGACAATATGACTTGATAGCACAACTTGTGAATCCCCCAAAAATAATTAATTTTGTATGTTTTTAAAAATATTCAACTATTGTAGATTCTTTTATAACAAATTAATTATAAATTTCAATGAATTTGCAAAAAAACAATCCAAATACCTCTGATTATATGTACTATAAGAAAGTAAACTACAAATAAATAAAAAAAGAAACGCCACTGGAAAACGGTGGGCTTAGATGATAGACTAAAATATTATTTAAATTTAGCTTTTTTAAAAGAATAATACATACAAATAATGTAACAACTTTATGTGTTAAAGGTGTTGTAGTTAGTTTAAGGCATCTTTTTGATCAGATTTTTTAGTTACATTTTTTATGTACAAATTATAATGAGACATTGTGTTTTTTTTTTTTGTTGCTATTTGAATCCAAATTCTTATAATTAAAAATGCCTCTTTTATAATTTGTTTTTTTTTTGGAACTTAATACAATATTTAATTTTTTGTTTAAAGCAAACAGTTGTTCTTAAATTTAACTAAATTTATAAAATTTATTATACGACAAGTTTACTAGTTTGTTGATCCATTATTGTTGATATGGGCGATATCCCGAATACATTACCCGTGAAAGAAAGTAGCACGGAATAGTTAAAATACCAGAATAGTATAAATAAAACCGCAAATATCACATCTACAAGTACAGAAACAAGAAAGAAAAAAAAAGTGAAATAACAATTAATTGAAGAGCACATTACAATAATATAATACTATAGGTAACATGTTTATATTGAAATATTTAAGCAAGTATCTCAGTAAAAAATGGAGCTTACTGGTAAGCAGTTTTGTAAGGGAGAGAAGCACAATACCCCCTTACAAATCTGCTTACAAGAGGCTTGGAAGCACTATTTTTTTACCTCTCTGCTAAAAAAAAACAATTGGAAGAACTTTTTTAAAAAATTAAATTTTGCATACAAAAAAAAGCTAGTACAAATAACAGTCAAAAATCGCTAAAAACTGAGGAAAAAGTACAAAAATCAAATTTTACAGGAGTTTTTTTTTATTTTATTGCATATAAATTTTGTATGAAATTTGTCGCTTACGATAAAATTGTTCTTGCTATAAAATCGTAACGGTACCTTATGTGACCATGATATTTTAGAAGATGATGCAAGTGTTGCCAATAAAGTAATTTATTACAAAAATTGAAAATAATGTCGGTTACGATATTTCCGCGGTAAGGGCTCGATATATTTATTCAGTTAAAAAAAAAACTTAAATTAAGTACACAAGTCTATAAGATCGTACACTTCAGCCTCATCGATTTCATTACTGATTTCTCTGACCTGCATACATACTATTAGAATTAATTAGAGACTGAATAAAAAATTCACTTAAAATGATAACAAAAAAAAAAATCATGTGAAAAATTGCCAGATTTTTTTTAAAAATTATTAATGATAACAAATAATTACAAACTGTATATATATAAATGGTAAAAATCACGGCTAAAAAAACTGCAGTCGAAACCAAAACTGTCGAGTTTGAGTTGTTTTTACAGCGACTGTTTACATATAATGAATCAAAAGTAAAAGCAACAGTTTTTTTTTTACCAATAACAAATGAAGAAGTGACATAAGTGCAATTTCTATGTTCGTTAATATTTCGGCAATACAGCCTACTTCCATGTAAGGGATTAACCGAATCACTTAGATCTAGAGTTTTTTTCCCGGACTTTTTCGATTCCCGGGAAAGCGGGAAATTTTTTTAAATTTCCCGGGATCCCGGGATCCCGCTCCATATAAATAATACAGTAATTTTTGTGTTAATTAAAGAAAAAAACTTTTATAAAAAAACGTAAGGGAACTGGTTTACAAAGAAAGTAAAAGAAATGGTTCAATACTAAAAAATTAAGTGAAGATTGAAATAGGAACTTGAATTATTATTACCTCACACCTTTATTCCCTATTATTATGCTTTTATTCAGTATTATTATGCTCTGGATACAAGATAAAAAGATAACATAAACATAACAATTTATTTCATAAAACAATAATAAAAACAAAATTAAATATAAGGTACGTAAGGTAATTAGGAAATAACTTTCTGACACACTCAAAGCGCTTAGTAAGTCGTCAAAAAGTATATTCCTGATTTTATTTACTAATTATCATGTTTCCGAAAAATTTCGTTCATTTTTTACCGAGGTTGGACAAATAGTTAAAAGTACACCGTTGTAGCATGCTTCGGATTCACAATCAGAAGCAATTTAATCTTTTTTATAAACAACGTCTATGTCAGTCAAATGTACAGTGGGGAGCAGAGGTGAGTACATGTTTGTATATCTTGCACTTCTAAGGGAATAAGAAAAACAATAATAAAGCTATTTAAAAAATTTTTTTTGTATTTTATTTCTTTTTTAATTCTTAGCAAAATTCAATTTAAAACAAAATAAGAAAGCAACAAGTTCATAGGTAAACATAAACAAAACTTTAATAACTCTCATGTACTCAATTTTGCACCTTCCTACTACAATTAATATTGATTACATTTTTAGTATTTAGTACATAGTCCTTTATTATTTAAAACACTTATTATGCGTTTAGGCATACTTTCTACCAAGTTCTGAATAATTTCATCAGGAATGCGCTGCCACTCCAGCTGCACACGGGGCCATAGCTCGTTTAAGTTCGATGAAGCTGATTGATACTGTCCCAACCGTCTTTTCACGATTGACCACAAATTTTCAATTGGATTGAAGTCGGGACTTTGCGGTGGCCACTGCATTAACTGAACATTTTGCCCAGTCAACCATTCCTTAACGATTTTGGAGGTGTGCTTTGGGTCGCCATCGTGTTGAAATATGACTTCTTCCTCAGGATATGCGCTCATATCCACAAAACCGGGATGATGGGTCTCTAAAATGTCCAAATAATCCTCTTTTCACATGATACCATCAATTTTTTGCAGTGGTCCAATATGTCACCAAGTAAAGCAGCCCCATACCATAACGCTTCCTCCACCATGATTAACAGTTTGTTCAACATGGTGTCTTTGTATGGTCTTCCCAGGGCGGCGCCAGCAATACTGCTTACCGTCTGACTGAAATCGGTTGAATTTGGATTCATCTGGCCAGAATACTCGTTTCCAATCATCGGCAGTCCAATTCTTGTGTTCCAATGCGAACTTTAATCGTGCTGCAACATTTTTCTTTCATAATGCAGGTTTAGGTTTCTTAAAAGCTGATATGTAGCCAATGTTGTGCAGCGCTCTTCTTGCTGTCCATCGGCTTACAATTTTATTTATTGCTAGGGAAGCTTCCTTTGGCGTTAAAGATTGATTTGCCTTCAACTTTCTCATTATTAAACGTGCGTCGCCATCCGTTAAAAGTCTTCGGCGACCAAGAACTTGCGCTTGGGAAGTAATATTTCGCCTTTTCCGGACTCTTATCACCACTGACTGACTCACTTGAATTTCTTTGGCTATTACTCTCGATGAGAAGCCATTTTCTGTCATGGTTAAAATACTATTTTCCACGGTTCGCGATAGCTTTCTCATAATTTTAAATATTTTGGAATTTGTATTTTATATTTGAAATGCAGCTTTTATTTACATTACGCAGTTTATCAAACACGACGTTAAACTAAAATTTATATTAACAGAAACATTAATAACACCAATCAAATCATAAACCAAATCAAAATTAACGGTAAATTTTGAATGTTTCTATGAATATGGTTGAAAACACGCGGGTGCAAAATTGAGTACATGAGAGTTATTTAAGTTTTGTTTATGTTTACCTATGAACTTGTTGTTTTCTTATTTTGTTTACAATTGAATTTTGCTAAGAATTAAAAAAGAAATAAAATACAAAAAAAAAATTTTAAATAGCTATATTATTGTTTTTCTTATTCCCTTAGAAGTGCAAGATATACAAACATGTACTCACCTTTGCTCCCCACTGTATGTTGATGTCAAGGTTGATGCAAAAATAGCATCAACCGGACTGCTTCTTACAAACCTTTTCATTTCAATAGGTCCTTTTGTAATCTTTAGGACAATGTCTTTTTCAAGTTGTATGTTGTAGTATCTTACACGAGTTTCCAAAATGTTATTTTATTTCGGTTTCCCCGCACTTCACGGGTATATAAACCAGCACAAATTGAAATTGAAAATTTGTGTTTATCACCTAATAAACATATCGCTCCTTAATTGCATCATGGTCATATCTCAAAATTTGAAGTAACATTAGCAAAGTTTTTCTTCATACCTTCTCTTATTATATCTCAAACTGAACCGAAGTTATAGCAAAATATGTCTTTAAATCTGTAAATTTTGAAAACTTTAATCGCATTTTGCCAAGATCGTTTGTTTTTGTAGATATGACTATGTTGCAATAAAGGAGCGATATGTTTAGGTATCTCCTATTTTTAAGACTTGTTCATGAACAATGAAACTTTACTGCCTGCATCTTATTTTGAATTAATGTACTTTATTAACTCTTCTCTTCACTAAGTGTAATAATTATCAACTGTTGCACTGCCCATTCTGCTTTGAGTAGATTTATTGCAGCAGGAGACATTGATTTGTACTCACTTCTTGCAATTGATCTAATCCACAACCCATCCACAGATGCTAATTTTTAGAGAATAGAAAACTAAATTTCAAAGTATAAATAGCTATTTTCTGAAATTATGAGGAATTTTTTTATTCCCGGGATTTTTCTCTGCGGGAAATAAAATAATTGAAATTCCCGGGAATTCCCGGGACGGGAAAGAAAAAACCCTACTTAGATCTTTGTTCTTGGATTTTTTCTTTAAAATATGTTTTGACTATTTACTTACAACCTGCTGACTTATAAGGGATAATGCAAAGTTATTCAATCATTTTTATTTGCTGAAAATAAAAATTAACTTCAATGGTAATCGTTTATCTGCTGCTTCTTATAGCTGCTTTACACTATCACACAAGTCTTACGTCATAGATTAACATCTTCCGTATTTTGAAAAAATACAAACCTGTCGTGATAAGTTGTTATTGTTTTTTAAAAATTTCAAACATTAAGTAGATTTTCGAAAAATATTTAAGACTTTGTGGAATAATGTGTAACGGCCTTTATTAGTATGTATTAGCCATACATGGGCGTACTGCATTATATTAATATTGTACATATTACGTATAGCAGTAACCAGTGAAGTTTTACCTGTTACTGAAAAAAATTTCAGTTTACTGAGAAAATTAAATTTTTACTGGTTACTGAAAATTTTCTCAGCAAGCAGTTAGCTTTAAATTTTTAATGCATTATTTTTTTACTGCAGTACGCCCATGTATGGTTATAGCTAGCTTATATATCAACGCTCATGTACTTTTCTTGCTAACAGAAACCTTGAAATTTTTTACTGGGATGAGTAAATTTGCACATTTTTCTTAAATTTATTTGAAAGATTAAAAAATATAAGTATCGTATTGCTTTTTGAAAAAAATTTCTACACAGGTTTGCAAACAGTGTCTCAAAAGTCTGTTTCTTTGAAACCGGTACAGATTTTTGATGGAGAGATGTGTTCATGAATTATTCTCTAGCTTTCACTAAAATCGGTTCAGCAGTTGTTGAGAAATAGGTCAAAGTTGAATTTTTTTAACATTTAGTATGAAAATGCGGATTTTTTGTTTGTTAAATTTGCTTTACTTAAAAAAAGACATAAGTAGATAAAAAAAAACATTTCAGCAATATTCAACAAAAATTTTTAAACTGGTATCCACTTTATCAGTTCTAAAACAGGTTTCACTGGAACATTTTTTTAATAACGAATGTTTATTTAGTTTAAATAAAACTAAGGACAAAAAATTTATATTTTTTGTAACAACCGGAATAGTTTTTTATTTTTGACTTTGTTATATATGAGCGCTAAATTGGCATCAATATTTAGGATGATTAAGCTGGCAACTCTTTTTATAAAACTTTTGCTTTATACCCTTTGTACACTTGCATACATTTCGGAGGAACGCATGGAAGATGTTGAGAATGTGAAATACGCGTTCACACTTGAAACATCTAACATCTACCATTTATAAAAAATGTCACCATTTCTGAAATACTTTTTTTCTACAAAAGTGGCAACATTCTAAAAGATAACACCAAAATGTATTTCTCAATCATTTTGTTTAATAATTTAAGCAAAATTAAGCAAAATAAGGCTTGCAAAAAAAGAAAAACTTAAGAAATGGTAACGCTGCTTTCAAAGCAACTTCCATTTTGTCAGTGATGCCACAATAATAATAGAATTTATTGCCACTTTTCTAGTGATGACACTAAAAGAATCGAAAAATGTAAAAGGGAACAAAATGAGATAGTAACATTCTGTAAAGATGTTGAAAAATTTTGATTTTTAGCCCAATGTATTTCTTATGGGAAAATTCCAACATCTTCGCAAATTGATGTTAAATGTGGAAAAGTGTGAAAAGTTTATTAAACAACTTTATTGTATTTTTTGTAACACGTGAAGATAAAATTAACTAACACTTACGCCGAAAGCTTTAAATTTCGGCAGGTACGAAAGAATGTGGGGGAGTCAATGGAAACATTTGCATTGCGCATGAAATAGGCAGCTGAATCCTGTGACTACGGAGTTTTTTTTGGACAGGATGCTTATAGAGCAGCTGATTTTCGGTATTGAATCTCAGTTAATTTGTGATGAGGTGATAACCAGAATACCTAAAAGCTTTGCAGAGGCCTACGAGTTTGCATCGTCCAAAGAACTTACACAGACATCAACAAACGTTGTCAGCACAGGGGATGTGACCACAACTGAGCCAACATGTAAACTGGGGTTTATACCTGTGAAAACAAAAAACGAAAGAGAGCCGAACCCGATCGAAACAAATTGTTATGGGTGTTGCGGACGTCATGTACGTGAAGACGGCAAGTTTAAAAATGCTAAGTGTTTTGTGTGTGGTAAGGTGGGACACATCGGCAAGGAATGTAATTCAAATACAAAGCGTATATCGGATGCAAGTGAGGCGGAGGAGTGTGAATCGGTTGGAACGTCCCAGCAGGTGTTGGCCGTAAGAACCGGTGACACTTTTGACCGTAAAATAATTTCTATGAATATTGATGGGCAAAATGTAGAGATGGAATTAGATACCGGGGCGCCTTGCATCATTATAAAGGCGACCGTACACGACATGTTTTTGTCATCTGACATGTCAAATTTTCCACTGCAAAGCACATACATGTCGTGTGTTACCTTTTTAACTTTGCTTCTGTAAAAGTCAGACGCAAAGTCATCTGACAAAATTTCAATTAGAGCGTGCTCTATTTTCTTCTGACAAACCATCTGACATCAGAAAGCTATGCCGGCAAGAAACCGGCAGCGGCGTCCACTATTGACGGAATCATTAGCCGGCTGAAGTTAATTTTTTAAAATACCGAGATTTGTTTGATCATCTTACCATTGAATATAATTTATGTGAATATATATATAAAAACCGTTTTATTATAAAATCCTAAATTGGTATCTTTGAATTAAAAGAAAAAAAATGTTAAGATGGCTAAACTATTTTACGGCGCAAATAAAACTTTTCATGGCGGCAGCAAGTTATTTTGAAACCGAGCACTACTTTGGTTTCTGCAATAACAATGCGAAAAAAACAGAGACAATGTCAGAAGCAAATTACATGTACGTTTGTGACCGAATATTATAAAGCTTATGTAAAACAGCGATTTTGACAGACATGCACAATTACATGTGACTTGAAAATTTGACATGTCAGATGACATGGGCGTACTGCATTATATTAATATTGTACATATTACGTATAGCAGTAACCAGTGAAGTTTTACCTGTTACTAAAAAAAATTCAGTTTACTGAGAAAATTAAATTTTTACTGGTTACTGAAAATTTTCTCAGCAAGCAGTTAGCTTTAAATTTTTAATGCATTATTTTTTTACTGCAGTACGCCCATGTATGGTTATAGCTAGCTTATATATCAACGCTCATGTACTTTTCTTGCTAACAGAAACCTTGAAATTTTTTACTGGGATGAGTAAATTTGCACATTTTTCTTAAATTTATTTGAAAGATTAAAAAATATAAGTATCGTATTGCTTTTTGAAAAAAATTTCTACACAGGTTTGCAAACAGTGTCTCAAAAGTCTGTTTCTTTGAAACCGGTACAGATTTTTGATGGAGAGATGTGTTCATGAATTATTCTCTAGCTTTCACTAAAATCGGTTCAGCAGTTGTTGAGAAATAGGTCAAAGTTGAATTTTTTTAACATTTAGTATGAAAATGCGGATTTTTTGTTTATTAAATTTGCTTTACTTAAAAAAAGACATAAGTAGATAAAAAAAAACATTTCAGCAATATTCAACAAAAATTTTTAAACTGGTATCCACTTTATCAGTTCTAAAACAGGTTTCACTGGAACATTTTTTTAATAACGAATGTTTATTTAGTTTAAATAAAACTAAGGACAAAAAATTTATATTTTTTGTAACAACCGGAATAGTTTTTTATTTTTGACTTTGTTATATATGAGCGCTAAATTGGCATCAATATTTAGGATGATTAAGCTGGCAACTCTTTTTATAAAACTTTTGCTTTATACCCTTTGTACACTTGCATACATTTCGGAGGAACGCATGGAAGATGTTGAGAATGTGAAATACGCGTTCACACTTGAAACATCTAACATCTACCATTTATAAAAAATGTCACCATTTCTGAAATACTTTTTTTCTACAAAAGTGGCAACATTCTAAAAGATAACACCAAAATGTATTTCTCAATCATTTTGTTTAATAATTTAAGCAAAATTAAGCAAAATAAGGCTTGCAAAAAAAGAAAAACTTAAGAAATGGTAACGCTGCTTTCAAAGCAACTTCCATTTTGTCAGTGATGCCACAATAATAATAGAATTTATTGCCACTTTTCTAGTGATGACACTAAAAGAATCGAAAAATGTAAAAGGGAACAAAATGAGATAGTAACATTCTGTAAAGATGTTGAAAAATTTTGATTTTTAGCCCAATGTATTTCTTATGGGAAAATTCCAACATCTTCGCAAATTGATGTTAAATGTGGAAAAGTGTGAAAAGTTTATTAAACAACTTTATTGTATTTTTTGTAACACGTGAAGATAAAATTAACTAACACTTACGCCGAAAGCTTTAAATTTCGGCAGGTACGAAAGAATGTGGGGGAGTCAATGGAAACATTTGCATTGCGCATGAAATAGGCAGCTGAATCCTGTGACTACGGAGTTTTTTTTGGACAGGATGCTTATAGAGCAGCTGATTTTCGGTATTGAATCTCAGTTAATTTGTGATGAGGTGATAACCAGAATACCTAAAAGCTTTGCAGAGGCCTACGAGTTTGCATCGTCCAAAGAACTTACACAGACATCAACAAACGTTGTCAGCACAGGGGATGTGACCACAACTGAGCCAACATGTAAACTGGGGTTTATACCTGTGAAAACAAAAAACGAAAGAGAGCCGAACCCGATCGAAACAAATTGTTATGGGTGTTGCGGACGTCATGTACGTGAAGACGGCAAGTTTAAAAATGCTAAGTGTTTTGTGTGTGGTAAGGTGGGACACATCGGCAAGGAATGTAATTCAAATACAAAGCGTATATCGGATGCAAGTGAGGCGGAGGAGTGTGAATCGGTTGGAACGTCCCAGCAGGTGTTGGCCGTAAGAACCGGTGACACTTTTGACCGTAAAATAATTTCTATGAATATTGATGGGCAAAATGTAGAGATGGAATTAGATACCGGGGCGCCTTGCATCATTATAAAGGCGACCGTACACGACATGTTTTTGTCATCTGACATGTCAAATTTTCCACTGCAAAGCACATACATGTCGTGTGTTACCTTTTTAACTTTGCTTCTGTAAAAGTCAGACGCAAAGTCATCTGACAAAATTTCAATTAGAGCGTGCTCTATTTTCTTCTGACAAACCATCTGACATCAGAAAGCTATGCCGGCAAGAAACCGGCAGCGGCGTCCACTATTGACGGAATCATTAGCCGGCTGAAGTTAATTTTTTAAAATACCGAGATTTGTTTGATCATCTTACCATTGAATATAATTTATGTGAATATATATATAAAAACCGTTTTATTATAAAATCCTAAATTGGTATCTTTGAATTAAAAGAAAAAAAATGTTAAGATGGCTAAACTATTTTACGGCGCAAATAAAACTTTTCATGGCGGCAGCAAGTTATTTTGAAACCGAGCACTACTTTGGTTTCTGCAATAACAATGCGAAAAAAACAGAGACAATGTCAGAAGCAAATTACATGTACGTTTGTGACCGAATATTATAAAGCTTATGTAAAACAGCGATTTTGACAGACATGCACAATTACATGTGACTTGAAAATTTGACATGTCAGATGACAAAAACATGTCGTCTATATGCGCCTTAAGCAAGGAAAATCTGAGCAAACTAAGTGGCAGGTTTTATCTAAGAAATTCCGATCCTCAGTTCGCAAGCTATACCGTAGTGTGCATAGGGCGCACAATCGTTAACGTAACTCATGGGCGAACAATTCGTAGGCTAAATTTGTACGTAGTGGATTGCTCAGTTTGCTAGGGAAATTAATATTACTGAGTTGTTTTAACCACCCACAAGTTGAGTTGGGCACGGATACCTGCTTGGCTAAAAAATCCATTGTTAGTACCATTTCAGTAAAAGCACCAATCCTCCCATACCATCAGCAAAACCGCTTACGGGAAATCCTTGCAGAACATGATGATATTTTTGATAGAAATAGATGTAAAAATAGCGGCTGGATTTTATAAAAATGTCGACTACTCCGAGTGGGCCTCTACTACGCATGTAGTGTCAAAGAAAAAAAAATTGGAGGTATAGATGAGCACCCCATTCCAAACTCTGAGGATATATTTAACAAAATGGAGGGGGCCACGGTCTTTGCACACCTCGACATTACAGACGCGTATTCACATCTGGTGCTGTATGATGAGTTTGCTCACGTGTTAACCCTCAATACACCAACACACGGTTTGATACGACCAACGCGAGCGGTTTATGACGCTGCTAACATTCCGGCTATATGGCAAAGGACTATGGAATTCGCTATTAGGAAGATACCTAATATTTTAAATTTTTTTGATGACATCCTTATTTTCGCCAGAAAGGTGCAGGAACTACTCGTAATTCTGGAACTCACCCATAATAAACTCAAGAATCTTGGATTCAAATTGAACAAGTCAAAGTCCGTCTTCGTTGCATCCTCAATAGAATTTTAGGCCACAAAATCGATACTAACGGTATTCACAAATCTACCAGACATATTGACGCACTTGTACGTTCTGTAACCCCAAGCTCAATTGAAAGCCTACAGTTGTTTCTGGGTAAACCGTCATATTACTCAAATTTTATACCAAATCTGGCCACGTTTGAAAGACCGCTACGTGATATTTTGAAAAGCGGCACGTTTTATTGGAATAAGGCGGCAGATATGGCCTATGGGAAAATCAAGCTAATTTTGGTACCTCCACAAGTGTTGACTCTTTACGATCCGGCCTAACCGCTCTTATTGGCGACGGATGCCAGCAAAACAGGATTGGGGGCAGTATTGTCACATCGTCTGGCGGACGATGGGACGATGTATCTCTACGCCCGAAATTGGACTTTAATCACGGATCACAAACCGTTGGTGCAAATTTTGCCCCGGAAAAAACATTACCTGTACTATGCATATCACGTATGGCGAATTATGCTGACTTTCTCGCCAATTTTGATTTTGAGGTCGTGCACAAATCATCTAAGGAAAACACAAACGCGGGTTATTTATCTCGTATGGAAGGCTCAGAGCGTTTAAAAAAGATCGGGTCATGGCATGATTTAATAGACGAGCGAGATGGGTCAGATAATTTTATAATTAGACAAATAGACCAACTACCAATAACCGCAGAGCGTATTGCGTTAGAGTCGAGAAAGGATCAGCAGCTGGGTAAAATAATTCAATTGCTAGAGAGTGGAAAATGTTTAGCCAGAGCCGGCTGCAAATCCCCACAGGTGAACTACACATTATCATCAGGGTGTTTAACGTTTGAGCACCGTATTGTAATTCCAATGAAATTCCACAAGGATATCCTAAACGAACTACATGCCGCCCATCTGGGGATAGTTAAGATGTAGGGCATCGCACGATCTTTTGTTTATTAGCCGGGAATCGACAAAGACATCGAAGATACTGCAAGATTATGTGAACTGTGTGCCAAATATGCTAATGTTCCTGCCAGTTTTAATGATCATCACTGGAAGTACCCAAAATCACCCTGGGAACGGGTCCACATAGATTATGCGGGACCGTTTGAAGGTTCGATTCTTTTGATTGTCTCCGACGCATATTCCAAGTGGCTGGAAGTAAGGGTAACTAAATCAACCACATCAGCCGCATCGATAATGCTTCTACATGAAGTGTTTGCCACATATGAAGTGCCATTAATTATTGTGTCCGATAATGGAACAAATTTTTCTTCAATCGAGTTCCATAAGTACCTAACAAGTATAGAAGTCAAATACCACAAGTATACGGCCCCATATCACCCAGCAACAAATGGTCAGGCGGAGCGTAATGTCCAGACGGTAAAGAATGACGTAAAGTCAATGGGTACAACGAAAGTTACCCTGAGGGAGAACCTAAACGAGTTTTTGAGGTCATATAGAAACGCGCCCCATTCCACAACGGGCCAGTCACCAACACAATTGTTCTTAGGTCGGCAAGGCTAAGGTGTCTGCAATACAATTTTTGAAATCTAAGGCTGACTACAGACAGCTAGGGGACAATCAGGTAGTTTATTTTCTATCCGGAAATCCACATACAAGTAAATGGATGAAAGGGAAATCCTAGGTGATATCCACTACGAGATAGCGTTCCAGAGTCTTATTTTATGTTAATAAAATAATTATTTTAAAAATAAAAGAACACAGGAATTCAAGTTTATTACAATTTTCAATCTAACTAAATTTTTTTTTCACAATAACAAAATATTCAAAACATAAATAATCAATATATCAATATATAAAAAACAAACAAGTATAAAACAATAAAGTGTTTTACAAACAGAATAAAATATGTTTATAACAACAGCCCCTCTCAATTAGATAATTTTAACAAATCTCTAATTGCAGCAAAGTTATTTTTATCTAACGCTTTTGTAAATATATCGGCAACTTGTTTCTTTGTACAAATATGTTGGATCTTGAGATGACCCTTTAATACATGATCTCTTATGAAATGGTGTTTAATGTCAATATGCTTCGACCTTTTAGATTCAGCATTTTTCGCCATAGCAATACAACCAGCATTATCTTCATAAATCAAAATTGGTTGGCTAGTTGTTGTAACCTTCATATCATTTAAAATGCCTTTCAACCACAATCCTTCTGAAGTAGCCAAACTAAGAGCTATGTATTCAGCCTCACTCGTTGAAACAGCAACTGTAGTTTGTTTTTTACTACACCAAGACACTGGACATCCATACAAATAATAAATATAACCACTAGTTGATTTTCGATCAACTGTATTAGAAGCCCAATCAGCATCTACGTAACCAACTAGCACATCAGCACTCTTATAACTGTTGTCAAATTTTAACTTAAGCATTTTAGTTCCTTTTAGATATCTCAGAATTCGTTTTAGGGTAGTCCAATGCTCTTCACCAAAGTTCTCTTGGTATCGACCCATATATCCAACAGCATAACAAATATCAGGTCGTACACATAACATTAAATACATTAAACTCCCTAGGAGTTCTCGATATGGTTTGTCAAAAGATCCATTATCTTTTTGTGGTAATTGGAGACCTTTTTCCATTGGTGTATCAGTAATATTACATTCTGTCATAGCAAACTTTAATAAAATTTTCTCAATACCAGAAGTTTGACTTAGATGCATTTCACCTTTTTCAATATTATAATCAATTTTTATGCTAAGATAATATTGCAATTTACCACAGTCAGACATTTCAAACACTTCGGATAGTTTTTTCTTTACACGTTCAATATCATCTAAATCATTTCCAGCAATTAAAACGTCATCCACATAATGAAGCAGCAATATCACTTTCTCATTAATGAATCTTGTATAGAGACAATAATCGTGTTGAGATCTTACAAAACCAAGTTTTTCAAGAACATTGTTAATCTTTTGATTCCAACATCTTGGACTTTGTTTTAATCCATATATTGATTTATTTAATTTTAAAGACATTCCAGGTTCAGCTGTCATACCTTCTGGAATTTCCATGTAAATATCTTCTTTGAGTTCTTCATGCAAAAATGCTGATTTTACATCTAACTTATAAAACTGTATCCTCTTTTAACACCAACAGCCAACACTGTACGTAACGTACTTAATTTTGCCACAGGAGCATAGGTTTCGTCATAATCAGCTCCGAACTTTTGTAAGAAACCTTTAGCAACTAATCTTGCTTTAAATCGAACAGGTTTACCACTTGAATCAGATTTAATGACAAAGACCCATTTAGTTTTTAGAAGTCTTTTATCTTGTGGTTTATTTGCAACATTCCAAACTTTGTTTTTCTTCATTGAATCTAATTCAACTTTAACAGCTTTAAGCCACTGGTCTCTATTTTGGGAATTTTCAATGTCCGAAAATGAGCTAGGAACATCTTCACGGCCAATAGCTTCAAAAATGGAATTGTACAAATCGATAAATCTACTTGGCGGCTTTCTTTTTCGGGAACTTCTTCTTAGCTCTTGATGAACTTCAGTTTCTTCTAGTTCTGAGGTTTCAGAGCCGGATACAGAATGTGTTTCAGCTACAACGTCAACGGAAACAACACCACTATCTCCTTCCCCCTCTTGTTGATTTGGTTCTAAAATTTCTGTGTCTGAAATATTTGTATCATCATTATTATCTCGTTCTACTAATTGTATTTTGGTATTTTTTGTTTCAATATATTTATAGGGATAATTTAATTCATCAAATTTACAATCACGCGACAGAATAACAATATGCTTCTCCATATCCCATAGTCTGTAACCATTTGGACAATAACCAACCATAATATACTTTTTGCTTTTAGGATCCAATTTCTTTCTTTTTTGGTTTGGAATCCATGTAAATACAGAACATCCAAATACTTTTAGTTTTGTTAAATCAGGTTTTGCATTGAACCACATTTCTGCAGGTGTTTTATTGCACGATAATGATTTTGTCGGACTTCTATTTATTAAATAAGTGCTGGTATATACTGCTTCGTTCCACAATGATTTTGGTACCCCAGCTTCAATCATTATTGCACGAACTTTTTGATTAAAGTACGATTAAACCTCTCTGCTACGCCATTTTGCTGAGGAGTATAAGCCATAGCTTCTGCGACTTGAATACCTTTATCTTTACAATACATAATCATTTTATTTGATTTATACTCCCGACCCTGATCAATAGTTAATGTAGAAATTTTACTTCCAAACTTAGCATTTACAAGAGCATTATATTCTTTGAATTTTTCAAAAACCTCAGACTTGTTTTTTATTATGTACGTATGTGCAAAATGGGTATAGTCATCAATGAATGATACAAAATAATTTGAACCGTTATATGATATAGGACTTATTGGACCACACACATCTGAGTGTATATGTTCTATAGGACGGGCCGCTCTTAAACGAGTTCCATTAAATGGTTCACGACATTGTTTACTTTGTGTACAAACTTCACAAAAATCTAATTGTATTTGATTAGGTATACCTACTGCCATATCATATTTTATTAAATCATCAAAAGCTTGTTGACTAATATGACCCATACGACGATGCCAAAGAAGTCCTGACTCAACTTGAGATACATTTGATACTGACCTTGTAATCTTGATTTTTAATTCAAATAAATTCCCAACTCTTTTCGCAGTAGCTATAACCTTTCCATTTTTTTCTAAATCAGCTGCATTCTTTTTAAAATTAACTTTGACACCAGCTTCAACTATACGACTCACAGACAAAAGATTTTCTCGAAAATCGGGACTATATAATACATTTTTTAAGTTTACCATAACTCCATTGTTAATTAAACCTTGAACTTCTCCAATTTTCTTGACTTTGACGTATTCACCATCTTTTGCTACACTTATATACCGTGGCTCAACAAGAGTATTGATTTTTGAAAAAATTTGTATATTATTTACAAAATGATCGGTTGCACCTGAATCTAATGCAAATGACACCAATTCACCACTTTTCTTGATTTCTTGTGAATTTGAATCAGCCATGAAACTTACGCTTGAACTTGCAATATTTTTTATCTCTTTAACACGACAATCTTTTTTCATATGTCCGTATTTTCCACACTTATGGCATTTTCCATTAAACTTGGCTTTCTTTTTTCTTGAAGTAAATGCTGTAATTGTTTCTTCTACAATTTCTGATTGCCTCTGTTTCTTCTTCGATTCTTCTGCAAGCAAACGTTGTTTGACAAATGAAACCGTTAGCTCTTCATCCTGTAGATTTTCCAATGCCGTAACCACAGCATCATATGACTCAGGAAGAGTCAAAAACAGTTGAGACACTAAATCAGCTTCTTCAGGCTTTGCTCCAGCAGATTTAAGTTGACGAATCAAAGAATCAAATTTTAATAAATGCGCTGACATATTCTCTCCATCACGAAAACGTAATTTTGCAAGCTCCTTTCTTACCAATGTTTGGTTCTGGGCGGATTTCTTTTCAAATGTTGCACATAAAGATCCCCACATTTCCTTTGCTGTTTTCTTATCTCTTACGTATTCAATTAAATCATCATGAACAAATGAGACTATTAAATCCTGTGCTCTTGCGTCCAATTTTAAAAATTCTTGTTGGTTTTCTGTAACGGTAGGTGCTGACTCTATAACAGCTTTTAAACAACCTACCGATGAAAGATGCCTCTCCACTCGGAATTTCCAATTATCAAAATTCGTACCAGCGAATTGCACAATACCAGTTGTTTTTTCCGTGGGACCCATAACCTCTAATTTTATGTTAATAAAATAATTATTTTAAAAATAAAAGAACACAGGAATTCAAGTTTATTACAATTTTCAATCTAACTAAATTTTTTTTCACAATAACAAAATATTCAAAACATAAAAAATCAATATATCAATATATAAAAAACAAACAAGTATAAAACAATAAAGTGTTTTACAAACAGAATAAAATATGTTTATAACAACACAGAGAAAGTATTATAAGAGGCACATCGATCAAATTCGGGGAACGGACCAGTATGTGGGAGGCAACCGCAACGAAAACCCCACTGTAGTCCAACCTGAAAATAGTGCCATTTACAGAGATGGTGAAAATTACCAACCCGACGGTAATATTCGACGTCTGAGTGGCTGCGAAGAACAGGGAAATAATAGTAGTGTATTTTCCAAGGCGAGTTATACTGGCGAGGCGCAGGGCGAACAAAAACAAACTGAGCAGTTTCCAACATCATTTTCTACAATGCAGCCGAATGCGGAAGCGTGGACTTCAGCGTCATCATCAACTCGGGTTTACTGAACCATCTCCTACATCAGCTACAACAGAGATAGGGGCACAAGAACATCCCCGGAGGCGTTCGTCGAGGGCTCGCGTGCCACGGGTCCTATTTTCCCCGTGAGGGGAAAAGTGTGATATATGACCTCTAAATTGTCATCACTATTTAGGCTGATTAAGCTGGCAACTCTTTTTATATTTTATGTATACTTTTTATAAAACTTTTGCTTTAAACAACTTTATTGTATTTTTTGTAACACGTGAAGATTAAATTAACTAATGAAAAATTTACTCGTTTTTATTAATGAATATAAATAAATACAAATTAAACCCGTGCAACATCAATATTTAAAAAACTTAAATAACAATCGGTTAGAAAATTGCTGGCAAATATTCCTTTTTTTGGTTCTGTAATATTTTTGGCCGTTAGCAGCCCTTTTGCTTCTCCATCTAAGTCTATGTTCTATATTCCATTGATTTCGAATGCTAGAGATGAGCGGATTTTGCGATGCCAATAATATATTTTTTGTTTAGTAAATCAATTAGTTACAAGTTAAAGTGTTAATTGGCTGATTGGTCTTTATATGAGACCTATGGTAAAAAAGTGACCATTCTTTACAAAATTTGACAGTGCGATTTCTAATCTTATAACACTTTACGGTTGTTTGTGTAATTTGCTTTCCGAGATTGTATATTATGGACTGATCTTCACGGGATGTTGTGGTATGATTTCCAGTCGTATGGAAAGAATTTGTGCAAAATAATATCAACATGTGCATTCCGCCACTAATTAGGCTAGTTATGTCACTACTATGAGGCTATACGAAATACATTCCGTGATGCCGTTAACCGGTCCTGGAGCGATAGAAAGAATTGCAGTGTGTCCAGGGCATTATGGCCGGATTGGACGCAGGTGCAACCAGGCTTCTATTAAGGTTGGATAGGAGTGGTCTTAGGACACTTATAGGGTTCTTAACGGGTCATTGTTCTGTTAGGGCTTTTACGAGTAAAAGGGACAATACCATACCAGACTTTTGAAGGTAGTGCGAGGATTCTGAGGAGCTAGAGACGATTGAGCATGTACTGCACCACTGTCCTAGGATGCAGTGTCTCAGGCAGAAATGGCTAGGAGATATATTTTACGACGAACTGGGGTCTATCGCTGGATGTAATCCAGTCGATCTACTGGGGTTTGTCAGGGAAACAAGTCGGTTGCTTCTGATGAGAGGACTGTAGAGGGAGTTTTTGTTCTATGTGGTATCTATTTTCTATCAACTATAACCCTTTCTAACCTAACCTAGGAAAGTTTAAGTAACAAAATTATCAATTTTTTGGGGTTGTGGTTCCACATTTGGATTAATAACTCTTATCCTACTGAACCGCTTTTGTTGGATTTCAACCCAAGCTGCTCGGGATAACAACAAACAATTTGACACCAATATGTTCTTATCCTTTGGGTTTTTTAAGGTAAGCTTGTTTTCAGACAGACGGACATAACTAAATCGACTTAAAATTACTCAAGGTCCACGAATATATATACTTTATGGCGTCTTAGATAAATATGTATATTAAAAAGTTTCACATGGAATGACAAATTTAGTATACCCTCTTCACAACTACATAGCTGTCGAGGGTATACAAATGTAAGAATTGTTTTCATTTAAAAAAGCATTTCAGGTTATAATGTATGAATTCATGTTGATACAGACACCAAATTATCTCCCTCAAACAGCAGCAACTATTCATTTTATTCATAATTTTGCCTTAATAAACAAATATTTTAATAGTAAACATAAAAGAAGGACTAAAATTTAAATTTTAAATGGATGTGGAGCACAACGTCAATTTCAAAAACAAAATTCGACATGGAGCACAAAACAATAAATTTTTTTCTTAGAAGCTTGATATATATATATATGTATATATATATCCTCATTTATTATCAAAAGATAATAAACTGGCAAGTGCACGGCCTAAAAAACTTTACTGGCAACATGCTTTTTCTTAACCTACTTACAACTACAATTAATGTTGGAAGAATTCCAATCAATTGTAGTGGGGAATGTTAGAAGAGATAAACTCACTGTTTATTGTTGATGTTTTTGTTTAAACTTTGATATTGTTACAAGTAGAACTGTTGCTTATGATTCTTATACGCTTAACAGTTTTATTTGGTTTAATATCTTTAGTTTTTCTAAAATCTTTATGGATGAAGTTCCCTGACGATCTGGCCTAAGCAACCAGTGAAATGCGCATAGGAATAGCTTATCCCATCAACAATAAATTCAGTGTTTTTATGAGGAATAAAAATTGGGAATTAAGCACGAATGACAAAATCATTTAAATCCTGATTTATAATATGCAAACGTTCAAAAACTTTAATATTTGCAGAAAGTATGTGCAGCGTATTTTATTCCATTCATTAACTTTTTTTTCTCGTTACAGACTTTTTGGCGTATGCGCTATAATAATTCTGAGTTGATGATATTTATAGCAGAGAAGTATTAGAGTTTATGTTTAAGTAATATTCCACATGCCCCTAAGAAGCCGCTTTCCAAAATTTTATATGTGGTTATATCTGTAACTTTCATATAGTTTCCGAGTTATACTTGATTAATTTTTTTAATTAAATAATTTTCCAATGCCTTGGTCCGATTCAAATATTGGACTAATTGTTAAGGGCCATTATTATAACTATTATAAGATAGAATGTTTTTGATTGAAAACAAATTCCGATCATAAAAAACAAAGAAAATGAGCTATATTTGTTAAGGCTTTTTCTTGGCAATATCGGCTTTTTTAGTTATTTTTGCAATATCGGCTTTTTTAGTCATTTTTGCAATATCGGCTTTTTTTACTTATTTTGCCAATTTAAGATCATTTTTAATTTTTTCATACGGAAGGTATTTGGTTTAAAGATTGATGTTTGACTATTGACTGCCAGTAGTCGTCAATGGCTGTGAGTGTTAAACGGCAAAATCCTCTAAAGAGATTGATTGGTTACAATTGAAACATGTAAGGGTAACCTGTCCGTGAAAGCCTGGGTTTGAGCACCGCGGCAGTCAAGAATGAAAAATTGTCAATAAATTTTAATTAATTTCATGTTGTAAAATTCCTTTTTTCATAAAAATAATTTAATTAAATTTGATTAACTTTAGCCTAATTAAAAAATATCAAAATTTGGATTCAAAAAAACTTATTTAATAATTTTTTGCAAATATCGTTATTTTTTTTTTTTTGATGTGCAACTTTTTTTTTGTAAATATTAAAAAAAAATCAACCCTTTTTGTGCTGTAAAAACTCTGGTTAAAAAAAATCGTTCAACGTTATGGTAATATTTTCTGTTTCCCTTGTACAATATCAACAACCTATATTGTCTCTGTATGTTATTATACCTACACGACAAGAGTGGAGAGGGTATTATGCATTTGTGGTGATGCCTTAAAATATTGATCCTAAAGTATACCGATCGAAAGTGAGTCGATCTAACGGTGACCGTCCGGCTGGCTAGCTGGCTGTCCATGTTACATTGTACGCAAAGTACAGGTAGCACTTTTGAAGATAATTTAATGATATTTGCAGGGCTGTGGAGTCGGAGTCGGAGTCGGAGTTGAGGAGTCGGAGTTGAGGTTTTTGTACCGGAGTCGGAGTCGGAGTCGAAGTACCCACAAAAACTAGCGACTCCGACTCCGACTTTTTTGCATTACAATTTTTCTAATATTTTTTAAAATAAAAAATTTTAATGACCAATTTCTCCAATTCTTTTTAAATATCAATTCATATTTAAATATAATTTTTCTAATAGTTTTATTTTTATTTGACATAAAAAAAACAAATTTTAAACATAAATTGATATTTAGATAAATTAGTGGAATTGGCCATAAGAGGGTCTGCTTTTTGAAATTGTGAAGTCTGAAAATAAGGACCAGTATACTTTTCATATGAGTAGGTGAGTTTCAAAAATTAAAAAATTGAGATAACATCTTATTTTGACAATTTATAAGAATAGTTATATAGATTGTATCAAAGCATGTCCTTTTCTATGTTTTAATGTGACCTCAAATTTCTGTAACAAAAACCAGCGGGTTCACTATTTGAATTTCGCCAAGATATCGTTAATGAAATAGAGCCGAATTAAGGAATTTAAAAATTAAATTTGTAAAGATGTTGTTTTTATTTATCGTATATTAACAAATATTTTTGTAGCCATGTTCATGAATATGACTTGAAATCAGCTGTAGCTCCTGTGGTGAAAGCATTAAGTGAACTACATTTTAAGTTCCAACCTTCAAGGTGAATTATAATAGAATAGAAGGAAAAGGAACTCGGAAAAATACATGACATTGTTCCAGATATAATTCCCATCAATGTGGGAAAAATGATTTGAGAATACTTTTATCTACTCACTTTAGGGAAAATTGGAGAGATAATAAAGACTTGCAATTTCAAATTTCGGTCTTGGACAATAATAATATTGAATTAGGAACGGAAAAATGCAATGGCGAGTACACTGAAGAAAAAGATTTAAATTTAGCAGTTTAAAAATTCACATTTTTTTTAACTCTGCAGGTGGGAGATAAACTACATCAAGCTACATTTTGAAAACTTTACAGCAGACCGCGAAAACATGTTGATAATCGCAAATGATGTTTATGTAATAAAAATGTGCATTTGTACGAATATTTTATATGATCCTAACATATTTTTTTATGTCGATGATATACTTAAAAAATTACGTCCTAAAAGGTTCGTTACCTTCTATGGTACTGTTCCATGCCTTGAGACAAACAGCACCAAGTCCAACAACAAAAGGGGTACTATTTCCCAAAAATAATAGAAGGCTAACAACATTTTTTTACGTTACATTTCTCTTCAAAATGTGTTATATAAATTGTAGAACTAACATCTGAAGGCGCATATGCACTTTATAAAATTTTCCTGAGAATGATTTGACTTAATAAATAAAATGTATATTAAAAACAAAAGACCTCACTTCACAATTTGCAAAAAAGGACTGTCCTTTGCCTCTATTAATATTGTGGTAAACAACACTAAGTACACTTGATGCCTTTAACGTCTAAGCCAATTGGACTTGCTGTTGTTTTCAACTTTTCTATCTGGAAAGCTACATTAGATAGGACTTATGGAAATTCACACATCTATAAATTCCAATAGTATAAAAAACGTTATTTGAAAAAGATGTGAATTGGTGTAGTTTATCTCTCCCCTACAGAACTAATTTTACATTTTTTAGCACTGTTTGCATAATATTAGTAAATTAATATAACCTTTAAAATATACTAAAATTCAATGATCCCATACAGATTGAAGCAAACTCGTTACTTTCGAAAGTTCGTAACAAAACTCGTTCGTTCTAAAATTAAATCTATTATTTTTTTATATTTCAGTTGGTTTAAATTTCTCAACTGTTAAGTTATAAGTCAAGAATGTCATAACACTTTAGAATTGAAAAAAGGTTCAACTCATTTGGTCTATTTAATCGGTTACTATATGTTTTTTGCATTTTTTCCAAAATCCAAATAAAATATTTTGCAGCTTTCCTACTCATATGTTAGTAACTAGTATGTTAAAGCTCAATGCGCGGCACGTTAGAATTAAAATATCGATTTGAAATTTTTACAGAATCATTTTCTTGCTATATTTAACCATTTAACAGGTACTAAATTAAAAAAGAGTTTAAAGTCAAAAAAAAAAAACTAGTCTCTTAAATAATGCTAGGTTAGAGTAGGAGTCGGAGTCGGAGTTGGAGTCGGAGTCGGAGTCGGAGTCGTGCTTAAAAAATTTCACCAAAAGGAGTCGGAGTCGGAGTAATAACTTTTTCTTAACGACTCCACAGCCCTGGATATTTGGTACATAGATTCTAATTGCCACAAGGGCAAATCGGCTCATAATTTCCTATAGCCCCCATACAAACTGCTTTCCGGAAAAGGGTTTTTGTGTCCACACATGCACATTAAATATGCAATGAAATACACCAATACACCATTGAATTTACAGACGAATTTCGCGATTTTACCCTATTTGGAACCGATAGGCATTCATGGGCTTACCAAAACAATATTATAGATATCTACATCCATATGGTCTTTTTTAACTTCAAGAGATTTTAGGGACTGTTGATAAATTAAATAAATAGAATAAAATATATTAACATTTACAAGGAAGTTAAAGCTATTTACTGACGGGAGCTAGGGTCAAATATAAACTGGTTCCAAAAAGATGTTAATTGAAATAAAATATATTTCGGGCGAATTTATTAAAAATACGAACATAATTAAATAATTTTTGAACACAGAGTATATTTCGGAAAACAGTTTGTATAAAGACTTTGTAAAATTTAAGACCGATTCTCAACATTTACATAGGCTTCGTCCTTAGTGGAATAAAAAAGGTATTTACCAAATTTTATCCAATTATACAGAAAATTGCAACTTGTACTTTGCGCACAAGGTTTACATGGAAAGACAACCAACGGACGGACTGATAAACATCGTTAGATCATCAAGTGAATCTGAGTTGAACAGTAAAATAAAAGATGGATTTGATTTATATGTATTACATTCATTGACACTCACGTATATACATAATTGGTTTTTCCTCAATTTTAGCTTATTTTTAAAATTTGGCAGTTTAAAATAACATTTACAGTTAGGGACAAAGTTGTTCACGAAATTATAAAAAATGTATGTATGTATATCATCAAAACTATTAAAGTTTCAACTTGGAAGTTCAGTTTGTGCTTTGTTGTGAAACGGACGTGTATTTTCAACCCCGCATACGATTTTAATTTATTATTAATTAAATTTGATTTTGGAATATAAATACTAAGCGAATGGACGCTAGAAAATATATGATATTTTTTATTTAAATTATTTAACATAAAAGTGAACAATTAAAACGAAAATTAAATAAAGATAAATAAAGCAAAAATATATACATATGTACGTATGAATGTTCATACATGTGTATGTATACATATTCTGTGCACAAACATTTTAGTTTAAATTTCTTATTTTTGGCGTTGTTGTAAAATACAATAAATAATAAAAACATTAAAAGCACAGTAAAACGGTGAAAAACAAAAACAATTTCTTGCATGAGTAAAAACAATGTAACAACAATAAAATTAAATGATAGAAATGCTTATGTGACAGTGCATGCCAACGAAAATAATGTTGAAATAAATAAAACAAGACAAAACAATATTAACTACCTAACGGCTAAGCCAATCTTTCGTACTCGTTCCCTCTCACCCTCTTTATTTACACAAACGGTGGATAGTGACTCATTAAAAAAACTAAAACTAGACCTTGAAACAAGTGTTGCCAGGCCAACAAGTATTGCCGCGTCGTCAAAAATAAATTTAGTGGAAAATGATACCATGAACCAAAACTCAAATGCAATGGAAAACCCCCCTGTAAAAAGTTGCCAAAAGCCTCAAGTCCAAGTTGGTATGGACAGGTATATAACAGTCCTCAAGCGGGGTCGCAGCCCTACCTCTTCAGCTGTTGCTTCGGCATCAAAAGTGCCATCTTTTGACAAAATAAATTCCCAAAATCGCTTTGCAATTCTGGAGGATGAATCCTCTGAAGCACCAAACGTCATAAGATCGCCCAAGCCTCCCCCGATATATCTTAGAGAGCATAACTCAAATGATCTAATAAAGAGTTTAATTTCGTTGATTGGTGAAAATTCGTTTTATGTAGCCGCAATAAAGCGAGGTAGCATAAATGAAACGAAAATCCAAGTGAATCATGAAAATGATTTTCGCAAAATTATTAACAAATTTGAGGCACTTAAAAAAAGTTTTTATACATACCAACTCAAGAGCAGTAAAGGTCTCCAGGTGGTGATCAAGGGAATTGATTCATGCGTAGACCCAGAGGAAATTAAAACTTTCTTAGAAGAAAAAGGCTTCAAGATTAAACACGTGGTAAATATTAGAAATAGAGACAAAAATCCACAACCACTATTTCGAGTAGAATTAGAGCCCGGCGACATTAAGTTAAAAAAAAACGAAACGCATCCCATTTATAGTTTAAAATATATTCTACACAGAAAAATCACAATTGAGGAGCCGCACAGTTGAATATTGATGTTTTATGTACAAAAGTTTTATTAGAATAAAGAAAATTTTACAAAACTAACTAATCATCAAATACAATATTCTACATGCCTACTTCATATTTTCTCATAACAAGTATGTAGATAGAGTATATACAAATAACATTATAATCAACACCTCCCCTTAATGTTATAATTGTATAAAACAAAAAATCTATAAACTAGTTATTAGAAACAATATTTAAGTATTTAACAAATTTTTCAAAAAATGGTCTGGATAAAGATTTGGTTAAAATATCTGCCAATTGTTCCTTAGTATTTACAAAGTTCAGCTCAAATTCATGTTCATCAAATTTCTCTCTTATAAAATGATACTTTACGTCAATATGTTTGGTCCTTTTGTGGTATTCTGGATTCTTTATAAGCTTTATTGTGCTTTGATTATCTATATATAAAAAGTTTTCTTCAATGTTGTATGTAATTTCTTTCAAAAAACGTTTTATCCACACAATATCTTTAACAGCTTCACATGCAGCAATATATTCTGCTTCAGTAGTTGACAACGCAACAGTGCGTTGTTGCTGAGATCTCCATGCTACTGTACATTGGCCTAACTGTGTGACAATTCCAGATGTTGACCTTCTACTCTCAATATCTCCTGCGTAATCAGAATCTGCAAAGGTAATAAGTCTGGATCTATTTTGTTGTGTATAAAGCAAACCATGGTTAACTGTGCCTTTGATATATCTTAAAACTCTTTTTGCTGCATTTATATGTATTTGACATGGTTTTTCCATATACCTACTTAGCGTACAAACTGCAAACGAAATATCAGGGCGACTTATAATTGATAAATATATTAATGAACCAATTAATTCTTTATAAGGAAAACTTTCATTAACTTCTTCATTGTTAGTTTGATTTACCCAGCCTGGTTCTAAAGGTGTACATACCGAGTTGCAATCTTGCATAGAAAATCTTTTCAAAGTTTTCTCCATGTATTGATGTTGATGAAGAAACATTGATCCTGAATTTAGAATTTTGATTTCAAATCCAAGAAACTTATTTAATTGACATTCTTTCATTTCAAAATTCTCGCTGAGATGATTTAATAAATCATTACCAAGTTGTTCATCATTATATATCAATAGTCCATCATCCACATATATTGCCAATATAATTTTTGATTCTTTTACATTTTTGATAAACACACACTTATCTGAGTTGCTTGCTTTCATATTAAATTTCTCAATAATTTCACAAAATTTTTTATTAAAACATCTTGGTGCTTGTTTCAACCCATAAATACTTTTCTTTAATAAACAAACTTTTTGGGATTCTTTAATATATCCAGGTGGTTGTCTCATGTAAATTTCTTCATTTACATCACCGTACAAAAAAGCCGTCTTTATATCAATTGTTTAATTGACATTCCCTCTGATACAGCTACAGCCAGTAAAAGGCGCACAGAATCATACTTTACCACTGGGCTATAAGTTTCTTCATAATCAATACCATGTTCTTGGGTAAAGCCTCTAGCTACTAAGCGTGCTTTAAAACGCTCAATTGTGTTATCTGATTTAAACTTGATTTTATAAACCCAACGACAATCTATTAATTTTCTACCTTCAGGCAATTTGCAAAGTTTCCATGTTTTGTTTCTTAGTAGGGCTTCATATTCTTCATCCATTGCTTTTTTCCAATTGTAAACATTTTTCGATTTTATGGCTTGTTCATAAGTAGTGGGCTCTTCTAACTCATTTTGCATCACAGAATTAAACATCTCATCAATGTTTATTTTTTTTGTTGGATTAGGTCTTAAATTATACCTGGTTTTCTCTGTTCTTGTTACATTTGAGCTTCCATTTCCAAAATCAACCAATTGTACACTTGAATTATCACTCCTTGATGAAATTGAGATGTTTTCATTATTTCCTTCTCTTTGTTCAACATTTAAATCGTTAGACAAATTCTGACTTTCTTGAACAACTTCCTGAACAAATTCTTCCATTTGCTCATTACTTTTTCCAGATTCATTATTTTGACAATTTTCTTGATTATTTTCACTATCACCAAAAGCCTTGAAATGGCAAATACTGTTATTATCTTCACAAGTTTCATTGTTGTTATTTATATCAAGTTCATCGCCAAAAATTACATCTCTGTATGTTTTAATTTTGTTATCACTTTCAAAGAATATGCGATATCCTTTGACGTTTAAATCAAAACCAACAAAAATACCTTTCTTACTTTTTGCATCCCACTTTCTACGTATTTGTTTTGGAATATGTGCAAAAACTTGAGTACCAAAAACCCTCAGGTGATAGATCTTCGGTATTTTATTAAACCATACTTCAAAAGGTGATTTATTTTTGATTGGACTCGGTCCAGTTCTGTTTAATACGTAAACCACATGATGAATTGCTTCAGCCCATAAAAACTTATTTAAATTTTTACTTTGAATTATACATCTTGCTAGTTCAACCACTGTACGAATTTCTCTTTCTGCTGATCCATTTTGTTCTGGGGTATAACATACTGATTTCTGATGTTGAATACCATAATTTTTAAGTAACTGATCCATATTTTGATTTATAAACTCCTTGCCATTATCAGATCGAAATATTTTAATTTTAATATTTTGATTTTTCAACATACTTATAAAATTTTTGACATTTTGAAAAACTTCACTTTTTTGTTGTAAAAAATAAACCCATTTAAATCTTGAAAAATCATCTTTTAAAAGTAAAAAGTATTGAGATTTACCAATTGACAATTCCTCCATCGGTCCGCAAACGTCGGCATGAATTATTTCACCGAGAGCTTTTGAATTGTTTTTACTTGATGTGTATGGCATTTTATGTTGCTTACCTAAACAGCATCCTTCACAAACTAGGCTTTGATCAGCTTTGTATTTAATTTCTCTTTTATTTAAAACCTCTATTGTATGTTTCATATTTTGATGAACAAACCTTTGATGCCACAACTTAGATGTGTCTTTGCACGAGTTTGCATTTAAATTATATTGACTTTTAAAAACAACCTTCATTTCAATTTGAAATAAGTTTCCTTTCCGATTGCCAAAAGCCTCAACTTTATCATCTCGAATAAAAAAGCACTGATTCTTATCTGATTTCATCACATACCCTTTATCCATGGCAGCTGTTGTAGAAAACAAATTGACTTTCATATTTGGTACAAAAAGAACATTCTCTAAATATTTTTCTTTCCAACCATCATCACTTTTAATTAAGACATCAATATTTCCTTCGCCTAACGCATTTAAAGTCGTTCCATCTCCAATTTTAATTTTGGATGGCTCTTGAAAATGACAATAACTTGAAAACCATTCTCTATGAGATGTCATATGCTCTGAAGCTCCCGAATCAACTATCCAATTTTCATCTATTTTTAAAAACTTGGATCTTCCGCTCATAAAAGCATTGGAATTTGAATTAGGCATTTTAAAATTCTTCTTTTTCTTCCATAATGGACAATCTTTTTTCCAGTGACCTTCTTTATTACATTTAAAACATTTACCTGGCCTCTTGCTATCTTCCCGTGGCTTTTGCCTTTTTGTTGTAAAAGCTTCAGCTACATCCATATCTCTACTTATTCGTGATTGCTCTAGTACAAGACGATTAGTTAAATTGACAATGTTTCTTTTGTTTTCTTCAGTTGATTCCCAAGAAGTTACAAAATGGTTATATGTTGGTGGCAGCGTCATCAAAATTTTTCAATTGAATCTTCAATTCAATTGAATCTTCAGAATTCTTTTTTAAATCATAAAACTGTTGCTGTAGCAAATGAACACTTACTTCTGATTGCATTTCATGTATAGTATGCAATTTTTGCCACATATCAAACGCTTCTTTGCAACACATCAAATATTTTAAAATGACATTATCAATAGAAGTTATAATAATTCTTTGTGCCCTAATATCAGCTTTCTCCCAGGCTTGAAGATTTTGCAGAGAAATAGCCCTACCTGCATCTCCACTTCCATCCGCATTAATAGGTCTTGTATATGACCCATCCACAATATTGTAAAGGTCCATAGATTTCAAAATTATACGCATCTGGAACTTCCATGAACACCAATTAACAGCTCCGCGTAGTTTTTCGATTTTAAAATCCTCCATTTTTTATTTTATTTTGTTTAAACGTCTTAATAAAATATCTGAACCCTTCGAGAAGCTTGATACTTGCTTTTAATCCTTCTTGGCAGTTTGAAATTTTAAAATCCTTCTAGGCAGCTTGAAAAATTTCCTTTAAAATCCTTCTAAGCAACTTGAAATTTTTCTTTAAAATCCTTCTAGGCAGCTTGAAAATTTTCTTAAAAATTCCGTTTATATCTTAGCAAAAGTGACCTGGGCCCATAACCAGTTGAATATTGATGTTTTATGTACAAAAGTTTTATTAGAATAAAGAAAATTTTACAAAACTAACTAATCATCAAATACAATATTCTACATGCCTACTTCATATTTTCTCATAACAAGTATGTAGATAGAGTATATACAAATAACATTATAATCAACACGCACAAAAAAAATGGACCTGTTCAGTGCTTAAACTGCCAAGAATTTGGCCATACAAAGGCATACTGCTACTTACCCCCTGTTTGCGTAGTATGTGGTGAGTTACACGGTACAGTTTCTTGCGATAAGTCTAAAACCGACCCCAACGTAAAAAAATGTAGCAACTGTGGCGGTAATCACACTGCCAATTATAGAGGATGCCCTGTATATAATATCGTCAAGCAGACGGTTGGACCGAAAACAAATGCCCCTCAAATGCAGGTTGCAAATCAAGTTATCACAAATGCAATTCAAGCCCCCCAGTCTAGTAATAACAGAACCTCTTATGCTAACGTCCTAAAATCAAAACATGAGCCAATGCAAGGTGCCTCGCCAAGTAATGATGAAACTCCAGTTTCTAATTTAAGTCGTTTAGAAAAAACCATGGAAACATTAGTGCAAACAGTTAATAATTTTACGAACACAATGGGTAATATGATGCAGGAAATTCTAAGAATGCAATCGATGTTATTGCAAGCTGTACTTAACAAGCCATGAACTGTATAAAAATTTGTTTTTGGAACGCAAACGGCATCCGCCAACATAAAAATGAACTAGAATACTTTCTTAAAAATAAACAAATTGATGTCATGATGGTTTCTGAAACTCATTTGACCTCAAAAAATACGTTTAAAATAAATGGATATATACTATATGATACAAAGGACCCTCGAGATAGAGCTTGTGGAGGTTCTGCCATTTTAATAAAAACCAGAGTCAAACACTACCTAATGGGTGATCATCGTGAAGATTATCTCCAAGCAACAAACATTTGCGTTGAAGAATTAAATAGAAACGTAGTAATCTCATCGTTATACTCCCCACCTAGATATTCAATATCAGAAGGCCAATATTATAAATATTTTAAATCATTAGGACCCTGTTTCCTGGCCGCTGGCGATTATAACGCTAAACATACCTTCTGGGGGTCCCGACTTATAACACCAAAGGGTCGTGTTCTATTTAATACTATTACTAAAATGGATTTGAATGTGATAGCGAGCGGACAACCAACATATTGGCCTACTGATCAGCAAAAAATACCAGATGTCATCGATTTTGGCGTGGTTAAAAACATCCCCTTAGAAACGATTTATGTTGAAGCTTCCTTAGAATTATCTTCCGACCACACACCAACAATTGTTACTTTAATGAACCCCAATAGAACTGTATCTCCAACTGGTTACTTAGCGACGCCAGCTACACAAATCAATTGGCTAAAATATAAAAAATATCTCAGCACCCATTGCACAGAAAATATTCCGCTTAGTACACCGGAATACGTAGATCGCGCTATTATTAATTTTGACAGTTTTCTGAAGCTAGCTGTACAACATTCCAATATTACCCCAAAAAAAACTAAAAATACTAAAATTTATTCCACAGATGTTGAGCGTCTCCTGTCTGAAAAAAGAAGAGCTCGAAGAGAGTGGCAATTGCACAGATCCCCTCAACTTAAGAGTTTGTTAAAAGAGTGTACAAGAAGGCTAAGAAAGTTACTACAGACACAGAAAACGGATTCTCTGCAAAAATATCTTAAGGAACTTGATGCAACTCAGCAATCAGACTACTCATTATGGCGTGCAGCTAAAAATTTAAAAAGACCAGTTGTCTCTAAGCCACCATTAAGAAACTTGAACGGAAGTTGGGCAAGAAATGATAACGAAAAGGGAAATCTGTTTGTTAATCATTTAAAAAACGTATTTACCCCAAATATAACTCACGATACGGCGGTCGAGTTACCACCTGTTCCTGCTAGAGCAGCTATTCCCCTCAGATTTGAGATAAGAGAAATCGAACAGGCTATTTGTGACTTAAACACTAAGAAGGCACCTGGTATTGATAAAATCAGTAATAAAATGCTTTTAGAGCTACCTCGCACAGCAAAGAAAATTATTCTTTTTATTTTTAATGCTATTTTACGCCTTGAATACTATCCTCAAAAATGGAAGGTTTCCTTAGTTACCATGATACCAAAGCCAGGTAAAGATCATACAAAAGTTGAGTCATATAGGCCTATTAGCTTATTATCAAATATGTCAAAGCTATTTGAGAAATTATTAGTTTCAAAATTAACACCGATTTTAAGTGAAAATAGATGTATTCCAAACCATCAGTTCGGATTTCGAAGAAAACACAGCACAATCGAACAGACTCATCGAATAGTAAATGTCATAAGAAAAGCATTTGAAGAAAAAAAATACTGCTCAGCACTCTTCATCGATGTTTCGCAAGCTTTTGATAAAGTCTGGCATGAAGGCTTATTACATAAATTGAAGCAAAATTTACCAGCAAACACACACAAGCTGCTAGAAAGCTACTTAGTCGGTCGTCAATTTATTATTAAAGAAGGAAATTTCTTAAGTTCACCTCAGCCCATTGGCGCTGGAGTCCCACAAGGCAGCATCCTGGGCCCTCTATTATATTTAATTTATACTTCGGACATGCCAACAAGCAACTACACCCAAACTTCAACATTTGCAGACGATACAGCATTTCTAAGCGTCCATGAAAACCGTTATGAAGCATCTCGTTACTTACAGCATTATATATTTCAACTAGAAATATGGTTAAGACAATGGAGGATAATGGTCAATGAGCAAAAATGCGTGCATATAACATTCACCTTGCGCCGGGAATCTTGCCCCCATATTACAATCAACAATCAAATAATTCCTCAACATTCGCATGTAAAATATCTCGGTATACATCTGGATCGGCGATTAACGTGGAAATGCCATATAGAGGCAAAATTAACTCAAATGAAACTAAAAGCCATTCAAATTCATTGGCTTATTGGTAGAAACTCTGTCCTTAGTCTCGACTGCAAACTTCTTCTTTACAACTCCATCTTAAAGCCAATCTGGTGCTATGGTATTCAGTTATGGGGCACTGCCTCGGCCTCTAATATAGAAAAAATTCAAAGACGCCAAAATAAAATTCTTCGAATAATCACAGCTGCCCCTTGGTATGTAAAAAACTCAAATATTCACAAGGATCTCAATGTTCCATTAGTCAAAACTATGATTACGAAATATGCAGTAAAATACTTAAAAAGGCTCGAATTGCATCCAAACCCACTAGCACGAAATATTTTAAATGATAGCGGCCACACTCGCTTAAGAAGAAGAGACACTGCAGCACTTATCCAATTAGATGAGCGACAAACACCTCGATAAGTGAACAGAACCCGTGATGAAGAAAATTTTTGTCTGGCACTGGCAGGACATAAAATAAAGTATGTATTAGGTTAAGATTTGATTAATTATTGTTAGTTCATATTTAAATGTATGAAGATTCAATAAATAATATTGAGAAAAAAAAAAAAAAAAAAAAAAAAAAAAAAAACTTGGAAACTTTCTAAACTATTGTATGGCTTTCTACATTTTATAATAAAACTACATATGTAAGCTTATTTTCAAAAGTATCCTTAGTTTTTATATTTATACTTAGTTAACATCCAAACTATATGTGTGAACAATATTGACCCTGTGTAAATCTTTGATAAAAATTCCAAAAAAATTTCAAGTTTTATCTGCGGGATTTGCATTTAACCCATTATAGGCCAGCGTCCTATTTATAGGAAATTAAAAAAATCATGTTTTTTGTCACTTATACAGTTTGTATTCTAAAAATATATCACCTATGATACCTCTAAGTCCCAGCGTCCTATTTATAGGACGGGCAATATTTTCGATATCTAAAAAAAAAAAAAAATTTTTTTAATTCTTGTGTTTTTTACTTTAATTAAAAACGTTTTACAAAAAAATAAAAAAAAAAAAGATTTTTTTTTAAAAAGTTGGGCGCTAACCGGTTAAAGTGAGTAAATTAATACATTAATATTAAATTTTTTTAAAATTTGAAAAAAATTTGAGCAATTAAATTTTGCCTTGTTTCTTTAAGAACGGTAAGTCAAATTCGGCACTTTTAAAACAAAGCATTGTGAAAAATTAAAAAAAGGAGGAGGAGATCACAAAAATACAACATTTCAGTGAGATTTGAATGTAAAATAAAAAAAAAGTGTAGTTTGGATACCAAAAGCAACAAAAAGCTGGTCGCCCAAACTTCCGCCAAAAGATTTTCGCGAATCAAAGATACTTATTGTTACTGGTGTAGTCAATATAGCTATTAAGGTCCGGAAAATACTGAGCATTGAGTACAATTTAGATGTAAGCACTAAAATCGAACGAAGTTGCATAAGTTCTAGTAGATTAGTAGCTAGAATAAAGAGCGACAACCCACCTTTTAGCAAAAATAAAAGCTGAAAACGCCTGAAGTTTGCAAAAGAGTAATAAACGTTGTCAAAGTTTAAATGCGCTATCCTGCAGCGTTTACAAAACTGCATTCAAAGTAGAAAAACTGCTATTTCTTCGACCAAAAAAAATCTTGCTTTTACCTCTGATTCATTAAATGTAAACAGTCGCTGTCAAGCCAACTCAAAAAGCGAAAAGTTGTACACAAATTTTCGTTTTTTGTTCGACAGTTTTTGGTTTCGACTGCAGTTTTTTAAACCCTGCTATCTTGTATTCTTTGTTTGTCCTGATGAGTTCCATAATTTGTCTAATAAAATGCATGAGTGGCAAAAAACCAAAAATATCTACATACATATGAATCACCTAAACTAATTAAACAATTCGTGTCTTCAATTTGATTGATAGTCTAATCATATTAGCAAAAAACTTATCAAATTGTTACTTACGTATTGTTATGCGTTCCCATTTTTCTACCATATAAAGTTCAGTAACCATTAAATAGCGAAACCACCAATAATTGCAAAAATCTATTATGTTTTGTAGCATTTTTTATTTTCGCGAAATGTTTTGTTTAAATAAATAACTTTTAAATGTGACAAAATTAATTGACCAATTACTATAACAAGACAAATTTTTTGAATTAATTGATAAGATTATTAAAAACAAAAACTATATTAAACACTCACAGAAAATGATGTTATAGCAGTGGTAGGTGTAAAAGATAAAAAAGGCAAAGCCCAGAGTTGTCAATATAGTGATTTTTTTTCTTTTGAAGAAGGTTTTAATTAATTTGATGTAATTTAAATAATTTTAAGGCGGCTTACATAAAACAAATATGTAGTAGCCATGTAAATTGTTTATAAATATTTTTTGGCTTCTAAAGTTCCATTTATTACATTATAAAAATTACTTTTACTAAGTTTTTGATAAGTTATTTTCTTGATTAATACAACAATTTGACAGCATTGAATATAATAAACAAATGGAAACGTCAATGGTACAATAACAGAAGGTAGCCAGGGCTGTCAGATGTGGCGATTTCTCGCTCAACGCGGCGATTTTTAAACTTGTTTGGCGACCTAATTTTTTTTTTGGTGACATGGCGATTTTTAAAATTATTGGCGATTTTGTTCGCTATTTTGGATTTTTATTCTATTATTTTTATGTATAGGCGAATTAATACAGGTGACCGCATCATGAGATAGCGTTATGCTAGCTATTCCTTTTTTAAAATAAATACCAAGGTATATTTCAAGGCGAATTGACTAGACTACTACTCAATTCGCCTTGGTATATTTATAACAGGTAGCCGCGAGATTACAATAAAACAAACAACAGGGCTTTTTATTGTTGTTATGTGGTACGAACTGTCAAAAGGCAAAGGGGTTGATAAGAAACAAAAAAGACAAAAGATAGAGACAAAAAACTTGTTTACATGTTTAGTATACAACATTTGACAGTTCGTAACACAAAACAAGCAAATAAAAAATAAACAGCTGGCTTTCCGAGACTACCTGCTATAAATATAACTTGATATATACTATGTATTTTGTTTTTGTAAAAAGTTAGGGTGAATGTCAAAATTATTTGTTGAAAATATAAAAAACGGAATTTGTTTGTTTATGAAATATACACAATTGCTATAGAAGGTAAATCTTTTTCCTGTATTGAATATTTATTGTGGCTCCACTTATTCCTTACGCCTTTTAAAATCCTTGTGTTTATGTTTTATGTTCACTTTTTTTGTTTTATAACATTAAATAAGTTTTTTTTAAGTATTTAGATTTTTATTGAAATTTACATTTTAACAAATTTTTCACAAAATGTAAACAACGCTTGACATTCAGTATACACACAAGGAAATAAACAATAAGCAGATGACTTGACAATGTCACCTTTATGAACGTGCGCCAAGATAGCGTCGATAGTTATCCACGAAAACGCAAAATTGAATTGGTGCTTTTGGGGGTTGAATCGAAAATGGGAATTAAATGCTTTTGGGAATTAAAATGATAATGGGAGTTTTGCTTTTGGGAATTCAAAATTTACAAATTTAAGAATTAGGCGGTTCAAATAAAAATGAGAAATTGTAATTTAAAGCAAATAATTGCGCAAAAAATGAATAAAAAATTAATAAGCAATAACAAAATAACATATATAAATAAAAGTATTAAAATAATTAAATTAAGTGTAAAAAAAAACATTTCATAAAAAGACAAATCATGAATATTAACAAAAAAAATATTAAAAAAAAAGTATGCTTTAGTAAAACCGAATTTGATATTTAATTTTTTTGGGGTAAGAGGTAACGTCAAGAAAGAAACTCTAGTTATCCAGAAATCTGGTTTAGGGTAACGTTAAGGAAAAAACTGCATATATTATGAAAGAAGGTGTACAATAGAATATAAAACGCTTTCCGTGCAAAAAATTGCCGGGCCAGTTTTCCAGAAATCTGGGTTCATCCAAAATGGTCAGTAAAAACTGGGATTTAATTTTAAAGGGGTTTAGAGGCAACGTCAAGGCAAAAACGCAATTAATTATGAAAGTAGGTGTACAATAGAATATAAAACGCTTTCCGTTCAAAAAATTGCCGGTCCAGTTTTCCAGAAATCTGGGTTCCTCCAAAATGGTTAGTAAAAACTGGGATTTAATTTTTTATCTAATATAAATGTAAAAAAGCGCTAAATTTGTATTATTTCTCTATTACAGACATGGCTTACCCTGGGTGTCCACGTTGCAATATTTATTGCTAAGTACAAGCAAAAACGTCGGCAGAACAATGGAGCAATAATTGCTGAATTTATTGCTAGAGAACACTTGAAATTGCTTTGCCATAAATTTGCAATTTTCACCGCGAGTAGTCGTATAAAGTTTTTTGGCTGTACATATTTATAACAAATGTTTTATGTTGTGTTTTGAAGTGGTTGTGAAATTTTCTTTTTTAAATTAATAAAATAATTAATTGTAATTGTCGTAGCTGTGTTTTGTATTACTTTTTTGTTTATTTGCGTTAAAAAAAGTTGAATTGTTCTATTGAAAAAATAAAAATATACAAAAAAATAAATTCGTCGTTTGCTTTTGTTGATCTTGACGTTTATTTAAAAATATAATATATAATAATATATTGATTGATTGCTTTTTTAATAAATAAACACACAAACAAAAAACAACCGTACAGAGAAATGAAATGTCAGATAAATTACAACTGATTTGACAGCATATTGCTAAGCAATAATTGCTCAAGCAATAAGAAGAGCAATCATTGCGCAATGGATTGCCACTCATCGCAATACCCGGGGTAAGGCGTCGTTTTCATTTTTGGCGGAAAAATTTTTGTGCAACTCTAAAAAAGGCGCTGAATATTTCTTCATATAAAGTTGCCATACCAAACCGCGGTTTTACACATTGCCACGAGCTATGAACTTACAACATTTTCACTAAATTGGAAAAATGCCTGAAAGCTTTACATACCTAAATTTAAGTAAATTTCTTGCAAAGAGGTAAAAACTAGGCTTTATGATTCTGAAAAGAACTGTGAATGGAAAATTTGTTATCTACAGGAAACTTATCCTGGTTTCTCTTACTTTACAAAAATAACAAAAAAAAACATTTGCAAACAATTGTTTTTTATTAAACATTTGCAAACAATTGTTTTTTATTAAACATTTGCAAACAATTGTTTTTTATTAAACATTTGTTTATAATATTTTTTGTTTTATTTGTTGCAGATCAGCGTTGCCACTGAAAATTTTCTATTCGACCAAACTTGTTAACCAAAATCCAAGGTATATTTACACAAGGTAGACTCATTTGGGAGTGTAGACATGCTGCTCTATAAATGGAGCCAATTTGTCAAAATTGTCTTCATATAAAACAAAAACAATTTAACGCACACATGTACAAATTTTGGCTCATATACACGCAATTTGACGTTTTGGCTCCAACTAGGGGTAAACAGCTGACAAACATATGGGCCAACGAGTTTACCTTGTGTAAATATACCTTGCCAAAATCCTTTCAATGGTACAATAACAGAAGGTAGCCACTAACCCAACGTTGCCACATGCTAGTAATTACGGGGGGTAAGAGCCAGCTGAATAATTTTTTATTTACCTCTTTTGTGATATGAACTGTCAAGTGTTTGTACAACAAGTACACAAACTATTAACCTTTAATGATTACTGTTCGTCGAAGCTCATTATACTATTTTTTCAAAAAAGCTAGCTGATGTCGAAAGCCTTAAAAAAATAATTAATTTGTTAACACAAAAAAGAGTTCAAATTCGTATCAAATTTAGGTTAGTTTCAATGGACAGCCTTCACGACGACGGCTCACTTGGGTCCTTATAGCGGTCTCTTTGTAATACCCTAAGCCATTGACAAGAGTCAGCAAGTATCCACCAGACTATTCCCCAGAGGTCACTGCAGCCTCGAACCACCCCGACTTCCTGCAGAACAGCGATGGATTTAAGTCCCACATTGGAAATATTGTCCACACATGGCAATTCTAGTCTCCCGAGATGCATAAGCCAAATTCGCCCAGTCCGGGGCATTGGCAGAGAAAGTGAACCCCGTCTCCTCCTCCTCATCATGATAACTCCTACAGTAGTCACTATAATCAAGACTAGAGTTGTGTCGGTCATGAACGACCCGGTTCAATTGAACGAATCAGTCAAATGAACGTTGAACGGCCGTTCAGTCTCATCGTTCAATATGGTTCACTTGGGTCTTTTCAGGTTTTTTGAATCAGTTTGAATCAGTCATTCACTTGCTTACCGAACAACTGATTGAAAAGAAACAACAGTACTATTCTTGTGTATATGTTTGTTATGCCAGAATAATATACTTGTTTCTTTTACTCATTGTCACATTGCTTTACACATTTTCATAATACATCGTTCAATATGGTTCACTTGGGTCTTTTGAATCAGTTTGAATCAGTCATTCACAAAAAACAATGCAAAACACAAAGCAAAATGTTTCTTCGAATTTGCTTTGTGTTTATTGTTTTCTATTATTGTATACATATTTCTTAAATGAATATTGCTATACTCTTTTAACACATTGCCGTATTCAATCAATTGTGAATGACTGAACGAAAACCACAAAAGAGCAACTGATACAAAAGACCGACTGATCCAAACGATCAACCGACCCAAAAGACAAGTGACCTGAAATGACCGACTGAACGAAATGAACGAACTCGTTCACTGTTTCGAATTGAACGTTAATGACCGGTCACCTAAACGAACGATTAAGCCCAAGACTAATCAAGACCCATCCTCCTAGCATGAGTCCATATCACCCAGTGACCGTTGAAAGGGACTGAGCATAAAGAGTCAGCGAGCAGATTAACCTGGTAGTCCCACTTCGTCCTCCTACTAAAACCATAGTAAATCGTGCCCTGTTACTCCCTCAGTGGCTTCAAGAAGTCCTGATTCAGGACTACGATCGTCGTTCTTGAGGATCCTTCAGCTGCTGAAACCTTGACAACTTTCCAGTTATGAGTGGGAAGTTGGCAAGTTTCAGCAGAAACGCCGAGCGCCGAGCTTGGGATTTATCCGCTTTGGCGGAAAGGGCTTTTGCGGCTTTTGATGTACTTGGCGCGAATGACAGAGGTACATCGCCGCTATTGGGTGTCGAGGCTGATACAGCCACCGACGGGGTTGTCTTCGTCTGGTTATCCTTATCATTAGTCCTGTTCCAAGCCATTGTTCGTCGATCGTTTGTTTTGGTTTTTAAAAAAAGTTGTCATTTTGGTCCTACGAGTGTAGGGGATCTGGAGGTCCGCCACGTCATAGCCTCCGATAACGCGATAATGGCGTAGTCTGTTTGCTGAGGTGCCCAGGTATCAGCAAAGCTCCGTTATAATACAGTCGGTAACCCCTGACTGCAAACCAACCGATAGGCACGGGTCGCATAACACCTCGGCTTAGGGGATGGATAACCTTTCGTTGCCAAGGCCTTTAAGTTCACTGCCTTCACCTCGGGAGTCACCAGATGTTGGCAAAATGCCCGGGTTAAGACACGAACCACAGCCAAGACTTAAGCCACCACATCGCTTCAAGACCGTTATCCATAATGGTGATGGATCAAATTTTGAAAGAGAAGAACTTTTTTTCATTAAACAAAAATGAACTAATAAAGTGACCCCAGTTCTTCAACAATAGATAAAACAACATCCATTATGTTGTTAGAATCGTGACGGTATATGTAAAATAAGCCTATTCGCCGTTATAAATAATTTAAATAAACAAAAAAAATTTACAATTAACGACCAAATTGAAAAACACTGCCATCGGCTGCGTTAGAGTTAAGTTTCACACGGTGGTCAGATCTTACAATGTTGTCATTAAAATTGACTAAAATATCTTGCAACTGTGTGAACATTGTACGCTATTTTCATTTGGCAGATGTGTTAAATTAATGCATCTGACAATGGCACCATTGTCAGAAAAATGACAACATTGTAAGATCTGACCATCGTCTGTACGAAGCTTTACAATTTTTGTTGCTACACTTTTTTAAGTTTCTGCTTTGAAATTGCATTAGTGTTCAGATTATGAAATTCTAGTTTTGCAATTTTTGTATTTTCATCTTGACTTTTTCTCTTCTCATATTTATATATTATATATAAATGTAAATGCACCTAAACTTTAAATTGAATAGTGTGAGAATTACAAAACAAAACAGAATCCAGGGAACATAAAACTAAGAACATCTCCACAATCTTTTCACCGGTAAACTCGAGAATTGCTGCAACTAAAATCTCTGGACGATGACTAAGTCGTGTTTTACATTGATAGATAGATATGTTGTAGGCCATACGCACCGCGACCCATGGGATCTTTTTTGTGCAGCCTACGCATCTCACCATGCGAGGTTCAGGCTGCGTATAAAGCCTTTCACCCGGCCCGGTGCAAGATTATAGATCTCAATTAGCCCCCGAAAAATGTTCGCCTGGAAGCTCCAAGGCGGGACAGCAGCAGAGAGTATGTTCCGACGTTTCGTCATCAACCTCACAGAATCTGCATATCTTGGTACCAATTACCCATTATAAACTAATGGTATCTGAGACCACAGTGCCCCATAAATTCGCCAACAAGTAGCCTAAGCTCACCCTTCTCAAGCAGAAGTAGCGTACCTGCCCTGCCCTGTCTTAATCCAGAAATGGGCGTCCATGTGTGAAAGAATTCACGTTTGGACCGTGTTTTTGACTGCCCCTTAATGTGACCAGTAGTGACGTCGAAGAAAGGCTTAGGGCCTATAAATGGACGTCGGGTGCCGCTGTTTGTCAAGCAGTCAGCCCTTTCGTTGCCCACATGGCCCTCATGGCCGGGTACCCAACACAAATTCAAATCATTGTGTTTTCCAAGTTCGCTCAGGGATGCAAAACAGTCCATGACCAACGTGAACTTCACCTTTAAAGAAGATACTGCTCTAAGGGTAGCCTGGCTATTCTATATTATACCTACATATTCTTAAGCTCTTTTTACATTGAGCAGCTATTGTTGCTGCATTTTTTATGTGTACACTGACATCTATCGTCAAACTACATTTATTAGTTTGTTTTAAAAACTTATATTTATTTTTTTTCGGTTTGAAACCGTGCTCTTTAAAAATGTTGCTTGTAATACCAGAAAAGTTCCAACATTGATTACCAACATTTATCGTAAACGCAAGGTTGGGACACCTTTTGACCAAGAGTGCTGATGAATGTATCGAAGAAGAGGCAGAGCAGATAGTCACCATTATCTCCAACTCCTCAACTTCAGAGTCGCCAACTGGTTCTTAAACAGATAAAAGGTATCATTGTTGTAAAATACATACAAGCTTAAATATGCACATTGCTTTTACATTTTAATTTGGATTTCATATTGCTTGAAGAATTTGAAAGTATGAAGATCTGCCCTCACTGTGGTCTGCGTCACTACAGACGTCTTCGTGCACGCGGTCAACACACCAAGACTACCTTTCGTCGTGGTCAAAATGTCGGACTGTTTTCAAGAAAAAAAAAATTAATTAAAGTTCTTAAAAACATAATTGTTTATATGTATATAAAACCATGTTTCATTCCTTACCTCTGGAATAGTTAGGAATTCAAATAATGTTTGAATTTCTGTGTAATTAAAAACATGTGCCACATATAAGAAAATAATTGTTTTTATATTTTAATAAAATTTAAAATATAACGATTTCCACAAAAAATATTCCTATTGACAATAAAATAAATTAAAAGAAGATACCCAACTCAATTAGTATTATTAACAAAAGTTCCACAATATAAACCTCTTTTTTCTTAGTGTAATGCTATCATTCCAGTGAGACTGCTAAATTATTCTATGACATAGAAGCTTGGCAACCCCATACATTGCAATTGTCAATTGATTCATCGTTGTTTTCACTCACTACAATAAAGCGAAAAATAAATTTTTTTCTCTTGTATATTTACTGTGCATCTGTTAATAAATTTGTTAAAAACTATGAGTAGTGAACAAGTTAAAGATTCTAAAATGAATGAGAAACTTATAGCTGAATTTCAACAGCTCCGCAATGAGCAAAGAAATTTGGTTAACAACTTAAATACATTGGAAATGGATCTTAAAGAACACAAGTAAGTTTAAGCAAACATAACCTCAATCGTTCTTCTATAAAAGTCCTTTTTAATTTCCTAGAACTGTGATAGACACCCTTCAAACTGTGGATCCAGACTGTAAATGTTATCGTTTAATTGGTGGCGTATTGTGTGAACGTACCGTAAAAGAAGTCTTACCTCAACTTGTAGAAAATAAGGATTTTATTGAGAAAACCATAACACTGGTCACAGACGATTTAACAAAAAAAGGATTGCAAATTAATAAATTCAAAGAGGAACATAATATAAGAATACGTGGTGAACAATTGGCCGGAGATGGTCAAAAATCGCAAACAGATGAAAAGAAATCCGAAAATCGTAATGTATTAGTTTCCAATTGAAGCGCTATAATTTAAACGAAACGAAGGAGTAAATTTATTAAACTTCCATGTTTAAAGTAGCCAGGTTGGGGCCTGGAAGTCCTAATTTCGTTTTTCTTTGTCGATTATTAAAGCAATCACATTTTGTTTATTTTAAATAAAGCCTTTAAAACGGACTGGATTAATAAACGAAACGTATTTGCAATAAATAATACTTGTGTGTTTAGTTTTTAAAACTAATGTATGAAAAATAATATTAGTTTAAATAAAAAAAAAACTAAAAAGTTTTTATTATTTTTTTAAGTTGATGAATTAACTAATTTTTCGATAATTTATATACCTACATAAACTTTAAAAATTATCAGTAAAAGCAAAACTATTTTTAATTTTACATTAAAGGCATTAAAGTAGACAAAATAGCACGATATTTTTACAGCGGTTATATATGATTACGTGTCGATTTTTTTAAAGAGTGAAAAAATAAAAATTTTAAGTTAATACACTATTGTTGACAACGTGCGATATAGAAAAATGACAATGCGTTTGTTTGTTTCCTATAGAGTCCTAAGCTACTAAACCGATTTTACTGAAATTTTTAATTAAATTTCCTTATTATCCGCCGCTTAACATAGGCTATAATTATTTGGTAGTTTTCCAGTGGGCGTGGCACCTCCCATACAAAGACAATCAGCCCAATTATGAAAAGAATTTCCTTGGAAGTTTTTCCCTTATCCCTTTTTTAAAATTGAATTTACATTGGGAGAAGGGAGAAAACTCCCGGTTATTTTTTTAACATACTTGGGCTGAATATGAATAACCCTATACCTGGCGAATGGTTACAGTAACAAGCATAAAATAAGCACAAATAACTTGGCTATTAATACACAACATCTGCCGTAAAGTGGACTGTAAAGACAATAAAGTTTTCTGTACATTGTAAAACGGTAATAGACAAATTTTCCAAATTTGCACAGCTGGGTTATCAATCCACAACCTCTGAAAAATAGCTGGGATTGAAGAACTGGGCGTTGCACCTTCCATACAAGGACATTAAAGATTTTAGTATATATGGAGTACGGCAAAAGCCAGTTTCCAAATTAGGTACTAGCATCTTATTTGTAAATACATAACATCTGACAAAATGTGCGCGGGATTGAAGAAGTAGGCGTTGCACGAAAATAGAGTTATTTATATCTAAAGAACCGAAAGAGGAAAATTATCCAAATTTGGTGCACAAGGAAAAAGACAGCATCTTGGTTATCAATACACAAAATGTGGGCGGGATTGGATAACAGGGAGTTCCGCACCTTCCATACGAAAACAAAATAGATTTCTGTATATCGAGAAAACCGTAGTAGTAAAAGTTTCATGCATGACATCTTGCAAAAATTGAGTGGGATTGGAGAAGTAGGCGTGGCACATAAAATATTTTTTATGTCTGGAGAGCGGAAGTTGGATCTAAATTTTTTATACACGCTTGGGTTGTAAATACAACAAATCTGCCAAAAAAATGGATGTTATTGGATAAGTTGGCGTGGCACCTCCTATACAAAGACAATATAGTTTTCCCTATATCTGGGTGGTAACAGCTAATGTTTCCAAATTTGGTACAATTAGCTTTGTACTGATAGCGCAACGTCGGTCAAAATGTGTGCGGGATTAGAAAAGTGGGCGTGGCAAAAATTGAATTTCTTATATCTGAAGAACGGCAAGTGTAAAATTAGCTAACATTTTTGGGATTGGATAAGTGGGCGTGGCGCAAACTTGAATTGACAAATTTGGTACAAGTAATAACCTTAATAAATGCACAATATCTCTCAAAAAGTGGGCCTTATTGTAGACGTAGGCGGGGCACCTTCAATACAAAGACCATATAGATTTCTGTAAAACTGCATTCAAACTTGGTGCTTCATAAATAACACTGCTTTACAAATTTTTAATTTGGAAAAATACCAAGAACGCCACATGCCTAGATAAGTTAATTGGGACCTCCTGAACATGAAAAACGCTGTGTATGTATGGTCCCAAGTAAACCCTTGTGGAGCCCAATCGAATATATTAAAATAAATAGCATATCGTTGGAAAGGTAATTAAATGCCTTTTCAGTCGATATGCTGCAAATTTCTATCTGATAAGAAGTGGCTGAGTTATAGCACCTCAAATTTCAAAATTTGCCTATTTTTACGTTTTTTTCAAAATTTTTAATTTTTATTTCGTTTTTTTTTACTATTTGGTAAAAAAATAAAACATTCTAGATCTTTACTATAACGTAGAAAAAAAAAACGAAATAAAAATGAAAAATTTTGAAAAAAACGTAAAAAATAGGCAAATTTTGAGGTGCTATAACTCAGCCACTTCTTATCAGATAGAAATTTGCAGCTTATCGACTGAAAAGGCATTCAATTACCTTTCCAACAATATGCTATTTATCTCGATCGGACTTGTTGTTGGGTTGGGCTCCACAATGGTTTAAGTGGGGCCATACACCGAAAAACACAAAAGTACGGTTATCTAAAAAAGGTACTTAGAAAAAACAAATTACAGCGTTTTTCGTGTTTAGGAGGTCCCAATTAACTTATATAGGCATGTGGCGTTCTTGGTATTTTTTGGCTGTAAACCAGTGTAATGCACGAGATCTGTATTTAAAATTTACTTATTTTTTTTTTGATGGTAGCGAAGCGCGTTGGGATAAACTAGTAAGTATTTTATAAAAAAAAGTCTAGCAGAAAAATTTTCTATAGAAAATATTCTTATACGAAAAATTACAAATGGAGAATAGCATTATACAGAAAATGGTCTTATGCACAGAACTCCATAAAAAATTTTCGTATACAAAAAAAGTTTCTTAAGAAAATACTCTTATTCAGAAAACTTTCAATACAAAATAGTTTTATACAGAATTTTTTATAGGAAGTAGTCTTATACAGAATGGTTTCTATAAAAAATTGTCTTTTAAAAAAAATTTAAGACAAAATGCTTTTAAACAGAATATTTGCTATTAGAAATAGTCTTATACACAAAATTTTTAATAGCCAATATTTTATAGAAAATACTGTCAGACATTTTCTATAGAAAACAGTAAGACACAGAAAATTTTGTATATTAAATAACCTTAAAAAGAAATTCAAAAAAATTGTAATGTGTATAAAATATTCTAAAGAAAATAGTAATACGAAAAATGTTCAACAGCAAACAATATATATGTATACATACAAAAATGTTTAACGTTACTGTTACTGACTGACTAACTGACTGATTCATCATCGCACAGCCTTAACGCCTAAAGCTAAAAACTTGAAATTTGAAATGGAGGTTGGGGTCGATCCACTAAAACGGGATTCGCCATTTTTGATCGCAGGTATTTTTGTAAACATGTTGTTTAATAAAACAAACAAAAATCAATCAAAAAGTCAATTTCGAATTTTTTGATGAAACGTTATTTTGATTTTTAGGTGACGATATAAATTCGTATTAAATTATGGGCTCCCACTACAATATTAAAATTTGTTATACTTCAATGGCGAGAAAAATGTATCAAAAAGGATAAATACGGGAAATTAAATTTCATTCTTTTACTTTTGTGTTATACGTGTGGTACTTTTTTCTATTTTTTCTATTAAACTTAGAAACACAAAATTATATGCTTAAGGTTCGAAGTGAATCTCAACCTTTAAGATGAAAAATATTGGAACTTTTTTGTTTAAAACTAGAAACACAAGCTGTGGCATAAAATATGTCCACGAAAGAAAAGGAGACGAAAACGAAGTAGCGGGTTAAATGCTATGTAGTACTATTAGGGGTGTTCTGGAATTCGAAAACGTAAAACGCAAGAATTTTTTAAAGGCCTTTTTAATTAGATTTCTGTGATAAAATAATTTTATGACAAATATAACGAAAGAAAAGGAGACGAAAACGAAGTAGCGGGTTAAACGCTATGTAGTACTATTAGGGGTGTTCTGGAATTCGAAAACGTAAAACGCAAGAATTTTTTAAAGGCCTTTTTAATTAGATTTCTGTGATAAAATAATTTTATGACAAATATTTTGTAAATATTTCTCTATTAAATAGAATTTTATAACAAAAATTTTAAAAATTAAATTCAAAGTGAATTAAAAACAACTTTCAAGTTCTTGTGTTTTACGTTTTCAATTTCCAGAACACTCCTGTATATAAATTACTTAAATTTAAAATATAATTCAAAATAATTTTTTTTATTATTTGCAATATATCACAAACAATTCTATCAACATGTATGTGTATAAGTAAACTTTTATATACTATCTTGTCTCCTTTTAAAATCACCTCTCTGACCGCCAGATTTAGACATTAGTTTTATTTCCTTTATAACCATATTATGTGTTACGGCTTTGCACATATCATAAACAGTGAGAGCGGCTATCGAAACAGCAGTTAAAGCTTCCATTTCAACGCCAGTCTGGCCCGAACAACGTACCGTTGCATCTAATACAACAATATGATTTTCAACATCCAATAAAGCATTTACTTTTACTGAAGATATCGTAATATTATGACATAAAGGAATTAAGTCCGATGTCTTTTTAGCACCTAAAATGCCAGCTAATTGAGCTACACTTAAAACATCGCCTTTCTTTAAATTGTTTGTATGTATGAGTTCAGCAACATCAGGACCTACATATATCTTAGCCCTTGCTTGGGCATGTCGTATAGTAAATGGTTTATTCGATACATCAACCATAGAAGCTTTACCCGTTGTAGTATCAACATGAGTTAAAAGTTTTGTGTAAGTACAATAATTGTGAGTGGATAAGGCAGCAGCAGCTCCTTTCTTGGTGTTGAATGCCTGTGTCAATAACAACGTATTTGTGCTACTTATTAATGATGATGATGATGATGATGATGACAGTGTCAATGGTAGTGTTACTGGGTTAACCATTTTTAAAAGATAGAAATGACAATTAATGGGTGGATCTGTAAAATTAAAGGAAAATTTATTTTTTAAATCGTGTGTGTAAGTTGACAATATAAATTAACTACCCACCTAACTTGCGGAAATTATCCACCAATTAAGATCATTGGACGATTTTCCATTTGCGACAGATTTAACATGCCTATAAATAATTCAATTTACTATGATGTTTGACAAATACAAAATCTTCCAATGATTTTATTTTACTACAAACTTAGCAATTTAATAACACTTCTTTTTGAAAATACCATTGGACTTTATTCAACATCTGTTATAGAATTTATTTTTTCTAAAAAAAATTTTAACAGAAAGCGAAGTTTTCTACTCTTATAAAGAAATTTTTTCTATAAAAAATAGTCTAAAAAAGAAAATTTTTAAAAAAAAAAAAATTTTATTAATTAAAGTTGTTTTTTTCGAGCTTTCTATTTATAAATAAAAACGCTTTTATTTCAAGTTCGAAGTCAGTAGAGAAAATAAAAATACAATTTTTTTTCACTACTGAACTGGAGCTAGAAATAAACCCATTTTTATTTAAAGTAGGTATTTATTTAGGAAATTTTTATAAAAAATAGTATGATATAGAAAATGTTATAAAGAAAAAAATCTTAGTCTTTCTATAGGAAAAATTTTTAAAGAAACCAATTTTATACATATGTATGTATATAAATTTCTGGACGGATGTTGAATATAAAGTCTTGACAATTTCATCTTCAAAAGTCTAAACTGTCGAGCAACTGCTCTCTCACATACCTGCATGTTGACGTTTTTTCCTTTTAACAGCTGCCGATATTAAAGCAATTAAATCGTCTTCTGAGCAATGACTTCTAATAGCATCTCGTAAAGAAATCTCCTTGTTACCAAATAGACACACTTTTAAGTTGCCATCAGCTGTCAAACGCAAACGGTTACATGAACCACAAAAATGTTCAGTCATCGAAGTAATGAATCCAATTTGACCCTTATAGCCAGGTACTTTGTAAGCTTTTGAAGTATCATTCGCACCATTTTCTAAGGCCTCAAATTCTGGCCATTTTTCTCGTATAATTTTTAATGTATCCTTATACGTAAGCAGTTTATCAGTTTGCCATTTGTTACCCATAAATGGCATGTATTCTATAAAACGTATATCCACATTACGATCACAGGTGAATTCCACAAAATCACAGATTTCATCTTCATTAAAATTTCGCATAAGAACACAATTTATTTTCGGTTTATAACCCAATTGTAGGGCCAAATCAATGCCGGCTATAACACGTTCCCAACCACGACGTCGAGTTATTTCTTCAAAACGTTTAGGTTTCAGGGTGTCTAAACTAATGTTAATAGCATCTAGACCAGCTCTTTGCATGGGTACTAATAGACGTGTCAAAACTAAAGCATTTGTGGTAATGCCAACAGTTTCCAATTCTGGTATCTCTTTAAGTTTGCCTAAAAATTTCAATAAATTTTACTTAAATTATAATTTCAAGATGATATGTAGATACCCACTAATTATTTCGACAATATCTCGCCTTACTGTTGGTTCTCCACCAGTTAAACGTATTTTTCGAACACCCTGTTTTACAAACAAGCGGGCCAAATAATATACTTCTTCTGTTGTCAAAATGTGGGACTTAGGCTGTAAGGTAACACCTTCGGCGGGCATACAATATTGACCTAGCAAAACAGAAAATTAAATTTAAAAGAAAAACAAAAAGTCATTATTAATGAAAGATCACAAAACTCAGAAATTTGGAATCGGAACCCCCATCCAATTTTTTTTTTAAAAATGGTTTCAAATAAAACCCCTCCCATGTTGACTAAATAACATAAAAAAGGGGAAAACGTAAATATGTATAAAAACAAAAAAAAAAATTTAAGTTGGTATTTGGCAACAATTTAAAATCTTTAAAATTTTGTAAAAAAAAACCAATATAATTAATCAGATAATACAGAAAATCTTAAAAAACCGGGAAAATAGTCAAGACGACAAATGAAAAAATAAGAGACCGTAACGATAAGAAGTTTAATTTTAAAAATCTCTTTATAATGATTTGTTCGAGTTTTATTTTTTACTTGGGAAAAATATAAAAATTTTCTGAGAGAAAAGTTTTGTAACTTGTAGTTTTGACCAGGACAGGACCCTGATGGAATTGTCACCTTGCCTTTGTCTTAGAAAAACCCTTAACTCGAATATATCCAAATGTACACAACAAATCCACGGATTGGCTATGCGAACGTACAATTTTCACATGATATGAGATGTTCCTCAGTGCAATGGGGCCGTGAAGGCCGGCTGCGTTAGAAGTGAACTACGGATACCAATTACAACGGTTGTAATGCAGTACCCATTTGGGTTTAGAAGATTGCAATTCCCTCTGGAGTTCTGTTTTGCAATGTAAATTAATAAATTTCAGGGTCGGTCGTGAAACAGCAGGAATCGATCTAAAAGTGGATGTGCTTAGAACAGGCAGTTTATCGTGGCCTGCTCGAGAGTGATCACACCTAGCAAGCTACATAGTCGAGTAAGCACCAGAAGGCAGAACATCTAACGTGGTTTATTAGGAGGTACTTTAAGTACAAAATAAATAAATAGATTTAAACAATTTAACAGAAAAAATTAAAATTTTCTATAAAAAATTGCTCCCCACAAATTTTATGAATAATGTTAGGGACAAAATTGTGTCGTACGTCGTAGGAATAAAAGACGCCATAAATTTCTAAAAACACGCTTCAATTGCCCATAATTCCGATGTAAATGTATTTTGTAATCTATTGAAAATAATCTTAGAAAATTCTAAATTTATTCCAAGTGTTGTGTATTTTTTACCCTTTTATTTTCTTTGCAAATAGGTATTCAATTTTAAAGCACAAAAATTAATTCATTTTTCATTTTATAATTTTGTTTTTTCTATTTCTATGACAATACAGTCGCAAATGGCATATGAAATAGAATTAGATCTAAATTAACGTGTGACGTAGATACGCTTTTGCGTTTTCGTCAGTTATTGTGTGTCTTTGTGTAAAATATAATTTGACAGCGTATCTACGTCGTACGCTACTATGATCATGAGGTGCAATTGTGTTCCTACTGTTATGAAAGTTGGTATTTTAATCTACTAACTGTTAAATACATTTTTACCCGTTAGGTATTTTCTACGTCTATACGTATACAATTGTAAATGATTCATCATCGCACAGCACAGCATATACGCCAGAAGTTAAAATTTGAAATATGCACCGGAGGTTGGTCTCTGGCCAAATCGATCCACTAAGATAGTATTTTTAAAAGCTTGGGGGTAAAAACGGGTAAATTCAGTAACCTCAAATCTCAAAAACTACAAGAGATACCAAAAAAATGTATAAGTGATAAATTTTTTTGTTGTTCTTTAGAAAAAAAAATTGGACAGGTGTATTTTTTTGAAATTCGTCTTTTTGGGGATAAGATGGTTGAAACATGTATTTTTGAAGACACGGCCATGATCTGATTTGAAATCGGAAACCGCCAGATTTATTTTATAGTGTTCTAAAACTCGTGGTATTTGCTTGCGATCCGCCATAGTCTCTTAATAATAATCTAGTTCCCTTCAGTATATTTTGCAATTTGAAGTCGCCAAGCTTGTTGCGATTATGATTTCCAGAACACCTATCATGCGATTTCACATCAGAATCACAAATGTCAAGTGTGTCGCGATAGTCCGAACATGCTCGATAGAAGTAAAGAATGTATTACATTCGGAACTTATCTAATAAAAATATATATTATAATCTGGTACTTTTTCAAAATTCAAACGTGTAATTGTGTAATCGTACTTATTTTTGGTACTTTTTTTAAAACATGCTTCTGAATTCTTTGACATATATGTATTATTATTATAATTATGGACTCCCACAATACAACAATATTGAAATTTTTCATAGTTCAATAGGGAGACAAAAGTATCAAAAAGGGGTAATACGGGAAATTAAATATCTTTATTTTACTTTTCCTTTCTGCATGTGGAACTTTTTGAATTTTCTAAAATATTGAACTTATAAACATAAAATTATAGGTGCAGGGTCCTGAGTGAATGAGAATCTATAGGATGAAAAATGTTAGTACTTTTTGGTTCTTCAACTTGTACTTTTTTGAGTTTTCGTTGATTTTAGAACTAGAAACATAAAATTAAGCATGCAATGTCCTGAGTAAATGAGAATCTGTAAGGGATAAAAAGGGTAAAACGTGTAAATTCGCTAACCTCAGATCTCCTAAGCGAAAAGAGATACACAAAAATGTAATACTTATTGTTGTTCATTACAAAAACATAAGTGCAGAGGTGTCAGGAACTTCTTGAAATTCGGCACTTTTGGGGAGTAAACGGGTTAAACCTGTAGCTTAGAATTTTTTTCACTCTACCTTTTGAATTTCCGTTAGTATTGGACATAGAATCATAAAATTACGCATGGAGAGAGGGAACTTTTTGCTCTTCAACTAGTACTTTTTGAATTTTCGTTAGTATTGGACCTAGAAACATAAAATGAAACATGCAAGATCCTGAGTTAATTAGAATCTGCAAGAGGGATGTTTTGAATTAACTATAATATTTATCCTAGAAACATAAAATTCTACATGCAGGGTCCAGAGTAAATGAAAAACTATAAAAGCCTACTTTTTGGTACTTCTTTGTTCTTCAATTGGTACACTTTGAATTTTTTTATTGAACTTACAAAATTAAATTTAACATGCACGGATATTGACATTTCCACCGATAGGTACACCGAAACAAAAAATTATGTTCTTGAAAAGGTTTTTTATTTAGCATATTTTCACAAGGAAACAATCAAATTTAATTAATGTAAACACATTTTATATTTATTTATTTATAACCTATTTCGAGATTTACTAATGCAAAGTCGAACAAGTGCAACTTTTTCCATTTGAATATTTCAATTGCACGTTTTGTTTTAATAAAAGCTCTTTTAAGAGACATTATGTATTGATTTTTTCTATCTAAAATCTTTCGGAGGGTGCAGAGTCAAAAAATAATGTTTAAGAAGCAATGCGTTTGCAAATAACTCTTGTTCTTTGTATTATCTCATATTTCGATGTCACGTGCGACATTAAAAATTTTAAAATGATTATTTTTATATAATTAATTTATTTATGTTAATACATATATTTACTTGCAAACACACATGTACACACCTGGTTCTCTCGAAATATATTGTTTTGCTGCAGTGTAGTCCTTTGTTGTAGTCATTTATCTTAATTTTAAATAAATATTTTAGCTATTGCAGTTTTTTATGCTTTTATAGCGAAATGAAAGTTACATTAAAAGGATATATATGTAAAGCCATTTGTTTTTTTTTTGCGTAAACTTGAAGAAAGAATCGCAAAAATATATGTACATATAAACTTACATAGTATATATGTAGGTTTAAAGATTTATTTTTGCAGTAATAGTCAAGTGGTCGAAATTCGGGCACCTGGTGAACGTAGTAGATCGAGTACTTCTGTTCATTAAAAAAATTTTGTTTAAACTAGCTTATATGTATATAAGAAACAACATAAATATAATTATGGAAAAATTGTCACGTGCGACATGTCACATGCCACAGTGATTAAAACTAACTTTAATAAAATTATAAATAATTTATGGCTAAAATCAAAACCATTTTTACGAGACATTCGTGCATTACATTCTAAAGTTTGTCGCATTAACATATTGTCTCAGGTTTCGCTTAAATTGGCGTTTGGATTGGTAACTGCAAAAAACACTTGTTTTTTTACGTGCAAATGCCTTGAATTTTTGCAATTGTCTTGAAAACGAATAAACTTATCAAAATTAACAATATGTAGTACTAATAATAGGGCTAATAAAGAGCTATAAGCTCTATTGTCAAAATAAAAATCCGTTTTATTTTGACTTTTTTCAGTTTAAATGTATACGACGGTAACGTCCGACATGATGGAAATGCACATATCTAAACAATTTAGAGTGCTATATTCGGCTGTGCCGAATCTTTGATACTCTCCACCGACAGTTCGAATGTTTAAGGAGTAATATCTGTATGATGTATTTTTATTATTATCTTAAGCTGTGACGATTTGTTATTAATTATGGTTTTAGGTGACTAAACTGTTTTCCGGTAGTAGGGCATATATGGGGCCTAGGGTAAATTATGTACCGATCTTCACGAAATTTAACTGTGTCATTTCTAGTCGAATAAAACGGACTTGTGTCATTCCGTGCATTTTTGCATCATTTATGTTAGTTTTTGTAACAAAATTATCAAGTTTTTGAAGGTGGTGGTTCCACATTTTGATTCATAGCTCTGGTCCTACTGAACCGATTTTGCTGAAATTCAATCCAAATCTGCTTAGGATAACTACAAGCAATTTTACACCTAGTTTGTTTATTTCTTTTGAGTTTTTCGAAAGTGAGCGTGTTTTCAACAGACGGACAGACGGACATGGCTAAATCGACTTAGAATTACTCCAGCAGCCAGAATATATATACTTTATGGGGTCTGAGATGAATAATAAAAAAGTTTCACACGGAATGACAAACTTAGTATACCCTCTTCACAACTAATTGTGGTGGAGGGTATAAAAAATTATAATAAAGTGTGAAAGTCGTACCTTTTTTGGTACTTTTTTACAAAACATATTTCTCAATTCATTGACATATACGTATTGAGTTATGGGCTTCCACTACAATATTAAAATTTTTAATACCTCAATAGCGAGAAAAAAATTACCATAAAGGGGAAGGAAATACGGGAAATTAAATTTCTTTCTTTTACTTTACTAAAATTATAGTTGCTGGGTCCCGAGTGAATATGAACTTACAATAACATCTTAAGGCCCAACCAGAATGTGCATAAACAAACTTAAGCTACTGTCAAAAAGAAAACAAAAAGCCTCTCAAATGCATTTAAAATAACAAAAAGAAAATAAAAAAATATTGATTCCGTACGGAATGAGCGATTAGATTCGAACCTTGCTTAAGCAAATGACAGTTTTATAAAACTTAACATAAAGTTTCCTTAAGTTCAATATGGTTTTACACATATGATTTACATGTATTTGCTCAGTTGCTTAAGTCACGTTATTCACATTCTGGTTGGGCCTTTAACTATTTTAACCTACAAAAACTTTCTATTCTTATCGCACAATGGTGAAAGGTATATAATATTCGGCATAGCCAATTATTTCACTCTGGTTTTTTTAAATGGTTAAACGACAGGTTCTGTAAAACCTTCCCTATTATAAAATTTGTGAATTAGTCAGCAAAAATATTTATTTGATATCATATGAAGTTTTTCAATGGTAAAATAAATTGATTTGAAATTGAGTACAAGTGCTCTACCTATACTTAAGTTTGCATATTTGACTGCTTAATTTATTTAGGTATGTATGTATGTATATATATACTTACAGCGTAAATTGCATCGCTCAGTTAATGAAATTCTTAAATATGAGTGATAACGTCCAAAACTGTCGGCCAATGCTGAAGTTGGTAATAGGTTAGGGGTTATCGGAGATGATGGTATGGTCTTAAAAAGAGAAATAGTATTAAAATAAAAAAACATTAATTTTTAGTATTTACTTGTATAAAAAAATGTACCTTTGTATGGTCATGCTCATCGTGACTACTTTTTGATATGTGTGGTTTTGCCAATTTTTGTGTAGGGTGTACATTCAGAGATGATTTAGTGGAAAAAAAATAACTGCCACTTGTTGTTATTAAACGTAAAAAAGGATATTTGTTACAAATGTCAGCTGTTATAATTTGTACGCCTCGTTGTGGAAAAAACATTTTGTTTTTTCGTTAATTACAGTTAAAAAATTATTATTGTATTTGAATGAAAGCAAACAATTTGATTTAATAAACAAATATGTATGTTCGTGCAGCTAAAAACACCCTATACATATGTATGTAATTGCTTTTACACACTTTCCACCGACTGTCTGTATAGCTTGTGTGTAAAAAATGAAATATCTTTATTGACCAACCCAGTTAGAAAATATGTAGAATTTTTTAAGCACGAAAACAATTACAATATATGTACCTGTTAAATTAACTTGATAAGAATTTTGTTTTTATATCGTTGTTTTATAAAATCTTATAAATTTGTATGTACATAAATAAATACATATGTACGTGCGTTGTATTTTATTTATTATAAAACAATTTTTTTATTTCTTTGCTTAACAAACCGACCGCATTTGAAGAGACTAACTTTTCGAATAGTTAAAGTTGTCTAACTACAACATTTAGTGGCGAAAAGATAATCAAATATATTTAGATGTATTGCATATAAATTTAGTGTTATTTATTAAAAAATAAATTTAAGATGAAGAGGAAATATAAAAAAAATTAAATAAAAGAGCGCCAATAATAATTAATATGTTAAACTCAGCGCTCTCCGTTTTGGGGATTTGTCCCCAAATAAGGGATTTTTTGTAATTGGGGATTCAAATTGCACAAAAATCCCCAGGGGATTTTTTTTTTTTTTTGAAAAATGCATTTTTTCGCTGGGGATAATAAATTATAAATGCCATTCTTGCAATGGCAAGACCGATTTGGTCAAGATGTGGGTTTGTAATTCCCATTCACTCTGTAGTTTTATTTGCTAATGTAGGTATTGGAATTTTCTAAAAATTTTGGAAGAATACATGGCCCAATTAGTTGGTCTGCGCGCAACTACAACAATCCAACAATAGAAAAAACAATGATAAAATGTCAAATGATAAATGATAAAAATGTCAAGAAAAAAAGAATTTGTTTGTGTAAAAAATTGTAGAAATGTGAAAAACAATTGCACGTAAAAAACAAAACTCTGCACAAAATTAGCAGGCGTTCCACGCAGACCAACTGCCATTGGAGAACGTTTCCTGATGATCGGGCCTAAGCAACCAGCGATATGCATAGAAACTAGCTCATCCTCCAACAATAAATTTCAGTGTAAATTGAGAATTAAGCATGATTTTCTTGCGAAAATAATATTTATTTATTTATTTTATTTATCAGTTAGGTAATACAAAGCCCATGTGGGCCATAAAAATATATTACACAGTCTTAATACCTAAGTAATTAAAAGTTAAAGGCAAAAAATTTAATCTTTTATACCTACATACATAATTACATATTTGTGCCGTTTCATCATAACATCTTGAGTCAATTTAAAAAGTTGAAGAAGAAAAAACATTTTTTCAATCATACTAATTTCCATTCAAAAAAAGCAAAGAAAAATTTATTTATTACGTTTTTTAAAATATTGTATTACAACGAACCGCTTTTTCCATTATGGTTTATTTATAACTTAATAAAAAAATGATTTTTCACAAATTTTCCTGTTTTTAAAAAAAAAAAACTGGTTTGCTATCGCACCTCAACTCAAGATGTCATATATGAACATAAAAAAACTTCTTTTATCTATAACCTATCTTATTATACAACCTAATACTCGCCCCCCAAGGCATAATAAGCAATTTGTTTTTGTTTTTAATTTTATTTATTCTAAACCCACTTACAACTACAATTATTGTTGAGAGAATTCCAACTAATTGAAGTGGCGAATGTAAACAAGATAAATTCACTGTTTCTTGTTTGTTTAAGCTTTGCTATCGTTGCAAATAAGACTTTTTGAGTGTTTGTAATTCTCATTCACTCTACAGTTTTATTTCCTAATATCTTTGGCTTTTCTAAAAAAATTTGGAAAAATGTTTCCTGATGACACAGAGCATACAGAGATGAAAAAAGTGACATATGAAAAATCAAATCATTTGTGAGTGCAGCTTTCGAAGAAAGAGAAAGAAAACGTTGTTTGGTTGTGAAGTGGCAATGTGTAAAAACAGGCGTTACAATCAACACCAATTGCATGATCAAAAAAAAAAGAATGCAAAAAGGGCAGCTTTCGAAGAAAAAGACAGAAAAAACTCACAATATTTTCTATCTCGTGACGTCCTGTGTGGTCTGTGCTGATGATCTGGCCTAAGCAACCAGTGAAATGCGTATAGAAACTGGCTTTTTCTCCAACAATAAATTTCATTTTATTTATTCAGAATATAAATTGGGAATTAAGCACGACAAACAAAATCTTATAACTTAAATATTTTGTAATCCCAAAAATTACTTTGGTACAAATTTAAGTTATTTTTGGTCAAAAGTTTTTCAAGACGCTGGTGGTTCGATAACTTTTCAAGGGCTTGCTATATTATTTTAAATAATACTTGCTTTACCAACAAGTAACGCTTGTGTTAAACAAGTCTTTTTTGCAATGAACACGGCCCCGTGTCATAAATTTCAGGCGCATTAAGTCCCAAGAAAAATATTAAATTAGGCCGAAAAATTTTTCATACAAATGTAGGGGTAATTTCATTATGAAATATCTCCCAACCCTCTCGGTTGTATTTATTTTTTTTTTTAAGTTATTTAATTTTTTTGCCTGGGAGTTATTTTAAATAACTTATTTCATAATGAAATAATATTGAAATTAAATAAGTCCCAAAAAGATTTAACATGGGAATTATTTTTTTTTTATTTTGGTATTATTTCATTTGCTGAGGGAGTTATTTTATTTTTTAAGGGAGTTATTTAATTTCAATTATTTGCAATTTCTTAAAATTGTTTAACATTTTCCAATTGTATTTGTTAGTTTTTTTTGTAAATTACCTGATATGTAAATATCTATTAAAGTACAAAGTAGTTTAAAACATACATACTTATTTGGATTGGGGTCATATACCCGAAACTTATTTGCTAACTAAAGCTTCTCTGCATTGCCGGCCTTCGGCCAGAAGCAAGGATTTTTTCTCTATGGTTTAAAAATAACTGCTTCGCTAACCAAAGCTTCTCTGCAAAGAAGGCATTGGGCCGGTTTCAATGCCAGATTTAAAAGCATTAGTTAGCTATTCTGGATTGTAAAATTTGATATTTTAAAATTCGGGATTTGAGTTTCGGGTATATGATCCCAACCCAAATAAGTCTGTTTAAAACTACATACAGGTATCCCTCGATTTACGCGGTATGTTGGGACCGAGAAAAGACCGCGTAATTCAAAACCGCGTAAATAAAGGTTCTAAATCAGTACAAAATTCTATTTTGGGACCAGAAATATAATAAACCGCACAAATTGAAACACTAACTTTATACGAAATTCAAATTTGGGACCGGAAATTCGTGTAAAACAAGCATATTTCTGTGTGATAACATTAGTGGAAAGTGGAATGTGTTTATCAATGGCATGTTCAATCCAAATAATTAATAGTTTTTCCATTTTTTCTATTGAAGCATCTCGGGTATAGGATGTACGTTTTGCAGTATCAAAAGCTCCAGCACAAACACTTGTTCGAATTTTTTTATCATTTTTTTGGATTGTTCTTACTGTTGATTCATTCAAGCTCAGAGATTTTGCTACGGATGCTACCTTTTCTCCTTTCTGGAAACGATCCAAAATATTTATTTTATCTAGCAATGACAAAACCTTCCTTTTTGGATTTAAATTTGATTTTACTGGTGGCATTTCTAAAATAATAAAATTAATAACACAAAACGACAGCAAATAGTTTATTTTACTACCTTTAAAGTTGTTTTCCACTGAAAATTAAATTTAACCTGTTCTTTTTAGCAAACATCTGATAATGTTTACAAAATTAGTGTTGTAAACCGCGCAATTCGAGGGTTGCAACTATTTTCAAATCGCGTTAAAGTAAAATCGCGTAAAAAAACGCGTTATATAAAAAAATGGTTGCTATTATTGAACCGCGTTAAATCAAAACCGCGCAAATAAAGTACCGCGTAAATCGAGGGATACCTGTAGTTTGTAAGAATTTAAAAAAAAAAATTTTAAAATATAATTTTTTCTTATTTTTGGGCCTTCTTTCGCTAATTTTGTATATAATATCCATTTAGCCTGAGAGTTCTTTCATTTATTGCCTTATGTCATTTCTTTTCAATGGACTGTTCTCAGGAGTTAATTTCTTAATTTCTTTGGGATTTATTTCATTATAAAATTCCCGAAATTTTTGATTTGGTAATTATAAAATTTTTTTATTTAATTTTTGGGGATGAAAAATCGCAAATTGGGGATGAGGTATAAGATAAAACTGGGAGCCCTGGTTAAACTTAAAGAGAGCTAATATATTTAAGAGAAATACTTATACAGTAGAATCGCGATAATGCGTACGCCGTTAAATCGAAATTCTCAATCAAGTCGAATTCAACTACAGGTGGTGCCGGAACTACAACAATCCAAAAACAACAGAAACAACATAGGGTTTTTTGCATTGCATTGTTTGTGCCATTAGCTCGAAATGTCAACCATTATTAGCAAAACACTAACAAATCAAAACAAATAAGGTCGAACTGTCAAACTCAGATGCCGTTTCGACACCACCTGTAGTTAATTCGCCTTGATCTCAATAATTCGTAATATATAGTTGGTCTCATAAAAAAATCGCTGTAATTCCATACATTTCGGTTCCCCCGTTAATTCGTTTTAAAAAAACATCTTTTAAACCTCTTATAAATCGTAATTAGCTGTTAATAATCTCTTATAAATAATATTGGACTACTTGATACATTTAAGATAAAATGTAATGCAATCATGGACCATGTAATTGTTAAAAAAGAGTTTGTAGTTAAACGACATGTTTTCGTTTTCAAGTGACATGTCTTCGTTTTTAAACGATTTCAAAACTAATTCTCTCTAGTATATCATAGAGTAGTTTCAATGCTAATACAATGGGAGTATGTATGAAGATGGAGTAGTTTTGAGACTACTCCGTTGTAATGCAAAGCTGGGTTATAAGGTCCAGCTCTAGGACTTCGTAATGTTTTTTCAATAGATTTGGGTTACTTTTGGACTAGTCCTAGTCCCTTAGGGGCTATATTTTACATACGTGCAGGGCAGTCACATTTGGAAGTAAAGCTGGATTTACAAACTTTTTTATGGATTTTTGTTTTGAACACATGCTATACATACGTATGTTTTTGTTTTATTTTTTTTTTTCGTTCTAATGACAAAAATTTATTTTTTTTTTTTTTTTGTTCAAATAAATAAACAGAAGCACTAAGATAATTCGTATTTTTTTATTTTAATCTTGTTAAACCGAAAGTAACTGTAATTCGTAAAAATGGCTGTTCCTCTGCGAATTATCGGGACTCTACTGTAGTTTAATAGGTGCGCACACAGTTGCCAGATTTGACGATTTTTCAAGCCAAAAAAATACCTTGTGCAGATTTATGACCAGTGTAGTAATTTTGGCATTTTTGCAGCTAAATTAAGCATTTTTTTATTTAGCTGCATATTTTCCCGTCAGCATTTTTCAATTATATAAATTTAAATTGTAATCTTATTCTATACAATCAGGGTTGTCCGATTTATTTTGACCTTTTTTGCCAAAGCCTTTTAATTATTTAAAATATTTTTTATAAATACCTACAAAAAAATTAATTTGTTCCGAATCGCTAAAATTCGTCAGTGTAAAAATGATTAGCGAATACAAGAAGGTACAATGTTTACTATGTATAAAATAATGTATAGTTTTCTACTTAAAGCAGCAAAAAAGAATTTTTTTGGTTAGTATTAAACAAATATTGGATGTACATTAGTATGTAGTTGTAGTTCTTTTATATACTCAAAGCGCTATACACTTCATCGCTAAGACATTCCTTGTCGTCACTCTTTTTGGAGTATGTTGTATGGGAATTAAATTTATTCAACGAATCCTGCGAAGGTACAAAGAAGTGCACCGTATTTAAATCCATATAATTTATTAGTATTGCATTCTATTTAGTGGAGTTCATTATTCAGCATATAAAGTACAGCTAAAGCAAGTTCTTCAAAATGGTAAAAGTTTATATGCTTAAAACTATAAATTTTTGGCCAAAACTTATTTAAGTTAGATGGAATGAATATCATCAGTAAAATAACCTTTTCAATCAACAAACGGTAATTTAATCCATTGGTATGTTAGGATTCATTAAAGTCTTTGAAATATCCTTAACAACAATGAGTTTTGCTTGCCTTATTTTATAATGGAGAAATATGTTCGAAAACTTTAAATCAAGGACTTAAAACAACTGTTATCAAAATTTTAGGAATCTAAAAAAATGCCATTTTTAGGAAATATTTTTAAAAGTTTCACATAACTTTTATAGACAACATCAAAAATAGTTGGTCGTAACTGTTATTATTCAATTTATATTTTTAATTGTTTTGAAACACATTTGAGAAATATTTTTTTCTCTTGTTAATAAAAATTATGTAGTAGCAATTATTTTTTTTATATTTGGATTGTTCACGGAAGGCTGGTTATCAGATTATATGATTATGTAGTTATATTCACAACCACGAAATACATTTATTCTATTTTTTTTTTTAAATATATTTTGTTGCAGTTAATATAACTACATAACTATATTTAAAAACGTTGTTGAACAATTTTAAAAAAATATTTGTTAAAATTTTTAATCTACTGATTTTACTGTTACTGATTCACTGATTCATCATCGCACAGCCTATACGCCTGAAGCTAAAAACTTGAAATTTGGACCGGAGGTGGGTCTCTCCGCAAACGGGTCCCCTTAGACGGGATTTTTGGAAATTCGAATGTTTAGGGGGTAAAAAAGGGTAAATTCGGAAACCTTTTATCTCCAAAACTAAAAAAGATACAAAAAAACTGTAATACTTATCGTTGTTCTTTTGAAAAATATAGTGGACAGGTGTCTGTTACTTTTTTGAAATTTGGCTCTTTTAGGGTGAAAAGGGGTAAAGCCTGAATTTTGGTATTTTTTTGACAGCCCATCTATCTTTGAACCAATAAACTTAGAAATAAAGTTTATACCACATTCGAAACTTATCAAAAAAATACGAATACAAGTTTGGTACTTTTTCGAAATTCGAACGTTTAAGGGGTGAAAATCGTAACTATTTTTGGTAATTTTTTACAGAGCATATCGCTTCATTCATTGACATATCCGTATTAAATTATGGGCACTCTCTAAAATACTGCAATTTTTGATACTTCAATAGGGCGAAAAAATAGTACAAAAATGGGAAATACGGGAAATTTAATATCTTTCTTCATCTTTTTGGTTCTACAACTGGTATTTTTTAATTATCGTTAATATTGAACCTTAAAACATAAAATTCAACATGCAATGTCCTGAGTGGATACGAATCCATGAGGGAACTTTTTGGTACGCTTTTGTTCTTTAACTGGTACTTTTTGAATTTTCGTAAGTATTGGACTTAGAAACATAAAATTCAAGTTGCAATGTCCTGAAAAAGTAAACGCGTACAACCTGTACATATTTTGGAATAACAATAATGTTCTACAAGTGGTACTTTTTTAATTTTCTATACTATTGAACTTAGAAACACAAAATTTCAGGTTAAATTTGTTTAAACCTAGGAACACAAGCTTTGGCATATAAATATGTATGTTTATGAAAAAAAGACCCGATAAGAAAGTAGAGGGTTAAATGCATTTAAACAAGTTAAAACCTGGAAAAATAAACTTTGGCATACAAATATGTCCACGAAGAAAAAGGAGACGCTAACGAAGTAGCGGGTTAAATGCTAGTATATAATGCTCAAATAATATTACTTGATCAATAAACCCCATCTTCACCCATTAAGATGCTGATCAAAGTAGTTCATCACTATTAAGACAAACATTATCCATCGGGTGTGTTATAGAATCTGAATCCATTCGAGGATTGATTACTTCTAATTAAGGTTGATGAAAGTAAAAAAATCGATTTTTTTCATTGATTTTGAAGTAATTTAGCTAATTTTTTAAAGCTTTTTATGTTATTTTCCGACGATTGGTTTTTTTTAAATCGATTATGCGATCTCATATTAGTTTTTGTAAGTTTTTTGATTCTTCACATTTTTAGCGATTTATAATACATAATAGACTTTGCATCATGCCAGTGTAAGAAAATGTATGCGCATTTTCTCCAATTTAGCAATTTATAGTTTTAGGGACTTTTGATCAATTTTATGGCTTTTCGAACAAAAACTTTGTCTTGAAAACCTGAATAAATTTGTTTATTATGTTTTTTGTCCACTTTTCGTTTTTTTTTTTTTGTTGTCCAAAGTCTTGACCACAAAGTATACAGAGATGTCACGAGACGGAAGATTTTGCGTTTTTTTTTTGTCTCTTTTTAAGAAAGCTGCCCTTTTTCATTTCTCTTTGCATCATTTTTATGCCGCAATACAATGAACACAAATTTATTTAGTTGATATTTATTTGCAAAGCTTTTGTAAAAATTAACTTTTTAGTTCACTACAACACGAGTAAATAATATTTAAGTAAGTAAATAACATTATAAAACAAAACAATATTATAAATACATTTTTTTCCACAAAAAACAACGTTTGTTGAACTAATGCATTTGTTTAACGTGATTTGTGTTTTGTTATTTTTGTTTCGATCACGCTATTTGTGTTGAATGTTGCGGCCTGTTTTTACACCTTGCCACTTCACTACCAAAAAAGCTTTCTGTCTCTTTCTTCGAAAGCTGCCCTCGCAACTGACTTGGGCCTTTTTCACACGTCACTTTTTTCATCTCTGTATACTTTGTGGTCTTGACAGAAAGAATACGAAAAAACAGAGGAAAGGAAGCAACATGTAATATAAAATTGAAAATTGAAAATGATAATCACAGCAAATTTCGAACCACCATTACCACTGGTTAAAGATTGATGTTTGACTGTTGGCTGGCAGGCACCGCAGTGGTGCAGAGGTTAGAACTCAAAGAATTCTGATGAAAGAATGTGGTGATTCTTGAAACATGTCAATTCAACCCAGGTTCGAGCCCCAGCTCAGCCAGGAAAATTATCAATGAATTTTAATAAAAATTTCATGTTGTAAAATTCCTTCCTTCAGTATAAATAATTTAATGAACTCAAGCCCAACTAAAAAATATTCAGCTTGATTACGACACTGGCGTATACGCCAACGCCAACCGTAATCAGGCTGATTGAAATTATAAAAAACTATTTTTCTTTAAGACTTTCAATATTTTTATCAGCCATTTCAACATTACTTAATTCACTTTTAAATACTGACCATACATATGAATGTTTGAAATTTTATGCATAAAAATATGTTGTTCGTATTGACTTAAACTATTACACTATGCTAGTTGAAAAAACTGACAAGCCGGGCACATGGCGTTTTAACATAATTCGGGGACGCTGAATCCAGTGGTGCCCGCGGTTTTTTCAGATTGGCTCTGGTTTTCGAGATATACCGTTATTTCGAAAATGGAGGAGGTTGCACAACATATATTCGCGTAACTCAAAAACGGTTTAGTTTATTGAAATTACTAAAAAACCGAAATTCCGCAATAAAATTTCATTTCAGAAAAGTAAAACTCTTTTTCTAATATGAGTAGTCGTTATTGAAACATAATTTTTTTTTGAAAAAACAATTAATTTTTTTATCAAAATTTCGAAATTTTTGTTTTTTAAAAATTCATACAAAATTAAAAAATGCAGCTAGGCTTCTAATTTTCTGCAGACTTATAAAAAACGAAGCTACAAACAAAACAAGCCATAAATGATTAAAATCTGTTTGCAACTTTTGATTTTATTCACAAAAGTCGACCAATTTTAATTAATTTAAGAATTTCATAAAACGCAATATTTGTATGGGAGCTCCCTAAGGGAAATTCTTAAATTAATGAAAAATTTGTCGACTTTTGTGAATAAAATCAAAAGTTGCAAACAGATTTTTATCATTTATGGCTTGTTTTGTTTGCAGCTTCGTTTTTTATAAGTCTGCAGAAAATTAGAAGCCTAGCTGCATTTTTTATTTTTTTTCTAATTTTTAAAAACAAAAATTTCGAAATTTTGATAAAAAAATTAATTTTTTTTTCAAAAAAAAAATTATGTTTCAATAACGACTACTCATATTAGAAAAAGAGTTTTACTTTTCTGAAATGAAATTTTATTGCGGAATTTCGGTTTTTTTAGTAATTTCAATAAACTAAACCGTTTTTGAGTTACGCGAATATATGTTGAGCAACCTCCTCCATTTTCGAAATAACGGTATATCTCGAAAACCAGAGCCAATCTGAAAAAACCGCGGGCATCACTGGATTCAGCGTCCCCGAATTATATTAAAACGCCATGTGCCCGGCTTGTCACGAAAAAAAAGTGTCAATTTCATGCACAGTGTTATCAAACTTTATGGCATATTTATTTTATAAATCGCCATGTCGCCAAATTGTAATTAAGGACGCTAAACAAGTTTTAAAATCGCCACGTTTGGCGAATAATCGCCACATCTGAAAACCCTGTATACAATCTATACAACTACATACATATACAATCTTTTAAAAGACCTTTTATAATGTTAAAAACGTGCACAGATCAGTGTTGCAAAATTGAAATTTTGAAATGGTACTGAACTTCAACTAAAAGAGTACTTTTTCCCAATAAATGGTACTTTTTGTTAAAAATAAAACAATCATTTATGAAAACAAAAGGAACAAAAAATATTTTATTGGGATTCCTTTACCTACAAGCAGAGAAAAACATGTCTAAATTTCGTCACCTCCAACAAAAGTATTTCTGAAGAAAATTTTAAAGATATTATGTTTAATAAACCCATATTATTGTCACCGACAACCATATTATGGTTTAATTAGTCCTCCATCAAGATGCCTCAGCCATATTATGGTTTCCTCTAAACATGTAATGGTTAAATATGACAATAATTTGTTTTAAAATTAACAATAGTGTTTTCCTCTTTTCCAAGAGCAAGATGCTATCGTTGAAAACCAATCATGCTATTACATATAAGTGTTAAACTTATTTAAGTTATTTTTAACCATAACATCTTTTGTTTTTTCATTCGCGGTAACACAGACGAACATGTTGCCGGAAACATTCTGTTAATATTGTTGTTTTTTTCTTAAAAAGCAATGTAAATGTCAACAAAGAAAATGAGAACAAAGCGTGTCGGCGAGCACCGAACACAAAAACCATTCTCTCTTCCCCACCCGTAATTTGCTACCTAACAAAATTTTTCCCTGTCTAAATGGGCACTTTCTGATAGTAAAATTATTACTAGCAAGAATTATTCCACCATTTGGTTCATGTTGTGTTTTACAAAAGAAAAAATAATTTCATGATTTTAAAATTTAAAGTTTTTCAATAACATGAAATATTTATTTTTCTAAAATTTAGGAATTATATTCTTGCATAAAAATTCATAAAAAATCTCGTATCTTACAGCTGAATAATGTCGATATGCCTAACTTGCTAGTTTTTACTGGTTAAGCATTCATTAACTTTTTTTAATTTTTTAGTAATTAGGAGAAAAGGTTGGTAAATTTTAAATTAACTCTCTTGTTGCAAGTTTCTGCTAGTAAAGTTAATGAACACACCTGATATTTCTGTTATACATAAGCGGAAGGTAAGTTTTTTAGCATTTTGTAAAGAAAATTATTTAAAATCTATATATATCAAATTGTAACGTTACTGACTGACTGACTGACTGACTGACTGATTCATCATCGCACAGCCTAAACGCCTGAAGCTAAACACTTGAAATTTGGACCAGAGATTGATCACACCCCAAATCGATCCACTAAGACGGGATTTTTGGAAATTCGAATGCTAAGAGGGTAAAAAAGGGTAAAAACGGGAAAATTCGGTAATCTTATATCTCCAAAACTAAAAGAGATACAAAAAAAATGTAATACTTATCGGTGTTCTTTAAAAAAATTAGCGGACAGGTGTCTGGTACTTTTTTGAAATTCGGCCCTTTTAGGGAGTAAACGGGTAAAACCTGAATTTTGGTACTTTTTTGACACCCCTTTTATCTTTTGATCCAATAAACATAGAAACAAAGTTTATACCACATTCGAAACTTATCAAAAAAATACGAATATAAATTTGGTACTTTTTCGAAATTCGAATATTTAAGGGTTAAAAATCGTAACTATTTTTGGTACTTTTTTTTACAAAACATTTTTTTACATTCATTGAGATATTCGTACCAAATTAAGGGTTCACACTACAATACTGAAATTTTTGAAACTTTAATGGGGGGAACAAATAGTACCAAAAAAAAGGAAATACGGGAAATTTGATATTTTTCTTTAGCTTTTTGGTTCTACAACTGGTATGTTTTTAATTATCGTTAATATTGGACCCAAAAACATAAGATTCAACATGCAATGTCCTGAGGGGATAAGAATCTATTGCGGAACTTTTTGGTACTTTTTTTGTTCTATAACTGGTACTTTTTGAATTTCCGTTAATATTGGACCTAGAAACATAAAATTTAAAATGTAATGTCCTGAGTGAACGAGAATCTGTAAGAGTGATCTTTTTGGTACTTTTTTATTTTTTGACTGGTACTTTTTGAATTTCAGTTGGTATTGGGCCTAGAGAGATAAAATTAAACATGCAAGGTCCTGAGTGAATAAGAATCTGTAAGAGGGCTTTGTGGTACTTTTTTGTTCTTTAACTGGTACTTTTTGAATTTCCGTCATTATTGGACCTAGAAACATTAAATTCAACATGTAATGTGCTGAGTGGATAAGAATCTATGATGGAACTTTTTGGTACTTTTTTGTTCTTCAACTGGTACTTTTTGAATTTCCGTTAGTATTGCACCTAGGATGAAAATCTATAAGATTGAACTTTTTGTTACTTTTTTATTCTTTGACTGGTACTTTCTAAATTTCCGTTGTTATTAGACCTAGAAAGATAAAATTAAACATGCAAGGTCCTGAGTGAATGAGAATCTGTAAAATCGCTTTTTGGTACTTTTTTGTTCTTTAACTGGTACTTTTTGAATTTCCGTTATTATTGGAACTAGAAAGATAAAATTTAATATGCAATGTAATGAGTGGATAGGTATCTGTAAAAGGGAAGTTTTTGGTACTTTTTTGTTCTTTAGCTGGTGCTTTTTTAATTTCCGTTAATATTGGACCCAGAAACATAAAATTAAACATGCAAGGTCCTGAGTGGATAAGAACCTGTAAGAGAGCTTTAAGGTACTTTTATGTTCATTAGTTGGTACTTTTTGAATTTCCGTTAGTATTGGACCTAGAAACATAAAATTCAACATGCAAGGTCATGTGGTCCTTTTTTACAAAATATTTTTCTCCATTCATTGACATATTCGTACTTAATTATGACTCCCACTGCAATACTGAAATTTTTTATACTTTAATGGGGGAAAAATAGTACTAAAATGGGGAAATACGGGAAATTTGATATTTTTTTTTAGCTTTTTGGTTCTACAACTGGTATTTTTGGTATAATTCCCGTCCAATACTGAGACCTAGAAACATAAAATTCAAGATGCAATGTCCTGAGTGGTTAAGAATCTATAAGAGGGAAGTTTTTTGTACTTTTTTGTTCATTAACTGGTACTTTTTGAGTTTCCGTTATTATTGGACCTAGAAATATAAAATTCAATATGTGTAATGAGTGGATAGGAATCTAAAAAAGGGAAGTTTTTGGTACTTTTTTGTTCTTTGGCTGGTACTTTTTTAATTTCCGTTAATATTGGACCTAGAAACATAAAATTAAATATGCAAGGTACTGACTGAATGAGAATCTGTAAGAGGGATTTTTGGTACTTTTTTGTTCATTAACTGGTACTTTTTGAATTTCCGTTAGTATTGGACCTAGAAACATAGTATTAAACATAAAAGGTCCGGAGAAAATTTGAATCTGTAAGAGGGCTTTTTGAAATTTGTTGTTCTTTAACCGGTAATTTTTGAATTGCCGTTAATATTGCACCTAGAATCATAAAGTTCAACATGCAATGTCCTGAGTGGATAAGAATCTATAAGAGGGAACTTTTTGGTACTTTTTTTTTATTTATTTACTGGTACTTTTTAAATTTCCGTTAGTATTGGACTTAGAAAGATAAAATTAAACATGCAAGGTCCTGAGTGAACGAGAATCTGTAAGATAGGCTTTTTAGTACTTTGTTGTTCTTTAACTGGTACTTTTTGAATATCCGTTTTTATTGGACTTAGAAACATAAAATTAAACATGCAAGATCCTGAGTGAATAAGAATCTGTAAGAGGGCTTTGTGGTACTGTTTTTTGTTCATTAACTGGAATTTTTGGAATTTACGTTAATATTGAACCTAGAATAATTAAATTCAACATGCAATGTCCTGAGTGGTTGAGAACCTATAGGAGGGAAATTTTTGGTACTTTTTTAGTTACTAACTGGTACTTTTTGAATTTTCGTTAGTATTGGACCTAGAAAGAAAAAATTAAACATGCAAGGTTCTGAGTGAATGAGAATCTGCAAGAGGGTTTTTGGAACTATTTTGTTCTTTAACTGGTACCTTTTCAATTTCCGTATTTGTTGGACCTAGAAACATAAAATTAAACATGCATGTTCCTGAGTGAAAGAAAATCTGTTAAAAATATAATTTGGTTCTTTTTCGTTCTCTAACTGGAAATTGTTTTAAATAAACTGGTACTTTTATTTAATTTAATATTAATTTCTGTGCATTAAATAAAAAAAGCTAATAGCTGTCTGGTACTTTTACGAAATTCGGCCCTTTTAGGTAGCAAACGGGTAAAACCTGTATTTTGGGTCTTTTTCTACCATCTAGCTTTTAAATCAATACACATAGAAATAAAAATTATATAACATTTGTAACTTATCTAAACAATACAAATGTATATTTGGTACTTTATGGAAATTCGAACGTTTAAGGGGTCAAATTTGTACCAACATATGTTTGTTACTTTTAACAAAAGATTTTTTCTCCATCTATTTATCTTTCATCGCAGAGCCTAAACGTCTGAAGCTAAAAGGTTGACATTTGGACCGGAGGCTCTCCTCTCGCCCAATTGATCCTGCTAACCTCATACCTCCTAAGATATGTTTGTTACTTTTTTCAAAATATTTTTTTCCATATATTTATCTTTCATCGCAGATCCTAAACGTCTAAAGCTAAAATTTTGACATTAGGACCGGGGTCTGTCCTCTCGCTAAATCGATCCTGCTAGCCTCATACCTCCTAAGCTAAAGGAAAACATTAACATTTATTGTTGTTCATTAGAAAAATTCGCTAACCTCATATCTCCTAAACTAAAAGAGATTCAAAATTAAAAAAATTAACAGACTGGTGTTTGGTACTTTTTTGAAGTATGGTCTTTTTGTGGAGTAAAAGGGTAAATACAAATTATATCACATTCGTACCTTATCTTAAAAAATACAAAACAGATTTGGATTTTTTTTTAATTCAAATGTTTAAGGTGTGAAAATCGTTCCAAATTTTGTTATTTTTTCACAAAATTTTTCTTCATCTATCTATCTATATATATAAAATTGTAACGTTACTGAATGACTGACTCACTAATTCATCATCGCACAGCCTAAACTCCTGTAGCTAAAAACTTGACTTTTGGAGCAGAGATAGGTGACTACCCAAATCGATCCACTGACGGGATTTTTGGAAATTCGAATGTTTAGGGGTAAAAAAGGGTAAAAACGTAATACTTATCGTTGTTCTTTAGAAAAATAAGCGGACAGGTGTCTGGTACTTTTTTAAAATTTGGTCCTATTAGGAAGCAAACGGGTAAAACCTTAATTTTGGTACTTTTTTGGCACCCCATCTTTCTTTTGAACCAATCAACATAGGAACAAAGTTTATACAACATTCGAAACTTATCAAAAAAATACGAATATGAATTTGGTACTTTTTCGAATTTCGAACATTTAAAGGGTCAAAATCGTAACTATTTTTGGTACTTTTTTTATACAAAACATTTTTCTCCATTCATTGACATATTCGTACTTAATTATGAGCTCTCACTACAATACTGAAATTTTTGATAACTAAATGGGGGGGAAAAATAGTACCAAAAAGGGAAGATACGGGAAATTTATGTTTTTCTTTAGCTTTTTGTTTCTGCAACTGGTATTTTTTTATTGTAGTTTATATTGGACCTTAAAACATAAGATCCAACATGCAATGCCCTGAGTGGATAAGAATTTATAAGAGGGAACTCTTTGGTACTTTTTTATTCTTTGATTGGTACTTTTTTAATTTCCGTTAATATTGGACCCAGAAACATAAAATTAAACATGCAAGGTCCTGAGTGGATAAGAACCTGAAAGAGGACTTTTAGGTACTTTTTTGTTCATTAATCGGTACTTTTTGAATTTCCGTTAGCATTGGACCTAGAAACATAAAATTCAACATGCAAGGTCATGTGGTCCTTTTTTTACAAAATATTTGTCTCCATTCATTGGCATATTCGTACTTAATTATGGGCTCCCACCACAACACTGAAATGTTTCATACATAAATGGGGTGAAACAAGTATCAAAACGGATAATACGGGAAATTAACTTACTTTCATTTGCTTTTGTGTTATACGAGTGGTACTTTTTGAATTTTCTATAATATTGAACTTAGAAACACAAAATAATAGGTGCAAAGTCCTGTGTAAATATCAACCTATGAGATAAAAATTTTGGAACTTTTTTGGCATATAAATATTTTCATGAAAGAAAAAGCCCGATTAAAAAGTAGCGGGTTAAATGCTTGAATTTAAACAACTTTAAGCCTAGAAAAGTAAATTTTGGCATAAAAATATGTCCAAGAATAAAAGGAGACGCTAACAAAGTAGCGGGTTAAATGCTAGTAATTCATATTTTTATAAATAAGTAAGGTTAGGTTAGGTAAGGTTCAATGGGCAGCCGACACGAGAACGGCTCACTTGAATCCTTTTGGCGGTCCTTTTGTGATACCCTTAGCCAATGACAAGAGTCAGCCGGTATTCACCAGATTATTTCCCAGGAGTCACTGCAGCCTCAAACCATCCCGACTCCCTTCAGAACAGAGAGATCGATTTCAGTCTATTGTTATTTTATTGTTATCCGTGTTGATTATAATTTATTATGAATTACTTCTCTAATCTATGTTAATACTAAAACTTAAAATTATAGGAAAAATATTTTGACATAAAAAATAATGAATAAATATTTTCCCAAAACACAAATATATTACAAAGTTTTTTTCCAACAAGTATAAACTTCAACACCCCCTGTCTTATACAATTTAAGCAAATTTTTAATTGTATTAAAGTTTGTGGTATCGAGTGATTTTGTAAAAATATCAGCAATTTGATTTCGTGTAGAAACTGACTTAACAACTAAATTTCCTTTCATGATATGGTCTCTGATGAAGTGATGTCGAATATCAATATGTTTTGATCGTTTGCATTCGACAGTTTGAGCCATTGCAATACAGCCTGCATTATTTTCAAATATTGTAACTGGATATTTTGTATCAACTATTTTAAGATCTTGAAGTATTCCCTTTATCCACAACCCTTCAGATGTTGCATTACTTAAGGCAATATACTCCGCTTCACTAGATGATATAGATACCGTTGCTTGTTTTTTACTTGACCATGACACAGGATTTCCAAATACATAGAAAATGTAACCGCTAGTTGATTTTCGATCTTCTAGGCTTGATCCCCAATCTGCATCTGCATATCCCATCAAAGCTTCTTCATTAAGTTTTCTATTGAAAGTTAATTTTAAAGATTTTGAACCTTTAACATAACGAAGTATTCTTTTAAGTGCTAACCAATGTATTTCACCAGGCTTTTGTTGAAATCTGCCCATATAGCCAATTGAATAGCAGATATCAGGACGAACACTAAGCATTATATACATAAGACTGCCTAATAACTCTCTGTAGGGCTTGTCGCACTCACTTCTAACATCCGTTGTTAATTGTAAGCCCTTTTCCATAGGAGTTCTAATTTCATTACATTCCGTCATTCCAAATTTGTTTAGTATTTTGTTTATTATACACTCTTGTGACATCTTCATTATACATTCCTTTTGATTATATTCAAATTTAGTTCCAAGGAAATAATTAAGGTTTCCACAATCTGACATTTCAAAGTAGCTTGATAATTTAGTTTTTAATTTGACTATTTCATTTTCATTATTTCCAGCTATTAATATGTCATCTACATACAACAACAAAAATATTGTATTATTAGGTTTGAACACAGTGTATAAGCAATAATCATGTTGGCTTCGTGTAAAGCCTAATTCTATCAATCGACAATTTAGTTTTTCATTCCAGCACCTTGGAGCTTGTTTTAGTCCATATATCGATTTTTGTAGTTTTAACACATATCCAGGCTTACTTTCCATACCATCTGGAACTTCCATAAATAGATCTTCTTTGAGATTTCCATGTAAGAAAGCAGTTTTAATATCTAACTGATGGAAATAATATTGTTTAAACACACCAACTGCTAGAATAATTCTTATTGTAGAAAGCTTAGCCACTGGAGCATAAATTTCCTCATAATCGATACCAAATTTCTGTAAATATCCTTTAACGACTAATCTAGCTCTATATCTTTTTGGATTGCCATCACCATTTTCCTTGACTGTAAACACCCATTTTGATTTTAATGTTTTTATATTTGGAGGCCTTTTTATTAACTTCCATACATTGTTCTTATTCATTGATTGTAGTTCTTCTTCAACAGCTGCTAACCATTTTGTACGATTACCAGATTTTCCTATGTCTTCGATTGTTACTGGAGTAGATTCTTCATATAGTACAGCTTCAAAAATTGTAGAATAGATTTCAGAGAATTTGCGATTTAAATTTCGAATTCTTTCACTTCGTCTAGGTGCTTCGGCTACTTGCTCTTCCACCTGAGACTCCTCATTAGCATGCTCTTGATTGTTAATAACAATAATGTTCTCATTCTGCTCACTTGGAATAGTTACATTATCAACTTCAGTTACTTCTATTTCTTGATTTTGTTCCCCTTTGTGAAGTATGTTGCCATTTTGAAAAGAATTATCATCACTTTCCCCCTCTTGATTATTTCTCAACACAATTATTTTATTTTCATTTCCTTTTTCTTTTTTAAAAGGAAATACAGTTTCATTAAATTTCACATCTCTGGCTAATACCACTTTCTGTTTTTCATTACTCCATAAACGGTAACCATTCGGACAGTAACCATTCATTATGTATTTATTGCTCTTAACATCTAATTTTTTCCGTTTTTGATCAGGCACTAAAGCAAACACCTGGCAACCAAAAACTCTTAATTTTGATAAATCAGGTTTTTGATCAAACCACAACTCTGCAGGGGTTTTCTTTATCACTAATGCTCTAGTTGGACTTCTGTTCAAGATATAAACACTTGTATAAACTGCTTCGCCCCATAAAAACTTTGGATCTCCAGCTTCAAGTAACAACGCTCTTACACGTTCCACAATAGTTCGATTTAATCTCTCAGCAACACCATTTTGTTGAGGAGAATATGCAATTGTCTCACAAATTTGAATACCTTTTTCTTTACAAAATTTTAACATCAAACTAGATTTATATTCACGTCCTTGATTAACAGTAAGTTGAGATATTTTATTTCCAAATTTAGATGTTACCATGGCTTCATATTCCTTGAACTTTTCAAAGACTTCTGACTTTCTTTTTATTAAGTATACCACAACAAAATGTGTGAAGTCATCAATGAAAGTGACGAAATATCGAGATCCATCCCAGGCAGTAGGAGTTATTGGACCAAACACGTCAGAGTGAATATGCTCTAGAGGCCTAGTTGATTTTCTTCGAGTACCATTAAAAGGTTCACGACACTGCTTACTTTCAATACAAATTTCGCAAAATTCAGTTTTACATACCTTTGGTATACCACTGGCCATCTTGTTAGAAATCAATTCATTTAAACTATGATTACTTATATGACCCATACGTTTGTGCCACAGTTTGTTTTCTTCAGCTTTGCTCAAATTAGCCAATGGAAAATATTTGCATTTTAATATTACAACAAACAAATTACCACATCTCTTTGCTTTCATTATAATATCATCTTTTTGTTTAATTAATGCACAATTTCTGTGAAAATCAACTGTTAGTCCAGCTTCCACCATCTTACTAACAGATAATAAATTTTCTCGAAATTCAGAACTATATAGCACATCTTTCAAGTTAATGTGGACACCAGTTTCGCTTATTAAATCAACTTCACCAATCTTGAACACAGATATTTTTTCAGAATCTTTTGCAACATTTATAATCAATGGTTCATCTAATTTTTTCACATTTTTAAACACACTTTTATTGTTTACGAAGTGATCTGTTGCGCCAGAATCCAAAGCAAAAGATATTCCCCAATTCGATAAGTAAGATGATCTCTCTACATTAGCATCCGCCATAAAACTAACCTTTCTTTCTTCACATTTTGCAACTTTAGCTTCCTTACTCCAGCAATCCTTCTTCATGTGGCCAAATTTTCCACGTTTGTGGCATTTTCCATTCAAACGAGTTGAGCTTTTCTTTTTAAATTGAAAAGCTGTTGCCTTTTGAACAATCTCATCATCATTTCTATTTTTCTTTTTTGATTCTTCAGCCAATAACCTTGGTTTAACAATGGCTAATGTTAGTTCTTCTGTTTTAAGATTCTCCAAAGCAGTAACAATGGGATCGAAGATTCCGGCAATGTCAAAAATAATTGTGACACTAAATCCGCTTCCTCTGGCTTAGCTCCTGCACTTTTTAATTGTCTAATCAAGGAGTCGAATTTCAGAAAATGTTGATTAAGGCTATCATTTTCCTTAAATCTTAAATTTGCCAGCTCTTTTCTTACAATTGTTTGATTTTGTGAGGACTTACATGCAAACGCTGCTATTAAACCATCCCACATCTGTTTAGCTGTTAACTTATCACGTATGTATTCCAAGTAATCATCACTTATTAAGCTTGTTATTATATCTTGAGCTTTTGTGTCCATTTTTCCGAATTCCGATTGATTTTGGACTGAATCTTGAGTTGACTTTACAGCTTCAAGAACTCCTGCAGCAGCCAAATGTTTCTCAACACGGAATTTCCAATTTTCAAAATTGTTACCACAAAACTGAACAATACCAGCTTTCTCTGATGGACCCATAACCTATTGTTATTTTATTGTTATCCGTGTTGATTATAATTTATTATGAATTACTTCTCTAATCTATGTTAATACTAAAACTTAAAATTATAGGAAAAATATTTTGACATAAAAAATAATGAATAAATATTTTCCCAAAACACAAATATATTACAAAGTTTTTTTCCAACAAGTATAAACTTCAACACAGTCCTATACTAGACATATCGTCCAGACATGGCAATTCCGATCTCCCAAAACGCCTAAACCTACTATTCCCAAGACTGGGGCATTGGCAGAGGAAGTGAAACACCACCTCCTCCTCATCATGACAACTTCTACAGTAGTCATTATAATCAAGACCCATTCTCTACGCATGAGTCCCTATCACCCAGTGACCCGTAATGACCGATATCACTGTCCTTATCTGGTCCCTACCGAGACCACCTAGGACGCGCGTTCTCACCGCGTCGTAGTCACGCCATAGAGTCCTGACCACCAAGCAGGTATCCTCTCTCTGCCATCTGTACTGAGCCCGTCTTTACGACTCACGTCCGATGGACCGATCTTCACGAAAATTTACAGTGTGATTTCCAGTCGAATAAAGCGAACTTTTGCAAAATCTCATATCATTCCGTGCATTGTTCCACTATTTATGTTAGTTTTTGTAACAAAATTATCAATTTTTTAAAGTAGTGGTTCCATATTTTGATTCAAAGCTCTGATCCTACTGAACCGACTTTGCTGGATTTCAATCCCAAACTGCTTAGGATAACTACAAGCAGTTTCACACCAAGATTGTTTATTTCCTTTGAGTTTTTCGAAAGTGGACGTGTTTGCAACAGACGGCCAGACAGACAGACATGGCTAAATCGACTTAGAATTACTCAAGGAGCCAGAATATATATACTTTATGGGGTCTGAGATAAATAGTAAAAAATTTTCACAAGGAATGACAAACTTCTCTTCACAACTTATTGTGGTGGAGGGTATAAAAATGGATAAAAAAAAAAAAAAATAGCAAGAAAACTTTTCATGTTCTTTTGGATAAAATAACACAGACACAAATTAACAACGTCAAAAAAAAAAGTTTTGCGAGCAGAATACAGAACAACTGGACAAAAAGAAAATAATTTTTACATATTCATACATACATATTTACGATACTAAAAACTTCATTATAAATTAAATTTAAAAAGCGAAAACTGGTAAATATTTTTTTTAAATCGTTATATGACAGTCCAAAAAACCAGGTACCACGCCCACTTCTCCAATCTCTCCCCCATTTTGTGGGATGCTGTGTATTGATAACCTAAATGTGTGTACCTAATTTGGAAACTTTGGCTCTTGCCGTTCACCAGATATACCGACAAAAGTAATAAAAATACAACAAGGGATTTTTGGAAAAAATTAGAGGTAGTCGTGGTTTTTTGATCATATCTCAGTAATTTTTGGACCGATCTGGCTGAATTTCAATAGCAAGAAATGGTGGACTATATGTGACATAAATGTAAAACAACCTAGCCGCTATCATGTTTGGAGTCTCCGGAAAACACATATCAAACGTAAGACGGATAGACGGACATCGTTAAATCAACTTCTCTCCTAATAAGGACCCAGAATATATATACTTTATAGGGTCTAGGATCAATATTGTAGAAATTACAAACGGAATGACAAACTTATATATCGTTAGCTAAAATTCAAAAAGGCGTTACTAACAAAAATATAATTTTACAGGAGAAGTTAAAAACTTTGTAAAATTAAAACTAGAAACATATCAGAAAAACATGCATTGATAAAGCATCCATGGAATTCTTCAAACAATTTTCAAAGAAGACCATTTCATTATATTTGGCTAGAAAAAAATCTGTTTTTGTTAATTAAAGCGTAATTTTTGATCGCAGAAGTGTAAAATTTTGTCAAGACATGTAGTTAAATAGGTCTGCTTTCACACGTTTCATCTTTTGATGCTCAACTCTTATGTTTTTAGGTGAGGGAAGAAAGAAGAAAGGGGGTTAGTACGGAGATGCCTGTACTCGGTCAGTATGCTTTGTGTTTTTATTCGTTGGTATATGCACAACGATGGCTGCATGTAATTTTTTTCTTTTATTTTTCTCTTTGATTCGCTGTTATTAAAATTATTGTTGTTTTGAACTTAAAAAAGTTAAACCGGTTGCTGCGTGTGATTATATTGGCATCTTTAAAAGGGAATTGAAAATAAGTTGAGCATCAAAAGATGAAACGTGTAAATTCAGACTAGCATCCATAATAACCAATCAAAAACTCTATTTTGAATTTTTTGTTAGTTACACCTTTTTGCATTTTAGCTAACGATATACCCTTTTCCCCCTGCGGTGAAGGGTATCTATTTATAAATCGGCTAAGGCAAAACAGTTAAGAACACTTTCCTTCTCTGTATGTCAACCGATTTGAAAAAAAAAACACACACCATTTGAAAGATATTTACTTACAGAAGTGCACAATATATATTTTATTAAAATCTGTTCAATATTTTCGGAGTAAAATGCGTTCAAATAAGCTTCTATCACATATGTACAAAATACAAAATTTGTTTTTTTCAATTATCAAATAATAAAAAAAATAGGGCTCTCGATTATTCGAAATTTTTAAGAAACAGGTTTTCGGGAAATTAAATTTCTTTATTTTACTTTTCCGTGCTGCATGTGGTGATTTATTTAACTTAAGCTACGGTCAGACTTATCAAATATTTGACGAAAAAAACGAGACCAACAACCAAACTAAAAAATCATTTCGCTTAATATCAATATTTATTTTGATTAAAATATCACATCTTACAAAAAAACTGTTTTTTGCTATGTCTAGTAGTATAATTAGTTTATTTTGTAATATTAAGACCATTTTAAATCTCACTAACTATTAACAATAGTAGGGGTTACGCTTATTTGATCAAATATTTAATAAGTGTGACCGTAGCTTTAAGCCTACAGTACACGGAATGTAAAAAGCCACATGAGTATGTCGTTCTGACGTAATTTTGACGTCAGATGTGTGATGACGACAAAATTACGTCAGAACGACATACGCATGTGGCTTTTTACATTCCGTGTACTGTAGGCTTTAGAAACATAATATTATAGGTGCAGGGTCCTGAGTGAATTAAAACCTATAAGATGAAAAATGAATAAGAACATGTAAGGGGAGCTTTTTGGTACTTTTTCGTATAACATCTGGTTTTTTGATTAATTTTCGTTAATATTAGACATAGAAAAATAAAATGCAATGTCCTGAGTGGAATACAATTTACAAAGGAGATTTTATGATACTTTTTTGTTTTTCAATTGATATTTTCTGATATTTTTTATAGTAGAAGATAGAATATGAACCAGAGGTTGGTCCCTTGCCAAATCGATCCACTATGATGGAAAAATGAATGCTCAAAACATGTTAATTCATATATACTTAGATGTAGTATCTTCATATGAACCTTAAAATTTATGGTCGAATTTTGACCATTAGGCGAACACTCGTAAAAATAAAACAAATAGGTATGAAAGATTCCATAAAATAATTGGTTTTTCTAAACTGTTCGTGTTATAAAAAGTATTTTATCGAGCACCGATAAGAAAACGAGCTAAGTCAAAAGAGTTAAAATATTTCAACACTAAAGGCTCAGTTAGCCGGGAGTAACAGTTACCTTACCGTAAAAAAGTAAGACCAATATATTTCTTACAGATTGAGAGTAACATCCAATGCGAATTCAACTACAGGTGTTGTCGGAACTACAACAATTCAAAAACAACAGAAACAACATAGGGTTTTTTGCATTGCATTGTTAGTGCCATTAGCTCGAAATGTCATTAGAGTTTTTTTTTCCCGGACTTTTTCGATTCCCGGGAAAGCGGGAAATTTTTTTAAATTTCCCGGGATCCCGCTCCATATAAATAATACAAAGTAAATTTTGTTATTAATTCATGAAAAAAACTTTTATAAAAAACGTAAGGGAACTTGCTTACAAAGAAAGTAAAAGAAATGGTTCAAAATGAATTGAAGATTGAAATAGGAACTTGAATTATTATTACCTCACGCCTTTATTCCCTATTATTATGCTTTTTTTGAGCATTATTATGCTCTGGATAATTCATAAAACAATAATAAAAACAAAATAAAGTATTATGCTCTGGATAATTCATAAAACAATAATAAAAACAAATTAAAAATTAAGGTACTCAAGATATGAAATCAAAAAGTTAATTAATAAAATAGATAAAATACTTTAAAGAAATATATAACATTTTGTAATGGCTTAGGAAATAACTTTCTGATACACTCAAAGCGCTTTGTAAGTCGTCAAAAAGTAAATTCCTGATTTTATTTACTAATTATCATGTTTCCGAAAAATTTCGTTCATTTTTTACCGTAGTTGGACCAATAGTTAAAAGTGCACCGTTGTAGCATGCTTCGGATTCACAATCAGAAGCAATTTTTTCTTTTTTATAAACAACGTCTATGTCAGTCAAATGTATGTCAAACCTTTTCATTTCAATAGGTCCATTTATAATCTTTAGGACAATGTCTTTTTCAAGTTGTATGTTGTAGTATCTTACACGAGTTTCCAAAATGTTATTTTATTTCGGTTTCCCCGCACTTCACGGGTATATAAACCAACACAAATTGAAATTGAAAATTTGTGTTTATCACCTAATAAACATATCGCTCCTTCATTGCATCATAGTCATATCTCAAAATTTTAAGTAACTTTAGCAAAGATTTCTTTCATACCTTCTCGTATTATATCTCAAACTGAACTGAAGTTATACCAAAATATATCTTTAAATCGGTACAGTTTTAAAACTTTAATCGCATTTTGCTAAGATCGTTTGTTTTTGTAGATATGACTATGTTGCAATAACTCATGCTGGAAGAATGGGTCTGGAATTCGACGACTATTGTAGGAGTTGTCAGAACGAGGAGGAAGAGGAGACTGTGCTTCACTTCCTCTGTCACTGCCCTGGACTGCGGGGCATAAGGGAAGAATACCTGGGGGGACCGGTGTTTTCCTGTTTGGGGGATCTGTCTGGGATGGAACTAAAATCGCTCCTTCTCTTCACTAGGAAGACGAAGTGGTTGGAACTTGCAGTGACACCATCTGAGTAACTGCTCCAATGGATGGGCATTGGCGCCGGGTATCACAAAGGGACCAATTGAGGACCCAAGTGAGCCGTCTTCTGATGGCTGCCCCTGGAACCTAACCTATGTTGCAATAAAGGAGCGATATGTTTAGGTATCTCCTGTTTTTAAGACTTGTTCATGGACAATGAAACTTTACTGCCTGCATCTTATTTTGAATTAATGTACTTTATTAACTCTTCACTTCACTAAATGTAATAATTATCAACTGTTGCACTGCCCATTCTGCTTCTAGTAGATCTATTGCATCAGGAGACATTGATTTAAATACATGTACTCACTTCTTGCAATTGATCTAATCCGCAACCCATCCACAAATGCTAATTTTTAGAGAATAGAAAACTAAATTTCAAAGTATAATAGCTATTTTCTGAAATTATGAGGAATTTTTTATTTCCCGGGATCCCGCAAGAAAAATCCCGGGAAAACGGGAAATAAAATAATGGAAATTCCCGGGAATTCCCGGGACGGGAAATCCCGGGAAAAAACCCTAAATGTCATCCATTATTAGCAAAACACTAACAAATCAAAACAAAAAAGCTCGAACTGTCAAAATCAGGTGCCGTTTCGACACCACCCGTAGTTAATTCGCCTTGGTAACATCTTACTGCTAACTATAATCGTTCTAATTGCTTTACATACAACAAAATGAATCAGCTGATTTGCAACGTTACTGTTATTCCCGGCTAACTGAACCTAAATGCTATGTTCATACGACGATATAAACCACTCGTTTCGCTCTCTGAAACTAGTTTGCCAAACATGCTGTTCATACGATTCATTCTTGTTTCATTTCGACATTTTTTTTGTGTTGTAAGTGTAATTTTATTAAAAATATATTAAAAAAATTAAGTAAAAATATAATTATTCTATGATTATCACTAGGGATGCGATTTCCATGCAAATTAATTTTTTTTGTCGATAATCTAAGAACGATGCCGACCAATTATCTTTCCGAATCATTAAATTTGCATTAAAATTGCATCAATTTGTTTTTGCATATTGTAGCTTTGATTTAAATACAAGATTTCGACAAAAGATCCTTCTATTTTAAACCGATGCAGCACCTTACATGGTTAAGGCTTCCAACACACAAAAAAATAGTCTAAGTAATTTTACCAAGACGCGCATAGGTAATTTATTTTTCTATAAAAACAAAAAGCTAAGTTTAATTGCCTAAGATAATTGGCAATTTATAAAATAAGCATTGCCTAAAATTTTTGTTAATATTACTAATTAAGTTAGGTATCTTCTTCGTTTTTTTTAAACACATACATACATAGTTTTATTTTATTGTCAATTAAATATTTTTTGTGAAAAAAAGTTAAAAGTTAAATTAAATTCAAAAAAAAAATAAAATGTTATATATTTGTATATAAAACAAACTACGGGTAAAGAAAATATAAGTGGTATGTATTATATTTATTTACTATAAATAAACATTTCTTAATTTCAAGTCTTATTTGTATGTTAAATAAAAATATATTTAGAGAAATGGACACAGCTCTAGTAATCAAGATGATTCTGAAACACATTTAAAGATAGAAGCACTTGAACTTAAGCAAAACGAAATTCTTATAAAGAAAGTAAGATTTCAGAGACAAACGAAAATGCTGAGGAGAATCTCGATGAAAAGCAAGCCATAGCACTTAAAACTTAGTTTACCCCGGTGAAGTTAATCAGCTTGCCGATTTGGATAATATTATGTTGTGTTGAGCCGTGGTAAACTAACTACATATAATAAAACTGGTTCCAAAATATCCAAGTTTAAGTGAAAGGAAAAGAATTATCCACTGCTTCGACACTACAATAACCGAAATCTATGGATGTATTCGAATAGTTATTTAAAAGAAAAATATAGATTTAGAAAGCCTTATATATATGGTCATACAAGTAGAAAGTTTCACTAGATCATTTAGTTAATTCTTGAATATCAGCATATTTCGTAATGTGTAACAGTAAAACATTAATGCCTGTATTCATAAAAATTTTTTAAATTTAATAAAGGTTTAAAGAACAAATTTACTATGGAAATTATCATTAATAAACGTTTGTTAAATTTAATAATCGTTTGTGAATACGGGGGTAAATTTATAACTTTGTAAAAATCCAAATTTTTAATATTTTTATTTAGGCTTAAGTTCATTAAATTTAATTTTCATTAAATTATTTTTATGAAGAAAGGAATTTTACAACTTGAAAATTAATTAAAATTGTTATTAATAATCTTTCATTCTTGACCGTGGCCGGGATTCGAACCGCGGCCGGCAGGTTACCATGACGTGTTTCGATCGCAACCACTCGATCTCCTCAGATGGATTTGCCGTTTTACACCCGCAGCCATCGACGACTGCTGACGTCAATAGTCAAACATCAATCCTTAAACCAAATTGTACTTTAACCTTTGGTAGATCGAAATTTGCTTTTTTGAATGATTATCCATTTTAATTGATTTTACATGTTTTTCTTTACTTGAATTGATAAATAAAATGTTATAATGAAATGAAGAAGGTATTTAATTTTATTTAAATAAATTGAAAAAAAAAAAACATTTTAAAAAATGCTTAGTTTATCAAAAAAAAAAATGTAGTAAATTTACCTAAAATCTATGTTCTTGTACAAAATTGTGCTTTGATAATATTTAAAAAATAAAAATATGAAATAACTTTGCTATCATTTGTAAATTTTCAAAGTTTCAAAACTTTAACATAATTTTTAGATACTTTTTCGAACATAGAAATTACCTAAGTAAATAGTCATATTATCTAAGAAACTTAGATACTGCCATGCTACCCTTGCGCTTCCTTAATTTATACCATATTTTTAGGTAATTTTACCTATGAATTTTTTTGTGTGAATAAAAATAAAAGTAAACAATTTTCTAATGATCAGCCAATAATTTAACATAGGTCTAAACTTCAATAAATTTTAATACAGCGTCAGTTTTGTAGAATTTTGTTGCCTATCAACCTGCGAACTTAGTTCTTAAAATTTAAATTCAGTTTTTGGCTCAAATACTCCTCGGAGCAAAGGTCTTAGGTGCAAAATAACGTTTTATTTACCACTCAAGAACATTTAAAATACAAATAATTTGAGTTACTTCTTCGAAATACATACATACATATTTATTCATCGCAACGTGAAAGATTTTTTTATTAAGTATTTTTTTTTATTTAAGTATGAACAATTTTGTTTCGAAATGATTTTAGTCCATTATATGGAAACATTTTTAATTTTCAAAGACAAATAAACTTGTAAACTGCAAACAAATAGCGGTTCAAATTGTTTGAAATTTGCCAACATCTCTTTATAGCTCGTCAAAATATCTACGAAATAAAAAAATTTGCAACCTTAAATATGCATTTGAGTAGATTACTTCTCGCCTTTTTTTTAAATAATGGATGAAAAATAATATAGAATTAAAACAAACTTATACGATAAAAATACAGTATGATTGAATTTATGTACATATATGTTGTACTATTTTCAACATGTTTATATTACTCTGGATAAAAAATAAATAAATACACAAATATGCTTAGAGTGAACATGTGTGTAAACTTCATTTTCATGCAATGATTTAATTAATGGTAAGAATAAAAAAAACATATCAACAAGTAAGCGAAAGTAGTAACGACCTTAAAGACCCCTCCATTATAGATATACGAGAAATGTACGTATGTACGGCTACTCACACTTTAAGAGGGACACATAGAAGAAGTCTTATGTTGCTATGTTTGGAAATCAAAATAAGACTTGTTTATTTTAAGAATTTTCATTTAATACACTTCATTTAATATTAATTGTATGAATTTAGTAATCCTTATTTAATTAATACATACACAAAATAATTAATATTAAGATGTTTACTAATGGGTCGATTACAGATAGCAATACAACTGAAGTTGAAATGCCAGCAGCGGCGTTACCTGATTTCGCTTCTGGCAACTCAACTTCAGTTCAGTTGTCATCCGTAATCGACCAATATAACTCAAACAATACATTGCTTGCAGCACTTAGAAAAAATATCGACACGTTCTTTTCAAACGAGGAAAGCGTAAACCCTGCAGATAACGAGACTTGTCCATACATGCATCTAAAGAGTAGTCCATAAAGGAGTAGGAGTACTCCAAAACTACTCCAAATATATGGGTAAAAGGTGGTCCATTTAACATTACGATGTCCTAGGAGGGGACCATATAACCCACCGAAGTAGTCCCTAAACTAATCCATGGAGTACTAAAGTGGGTTAGTTTTAAAAGTACTCCATGTCATTACAGTATGGAGTACACTAAAGCGGTTGTTTAAGCATTTTTCATTTTTTACTAATCGCCTTTTATGGCGTGCCCTGTTGTCTATCATTGCTATTATTAAATATATTTACTTGATATTTTTAATTTGTTTACCTTTTTTTTCACAAATTTTACAAACTTTCACTTTTAAATAAACGATTAATAATGGACACCATCCGGGCTACCAATGTGTAATACTGTAAACTATAGAAAAGTATACATCATGCAGTTGTTGGCAGCACTGCATGTTAATTTCTTATAGCATGGTCCATATTACAGTAGATTGGACCATGTTGTAAGTAGTCCTTTTAAGCCACAATGGACCACGTAGTCCAATATTATCTGTAGGGAAAGATAAAAAGATGAATTTTATACACAATACATATAAAGAAATTTTAATTTTTTATTCTGAGTCATGAAGACGTTGTAACAAATGAGCGATATTAAGAAATCAGGGTTCAAGATAAGGAACAAATATTTAACTTAAAAGCTTTTTAATAATATTTACAATTTTAAATTTTGTTACCGAAATTAAATACTATGGCACAGTTAAACCCAATATTGATTCTATTTTAATCTCTAAAACAAAAATGGTGGCGGGTAATTTTATAAAAAATAATATTTAGTATGGGAGCCCTCTTAAAGAGCAAAGATAGGGGGTTAGTATGTTAATAAAAAATGTAGGGGGGAAATAATAGTGGGATTCAGTCTTACACTTTACCCCTTTAGGAGCGACTCAGGGACAGTTGTGAAGCTTTTTTTGGTTTTTGTATCGTTTTCCATCTGCTTTGAAACCGATGAGGAGCGATTTACCCCCATCCCACCCCCCCCCCCCCTAATTTTTTGGCTCATGTCTTTTTTTTAACAAACTTCACAAAATTGCTAAGGATTTCCACATAACACTATTCCACTCCTAATATACATTAGACCGATTTAAAAAAAAAGTTTTGATGTAGCCCCCTTAATATTTTGGCTCTAGAAATATTCTCCCGTAAGCTAAACCACGTCAAGAAAGAGTCCAAAAATACTATTTTTCAAGAATAAAAAGTTTGGTAATTTTTTTTTTGTCCAATGAGTGGCCAAATATAATAGATATTTATCAGTTTTTATCAGTTTTTTATGCTTTTCAATTCGATCTTAATGAAAATTTAAATAATAACAATTTTTTGTTCGATTTATATTTCCAATACGTCTGTAGAAAGGTGTTGACCACTGCTTGAGATTTTAGTCAAAAATTAACCCTTAACTGTCTATCTTTCTTTTTTATAACATTCATTTAGACATCACTAAAAACCCATTTTACAGCCACAACACTTTTCTAACGACTATTGGAAATGAAAATTGGACAAAAAATGGTTAAGTGATTTAAATTTTTATAAAATCGAAAAGGCATAATTATTGCTAGGGCCCAAATATTTTGGGAATCTTCATAAAACATAAAACATTTAAAATGTATTTCATAACTGGCTGGCACTTCTCTTTTTCCGTTTATTAATAAATAAAAGTTTGATAAAATTATTTGCATTCTTCGAGTTATTTGAGTAATTCGAACAATTTAAAACCTTTATTCGATTAATCAAGCAATTTTAAAATTCAAAAATCGATTAATTCCTTACTCGAACAAAACCAAAAGTCGAATAATTGGATACTCTAGTACATACATATGTACTGAATGTACACAACTACTTGGAAACATTGAATTCTGCCCAGCTAGCATTTTCAATCGTCTAGGAGTCTACTGGGAATCTCGCAAAGAGTGTTTTTGATCGTCGACGAGCTAATTTTTTAATGGTAGACGATTCCTCGCACGGGAGAAACTGTTACACGTGCTGATTCGTATGAGAGATTCTTCCCCAACACAGCGAAAGTCGCTTTTAATGATCGTAAAGGGAATCGTTTATGATGTATGTAGAGATTATCTAACGAGTCTTTCAAAAAACATGCCAAGAGTCGTATGAGACTCATGTAGGGATTATTTTACGACTCGTGAAATGCTCAGCCGTATAACTGAGCTACCTAAAAAGGGTCATCAAGCGTCTTTTTCATCTTAAAACTTCTAATTTTCATATAAAACATGGCACATGTCCTGCCTGAGCAGAATTTTACATAATGTATAAGTAGAAAACATATCGGGCATGATGCTGGTGTTTTAAAATTGAAATTCCGTAAGTTTATAATGGGTAAGTAAATCAATCATAATAATATTCTCCTTCTGTCTCTAGGATTAGTATTTTGGGTAAGAATTAATCTAATTTCACTTTCGGATTATTTCAATCAACTTTATAATATTTGAATCAAGCGCATTTTGAAATCTTAGTTTTACTTAAATCAATCTCATTTTCGGATTATTTCAAGTACGAATTAGGGATTAAATATGGATAAGTTAAGTATTTCGCACTTGAATAATCCGTACTTGAATCAATATTTCTGTACTTGATTCAGGAAAACCGGACTTACCGTACTGTTGATACCGCTTCGGATTGATTTAAGAACGGGTGAATTGATTTTTCTTTTTAGTGTATACATAGATATTTGGTAAAATTGTAATTCCTTATGTTTGATGTAGAGCTGTTACAAACGAAATGTTAAATTTAGTATATCATACTTAATACACATACAATACATAAATAAGTTAGCATGTGTGTGTAATGGGTATGGATACTTTTTCCAGACTACTCGTTATCCATTAAACAGAATTATTTTTTTAGTTTTAATTTTACTTTTGCCGCTACAACTCGTACATTTCTTTAATTTTTTTAACGCATTAAAATGATACGACCTATAAAACGTTGCAATATTAAAAATGTTTCAGTAATCTTTAGTATACTTGTTGTGGTTTATTTAATTTTCTCTTGTAGTTATCATAAATATGAAATAGATGGTGTTATCAAACACACAGGACCGGAAGATGTTTGGAACTATGTAGCTGATTTTAGTAAAATGAGACTACTAAATCCTACTATGTGAGAATTGCCATTTAAAATTGTATATTAGTGTACTTGTTTAATTGATATGTGTATTTTTGTAGTTTAAATTTTAGAATTTTATCGGAAAGTGGTCATACCCACGATTGGCGTTATACAGTAGAGTATACAGAGCGTCTATCGCATTGGCCTCATTGGTTAAATACAGCCAGAGCAAGTTTTGTTGTTGTTAAATCGTTACCACAAGTCAAACCAGAAATCTATTCCATACAGTCCACACATGAAACGTGCTTCTTTAAAGGACTATATTGTTGTAAGTAAAAAAAAAACACTAATAAAAATTAAACTGAGTTACAAAAGAACTAACAAGCAAAAGTGCAGTGTTCGGATGTGCGAAAGACAATTTCAGAAGTGAGATTTATATGCAATCTATAAGTTATGAACCAATCTTAATAAAAACTGACCGCACAGTATTAAAACTTGTTACGGTTTCTAATGTACGTTTTCGAGAATGAGGGGTATTCTCGAAAACGTACATTAGAATTAAGGGTATTCTCGAATACGTACATGAGGCCTATGGTGATTTATTGACCAATTTTCACGACATTTGGTCGTGTGTTTTCTAGTCTTAAAAAAACACAATAGCATTATTTGTGACGGTTTTAGGCGAACTTGAGATTGGACTTTATTTGGGGCCTATGGTAAATTTTGGACCGCTTTTTACGAAATTTTGCTTGTCTTTTTAAAACTATGAGAGACCAAAGTTTTCTAGAATAGTACTTTTCTTTACGTTTTTAGGCGTTTTAAATGTTTTTAAAAAGTGGGCTTTATATAGGACCTATGGTAAATTAAAGACAGATCTGCACGAAGTTTAGTTGTATGGTTTCTATTTATAATAACCGGTGCATTACCTCCCACAATTATGTTAGTTTTTTTTTTTAAAGAAATGTAAAATGAGGATGGTTCTATCACATTTGGGTCTATAACTCTTTTCCTACTGAACCGACATTCTTCAAATTAAAATTTTTAGGAACAATTGTGATTTACTTGAACTGTAAATTTTCAATTTCAATATTTTTAGTAAGGCTTGATTGAGTTCATCAAATTTAATTAAATAAAATGTCGACGAAAGTGAGCAAAAAAAACATAAAAAACAAATGTATTCAGGTTTTCAAGACAAAGTCTTGACAGAAAGACAACGAAAAAACAGAAGAAAGGAAGTAACATGTAATATGAAATTGAAAATGATAATTACAGAAATTTCGAACCACCAGTACCACTGGTTAAAGATTGATGTTTGTCTGTTTGCTGGCAGGCACCGCAGTGATGGTGATTCTTGAAACATGTAAATTCAACCCAGGTTCGAGCAACAGCTCAGCCAAGAAAATTATCAATAACAATTTTAATAAAAATTTCATGTTGTAAAATTCCTTCCTTCGGTGAAAATAATTTGATGAAAATTAAATTTGATGTACTCAATCAAGCCTAACTAAAAATATTGAAATTAAAACTGTTTTTACCTTAAAAATTCTAAAATGAATTTTTTAATTTTAAAAGGCACATACACCTGGGTATATTCCTCTATAGTAACTTGTTTTGTCGTTATTTATTCGTGAAATGGAGAAGAAAGCAATAGCCCTAAACTAAATCGGTGCGATGGAATTTTCGACAGATTCTGCGTTAGAAAGAGGATAGACAGGTATATGTAGAGGAGGTTTCTATATTGAAGATAATACATTAAATGGCCCTTGTGAATTGCCGGATGAGCGTAGTGTTGTGCAGGCAAAAATCAGGACAGTTTTAAATTCAGTAATTAAGAATTTAAAGTTTTTAAGAGAAAACGATATAACACCAATGTCCAATTACGAATTTATAGAATTCTAAGCTCGCCTTGTTAAGATTGGCTTAATTTTGGCCAATAGTATTTCGAAAGAAATATGTAATACATATGTAGGTCGACTGATAGAACTTTGCAACTAAAATCAAAATCGATTTCGATTTTAAATTCAGCGGTCAAGTGATCCTCCTAAAATGGTCTTACCAATAACTAATTCTTTAATCGAAAGCAAATATGTAGTTGTTTTGGTACCAAATAGTGGTGTAATCGGACAATTTAAAGTTTCAGACACGCTTTAAGTATTAATCACCTTTACCTGTGAACATGCGCAGAAGATTTAAATTTTGTTTTCGGGATTGCTTAATCTTTATTTTTATCATTCTTGATATGTAAACATTTTTGTTCGTTGACCTTTTTTTAATCATGTTTCCAACTGAAATACATATTTTTGTGGACGCTTAAAAAATCACAAGCAAAGGTTGATGTTTGGTTGTCTGTAGGACCCCAGTTATAATCAGTTGAGGAGGACTTAAAAAATTTCCTTCTTTGGTAATAAATGTTCCACCAGTCAAATAGCTCTCCAACAGCTTGTGAGAACGGTATTATTCGATCGGTTTTAACCAGTTATTTTACTTTTGCTCAAGCCGGTTATTTGTAAATGTGCGTATTTTGTGGCAATGTAGATTTATTAGAAAAATAATACATAAGACACTAGTGTCTGGGCATGAACTCAATGGAATATAAAAGGATACCTTCCACCCATAGATTAAAAACTACCAACCGTGCAAAACATCCTCAGAGCCGTTCCAGAGAAAAGTGGGTTCATCAAAAATAGTGAGAAAAGTATGGGATTCATTATTCCCAGCAAACTAGGAAGTGTCAGGGCATAAACTCAACGGAATATGAAAGGATACCACTTATACATAAATTAAAAAATATAAACAGTGCAAAAAATCCTCAGAGCTGTTTTAGAGAAAAGTAGGTTCATCCAAAATGAACAGGAAAAATGTAGGATTCATTATTTCATCGAAACTAATAAAACTAGCCAACAAGGTTTTGCAATGGATCAACCAAATATCTTTTCTAGGGCTGTATTTGAATCTGTAATTGGTTTTTCTCTATCACGTCAGGATTTCGAGATACATACGAGTTCGGTTTCACGTATTACAGTCCAACAATAGTCTCCCAGCATGCTTTTGTCCCAAAATCCTTGATAATTTCTTTCAATTTTCATTAAATCTTAGTGAGCACGCTCTCCTTGTTCGTCGCTCACTGCACCTAGGTTTTGTGGAAAAACATCTAATTGCGAAGGAAGAAAATGCAAAATAATGGAAATATGTATGCATATTTTAATGATTCTGATATTTAATATCCTTTTTTCCAACCAAATAGTCACCACACACAAAGCAAAAATAGCTTGAATCGGTAAAACACGATCTCCCTGACATGCTTAAACGCTATTATTATGAAGAATAAGAATGACTGTGGGCTTCTGTCAAATTAATAATTGTGAAATTGTAGTGTCAGTATCAACGTATATTTATAGCAGGTAGCCGCGAGATTACAACAATTGTACAATAAAACAAAAAATTGTTGTTATGTGGTACGAACTGTCAAAAGGCAAAGGGATTGATAAGAGACAAAAAAGACAAAAGATAGAGACAAAAAACTTGTTTACATGTTTACTAAACAACATTTGACAGTTCGTACCACAAAACAAGCAAATAAAAAATAAACAGCTGGCTTTCCGAGACTACCTGCTATAAATATACCTTGGTCAGTATTAACTGTTTTACAGTATTGCCAGCATGCGATAAAAAATGAACTAGACGTAATAGACCAATGAAATAGACATGCTTCGTTTCTGCAGACCATTTTTTTCAAATTTGTAGACCAGTGTAAGTGTCAAGGCATAAACTCAACAGAAAATGAAAGAAGACCACCTATAGATAAAAAAATCAACTGTGCGAAAAATCCTAGTAGCCGTTCCATTTGGTATATTAAGGTAAATTTTTTTTTCAGATGGTCAACAAACAGGTTTCCTTTTTAAACATAATTTCTAGCCCAACTTCCATTCCACTACTTTAAAAAGTTATTCGGCAGCATGAAAAGCCGAAGCCTCTTCTAAAGGCTGGCCCTATTCTTTCTTTGAAAACCATGCATAAAGTTTTGCGAGGCAAAATAGCGTAGCCCGAAGAAGAATGATAATACATATTTTTAAAAAATTTAACAATTTTTTGAAGATAAGATTTGACTTTCAGTTTCGAAAACGCTGTTTGAATGACAATGGTAGATTTAAGTATTCATTACAAATGCTATTGATGATTTTAATAACTTAAGGGTAAAAAATTTTTATGATATCATTTCGAGAATGGATGGCGCGGTTTTGAGAAACATATTGGGCTTTTACGTTTTTTATCTTTCGCGCCCTCAAATTTAATATTTTTGAAAAATTTTTAAAATGATTTAATGTGTACTAGGATCGCCCGGTGGCCGAAATTTGACCACTTTACATTTACTTTCGAGAGAGCCTGTGCGTTATACAATAAAAACGTACACATTTAAGACGGTAACCTTTATACTAGGCTTTTGCATTAAGTACATTTAAAATTTAAATTTTAAATCATTGATGTCAAATTCATTCAATTTCTTGCACAATTGTGCTAGCTCAAAAATCACACACATTCTTACTCTCTTTCATTCTAGTCTTGGGCTTAATCGTTCGTTTAGGTGACCGGTCATTAACGTTCAATTCGAAACAGTGAACGAGTTCGTTCATTTCGCTCAGTCGGTCATTTCAGGTCACTTGTCTTTTGGGTCGGTTGATCGGTCACTGACAGAGGTAAAAATATGGTGGCTGCATTTTGCGATTACTGTCGCATTAATTGCATTAACCACTTGTTAAACAACGTTATTCAGAAATCTGTTGAAAGTGTTACGAGAGTAGCAGATCTGTACAAAGCTTGTAGCAAGCTGGTCAATTATTTTAAAAAGTCAGGACTTAATGCACAGCTGACAGTGTGCTTACAGAGCTTTTGTCCAACACGCTGGAATACAGTATATTATATGTTTGCATATGTGGGTAAAAATTGGGAGGAAATCGTTTGTCTTTTACAACAAAATAATCAGATAAATAGAATCGATAGAATTAACCACAGTTATATAAATGCGATCGCTTCTATCTTAGAACCATTCGAGAAGGTTTCTAAAATGTTAGAAGGCGACGAATACCCCACGCTTCATTATGTTTTAATATACGTTCAGCAGTTACGTAAAAAATGCGTCGTGAATGAATCCGACTTGGATCTCATTAAGGATTTAAAGCTTAAAATAATAGAAAATTTTGAATCAATAGTCTTGCAAAACCTGACAATGTTGCATAAAGTGGCTTTGTTCCTTTCCCGCCAGCAAACAAACTTGTACAATTTACCAATGATGAGAGGCGTAGCATAAAACTTGAATGTACTAAATTAATAGCAGAAGCACACCAACCCCCGCAATATGCTCAAAGTGATATAAACGTATTATCAATGGAAAATTTGGATCTCCTAGGTGATTTTTTGCAACCTTACCATATTGAACATACCGGCGAGTCGATTCAGCAGGAAATCGCAAGTTACGAAAACACAAATGTTTGTATGGTTGATAATTTCAATATATTACAATGGTGGGAGTCGCGAAAGATACAGTTCCCGAATTTGTATAAAATCAGCTGTAAAATACTGTGCATTCCAGCAAGTAGCGCACCATCAGAAAGAATATTTTCCAGTAGCAGACAAGCTCTTTCTGAAACCAGAAACCAGCTTATATTTGTGCATGGAAACGTAAATCTTTGTGATCTTTCCCATGAAATAAATGAACTAGAAGATTAATGAGTCGATAATAGATAAAAAGCGTACTAGATGTATTGCCAGCTGCTAATATAATCTGATAACTTCGTTTGTTTTTCTGGTAACAAAATTTTTTAATGCTGACTGACAACTTTATGGATTTATTAATTTATTTACTAACCACACAAATTAGGATATTAAATACCCACCCAGAATGGATTTTTTGAGTTATTAAATTTTGTTTCAGTAAAATTTAAGTTTTTACTTATATAAAATAATTGCTTTTTATTTTTTGGAAGCATATGCTTCCATTAATAGTTAAACAACGCTTCAGGGTTTTTTTTTTTGGTACATAACTAAGGCTTAATTACGTGACATGGAAAGACGTAAACAAAGCAGCGAATCGTGTCAGATGGCGATGCTTTGTGGAAGCCATATGCTCCCGCGAGGGGAATGAAAAAAAAATTACATGCGAAAAATTGCAGGGGATATGCAAAAAAAAGACATTAAAATTTTTGCAGTTTAAGTTATTTTTAAAGTTTTGATTTTAGAGTCTTTTTCTTCTCCTGTAAAATTTTCCCACGCAACTTATGGCTTTTGTAAATTTAAATGACGATATGTATGTATGTAAATATTTTTTCAGAAATTCTCTTGGTTTTTATTTTTAGCATTAATTTAGCAGTTAACTTTATGGAATATACATATGTACATACCTATCTAGGTATATAGTATAACTATTGATATGTTGATCATTTGTTCTTAAAATAAAATTAAACAAAGGCGAAATTTCATACAAACAAAATAAAACTTCCAAAAATACTTAAGTATTTTAGTAAATGGTTTAAGAACTTCTTGTCTTAGCTCTAACATGTGCATGTGCTGGTTTTTATTTTGCTTACTTCTTACCATGCTTACTTCTTACCATGCTTATTTCTTACCATGCTTAAATATTGCTTTATTTATTTCGTCGAGAAACAATATTTATTGTTTTTGTAAGGGTAATCACGATGGTCATTGTGCAAATTTGCAATTTGTAAATTTGAGTGCATATTATGATTGATCGTGAGCACACCAATTTTATTTTTTGTGCAAATGTGCTATTTTTCTAAAAATTTATTCTGGCAACACAAAAAACTTCTGGCAGCACTGTTAAAAATCTGCATTTGTTTACAATTATACACAAGCAAAATAAAATAAATTTTTTCTTTTTAAATTATTTAAATTTAATTCTCTATTTTATATTAAAACCCACGACAATGTTCAATTTATAAGTTTCCTTAAAAAACAATATGGCGCTTTATATGTCAAACGTTTTTGTTTACATTTGTTTGCAACTGAGCAAATATGCACTACTAATTTTGCTCATGGTTTTTTTAGTGCAAACGAAGTAAAATAGAGCAAATTGCAAACATGTACATTTTGTTGTTGTTTTGTGCAAATGTGTGTATTTTTGCACGCATTTGCATCGTTTGCACACTTTGCACTACCCAAGGTATATTTATAGCAGGTAGTCTCGGAAAGCCAGCTGTTTATTTTTTATTTGCTTGTTTTGTGGTACGAACTGTCAAATGTTGTATAGAAAACAAGTAAACAAGTTTTTTGTCTTTTTCTTTTGTTTTTTTTGTCTCTTATCAACCCCTTTGCTGTTTGACAGTTCGTACCACATAACAACAATAAAAAGCCCTGTTGTTTGTTTTATTGTACAATTGTTGTAATCTCGCGGCTACCTGTTATAAATGTACCTTGGCACTACCCATCGTGATTTCCCTTTGTGTCTTATAATAGAGAACAGAAATTTGCTTTATAAAGAGAAGGTATAATGGGTATAATAAAACAAATACACGAAAAAAAGAGAATGTGTTTAAGTATTTTTTTTTACTTTCGCAAAAGCCTACTTTATACACGTGTGTTTGCAAGTGCAAAATGAAAACAAAAACATTATGGGAGAACAACATAGAGCGCAACCGTCGTGTGTTTGCAACAGTGTTGCCACCTTAGGTGTAATTACACATATCATGTGTAATTTTTGTTTTCATGTGTAGCCCTTGTGTAATTGGCTCCATGTGTAATTCATGTGTAATTTTAAATTTTAACGTTCTGTAGCACTAATTTTTGTTATTATTTTGTCACAAGATGTGAAAAAGGTTTAATATTCTTGGCAAAATTTAAAAATTTAATTAATAGAATGGAAGCGTTAATAGAGCTAAACTAAAAATGGTTGGATCATTAACTACTAACCATTTGGCATTTAGATAGATTTGGTCACAATTTATTACCTATAACGACAAAACATCCCGGGTTCATTCTCCTTTTTTTTATTGACTGCAAAAGAAATATTTGAGCTTCTCAAAAGCACAACTATAGAGAAATGGATTCCTTTTGAAAATCTAGTTGGATGCACCAGATACACTAATGCTATGTTTGGACAGTATAATTCAGATGTTAAAAGACAAAAAGCTAGATATTGCTTTCATAAAATGCTCGTGCCACCTAATACATTTGTTAGCGTCAAAGGCCTGTCTGAACCTTCCAACATATGTATTCCGAAAATTTACTTCGTAATATTATGTATTCAAGAATACATATTTTCGCGACAACGTGCACTCTTAAATTTTGAAAAACTTTAGCTTCATAGTAATTTGGAGCCAGAATATTATTGGAAAAAGGTTTTTAAAATAAAAAATTCCTTGGGAGACAGATTATTTAAAATAGTTATTTTAGTTTAAGTCTTTTCAAATGCTGCTGTGGAAAGAATATTGAGCAATTTAAACAATTGTACGCAGATTTAAAAAGGAATACATAGAAATGGTGTCCCAAACTTTCCTATTCCAATCATTATAAACAAAAAGGAGAAGCTTTAAATAATTAGAAAAAAAAAAAAATCTATTTCAATGTAAACGTGATGTATTTTACTTTGTTTATTTTTTAGTAATAAATTACTTAAAAAAAATAGTATGAATTTTTTGTTTTGAACCGTTATTTTTATAAAATTAAAAAACAATGAAAAAACGCAATCGTTTTTTTTAACTAAATGAAAAGTTTATACATATTATAAAATTCAAAACAAAACTCGTGAGATTGCAAATAAAAGATTGCGTGTGTAATTTGTATTTTCATGTGTAATTTTGGCATAATCCATGTGTAATTTACCATTTCGTTGGTGGCAACACTGGTTTGCAAGTATAATGCAAAAAAAAAACATTTTGGGAGAATAACAAAAAACTCAACTACTATTTATACATGTATGTGCGAGTGTTTGCAGGCAAATTTAAAACGATGTTTAAGCCCTTTTATCCTGAAAAGTTATTTTATCTTGTGCATATCTACACAAAAATATATGTTTCATTAAAATCGGTGGACGATAAGATTCTTAAAAATCAACCACAAAATTGTTCCTGTATTTATACCTATATAAGATATGTATTATATGATCCAATTTTATTATCCTGACAGGGGAAATTTTGATGATAAAGTAGAGGAAATGGACTTATGACTTTTTCCTAGTAGGTATAGGCACGCAAAAAATCTTACGAAAACCAAATTTTGCAAATAATTTCAATATTTGGAGATGTTGTATATATTTTTCTTTTCCTAGGTGAGACATTTTTTGTCAATTGAACATTTGAAGTTTCTGTTGAAAGTGGCGGGACAAGTTCTACTGCTATAATTATATATTGTTCAATGTTGACGGTATGTTTTGATCCGGATATGATAGCGATGATATAGCAAGATTTTTTGGGGATGTACAATTTTGCGCTTGTTCTGTTGGCGGTGTTTTACTATTCTAGTGCTAACTTTCATTGTATTTCTCTTTTTTTTAGTGAGGTCAGAGTTTTTCTTTGCTAAAAGCGCAATTTTTTCCATTACTCCATTTTCTGTTTATTATTATTATAAACGTATGAATTATAGTTACCCAAATAAAAATGAATGAATTTTACTTAACAGAATTTTTTTTATTTTTTACACACTCTTTTACTTAAAAAATATACAAAAACACTCGAAACCAAAAAGCAGCAAAAATCTTAAAAATTAATTAAATCTTCTGACCTGCAACTTTAAAATGGGTGTATAAATTTATAAACGAATGTTTGTATGTGTGTACTCCGGCCTGCTTGCACTAATGCACAACATATACATACATATATTTATAAATATTTTTATTTCATACAATATCAAGAAACGAGCAAGCAGTCTTATTTATATGGATTACAGATGTAAACAACCTTAAGGAAAAATGTCTTAAAAGCCTACAATTTTGGTCAATGTGACTTTTTATCATAGTAAATGGCAGAAAAGTACGCTAGAAGTGGTAGATGTTAGCATTTTGCTTAATGTGTATCAGTCATTTATAGTTGGAAATCGGTCTTTTAAGTTTAACACAAAAATCAGAAACACATTCACGGTTCCAAGTCTGTCCTGCTTTTTTTTCTAAATGAAATTAACATTTGTGCATCGATTTTCATGATGTATAGTTTATTTTATTTTTAGTTTACCTAACTTTCTGATGTTTTTAATCATCTTGCCTTGCCTTGATTCTAGGCCGTCTGCAATATTCGCATTGAGTGTCGCAAAGAAATAAAGATCATACTGGAGCTGCATTATTACGAAGAGAGCAACAAATTGCCTTATGCCTTGTAGTGAAAATAACAAATGAATGACTAATAATAATAATATTTTAAACTAAAACATTTAAAGTCAATGACTGACCTACTTTTGGTTCCAATACTTAATGTCAACGAACAATGCATTTTAGGTATGCACATTTATTTAACACCGTCGTTGGATCGCATTACATTATTGGCGACTAGTCATTATGTATTTTCACTTACCCTCAAATTCTTTTAGTTTAAAGTATCACCATAATTATAAGTATATATGACACATTAATATAATTGTTTTTTTAGTAACACAAAAACCATGAATCAATAAAGACTTACCATTAAATCTAAAATAAACCACCGCGTTAATCATTTATTGTTTAAATTAAATGCTCGGCCATGAACGCCGAACTTAACAGCCTATTTATTTATTAGGTGCCAGCGAGATCCTTAAGGACTTTGTTTCGTGTTTTTACTTTTTGATTGTATAGTGGCGTGCAAGGAAAATTGAAGGAGGCTATAAAAGACTAACCCAAGAATTTTCGGGTTCTTCACCTTGCAAATGCGGTTGCCCCCGATATTGATGTGGAGTTCCACTTTCACTTCCTTGGTCCAATAAGTGAAAAGAGAGCTATTTGGGTGATAATCAACTTCAAAGCCGATGTAGTGATTCCGAAACGCCGAGTACAGTACAGTTCAATATATCTTAAAGCGATATGTACGCGAAAATTTAGTGGTTGACAAGGATAGAACTGCGTAAAACATCGAAACATATTTAGATGATAGATCATGACATCCTGGCAGAGAACTTGCAAAATGCTATTTATAGTTATCAAAAAATAATACACAATTCAGTCGGCTTAGGCCATGCCACGCAAATACAAAGACAATAAATATTTCTGTACATCTGGAGAATGGTAACAGTAAAAGTATCAAAATTAAATACAAAAAGTTGGTTATCAATACACAACATCTGTAAAACAAGTCAGGATTAGAAAAAAGGGTGGTACCACTCCTATACAAAGACAATATTAGTTTCTGTATATGGGCATTGCCATTGTGACGTAACGTGATACTTGTACGACAAAATGTTTAAAAAATTAAATGAAGAAGTCAAATTTGTAAAAAGGTTTTTATATTTGCAGACTTTTTGTAAAGAACCTTTTTTAGTAAGCTTTGGACTTATAGATGTAGATTTATTTTCCAAATTATCAGATTTAAAAATCTTTGCTCGTTTAAAGGTACATATGGGCATTTCCAACGAAAAGTCTACTTTTTGTAATGTAACGCCAGAAAGCAAATAAGCTTGTATTTTAGGCGATGTTGTTCAAATCTTGATACTAAATGTAGAGCAAGTTGCGCTTTACACCAAAATACAAAAAAGTAAATTATACATACATATAACATTTTTTTGAGAAACCATTTAAGTTACGTTACAAAAAGTAGACTTTTCGCTGGTACAAATAGCTTCGTTATCAATTCACGAGATCTGCATTAAAAAAACACTTATTATATTTCGATGAGGGTAGCGAAGAGCGCTGTGTTTAGCTATAACAACATTAGTTTGTTTTTAATTAAATTTCAGTATGTAGTAGTTTTACTGCCTGTTTCACAATTTCAAATATTAATCTTTGCATAAATTTTAATATGAAACAAATTTTAAAAACAGGTAGTAATTTTAGATTTTGAAAATCTGACAGCACTTAAAAATTAAATTTTGTCTACTACACATACATTCATAAATGAAATTATTCAGAACACATATTACCAGACTTTTGCTTTTAAATTCTTTATTACTCAATAATAAACATTTTTTTATAACTCTTTTTAGTACATGCCGAAAGCGAATTTAACTTTTCTGCCAAAGATGACAACACCTACTATAAAGAGAAAATCCGCTATGAATGTCCTCCATTTTTTAATAGTGCCTGTAAACGCGAATTAGAATACCAACGTAAAGCCGTTGTGCATAATTTAACTACAATATTTAGTAAAAAGTATTAAGAAATTTTTTAAAAGATTTTATTATTAAATTCAACAAAATATTAAAGTTTAATTACTTTTATGATGATAAAAGTGTGTATGAATTTCAAAGTAAACAGCTTAATTAATTATAATTATGTATGTATATTATAGAATATGTATGTAAGTATATAGAAAACTAAATGATTTTAAAATAGTAATATGTAGTATGTAGTAAAACGTTGTTGTTCTACAATTTAAAATCCAAATAAATATTTTTAACATTTTTATTTTTCTGCAATTTTTATGAAGACTTTTTGTGATTGTATAATTAATTAAAACTACTTAACTAATTTTTTTTAATTCAATTTAAATATTTTTTTTTTTTTTTTTTGTTATCTAAAATTTGTTTAAATAAAATTATTTATATACACGCAGAAAATTTTGTCACGCAAGTACATATTTCTGTTATAAAGTCAATACTTGCCTAAGAAAACTTTCATAGTTCTAAAATTATGTAAGCGGTTTTCACCCTTTGTATGTTTCTATTTTATTTTATAAGATTTTATGCGTGTCTTTTTCTTATGTATGTAAATTAATGAATCTGTTGAGTGAGAGAAAGAGAAAGGTCCATTTTCGTCAACAGTTTTATTCTGGTAAATTCAACACACGCAGCTTTTTGTGGGATTAATCAACCATAGCGTAGTAAAATTTAGCCCAGTACATTTTATTGATGCAGTGTACTTTAACTAAATTAAAAAGATTAACAAGGTCTACAACGAACTTTACTACCAATGGTGAAAACCGCTAGTGATTTTAAAGGTATTGCGAATATTTTAAGGCAGATATGTTTAATTTAACAAATGTTTAAAAAAAAATTTATAATAGTGGTACATTTTGAGATGATTATGAGGGCTAGGATTAAATTAAAACAAGTTTAGAAAGATATTTGTTGAAACAATTTGTTTATTTTTTTGGAAATCTACAGCCAGTTTATCGATTTCGAACGTTAACGTTTGCATAGAAAATTATATTTAAAACAAATTTAAGAATTTTGTTTTTGTTTTTAATATAATTTTCTATGCGAACGTTGAAGTTCGAAATCGTTAAACAGGCAGCTAATATTTTGCATTAAAAATACCATTTTAATAATTAAATTATTAAAAAAAATATATAAAATCATAAATTTCTTTATAAAGTGAGTTTAAATTTGCTAATAAAATAATAATAGTTAAAACATTTTTTAAATTAAACTCTTTTTAAGCTGTTATTGAAAGGTATCCATATATATTTAGGAAAATAACAATTCCAATTAGGATTTCCAACTTCATTTAAAAAAAAAATTATTTAAAACTGAGAATTTGTAATTAAAAAATTTTTTAAATTGAGATTTTTAATTTCGATTTGATAATCAGATTTTTACACTGACTGAGTTTTAAAACATCATAATACTTTAACACAATATAATACATACTCTCACCAAGTTCAGCTATAATTAACTATCAGTTATAACTGTCAAAAGCCTAATAGTTAGTTTTAACTGAACTTGGTAAAATTGGCCGTAACTGTGATTTCACTTATTGTTTCCGTCTTTCTTCTTAAGAGAGACGTCAAACTACATATCGTCGTTCGTAAATTATTGTATTCTATAATATATGTAAAATAAACCCTTATAGAACACAATAATTTACGAACGACGATATAACAAAATTGTTCGGAAACAACGAGTGAATCCACACTACCAGTTTCCTTATTGTGTACGCATCGATTACTTTGGGAAATATGCCATTGTAAAGTTTGACACGGTTGCATTTTAGAATATGAGGCTTTTGTATATGTAGTTGATGTGCAAATGACATTTTGGAACTCACCCACTATGTGATAAAAAAAAGTAAACGTCGCCCTTTTGTTACAGATGCGATATACTCCTGCAAGACTAGAAACATTGCGATCTTGGTTTCAAATTGTACACTTTTAATAAAGTAGCTTTATTAGTTGTTTTTGTTTGGCTGCAGGGGCGAGTATATAAATAAAAAATAAAAGCTTGAGATTTCGGTTTTTATATTTTTATTCCCAATATTTCGGTTAGCGTCGCTAACCATCTTCAAAACCTGCAGCCAAACAAAAGCCGCTAATAACTCTTAACTGATCGTCTTGAAGTAGGTTTTTGTTAACCCATTGATACACATTTGTAACATAGGTTGCCAACGGAATTGTTGCAATTTTTGACGCTTATATTTAAATTTTTTAACTTTATCTCAACATTTATTTTTAAGGTTTTTTTTAACATAGGTAAAAAAAATCGGTTCATTTAATTTTTTTTTAATATTGTACGCTAAAAACGATGGCGATAGCAGTTTTTCCAAAAAAAATGTTTTTCTTGAGGTTTTGGACGAGTTTTTGTCGAAAAATTTATTTTTTACGGGTTAATTTTTAAGGTTCTTTTAGTAGGTATGTTAAAAAATTCTCCTATTTCAAATTTTTTAAATATATCCTATCCAAGGTAAATATTGTACGCTTAAAACGATGGCGTTATCAATTTCTAAAAAAATGTTTATTTTTTTTGGGTTTTTAGACGAGTTTTTGTCGAAAAAATGTTTTTTCGATTTTTTATTTTTTAAGATTAAGCTTTCTCAGATTTTCTCACATTTTCCTTATCAGAAGTTATCAATCATCGGATCTTTACCGAAAATCTTATTTTGCAAAATAAATTTTAAAAACTGAATCTTTTTCGATTTCATATGAAATGGGATTTTTAAAATAAATAAATAATAAGGGTAATCACGATGGTTGTGCAAATTTGCAGTGCGTATAATGATTGATCGTGAGAATCCCACTTTTATTTTTTGCAAATGTGCTATTTTAAATGTATTCTGGCAACACAAAAAACTTTTGGCAGCATTGTAAAAAATCTGCATTTGTTAAGAATTTGCACAAGCAAATTAAAATAAATTTTTTCTTTTTAAATTATTTAAATTTAATTCTCTATTTTATATTAAAACCCACGAAAATATTCAATTTATAAGTTTCCTTAAAAAAAAATATGGCGCTTAATATGTCAAATGTTATTGTTTACATTTGTTTACAAGTAAGCAAATATGTACTACTAATTTTGCTCATTTTTTTTAGTGCAAACGAAGTAAAACAAAACAAATTGAAAATACGTACATTTTGTTGTTATAATGTGCAAATGTTTTTTTTTTACTTTTTTTACGAAATAAAATCAAAAATTTCTTTTAAGATTAATTAGAGTATTATAAAAAAAAAAATAAATATTCACTGGAAATTTTTGAAAACCCTGATTTTATATATAGTCGAAAACAAATCTGGGTTAGAAGGAAATTTTTAAAAATTATTCGTTTGGAAGACTGAGTTGACTTAAAGTATTCCAGTTTAATTCCAAATATCCAATTTGAATACACCTTTTAAGACAGTTATCCTTTGCTTCAAATAAATAAAATTTTACCATATTCTGACTTATTTATATTAACATAAAAAATCACTCCTATAAAAACTGATTTTTTTGCACCAAACTCTACTCATTTTGCATACTTGATTAAATTAATATTTTTGCAAAATTTAATTACCTGATCTTATAATTTCTAGGTTTTAAGATAATCAGCCTTATTTTGACAATTCACGATTTAAAATCGCAAAAAGCCAGATTTCCTAAGGTGTTCTGAAACTCGTGCGTTTTGCGTGCAATCTGCTATAGTTTCTTACAAAAATTCTAGTTCCCTTCAGAATACTATTGTAAGTTACAGTCGCCAAACTTCTTGCGATTGCGATTTACAGAACACGTATTATGTGATTTCAATGCAGAAACACAAATGTTAAACGTTTTGCGATTGCCTACTATAATATAAACACACTACTAGAATAAGGCTAAATATGGAAAATTTAAATAAATTTTTTTTTACCAAAATTTAAGAAAATAAATTTTTGGCGATTTTCAGTATTCAATTTGGCGGTGAAGGTGAAACAAAGTCTGACAACCCTGCTGGTGAAGGGTTAAAAAAAGAAATAAATTATGGAATTTCAATGTTTTACTCATGACTCGGCCATTTTTTAACCGATTTGACAGAGATATACCGACGACTTTAGGAAGAAATTCACCATTTACTTTTTAAATAAAAGTTGGGCTTTGTTAGATCTATGGTTCTTGAAAATACTCGTCGAAATACTCGACAACAACTCTAAAAACACAAAAAGAAATTTTTTTTAAATGATAACGCCATCGTTTTAAGCGTACAATTTTACCTTGTATAGGATATATATATTTAAAAAATTTGAAATCGGCTTTTTTTTAACATACCTACTAAAAAACTCGTCCAAAACCTCAAGAAAAACATTTTTTGGAAAAACTGCTATTGGTATCGTTTTAAGCGTACAATTTCACATTGGAAAGGAAATATTAAAAAAAAAAATAGATCAGCCGATTTTTTTATTAGCTTCTTAACAAAACCTTAAAAATAAAAGTTGAGAAAGTCAAAAAATTTAAATTTGTTCGCCTCGTAGTGGAATTTTTTTTCCTCATGCCATACATGCATATCCATGCTTGTTTTGCATATTTTTGAGCATATTACTATGTTTTTTTTATATACTTTATGCACATAAAAACAACATCTAGAGTACTTAGATATCATAAATTTATATGTAAAAGGTTAATGAACCTGTTTCATTTTTTTAAATGGGTTTTTTTGGGTTTTTTGGGGTTTGTTGTTTTTCGTGTAAATATAATAATTGGTCTAAGCAATGTTGTCAATTCAGCTCTTTTCGATATAGATTTAGCAAGAATATCTTCAATATCATCATCAAATGCATGAATGGTTAAAGGAAAAGCTAGGACTTAAGTAAGTCCTTACATATATGCCTCAACTGCCAAGTGATATGATCGGAACATATCAATGAATTTGACAATGACATTCATAGAATTTTAAATAACGTTCAGTTGTATAAAGAAGCTTTGAATCTCCAACAAATGTTACTTAAAGTTCAAAAAGATCTAAATGCTGTACAAAGTGACTCCGCTACAATTGCAACTGCCATTGATGTAATTTGTTAAACAATGATTTACTACTGTCAAAACGGAATTTTGTTGAAAAGCGTACTTACTCCAACTCTTTATTTGGCGAGTATGATGCATCCCAAATATTATATATACAAACTAATTAGTCAAGAAATCGAAGATAGCAGAAGAATGGATAAGTCGAAAGCACCTTTCATTTCCTGCACCCTGTTTGGCATTTAAAATTTAAGTTGCAGAATATTTTTCACAACAACGGTATTCAGTTCAGATTTTATTTTATTTCAAAAATTAAAAAAATGCATTTTTTTACAACAAGCACAAGGAAAATTTTTTACACTTAAAGCTGCAATTTAAACAACCTTATACCAAGTGTAAACAATCAGGTTTAAAAGTTGAAACATTGCAGTTTTTAAAGTTACATATTTCCATTTACCATTATTTTCATATACATCATCTATTTCCATTAACGACGTAATAATATGACAGGCTGTTTTAATTTTTTTGAGACGACAAATATGTACAATATGCACTTTAAAATTATAATAAAGACATTCAACATGAGTGAAATTTTCCGTTTTCCTTTTTTGCAATCAAAAAAATCTGAACAATGGTCAAAAACTATAAATTTTTACCAGCAAACTTTTACGATTTTTCACTTCAGTAATAAATTGCACTGCTAGTTCAGCATCAATAGAAAACACTTTTTCCCCTTATTGTTTTATATAGAATAACCATAGAAATCGTCTTGGATTGGAAAAAGCATTAGCTCTTGTTAAAATGTACCGACATTTAAAATCTGAGCTACTTTTTATGTATAGGATTTTAACTTCAATTTCGGCCTTTTCAAAATCAAATTCAGGTTTTTAAAAAACAAATTCAGAATTTTCGTAATCAAATTTAGTATTTGACAAATCATATTCCGCATTTTTCAAATCAAATTCATTATTTAGAAAAAGTCGAATTTGAAGTTAAATTCAAATAATAAAAAGAGAAAAGCCCATATCGTTAAATCAACGCACGTACAAATGGGCATATAAACCCATTGTATGCATTTTATAATCATTTTCTTTTATTTTTCTGTAAAAAAAAATGTAAAAATTATACCATCTTTGTTTAAATGAATAAAAAGAAAAAAACCCACTTGGGGTTTTTTAAACAAAATACCCATCAAAACCCCGGTGGGGTTTTCTGGGTTACCCAGTGGGCAGCCAACCCTGCTTTAAGTATTGTTTTTCTGGCACCGAATCGAAAAATCTCAACTACAGTTTGTCTATTTCGAACATAATATGAAAAATCCCAATATCATGTATCTCATTTTTCAACGAGTTTTGTTCTGAAAAATAAGATAAAATCTAAATTTTTATGTTACATTCTGAACTTAAAAATAAAAACTCTTTTTTTTGTAGTTCTTTTCTGATATTAAGGTGAAAGTTATCATGTTCTTTTCTAAATTACTGTTAAAATGCTGTAGTCGTTCTAAATACAAATATAAATATGAAATAAAATGAAACGACTTATTGTGTATAACGATGTAAAAAGAGAAGCGTATTAGAATTTGTGCATATTATGCACTTTATTTTTAAAAAATATCTATACTTTCTATAAAAAATAAATTTTATTATCTATATATATATATTGACAACCATTGGATAAAAATATTCCCAAAGAAAGTTTTGTATGAATACAATTGATTTTTTTTTCTATTTTCTATATACATACATATAAATTTAATCCTAGCCCGGTTTTGTAAATATGCGTAATGAAAAAAAAAATGTCAGCTGCAAGGTGCTTAGAAATGCCAATGCATGACATGCAAAGAAAATTTATTTTTTGTAAATCGGATAGAACACTTAAGTGTTTTTTTTTTTTTTGATTATTGCTATAAAATTATTTTATATTAGAATTCCTAATTCTAATAAATATAATAAACTTTTCTAAACACCAAGCTAAATAATAAGGATATAACAAAAATAACAACAACCACAAAGACAATTATTTACGCACAACTAATTGTCTGTGTGGTTGTTGTTATATTTTTGCACTTTTGCTTTTTCGCAAGGGCGCAACTTGTGACATGAATACCCCCAATATATTAAATGAAAAACAAAAATGCAGAAAAACTATTTGTTGAAAGATAAATCTAGTCTACGTCTTTTAAGAACTCTTTTACCTGTTGCAGGCAGTGCTGTGGGTGTAGGTGAGGTTAATATTACCAAATCTACTTGCTCCTGATTTGCTTGTTTGGTAAAAGACTTTTTTGAATTAAAAGATTTTTCTTTAACAGCTGGTGGATGGTTAGTCAGTTCTGAAGGTTTTGTAAACCATTTTGTTAGTTTGGTAGCCTGAGTTAAGTTACACTTGCCTTTAGGTGATTTTTTTACATTTGAATTTTGTACAGTTGCCAACTGCTGATGTCTTTTGCTAGGAGTACCAGCCTCCATGAATACATTAGCCGTACTATTCCCACTGTTGGGTGTTACTTCCTCTTGAGACCCGTTGGAACCAACTTGTGTTGCATTTCCTATGAGATAGTTTGTAATTTTGTTATGCTGTTTGTTAGAGTTAGATTTTTGTGTATGTTGCAAAGGTGATATGTCACCGTTTGAATGTAAACGCATAACACTGCCAAATGTGCCATTATTGGTTATTTCAAAAATGTCCTCGTCCTGCAAGATGCCTGCAGAAGACGATGAAGCTGCCAACGAACGTTTTCGTTTTTGTTGCAGTTCTTGCTGTTGGCGGGCCTCTGCTATGGCTTCTATTGGGTGTGAGGGTAATATTTGTGTAGGAGTTTTCTGTTTATTTGTTGTACTTCGGCTTGGTTTTTTGGTGGGTGTAGCATTAGAGAATTTTTCGTTAGTCATTTGTTTTTGTTTTTTATTTGAGGGTTCAAACATTTTCTCTAGAATATCAAGACAACTGCGCTGATCCCGAAAGGATTTCTTTAAGCTATTACTATGTTTGTTGTTATTTTGATTTAAAGCATAATGTTGCTGTAGTTGTTTAACTTCGGATCCGAATATTTTAAAACCTTCAAATGGTGTGTTTGGTTCTTCGCTTTCCAAATTTGGTTGAGTACAAGGTAGTGGTATTAAATCTGAGCAATTACTAAAGAGATCGGGAGATTTGGCATTTGTACGTGTATTATGTTGGGCTAACAATTCAGAGAAGCTGGGCACTTTACTGTTACCTTCACCAGCTGCTGTCTGTTGTTGATTTCTTTTGGGCTTTAAGGCACGTGTACGTCGACTGGTCATTGAAACATTTGTAGAGGATGTTTGAGAAGTGCTGTTTTCATTATCTGAACTTGAGAGCAATATAACTTGATCGCGCTTTTTGTTAGTTGTTATTAAGCTATTTGGATTAGAGGGCGGAATAAATATGACCTCAGATTCTGTAAAAAATCCTGCTGATGATGTTAATGATAAGGGTATAAGCGAATTTCTAGTTGTAACATTTGGAGTGGGTGGCACAAGGAATTCGGTGCTCTTTTCTATCGCATTATCGAAAACACCCGCATCGCTTAAACGTTGAGCACATTGTAATGATTCGTAATCTTGAGAACTCCTATGGGAAATTATCGAGGTTTGTGTATTTTTAAGAATTTGTTTTGTTTTAGCTTCAACAGCAATTTTGTCCGTCTGCTTACTTTTGTTATCATTTAGCATTTTGGTTTTGTTGTTGTGGATGGTCTCTGTTGTTTTAAGCGATTCATTGATTTTAGATTTCTTTTTGGGTTTGCTGATTTTATCTATTTGTAATGAGAGATTTTTCGTTAAATATTTACTACCACCAGCAGATCTTGTTAAACGCTGCATGCTTCGAGTCTGTTTATGGTGAACACCCGCCGGTGTTATTTCCGATTCTCGCTTTAAGCGTGTCTTGACTTTTGAATGTAATTCTTTTATGATGAATTTCTTTGTTTGAGGTGTATTTTCTAAAATTTCCTGCTTGATTAGTGCTTGATTGTTAGTAGTTGGCGTGGTTTTCGTTATGTTTTGCACAGCTTTTGATTTTCTTGAAGTTAAAGGAGTTGTAGTATTGCTTGCTTTATTAGTTTTTTTATTTTCTTGTGGTGTCTTTGAGCTTTTATCAACAGAATTTAAATTTCTTGAGGAACTTGATAAGCAGGGTGTAAGAGTTTTATTATCTTTTGTGGTTTTTGGGGTTTTCGGTGATAAGCAATTACTTTTCGTTTTGTTTCGTGTGGTTTTGCTATTTTCTTTAGGAGGTTTCTCTGTAATATTTCTACTAACACTAGAACTTCTCTCTGGCGATTTCTGTTCAGGTTTTATGTTGGCTTTAATAAAAGTTATATTTTTTGAAGTGTCATTACTAGATTTTGGTGTTTTATCGTTTGTTTGGGGTTTCTTCGCTTTGATTACCTCTGCCTTTTTTCCCTCTAGTCTTCCTTTTAGACTTTTGTTACAAGATTTTAAATTATCTTCCTCTTTGACATGTCTTGTTAATCGTTTAGATCTTTCTTTTATTTTAAGAGAATCCACAATATCTTCCTCCAGTTTATCCAATTCTGAACGTTTCTTCGTTTTTTTAGAAACTTTATTAGTGTTACCAGAATTTTTATTACAATACTCATCCTTATTTTGTTTGCTTTTATCGTTATCCACATTGACTTTTTCGTTTTGTTCATTGTGAATACCATCCAGTTCTCGTTCTTCACTTGATAAATCCACAATTTCAATACCATTATTAGGGTCATTACATATTTCTGGTACATCATCAGGATCTGAATCTGATTCCACCATTAAGGGAGACATCAAAACTGGTTCATCTGAATTATCCCTCGCTGCGGTTGGCTTCTCTGAGCGTAAAGGAGGGGTCTCATTTATTAAAGCTACTTCGTCATCTACGTTGTATATTACTTCTTTTTCGGTTTGTAAATTTTGTAACATTTCCTGCTCTCTCTGCTGCAAACGTTTTTCTTCCTCCTGTTGAAATTGTAAATGTTGTTTTCTTCTTTGTCTGCAATATTCCTCGAACAGTTCCTGTGTGTCTTTTATGTGTTCATCTTCACGATTTTGTTGATTAACATATTCAATACTACTACTTTCAGAATTCGTAGCATTTTGTTTTTCACGCCATAGATCTAAATTTATTTTATAACGATCCTCTTTAACCAAAGGTAGTTGATTTTCAAATTGATGGCAGTAACGTCTTAAACGATAAGCTCTAAAAATCTTATTGACAAAAATTCATTAAGTTTTTTAAAATGTTTTTAACTTACTTGCAGTAGTCGGCCAAGCGTTCACGTTTACAGAAATATTCTTCTAAATCTACACGTTTATAGGCCAATTCTTTGGCATCGGGTAATTTAAATTTTTCCTCAAACACTTTAAAACTAGAAAACTGGGGATCTAAACGACCTCCTAGGCGTAAAACATTGTGCAACAGTTTTAAATCACTCTGTTGAATAAAGAAAATTTAGTTCTATAGTAATGTTTTAATAAAATATTGTTGTATTTAAATTTTTTCTTACTGTTATATCAACACTCGAGATCAATATATTAATTTTACGTTCATAATGTTTAAGTAGCATTGATGTACAAAAACTATTATTCAACATTTGGCCACGATTGTCAAGTATAATAAAATCAAATTTTAATTTACTTAAACCATCAATTGTCCTTAAGGTACTCCATTTTGCTATGTATATACTATGGGCTGAATCTGTGGAATCTAAAAATATAAATGTATCTTAGTATTATTTCTAGTTTTAGTTATAAGTTACCTTGTATATTATAATTTTTGTCGTATTAGTTTAAATTGTTATTTGCTCCACTGTATTGTAGACTTTAGATTTAATTGTAGAATAAAGATTTCGAACACAATGTTCTAGAATCGACTAGAAGGTTCTTGAATCTACTACTCTACTACTACTTTTGGTTGTGAATTATAAATACAGGCTTACTCATAAATGTTTAATTTAGTTTGATTGGAGACATTAAACGGTTCAGTTCTTTGTTAATTATTTTGTTTTGCAATTTTAAAGAACTCAAAAGTTTATTATAAATTAAAGGAAAAACGTAACAATTGGTGTTAAACGTGAAATTGCAATAACAAAAAAATACATAAAAAATACAGTCAACAATGAAATTCGATCAAAAAATTAAACAGCTCAAGAAAGAGTTGGGGGCAAGTTGGGTCTGCCGATTAGGGGAAAAAAGCTGAGTTGCAGAAAAGATTGATTAATCTATGAATTCAAACGACGCAACATTGACATCGTTACTTAAATATGAATTTGAAGAAATGCAACATGAACCTCAGCACAATGATTGCTGCTATGATGGAGCAAATGAAAAAATGTCGGCAGAAAATTCTAAAAAAATGGAAGAAAATATGGAGAAGATGGTAAAAAAAATCTATAAAAATGGAGGAAAACTCAAGCACAATCATAGCAGAAGTTCAAGAAAATTCCAAACGAGAAACTTTAGGGTACTAACAAAAAACTTGAGAAGCTTCAAGAGATTTCTACTGTTATAAACGAAAGAGTAGGCGATATGGAAATATAAAAGTCTGATGTAAAAATACAAGTCACGGTGTTTTATGAAAAAATAAACCACCTAAAAAGTAAAAGTTAATAGTCTTCACTGCTAAGAGGGCGTGGTTCGAGTTTTCCCAGACGTCTCTAATGCAAGGAACAATGTAGAAAAAGGCCAAAGCGCAGATTCTGGCTTTTAAAGGAACTCCGGCTGAAATTCATCACGTCATCACAGGAGTTGCCGTTAAGGCTGAAAAGAGCTAGCATTGCGCAGGAAGCTGAAAGTTCCACGCTCAATTAAGTAGTGAAAACGAGAAACACAAATATTACGACTTGTGGTTACATAAATGGTGAAGTCCGCCTTTTTACGATTGACACTGGTGCAGGAGATCCCTTTATAAGAGCTGAATTAATAAGGGGAGCTGTCGAGCCACTAAGCGGGGTAAACTTGCGAACAACTACGGGAGAGTCTGTCATTGTGTTTGGATCGAGAAGTGTTGCGTAGATATCAGCAGAATCCGAAATTTTAAAAGAAGATGTAGATCTAGGTTGAGAAATGGCATAATTTATTTAAAAGAGCATTTTTGTAGCATTTTTTAAGTTTATAGCGCATATTTTTCCTTTTTAAGGCATATTTTGATACATGTGGAATTTTTATAAATGTCTACAAGAGCTTTCGTAGCAAATAAAAAATAATTTTTTTTTTCGAAATTCTGGTTACGGTTTTAAGTATTTATCTATAAACCCACCGAGTTGCTTCAATTTCGCCATCTACATTTAATGTTTACCCTAAAATTGTAAGGCAAAGCAGACAACCTGCTTTGTTATTTAAAGATACATGTTATTTAACTGATCTTACGATGTCGATCCTTCCTTCTGGCTGGTTGTCTGTCCATGTTAACCTTGTGCGCAAAGTACAAGTTGCAACTTTTTAGATAATTTGATCAAATTTGGTAAATATATTTTAATTGTACTAAGGACGAAGTCTATGTAAATGGTGAGAATAGGTCTATAATTTCACATATTCCCCATAAAAACTCCTTTCCAAATTAGACTTATTGTGTCCGTAAACCATCTAATTATGTTGGTATTTAGATTAAATGCGCCCAAAAAATATTTTACTTCGAATTAAATTCTTTTCAAATTAATGTGAACTGATACATTTGCCCAAAACTTCCGTCTATAAATACCGTTAACTGCCTTTTAAATGTAAACATTAACAAACAATTTAGCGACAGTTCCTAAAATCCCTTTATGACAAAAGATCCCATATGGATGTAAATATCTAGATAATATTCGGCACAAACATCTCCTTTATGAATTTTAACCTCTTAATATAACATTGTTTTTGTGAGCCCATGACTGCCTATAGTTTCCAAATTGGGTAAAATCACAAAAATTCGTCCGTAAATACTATGTTGTATGGGCTTTACCGATTATAATTTTAAGAAAATATTTTATTTTCAAATGAGCGATTTTTAATTTTTTTGAGCCGTATTTTTACAATTTTCAGTACATATTTTCAAGTTTTTACTGCATATTTAATGCGCATAAAACGCGTTTTTTAGAGCATATTTCTGGTTTCCCTGGTTATGTCAAATGTGTAATGAACATATCTTAACTGCATGAGAATGGCGTGAACTGTGTACATACTTTCTAAAATTTATAGATAAGAAAAAATTCGTTGTATCATGTGGTCAACGAAAGGAATTATAACTGCATTCATAAATATGTTAATTGAATCATTCATGTTGCTGTGATTTCCAAATATAATCGCTTTTGTTTTAAAAGGGTTAAAATTGAATTTATTATTTAGTGATCATCTGGCAAATTGTATTAGAATGTAATTAATAACTCGTTTAAGGCAATCAAAAAATTGTGACTCTCCTGAAAAAAAGTAAGTTGATGTCATCCGAAACAAAAAACTTTTGCAATGGGTTGTGCCAATAAAGTCTACAAAATCGTTCGTGTATATTAAAAGAGGCACGGAACAAGTACTGAACCTTGAGGTATACTACTATAGCATCTGGACATAGAAGATCTTACTGCATATCTACCGACCAACTATTTACGCTCATAAAAGTAGGAAAATATAAGTTTGCATGATATAGGTGGAAAATTGAAATTAGAGGCCAATTTATTAATTAAAACGCAATGGTTTGTGGTTCAATTATATGTGACACAAACCTAATGTCATAGCAGTAGCGATGTCCATATCAATCAAAAATCAATTGGTTTGTATGGTTATGGTTATGTCTTTATGCTAAGTTACCTATAATCAAATACAGTCTTGCCCATAAGGTTGGTTCGAAAAGCTTTTTTGTATGGTTATGTTTATGTCACGTCTAATTTGAGGTTTACTGTGTCAAAAGCTTTGCTTAAGTCGAGAGATATTAAAGTTGGGATACTTCCCGAACTGACATATTGCCTTAAATTGTCAGTAACACTTAAAAATAACTAAGACGTGCTTAGACCAATTAGAAAAGCTAAATTTGAACCGCTTAGCAGTTTTTAGAATCAATATATTGATTTGCATTTGCTTCTTTAAAATTATTTCAAATACAGAAGTCAGTATACTTATGGGTTTGTAGTTAGTTATCAACACAAAAATTTCAATCAATTTTTTTTCTAAAATGCCTCTGGAGGTCGTCCAAATACTAGAAAACTTGACGTTACTATTAAAGTGTCGAAATTATGAATAAGTTAATTTTCTATTTAGGGATATATATTTTTTATAAATTTACGAGATAATTAATCAGAGCCAACAGCATTAGAATTCATTTTCGAAATTGAATAATACAGATCAGATTTAACAATACACCTAAAACCAACACAAAGTTGTGAAATTGCAGTAAAATCGGGTTGTATAATATAAAATTGTTCTGCTACGCTATACAATAGTCAATAAAAGTTTAAAAAATTATTTATTCCAAAAACGTTGTTTTATATGATACAAGCTTAACTAAGTGCGCTTTACTGCCCTCATTAAAATAAGTACATTTTAATAAATCTCGTACATTGCTTAAGAAGCTGGTTGTACCAAACTTGAATACTCTTACCGATACCATTCTACAGTTATACAGATATCTTAGTGGTCTTTGTATTGAAGGTCTACTTTTTAAGAGATGTTTTCCTCCAATTCCGACCATTTTTGACAGATGATGGGTATTGTTAACCATTCTATTTGTACCAAATTTGGGAAATTTTACACTTATCGTTATTTAGATATACAAAATTGTATTTTGTGCCATGCCCACTTATCTAATCCCGTCTCTTTTTTGACTGATGTTGCATATTGGTAGCCAAGCTATTTGTTCCCAATTTGGAAACTTAAACTGTTACCGCTTGGGCAATTTAATAACTTTATCTTACCGTTCTTTAGATATAAATTAATTTGTTTTATGCCACGCCCACTTCTCCAATCCCGGTAATTTTTGTATTGAGGTTGTGTTTTGATAACACAGCTATGTGTATCAAATTTATACAATTTTTCTCTTACCCTTCATTAGAAATAAAAAAAAATTATTTTGTGCCACGCCCAATTCTGTAATCCCACCCACATTTTGTCGGATGTTGTGTATTGCTAACTAAGATGCTTGTACCTTATTTCAAAATTTTGATTCTTGGCATTCTTCAGATATGTATACAAAAATCTATAAGGTAGTTGTTCGGGAGGTGCCACGCCCACTTCTCCAGTTCCGCGCAGATGTTGTGTATTGATAACCAAGATGTTTCGTCTAAAGTTGAAAACTTTTGTTTTTGCCGATTTGTCTGCAATGTAGTAAGCCAATGTGTATGGGATGCAGATTTTGATGAGTAAAAAACCTCCAAAAAGGTTGACCTGTAGTTTCTACACCTGATTATTTTTATTCATGATCTCTTTTATGAAAAAATGCCATTTAAGTTTTTGTTTTTTTTTTTTATTTCATATTTTTTGACAAGTTTTTGATATATCGTTTTTTTATACAGTAGTTTTCGGTTAATTGAGCCCCGCTTAATTGAGTTTCCCGTTTTATTGCACTAAAAACCATGGAACGAAATCATTCAGTATAACAGTCTATGTAAAAATACCCGTTTTGTGACAAACACTTTGATTTTGGCGTTTTTTTTTCTCAAAATCACTTAAATATACCCATCTCTGAGTGTCAGCACTATTTAATGGTAAAAAAATACAACCCTGAAACCTACAAAAAAATACCACTCTACCACGGCGAATTGACTAACAAAAGCGCAATTAGCAGATTCAGCGTGGGTATATAAACGATTCTTATAAGAAAAGTTGATGAAACGATTGGCAGCAAATAGTTAGACAAGCCGTAGAAAAACGTGTAAATTAAAATTGATTTCGTGTTTTAATTCGAGTGATTTTAAGTGCAATTTAGCAACGTGGTCGCGCCTTGCGAAGAGATCAAAAAAAAAAAAAACAAATCCCTTTAGTGTTCATAAATTTATGGTTCTTTGTTTGCAAATTTGACAACAACTTGGAATGTGCGAAGGTTATTTAATCCCAATTGGAATTAAAATTGGTGCCGGAATCGCTATAAGGTCAACAAAAGAGAATGGCCACTACCAAGTAATCAACCTACAAGTTTTCGTAATATAAAGCGCGTCAGAGCAAACCATTTATAATCGTTGTAACATCTACAACTTGCCATGGCTAGCAATAAACACTAACAATCTTCGATAGGATTAAACTTCAAAAAAAAAATACTTGCAAAGACATTGCAAAATTCGCGGGTGAGTGGTAACAAAAAAGGAAAAATTTCCTTCCAAGTTTTTTATTATAATTTATCATACATACAATTTAGAACATGGTACCTCATCATCATCCCTGTCACCTTTTGGTACAAGAGCAAATCTTTCATCTATTGCCTCCTGCCCATCTTCATCTGCCAAAACCACGTTTTTCAAGGCCTAACAACAAAAGTCAACGTAACCACGTTCTCTAGGCCCACCACAACAACTTTACCACGTTTCTTGGCCTAACAACAAAAACAGCTAAACCACGTTTTTCAAGGCCTAACAACAAAAGTCAACGTAACCACGTTCTCTAGGCCCACCACAACAACTTTACCACGTTTCTTGGCCTAACAACAAAAAAACAGCTTAACCACGTTTCTGGGCCCAACAACAAAACCAAAGAAACACGTTTTTTCTAGGCCCAACAACAAATTCAACGTTATCACGTTGTTATAACGGATGCAACGTTACGTCCAAACGCATTTTTTTTAACCAACAACAACAAGCCAGACCGCAACAACAGCAACAACAACGGACTTCTAGTGCTCCGTTCTCGACATTCAAAAAAAAAAAAAAACTAACAGCAACAACAGCAACCAGTTCAACAGCAGATTGTTCAACAACTTACTATGCAACTGTAGTTCCCACCAAGTATATATTCCACACCTTGGCAAGTACAGGTACCCAAAGTAATATTTTAATTATTCTTAGGCTGAATATTAATAACTATCAATACCCAAAATTTGTTAAGAACTTGTCATGAAAATTTCACCGACGTTGATATAATCATTTCTACCCCCACTGTTTGTAAATTGATTATCCATTTTTGGTTGGTCATCAATCGTGTAAATTGATCATCCATGGTGCTAATTGACCATCAATGTTGTAAATTGATTGTCAGTTTCATGAATAGATTATCAATTTTTGATTTGTAAATTGATCATCAATGTTTGTAAATTGATTGTCAGTTTCATGAATAGATTATCAATTTTTGATTTGTAAATTGATCATCAATGTTTGTGAATTGATTGTTAGTTTCATGAATGGATTATCAATTTTTGATTTGTAAATTGATCATCAATATTTGTAAATGGATTATCAATCCCACCTTCACGTTCCACGTAGCATCTATTTTTGAAATCGAATATCAAGTTTTTGCGTAGAGTTGATTGGTAAAATCGTTTATTTAATCAGAATTTAATCAACAGTGTGTGGGTACAGGTAATGGTTATATTGAACGAAATTCAAATGACAAAGATAAGTCAGTGAGTCGGAGATAACCGAAATCGTCAGGCTGTTATTAAAATTTAACAAATTCCAACCTATCTATATACCCGAATTTTAAATGATTAAAATGCGATACACCGGAAAGGGAAGAGGAACGACAATTGAGATATTTAAATTAATGATTATCCTCTGAAAAACTTATCATAATAAATAAACTTAATACTAATTGGATAAACAAATCAAGGCTTCATTGTAAAGAAAATATTTTGTTTCAGTTTTTTTTTGGACAAACGGTCTAATAAGAATTTGAATTAATTTTTTTAATGAAAATTCCATAAATATTTTAGGAAATGACTAAAATAAATTAATTTAATGAGTCAAATATTCGATAAGTAGCTACACTAACTAAATAATTGGTTATTACCAACTAGATAAGTAATAAGTAGCTAAATGAATAGATTACTAACCGAATTATTAGTTATTATTAACCGAATTATTAGTTAGTACTAACCGAATTATTAGTTATGACTAACCGAAAATTAGTTATTATTAGCTGAATTAATTCTATAATAAATTGGCAAATTCTTATAAGCATATCCATACTTGATCTGAATTTAAATAGCTGTCCAAGTTAATAGACTAAATAATAAAAAAAAAAAGAAAAAAAGGAAAAAACGAGAACCGGATTTAAATTCAAACTTCAAGTTCAAAACAAATTTGAGTTAAAATATTTAATCTAACTCTGATATCAAGATTTTAATTTAATACCCGATCGGAGTTGCATTTAAACCTCGAGTTTGAATTATAGATCGTAATTTGAACTTTGAATCCTAAAATTGAGTTTAAGGATTTAAGTAAACAAAACTTGTAATTGTTGTTCCTTTAAAATTAATAGAGGTTGAATATCGGCCCCAAAATTGAATAATTAACGCCAATAGGGACGCTTAATTAATTTGGGTATTGTGATTAAAGTTGGAGCTGGATAAATAAAATAAAAAAAAAGAAAATAAATTTGAAGTTGTATCATACGTAAGAATTTTAAGCTAAATAAAAGTTTAAATACCTTAAGTTGAATTTGAATTAAATCTTAAGTTGACATTTTAAATGCTTAATCTGATTCGAATCCCAAATTCCAAAGACCAAATCTAAAACTAAAAGGTATTTAATATTGTAAACCCAAATTAGTTTTGAATGTGAATTCGAAATTTGAGTTTTGAATCTTAATTGGAAGTCCAAACTCAAAATTTGAATTGAAATTCTTCCACTAATTGCATACTTATTTTTTTTGAACCTAGATAATTGACCTCAATATAAACCCCCGTATTTATAAAAGATTATTAAATTTACCAAACGTTTATCGAGCCAAATTGTCATACAGGGTTTGTTCTGTGGGTCTTTATTAAATTAAAAAAAAAATTTTTTTTATAAATATCGGCAAAAGATTTCATTTAATCGCAACCCTTTGGCGGAATTTAAAGAATAAAACAAAATTTAAATCTAACTTTACGTATTCGATATTCGTTTTTGATTTTCACTTTGATAATGAAATTAATCCTTGTTATGCTCATTAGCATCAGTCGGATATGACACTGAATCGCCTAGGGAATACAAACGTTGACAAAATAGATTGAAGGCAATTTGTAGGAATTTTGTCCATTCATTTTATTTGTCCACATTTTTCTAATGGCATTCAGAAAAATTAATTTTACGGGGAAATGAACAGTTCCATACTGATATTGTAGTTGAGATTTTTGAGAAAAAAAAAAAAAAAGATAAATATTAAAAATAAGAAAAGAAAGAAACAAAATATGACAAACGTAAATAACAATTGGAAATAAACCCAATAAACAATTTTGAAAAAAAAAAAAAAAAAAAAAAAAAAAAGGAAAAATAAAAAAAAATTAGATAAACCCAACAAACAATTTAGATTTAGAAAAAAAAAGGAAATACAATTAAACTGAATGGTAATAAATTTACAATTTATTGTCCATTAACCTTTTATATTGCAACTTACTTAAATGATAAGATTTTAAAATCACTCGTGACATTCCTATTTTTTCTGAAATCTAAATTCAAGTATATGAACTGTATTTAAGTAGATGATAATCATTATTAGAAATAATTTTGTTTACCTTTTTTTTTTACACATATCCTGTAACTATTGCTAAGCCTGTATAGTATAAATAATTTGTTAATAAATATTGATTATATTTAGAATTGAATGAAAAGATTAATAATGCATTAATTAGTAACGAAAATGGTTGAAATGTAACACGCGTATAGCGAAGTGGTAAGTAACAATTGGGGCATTACTCCAAACATCTTTACAGGCAATGAGTAGTGCCATGGATGACAATTCGTTGTCATATGGGGTGGGCAGCCTGTCCAGGACAATGACATCCGGTCCTGAAGACTCGAGACAATCATGTCGAAAACTGCGGTAGTTTTCAATTTTATCAATCAACAGTCGTTTTTATTCATTGTTTTTATGTTTTCCATCGCTTCGATTTTTATTAAACAGCTTTTTTTTCATCTATCCTTGGCACGAATTAAATTGTGTATGTGTGAGTAGATGGACACGAACCCCCCATTTCCGGCGAGCTTCAGCCCAAACACCAGCGTGCCACTGTCCATCGCGAAGCGAAGTTGAGAGTTTGATTTACGTCAAACTTTTCTCACGAAAATTTTCCCTCACGCTCGCATCACACAAAATGGCGCCCAACGTGGGGCCACCTCGAAAGTTAGTTAACCCTTTGGGTTAAAGTAATTTAGCCTAAAGGTGTTTTAATTCATCTTTGTCTGGCTTCCACACCTTTGAACATTTCCGGATAAAATGTTCAATCCAAAACTTTTCTTTTTTCATATTTTTTTGACGATTGTCCCGGAAGGTGTTAAGAACACACCATTCCTGCGTTGCGACGGCATCGTATGGGGAAGTTAGGTATTGGGATCTCGGTTTTCTGACCTTAGGACTGACGACCTATGTCCTGGAAGGTGTTAAGTAAACACCAAGCCTGAGTTGCAATGGCTTCAACATAGGAGACGAGACTGAGAGAGTCGAATGGATCGAATCAACTCGAGTCCATAATGAAAAACTTGATACGGCGGCTATATAGCTAGGTGATCGTATGTTTTCATTATTGGAGGAGAGGGGAAGTAAATCCAGGAGATTCACTCTATGTCGTTTTGTCTTGTGTTTTCGTTTGCAGTTGATTGATGATAGAAAACTTGTTGGTAACAACAATTAACGCACTATACGTAAAATAAAATTTATTTTGACATGATTGATATCCATAAACTTTTTTTTTATACTCAAACATCGTATGAGTTTTGAAGTTCTCAATTCTGAGAACAAAATACCCAATGACTTAAACTCGAGTAAAAACAAATCATACACATTTCGCCACTACACGTTTTGTTACCAAATTTCAACCAGTACACATTTTGTATATATTAAATTTAATATTTGAAAACTTATTAACCTTAATTATTTGTAATTGATAATATAGTAGATTAACAATATTTTTGGTCATATTTGAATTGTTATATTAGACTTATAATCTACTAACATTACTTAAAATTATTTGCAACTAGAAAATAGTTTTTTTAATTAACAATATTATATACATTAAAACGTATCTTTTTCCATAATACGATTATAATTTAAATAAATTTATTTAGAAATTCCTTTATCTTTGCAAATACCTTTTAATATAGGTTAATAATCAAAGATTATTTCTATAATATTTTTTACATTTACATTTTTTTGAATTTTTTTGATAACTTCGAATTTGAAGATATAACATTTTCTTACAGCTTAAGTCTTTTTCGATATTTAAATTGTTAAATTAGATAACAATCACAATTTTACATACATTTGATTTTTTTTATATATAATAACGATTGACATTTCTTTAGTGAATAAATTTATAGGACAAGAATCAATGATTATTTCAATGATATTTATTTTTGAAACTCCATTTTTGGCATTTTTGATTACTTTGAATTTGAAGATATAAGATTTTCCTAAAGCTTATTCTTTTCTCAATATTTGGGTTGTAAAATTATATAATAATCATAATTTTACAGACACTTGAATTTATTTTAATTACCATTGATATTTCTTTTATGAATACATTTACGAATATCTTGGCTCTTACATTTGCGATATATGATAATAATCAACGATTATTATTATAAAAGTTTTTATATAGATTTTCGATTTTTTTTTTTACCTTGACTTAATACGTTTAAAATTTAAAGACAAACTCCGTATTCATGGAGGATTATTGAATTTAATAAACGTTTATTGAGGAAAATTTACGTTCAAAAATTTTGTCCCGTAGACTGTTGTTAAGTTTAAATATTTCTTTTATGAATTCAGGCAGTCATACTTCCTTTTTATCTTTTTCGGTTTCTTGATATTGAGATTTCAAGGTTGTATGATAATTGCAATTTCACGTACACCCGGATTTTCGTTAATAACAATTGAAGTTTCGTATATAAATAAAATTGTGAAAATCTTTTGCCATATACATTTTGATTATTGCTATTTTTTTAATTACATTTTCTTGGGATTTTAATTGGTGTATTGGGATTTAAGGGAATAACGTTTTCTTAAATTTTATCTGTTTCGGGATATTGGGATTGGGAAATTACGTGATAATTTCTTAAAAATTTACATTTTAATTTTTTTTATTGAATTTTTGTATTGATCGAGGACCATTGGTTTTTCTGACTGCAGGGTATAGTATTTTCCACGGGTAATTCGTTCAGTAGTTTTTTTCGGTGTTAGATTGTTAAAGTTGAGTTTTTTTTTGAATCTGCGAACGGTTTTGGCTAAGGATGAATACTAGGCGACTCCGATCATCCAGTAGAAACCAGGCAAGCAATATCGACGACATTCTAACCACTACGACAACCACAGTCACCAATCCAAATACAGCACCCATTGTTTCTACAAACGCGGTAACTCCGTTAATGTCGATTAGATTCCCACCCGGATTTGGACCACAAACCCATTCATCTCCTGATAGTTTTAGTACCATTCGTACACCGACCTACAGCAGCATAACTGCCAGGGAAATAAGTGGTCAGACAGGTAATCAGGGTACTCGTGATTTTGAGTTAGGCAATATGAATAGGAATAATTTACCCCCTGTTGGTGAGGAGGTCGACCCTGAAATGGTTATTACCGAAGAAGGATTGACGCTGAGGGAATATGTCAGTGCTTCGGTGGGAGCTGCGCAGGCTGCAATTATGGGAGAAGTTCACAACATGCAACTTATGCTACCTCAGTTGATAAGGGAGTCTTTGCGTTCAGAACGTGGCATTTCTTCGGAGAACCAGACGTTACGTGATAATGGACCCTATGATCAACAGCGAGTATATCAAACCCCTTTCAATAACCATAATAGCAGACCACCGCCAGCACAACATTTCGCACATAATGACCCTCGAATGTTCAGACAACAACGCCCGCGTCAACCCAACCTAGCCCAACCACTATTCAATAATATGCCTCGGAATTTTGACGAACAATACCCAGGTTTTGGAGATTCACCTTCGTTCCATGGTTTTAAACCAATAACTCCAAACCAATTGGAAAAATGGGGAATAAGGTACGATGGTACTAACAAATCGTTAACGGTTGAGGACTTTGTATTTCGGGTGGAGGCATTGAAACACGATTACAACTGTTCATGGGAAGTTTTAATGAAAGGTTTTCATCACTTAGTAACGGGGGAGGCAAGTAACTGGTTCTGGTCTTTTAGAATGAAGCATCCGATATGTGACTGGCAGACTTTTAAACACCACCTAATAAAAAAATTCAGGAATTTCGAAAGCGACTTTGAAATTCAAAGAAAAATTATGGAGCGTAGGCAAGCGCCAAATGAGTCTGCTGATGCGTTCATTACAGAAATCGTCAAGCTTAAAAACCAAATGAGGGTAAGCGTATTAGAGAGCGAACTGGTTAAAATTGTTAAAGATAACCTGAAAGATGGATTGGCTCAACTGGTTTTCCCAATTAGGATTGACAGTCTGGATCAGCTACTGGAGGAGTGCAAAAGGGCAGAAAGGAATATTGCCAAGCGATCTTCGACCCGTATGCCTTTAGGTCATCCTCGACGAGTGTATGAGATGGACTTGTTTGAGCACGAGCAAATAGATGAGCAGGCACAGCAGGTTGAGGCACTTCAAAGGGATAGTTTGCCAGCAAAACAGCTCACATGTTGGAACTGTAAAGCACCTGGCCACTCGTTTATTGAATGTCCCGTAGTACAACGCAATGTGTTCTGCTACAAATGTGGGTTCGAGGATGTAACTAGCCCGAATTGCCCCAGATGTGCGGGAAACAGCAAATCGAACATGCGGAAAACTGGGCCGACGTGTTCAAACCAAACTACCTCCCAGTAAAAGATAATTTTTTAAATTTTATGTTACCCGGACAAGACCAACCCAACGAAATGATCGAAACAAACCAAGTCCCAAAACCAGTCCAACAGCCAGATGAAGAAACTGCAAAGATCAACGCTAAAGATAATGAAGACATCGAAACTAAACGTACCAATGATTATTTTAAAAGAAATTATAACTCAAAGACACACGGTCTCGATCCAGGCCTATCGTATGAACAGCGTCTAGAAAACTACAACCGAATTCGTTCCGAAATTTTTACAGATTACGTACCCATAGTTAGCAATAGAATCCGAAAAACCAGAGAAAGATACGCCTTAAGAAAAGAAGAAAGGAAAGTAATAGCATCCACGGTTATAGGCAGCGAAAATGATATTAGACCCTATATGACAGTCGAGATTAATGATTCTCAATATCAAGGCCTGTTAGATAGTGGAGCCTCTGTGAGTTGTCTTGGCCGAAACTGTATTAAGAACGCAAAACAAATGGATGCGAAAATACTCGATTTTAAATCTTCTGTGCGTACAGCGGATGGGAAACAACATTTAATTATTGGCAAAATTTTTGTAAAAATTAAATATGGGAATAAATTCGTGGAAATTATGTTATATCTGGTACCAAACTTAAATCAGGAACTGATATTAGGGTATGATTTTTGGAAAAAAATAGGCCTGAAAGTTTCTTTTGAAAATAGTATAGTCGATGAGATTTCTCTCACAGATTCGGAAGAGTCCAAGATGCACCAATTGACTTCACGTCAACGAAAGATTTTAGAAAATGTGAAATCATCGTTTCGGTGTTACACACAGTTTGGTCTGGGAAGAACGGGAATTGAAAAACACACAATAGACACTGGTGATGCACCGGCCAAAAAGATGAGACACTACCCCGTGAGTCCAGCAGTGCAAAAACTAATATATGCTGAACTCGACAGGATGATCGAACTGGACGTAATTGAAGTAGCCACTGGAGCAGAGTGGAACAACCGTATGACTTTGGTCATCAAGCCCAACAAGAACAGGCTTTGCCTCGATGCCCGGGAGCTGAACAAGGTTACGAGGAAGGACGCGTACCCCCTGCCCAATATAGACGGTTTACTGGCGAGGCTAGGAGATACCCACTTTATCTCATCAATCGACCTCAAGGATGCCTTCTGGCAAATCCCTCTGGATGAGGCAAGCAGACCAAAGACAGCGTTCACAGTTCCTGGCAGGCCTCAGTATCAATTCAAAATGATGCCTTTTGGACTGTGCAACGCTGCCCAGAGGCTTTGTCGATTGATGGATAAAGTGGTGCCATCTGAGCTTAAGGATAGGGTTTTCATCTACTTGGACGATTTGTTGGTGGTGTCATCAAACTTCGAAGATCATATGGACATGCTTCGTGTTGTGGGACAGAAATTAACGAACGCTGGACTAACAATCAATATGCAGAAATCAAAATTTTGTTACAGGGAGCTGAAATATTTAGGATACATAGTTGGCGGGGGAAAACTGAAACCGGATGAAGAAAAAGTTAAGGCAATTTTGGATATAAGTCCACCTAAAAACCAAAAAGAGGTTAGAAGATTTTTAGGCACAGTAGGGTGGTATCGCCGTTTCATCAACGATTTTTCCACTCTTACGGCACCATTAACGGATACCCTCAAGAAAACTCCTAAATTTATTTTGACCCCGGAAGCAACAAAATCTTTTGAAGAGCTAAAGCGTCGGTTAGTTACCAGCCCAGATTTCGAAAGACCATTCTATGTGCAATGTGATGCGTCGAACGTAGGAATAGGAGCGGTTCTATTTCAAAAAGACGATGAAGAGGGTGAACACCCTATTGAATATTTTTCAAAAAAATTGAACCAGGCCCAGAAAAACTATTCCACGACAGAGAAGGAATGTCTCGCAGTAGTTCTGGCCATAGAAAAATTCCGCCAGTATATAGAGTTAATGGACTTTACGGTCATCACGGACCATTCCAGTCTGAAGTGGCTGATGCGTCAGCAAGATTTAAACGGGAGACTTGCTCGATGGAGTTTAAAGCTCCAAGGCTTCAAATTCAATATCGAGCACAGAAAAGGAACAAAGAACGTTGTCCCCGATATGCTTTCGCGTCAAGACATGGAGGAAGTGGTTTTGAATAGTGGCCCATTATTAGATTTTAACTCTGAAGCTTTCAAAGATAAAGATTATCTAGCCTTAATAGATACTATAGAGCAAAATAAAGACCGATTGCCTGATTTGAAAGTGGAAGAGGGCATAGTATACAAGAGAGTCAAATTTAACCGAAACGAGGTAGACAGTGAAGCAGAATGCTGGAAAATATGGGTGCCGGGTGAATTAACCCACAGTCTGATTTGTAAATCCCATGTTGATAACACCTCACACGGAGGCATAGCGAAAACGTTGTATAATATTCGCGAGTATTTTTATTGGCCTTCTATGGTGAAGCAGATTAGGGATTTTGTTAGAGATTGTAGTACTTGTAAGGAGATAAAACACCCAAAACAAATTTTACGGCCACCCATGGGATATGAAGTCAGGACTCAAAGGCCTTTCCAGAAAATATACATAGACTTCTTAGGACCTTACACCCGAACAAAATCCGGTAACACATTTATTTTCATAGTACTAGATCATAAAACAAAATTCGTTTTATTAAAAGCCCTATCGAAAGCCACAACCAAAGCAGTGATAAAATTTTTAAGAGACGAGGTGTTTTACAAATTTGGAGTGCCAGAGTTCTTACACTCAGATAACGGCAAACAATTCACCTCTGAAGCATTTAAAGATTTTTTAGAAATATTTGGGGTAAAACATATCCGGACTCCCATATACTCACCGCAGTCGAACGCCAGTGAGAGGGTGAACCAGACCATACTCAGCTCGATTAGAAGTTTCTTGGATCAAGATCAAACTAAATGGGACGAAAACTTGTCTAAAATTGAATGTTCCCTAAGATCGACTATTCACTCTTCCACGGGTGTTACCCCCTATTTTTCGTTAACCGGCTACAACATGATTACTCATGCCGATGCTTATGTAATTCTGAGAAAATTAAAATCTACTGAAGAGGGAGAAATGCTGGTATTACCAAAATCCTCACAAATGCAACTTATACATCAAAAAGTGAGTGAGAAGCTGCATGATGCCTATTTAAGGAACGTAAAATCTTACAATCTTAAGAGTAGAAGCATAAAATATACCCCTGGTCAGGAGGTTTATAGGAAGAATTTTATTCAGAGCAAATTTACGAAGGGAATAAACGCTAAGCTTTGTAGACCCTGGCTGGAATGTAGGATTAGGAAGGCAATAGGTAATGGTCAGTATGAGGTTGAGAATCTTAAGGGACAGTTGATCGGGGTAATACACGCGCAGCACTTGAAACAATAGAACACTTAGGATTCGAAGGGAATATTTGCCGTAGTGAATTGAAATTTTAAAGGGAGTTGCCAGATCCAGTGATTTCCCAACTCTTTTCACCCCACAGGCTAGGAGAAAAGAGCTGGCTTTGTGACAAACACTTTGATTTTGGCGTTTTTTTTTCTCAAAATCACTTAAATATACCCATCTCTGAGTGTCAGCACTATTTAATGGTAAAAAAATACAACCCTGAAACCTACAAAAAAATACCACTCTACCACGGCGAATTGACTAACAAAAGCGCAATTAGCAGATTCAGCGTGGGTATATAAACGATTCTTATAAGAAAAGTTGATGAAACGATTGGCAGCAAATAGTTAGACAAGCCGTAGAAAAACGTGTAAATTAAAATTGATTTCGTGTTTTAATTCGAGTGATTTTAAGTGCAATTTAGCAACGTGGTCGCGCCTTGCGAAGAGATCAAAAAAAAAAAAAACAAATCCCTTTAGTGTTCATAAATTTATGGTTCTTTGTTTGCAAATTTGACAACAACTTGGAATGTGCGAAGGTTATTTAATCCCAATTGGAATTAAAATTGGTGCCGGAATCGCTATAAGGTCAACAAAAGAGAATGGCCACTACCAAGTAATCAACCTACAAGTTTTCGTAATATAAAGCGCGTCAGAGCAAACCATTTATAATCGTTGTAACATCTACAACTTGCCATGGCTAGCAATAAACACTAACAATCTTCGATAGGATTAAACTTCAAAAAAAAAATACTTGCAAAGACATTGCAAAATTCGCGGGTGAGTGGTAACAAAAAAGGAAAAATTTCCTTCCAAGTTTTTTATTATAATTTATCATACATACAATTTAGAACATGGTACCTCATCATCATCCCTGTCACCTTTTGGTACAAGAGCAAATCTTTCATCTATTGCCTCCTGCCCATCTTCATCTGCCAAAACCACGTTTTTCAAGGCCTAACAACAAAAGTCAACGTAACCACGTTCTCTAGGCCCACCACAACAACTTTACCACGTTTCTTGGCCTAACAACAAAAACAGCTTAACCACGTTTTTCAAGGCCTAACAACAAAAGTCAACGTAACCACGTTCTCTAGGCCCACCACAACAACTTTACCACGTTTCTTGGCCTAACAACAAAAAAACAGCTTAACCACGTTTCTGGGCCCAACAACAAAACCAAAGAAACACGTTTTTTCTAGGCCCAACAACAAATTCAACGTTATCACGTTGTTATAACGGATGCAACGTTACGTCCAAACGCATTTTTTTTAACCAACAACAACAAGCCAGACCGCAACAACAGCAACAACAACGGACTTCTAGTGCTCCGTTCTCGACATTCAAAAAAAAAAAAAAACTAACAGCAACAACAGCAACCAGTTCAACAGCAGATTGTTCAACAACTTACTATGCAACTGTAGTTCCCACCAAGTATATATTCCACACCTTGGCAAGTACAGGTACCCAAAGTAATATTTTAATTATTCTTAGGCTGAATATTAATAACTATCAATACCCAAAATTTGTTAAGAACTTGTCATGAAAATTTCACCGACGTTGATATAATCATTTCTACCCCCACTGTTTGTAAATTGATTATCCATTTTTGGTTGGTCATCAATCGTGTAAATTGATCATCCATGGTGCTAATTGACCATCAATGTTGTAAATTGATTGTCAGTTTCATGAATAGATTATCAATTTTTGATTTGTAAATTGATCATCAATGTTTGTAAATTGATTGTCAGTTTCATGAATAGATTATCAATTTTTGATTTGTAAATTGATCATCAATGTTTGTGAATTGATTGTTAGTTTCATGAATGGATTATCAATTTTTGATTTGTAAATTGATCATCAATATTTGTAAATGGATTATCAATCCCACCTTCACGTTCCACGTAGCATCTATTTTTGAAATCGAATATCAAGTTTTTGCGTAGAGTTGATTGGTAAAATCGTTTATTTAATCAGAATTTAATCAACAGTGTGTGGGTACAGGTAATGGTTATATTGAACGAAATTCAAATGACAAAGATAAGTCAGTGAGTCGGAGATAACCGAAATCGTCAGGCTGTTATTAAAATTTAACAAATTCCAACCTATCTATATACCCGAATTTTAAATGATTAAAATGCGATACACCGGAAAGGGAAGAGGAACGACAATTGAGATATTTAAATTAATGATTATCCTCTGAAAAACTTATCATAATAAATAAACTTAATACTAATTGGATAAACAAATCAAGGCTTCATTGTAAAGAAAATATTTTGTTTCAGTTTTTTTTTGGACAAACGGTCTAATAAGAATTTGAATTAATTTTTTTAATGAAAATTCCATAAATATTTTAGGAAATGACTAAAATAAATTAATTTAATGAGTCAAATATTCGATAAGTAGCTACACTAACTAAATAATTGGTTATTACCAACTAGATAAGTAATAAGTAGCTAAATGAATAGATTACTAACCGAATTATTAGTTATTATTAACCGAATTATTAGTTAGTACTAACCGAATTATTAGTTATGACTAACCGAAAATTAGTTATTATTAGCTGAATTAATTCTATAATAAATTGGCAAATTCTTATAAGCATATCCATACTTGATCTGAATTTAAATAGCTGTCCAAGTTAATAGACTAAATAATAAAAAAAAAAAGAAAAAAAGGAAAAAACGAGAACCGGATTTAAATTCAAACTTCAAGTTCAAAACAAATTTGAGTTAAAATATTTAATCTAACTCTGATATCAAGATTTTAATTTAATACCCGATCGGAGTTGCATTTAAACCTCGAGTTTGAATTATAGATCGTAATTTGAACTTTGAATCCTAAAATTGAGTTTAAGGATTTAAGTAAACAAAACTTGTAATTGTTGTTCCTTTAAAATTAATAGAGGTTGAATATCGGCCCCAAAATTGAATAATTAACGCCAATAGGGACGCTTAATTAATTTGGGTATTGTGATTAAAGTTGGAGCTGGATAAATAAAATAAAAAAAAAGAAAATAAATTTGAAGTTGTATCATACGTAAGAATTTTAAGCTAAATAAAAGTTTAAATACCTTAAGTTGAATTTGAATTAAATCTTAAGTTGACATTTTAAATGCTTAATCTGATTCGAATCCCAAATTCCAAAGACCAAATCTAAAACTAAAAGGTATTTAATATTGTAAACCCAAATTAGTTTTGAATGTGAATTCGAAATTTGAGTTTTGAATCTTAATTGGAAGTCCAAACTCAAAATTTGAATTGAAATTCTTCCACTAATTGCATACTTATTTTTTTTGAACCTAGATAATTGACCTCAATATAAACCCCCGTATTTATAAAAGATTATTAAATTTACCAAACGTTTATCGAGCCAAATTGTCATACAGGGTTTGTTCTGTGGGTCTTTATTAAATTAAAAAAAAAATTTTTTTTATAAATATCGGCAAAAGATTTCATTTAATCGCAACCCTTTGGCGGAATTTAAAGAATAAAACAAAATTTAAATCTAACTTTACGTATTCGATATTCGTTTTTGATTTTCACTTTGATAATGAAATTAATCCTTGTTATGCTCATTAGCATCAGTCGGATATGACACTGAATCGCCTAGGGAATACAAACGTTGACAAAATAGATTGAAGGCAATTTGTAGGAATTTTGTCCATTCATTTTATTTGTCCACATTTTTCTAATGGCATTCAGAAAAATTAATTTTACGGGGAAATGAACAGTTCCATACTGATATTGTAGTTGAGATTTTTGAGAAAAAAAAAAAAAAAGATAAATATTAAAAATAAGAAAAGAAAGAAACAAAATATGACAAACGTAAATAACAATTGGAAATAAACCCAATAAACAATTTTGAAAAAAAAAAAAAAAAAAAAAAAAAAAAGGAAAAATAAAAAAAAATTAGATAAACCCAACAAACAATTTAGATTTAGAAAAAAAAAGGAAATACAATTAAACTGAATGGTAATAAATTTACAATTTATTGTCCATTAACCTTTTATATTGCAACTTACTTAAATGATAAGATTTTAAAATCACTCGTGACATTCCTATTTTTTCTGAAATCTAAATTCAAGTATATGAACTGTATTTAAGTAGATGATAATCATTATTAGAAATAATTTTGTTTACCTTTTTTTTTTACACATATCCTGTAACTATTGCTAAGCCTGTATAGTATAAATAATTTGTTAATAAATATTGATTATATTTAGAATTGAATGAAAAGATTAATAATGCATTAATTAGTAACGAAAATGGTTGAAATGTAACACGCGTATAGCGAAGTGGTAAGTAACAATTGGGGCATTACTCCAAACATCTTTACAGGCAATGAGTAGTGCCATGGATGACAATTCGTTGTCATATGGGGTGGGCAGCCTGTCCAGGACAATGACATCCGGTCCTGAAGACTCGAGACAATCATGTCGAAAACTGCGGTAGTTTTCAATTTTATCAATCAACAGTCGTTTTTATTCATTGTTTTTATGTTTTCCATCGCTTCGATTTTTATTAAACAGCTTTTTTTTCATCTATCCTTGGCACGAATTAAATTGTGTATGTGTGAGTAGATGGACACGAACCCCCCATTTCCGGCGAGCTTCAGCCCAAACACCAGCGTGCCACTGTCCATCGCGAAGCGAAGTTGAGAGTTTGATTTACGTCAAACTTTTCTCACGAAAATTTTCCCTCACGCCCGCATCACAGTTTAGTTGAGTTCCGTTTAATTGCGTCACCCGCTTAATTATTTCGCAAAATAAGACCACATTGCGAAAAACAAAAGCAAATATTTCGGTTAATTGTTTCCCTCTACTTAATGTGTTTTTGCTCCACAAAAATCAAGAAAGTCATGTTTCATGTTTCAGTTTTATAAATAAATGTTATATAAAATAAATAAAGAAATTAGTTACATTTGCTATCTACACATGGGTGTTTCGCTTTATTGCACATCTTGCTCAATTAAGCGATTTTCGTTTTAATTGCGTCGGCGACTCAATTAACCGAGTACTGCTTAATTGAGTTCCCGTTTAATTGCGTCAAAAGTCGTGCATTTTTAGAAACTCAATTAAGCGGAAATAACTGTATTGAAAAAAAGTTTGTGAAGTAAAGTACCTGTTTTGTAAACAAATAAAAATAGAGGGATGTAAGAAAAGATAAACTCACTGTTTATTGTTGGTGTTTTGTTTAAGCTTTGATATTGTTACTTACGAGTAAGACTTTGAGTGTTTAAAATTCTTATTCGCTTTAGGGTTTTATTCGTATAATATTTTTAGCTTTTCTAAAATCTTAGGAAAAGGTTTCCTGATGAGCTGGCCTAAGCAACCAGTGAAATGCGCATAGAAGCTAGCTTTCCCTCAACAATAAATTTCAGTGTATACATAGTGGTTAAAAGTAAGAAAAATCATTTTATCGACCCCGGGCATCACTGTGTTTTAACAGCTAGTAAATTATATTTTAATAGTTAAGTACACTACAGATACATTTTACTAGTTAAGTACACAACAGGTACATAAATACATGCATGTATGTATGCACATTTTATTTGAGAATAACAATAACTTTTTATATTACTGTTTTAGTTAACAACTATATAAACAAGTAAGAAAGTATAGTCGGTCAAGCGCAACCATATGATACCCTACGCCTCAGTATATATAACAATTTTTTCAGGCGGACCCTACTTGGGACCCATGGTTTGGGAATCATGGGCCCGCTAGAACAAAATTATGTAATTGGGGTTACATTTATAAAGGAGTTATTTGTGCCCTATATTTTTTAGATATCTTCATCTATATGAAATTTGTGTGCATTTAAGTGATGTCAGGAAGGTGTTTATATGGGAGCTATGGTTAATGTTGGATCTACCAGCATAGTAGCTATCGTAAAAGTCATTATCTCTAATTTTGATGTCAATAGAACAAGGATGTTATGACATTAAGAGCAATTTTCGGGAAAATATTTGTATGGGAGCTATGTTCAAGAATGGACCGATCCCATTTCAATTTTGTAAGACAATTTAGATTGCAATCAAAGAAGTTTGGATTAAGTTCAGCCTAAATCCCAAACATAATAAAATGGTTTGTGTGCACAATTACTCTATGCCGAAAAGAAGCTTGTATGGGGGATATAGGAAATTATGATCCATATGTCCCTATTTTAAATAGGATTGGTCCTTGTTGCAATTATAGCCTGTATATTGAATTTCATCAATTTATCTCCAAAACTTAACATGGACAGCTAATGAGCCAACCAGCCGGACAGACATCGTTAGATCGACTCAGAAAGTGATTCTAAGTCGATCGGTACACCCTAAGGTGGTTCTAGAACAAATATTTTAATGTTTTACAAACATAAGCACAAAAGCATAATACCTTTGCTACTTTTGTAATGTGGGTATAAAAAATATCTCAACAGTGAACAAGTGGTCGATAAAAAGATATCCAATATTAGGTACTAAAAAATATGGCATTCAACAGTAAACACAAATAATTCACTTTTATTCTATTTTCAAAAATGTCTTACCTTTTTCATCTTTTATAACCGCAACATTGTTATTTGTTAAAACATTAAAATGAAATTCCCAGCCATTAACATAACGATCATCATTCTGGACAACGATTAAGCATTTGCGATTGCTACAAGCTGCATCCAATAAAACGGATACTGCAGCTTGTTTTCCCAAACCACTTTCATCATTGTATACACAAAATTCCTCCTTGGCCAAAAAGTTGTGCATAAAACGTATGGCTTCAAGTTGAAAATCCTTCAGATATTGACGAATATGACCCGGTATTAGCGCACGAAATGATAGCCTTACAGGTTCTGGAGGATGATCTGCTGTGAAATGATACATATTTCGACTTTGTTGTCACCGCCTTCTTAGCAGCACCAAAACTTCAGCAAGATAACGGCAGTAAACTGCCCCGTGTTGTTCGTTAGTGTACGTAGTGTAAGGATAAATAAATTGCAACCAAAATATAAAGTAGTTTTAAATAAAAAAAAATAACAAACATAGAAAATGATCCAATGAGTAGAGATGAAGGCGTATCAATATTTTCTTGGTTTGTACGTAAATTTGTATAAAACGGCATGTGTGCACTTGTTTGTTTTTTATTTTAGTAACAATTTTATTAATATTTTATTTAGAAAATATACTTTTTTTTATTTATACAGAATTTTATTTTTATAAAGTTAACTTTAATTTTTAAACCGATTTGGGTCAAGTTTTTTTATAATAAAAAGTCAAACGTAGACGTTCTTTTTGTTACGTATTGTTTTTGTTGCTGCTGCTACCTCTGCTTCTTTTGATTACAACGTGATAATAGCAGTAGAGCTTTTTCTTTGTGGGGTACACTCAAATGTTAGAAAATTTTCTGACCAAATTCCCGCCATTTTATTTTTTGGCTGCGGTTTATTAAGTAATTTTTTTATAAGTACGTTTGCCAGTCATATAATTTGCCTTAAAAAACACCCTTTTATATTTTAATAAAACGTTCTGTATTTATTTGTATTATTATACCTAAGAAATCAAGAGCATTAAACTTTTCTAAAATCCACTTGATAAAAAGCAAAACAAAGATTAGAAGAACAAGAAAATAAGAAAAACTATTCCATGCACCAATTATTAGGTCTATGCAGAACTGCAAAAATGCAACAACAGACAAGACAACACGCATTTTGTTGATGTAAAACATGTTAAAGATGTCAAAAACAGCCGAATTTGTTTGTGCAAAAATTATAAGGATGTCAACAAGGCGAGTTCATTAAAAGGTGACCGCCATAATCAAGGCGAATTCATATTAGGTGCAGTGTTGCCATGACCAAAAAAATTGTTTAACCAAAACGTAAAAATAAAGTAAGCAAATACCAAAACGTAAGAATAAAGTAACCAAATGCAATAAAAAGTAACCAAAATATCTATTAAAAGCGCTATATTATTTTCACTTCAGTTAAAAATATTATATATATATGTATATATACACCTAAACTTCTGGATCGATTTTTATACAATTTTGACAGTATATTACTGATGTTCTGGAAGGTACAATAGGCTTTATAACTTTTGCAGAGTCAACAGACTATAAATCTATGTACATTTCCAGGGGGCTAATTCTGGTTTTTTAAATTTTCACAACACAGAAATTATTTAGATTCTTTAGAATCGACTGAAATAATTAGAAATAATCAACACCATACATACATACATATATGTATGTATGTCGAAGCTGGTAATGGTAGTACTAACCCGTCAGGCACACGATTGCGTTGCTTTTAAGTTTTTAAAGTTGCCCACGGACGAAAACAAAAATTTAGATCAATCGAACTTTACCATCCCGTACCGAAAGTGCACTGAAGGTTTAAAATATTATAACTAATTTTTACATTTAAACTTCGCTAATTTTTCTCGAAAACTATTCATGTGTGCAAAAAGGACAAAGAAAGTCATTTGGAAATTGCGGATTTAAAAAAAATTCGGGGATTTTTTGGGGATCTTACACTTTTTTATTATTTACGCTTTTTCTTTGTTTCGTATATAAAATATGAAAAAATAGCAAAACTTGTATCTTACTCTTATATAGTGTAAAGGGTCCCAATTAAGATTACCGTTTTTGTTAAGTGTGTAAAAGGTACTTTATAAACTTGTTATTTTTCTTGAGTGTTAAAAAAAAGAATTTCAAAATTGAATCTAAAACCGTTGACAACACATACAATTTTTGATTTTTAAAAGACAATTTTGAAGCAAATATGTATGTATTCCCCAAAAATAAGTAAATATGAAAAACAATATAATAAAGATTGGAAAAATATGCTAGGCTATTGGTGAGTAGTTATGATGCATAAAAAGGAATTAAAAAAATATGCCAAAGCCAGTCGCTACAAACAAAATAAAATGATTTTTTTAAATAAAAATTTATATTTGGGGATTTTTGGGGATATCTTATTAACATTTTTCTAACTATTTTTTGAAAAAAATTTTAAATTTGGTCAGAAAAAAAAAACAAACAAAAAATAATAACATACAAAACTGAAATTTAGCTCATAGAATAATTTCGAAAAATAAAAAATGTTGAATATAATATAAAGTAACCTATGAAAGGAAATAATTCCTATTTCTTTTTGTTAAAAATATCATAACTTTTTAAGGTTTTAATTTTTGGGGATTTGGGATTTTTGGGGATATTTTTTTAATTTTTTGGGGACAAGGGAAAATTACCTGGCATCCCTGCGTTTCGCTCTCTGAAACTAGTTTGCCAAACATGCTGTTTGTTTGATACCGAAACAGGAATAAGAGAGCGAAACACGAATATTGCTGTCCGTGTGAACATGGTATACGCAATAATTGCTCAAATAATCAGAAGCGCAATCATTGCGCAATAGCCTGCCACTCATGGCAATATGTGGTCCACACGTCGGAAATTTCATGGAGTATTCGTGTTTCGCTCTCCCATTCCAATAGAAAGAAATGACCGAAATCAAGTTTTCTGTCATTTCTTTCTATCATTTTCTAAGCACCAACGTGAAAATGTGACTATTCGCTCATTAATTTCTTGTAGAATTGTTTTTGGCAACTAATCGTGGCTATTCTGAAAACAAAAACAAAACAAAATTTACGAAAATTGTTTTTGTTATTTGTACACTTCTAAAATCAAATTAAAAACTGTAAATTTTGTATGATAAACAAAAATAATATATGTCAATTTGGTTTTGTTTTCATGTAAATGTTCACTTATTCGAGCGTATTTCAGAATAGACACGAATATGTTTTTTCTTATGCTCCCCATACACGGTTCAATTCAGTTGTCAACTAAGTCTTTCAACTCAGTTGACAACTTCATCAACTGAATTGAAAGATTTTAAATTTATTTTAAAATTTAATGAAATAAAAGACAATTTTTAAATTACTTAACAACAAAAACTAATTTTGACAGCTGATCAAGAGACTTGGGCACACACAGTACAATCGGATTGAAAGACTTAGTAGTCAACTTGAAAAAACCAAAATCTTTTGATTTTTCTGCAACCAACTTGACAACCGTCAAACTAATCAATTGACAAAGCCATACACGCTTTGATTTGGACAACCGACTCAGTTGACAATTGAATTGAATCGTGTATGGGCTGCTTTATACCATGTTCACACGGACGGAAATAGTACCAACCTTAACAAGCAGTGTGACCACAACTAAAAAAATATTGGATGCTAAATGGGGCTTAAAACAATGCTAAAAAAAATTTTTGAAAATGCTAAATGTTTTTTGCTTCTTCAGTAAAATTTTCAAAATGTTAGATAGGGCTTTTTGCGTTTTTGGTAGCGATAAATACATACAAAATATAGGTAAAAATAAAAATTGTCATTGAAAACAAAAAAGTCTATTCAACAGCATTTTCAATAAATTTAATTACACATTATTATATGAATAATATTCCTTAACTGTCAAAGTCTTGGTCAAAATACCATTAGAATATGATCTGTTTTCATCACACATTTGTATATGATCAACAGTAATGATAAAATCAATGCAAAACTTATTTAGCCTTTTTAGTCTACATCTAACGTAAATCAATGAGTTCAATACCATCCTATTTCTAATCTTGGTTTTTATAAGGTAAATACCGCTGAAAATGCTTTGAACTTCCGCGTTACTAAATGGCAAAACCAAAAACTTTGTAACAAAAGAAGCTAACTCGTTGAAAGCATTTTCTTTTAAAGCGTTTCTGTTCTCATAAACACCTATCCAGAATTCAATAGTTGAACTGAGGTTCATCCATTCGTATGCATTCAGCTTTTGCCATTGCTGTTCCAAAACCGTTATTTCTTCTGTAGTAAAATCTACCATTTCTTCTTTAAATTTTGTTTGGTGTTTTCAGAGTTGCTATTATTATACATTTGTATGAACGTATAAATGACAAAATAAAATGATAGAGATTGACAGAATTGTTAAGTTATATTGTGAAATAGCAATATATAAAATTTATAAGATTAAAAAATGCTAAATAATGCTAAAAAAATATTACAAAAATGCTGAAAATAATGCTAAATGCTATTTGAAAAATTCGCTGCTAAATCAAAATATATAATGTTAAATATAGAAGTGAAAATGCTAAGAGGGTCACACTGTTAACAAGCAATAATTTGATATATCGATATTAATTGTCCATCCCTAGAACAGTTTTGTTCATTAAATAAAAAAAAAAATTGTAAACAAAATTATTTTTATATTAAATGGAGTATTTACGTTCTGATTGTATACTAAGAGAAATTTTAGAAGAACGTAAATCGTTATCAGGGTTCCTAGATGCAATATTTGGTTTTTTGAGTCGCAAGTAAGTTTAAATATATGTAATTTGTAATATCTGTAATTTACATTTTTCTAAATTTAGCACAGACTTTTATCGCATACAAAAAACCGTAGATGATACACTAGGCTTTCCAAAAGGAGTAAAAGAACAAATTCTCTTGAGTTGTTTGCAAAAATATGAACAGCCAATGCCGACTAGAGATCTTACAGTTGATATGCCTTCAATTGTGGGGGAAGAAGTTGAAATTGTTACAGAGAAGATTATAGAAAATGAATGTATTGCTACTCAGAACATAATTCAGCAAAGGGAATTGTTAGGAATTTCAAAAGATGAATGTCATAAGAATATTTTAAAGTTTAATGAGTCTGAATACAAAAACGGTTTAGTATTTGACAACTATTGTTGGTCTCAGTCAATGAAAGATGTGGAGTTAAGCGTATTGCTTCCCAAAGAAGTAACGTTAGCAAAACATATAAAAGTTGAACTAAATTCAAATAAAATGACCATTAAAGTTCTGGTGCCTAAGGAAAAGGTGTTATTAAGTGCCGGAACTTGGGATAAATATAGACACAATGATGTGCTCTGGTCAATAACAGATGGAAAACTTGTAATAAGTTTTGGTAGGTTCCGTATAATCATAAGTTAAACACGTTAAAAAATTATTAAAAAATTTCAGATAAATTGCAAGAGTTTTGGTGGGATAAACTTTTTGTAAATGAAAATGCAGTTGACATAAAAAAGTTAGAAACCGAACGTACTATTAATGAATATTCGCAAGACACTCAGAATGCCATCGAAAAACTATGTATACAAAAAAGTAATCAGGAACAGCAGGATATTAAAACGTTGCCGCTAAATGAAAGTGAGCAACTGGCACGCTTACGACAAGCATGGAATGCAGATGGATCGCCATTTAAAGGACAACCTTTTGATCCATCTGTTATACAATTAAATTAAAAGTTTGTATTAATTTTAGGACATAAACATATATGTAAGTACCATCAGTCTCAATTCTACAGATGAAAAAATAAAATTAAGGCATTATTTAAAAAAATGATGATTATTTGCCTCATGATATTTTTCCTTTAGTTTAGGCATAAAAACACATCACAGTGAGAGCAACTGGATTGTACCTTCTTCAAGCTACATAACTCGCATATCCGTCTTCTTTCCACACACACAGGCCAATGAATACCTCTGTTACCAAGCCTTTCAATGTGGAGAAGTCTATTTTGCATTATTTGAACAAGGACTTGAAGCATTGTCTTTTTAGTGTTCGTTTTTTCTTGCCCACATCTTTCATAGTCGTTTAACAATGGGGTACTGATCTCCTAAAATCTTTGACTGTAGATTTTTAATCATAAGTCCATGTACAATATATGTGTATTTTGTTATCTTTCCATTTCCAGTAACCAATATTCAAATCTGTGGTCATACTCTCCTCTTTTTAGTTTGGAGCCGATTACCATATTATTGGGAATGCCCTTACGGTTTGACCTTATTGTGCCGCATCCAAATGTTTTTTTCACTTTTTTAGTAAATAAGCAGAAGAAAAGAAATTGTCGAAGTATATAACTTCTTCTTTTCTTGTTCATTCATGTCTAATACAACTCTTTCCATTAAATTATGGCCCCTATTACGGCTTACAACTCAACTCAGTCTCCTAATTTTTGTTTTACGATTTACAACTTTGCTATATTGTAGTGAACAAAAACATAGCAAAAATTACAACTGATCACAACCAGTTGTCTTAATTACAACTCAACTCAGTTGAGTTGTAAACCGTAATAGGGGCCTATATTTTCTAAGCAAGAGGAAAAACAAACATAACACCAAGGCGAATTTACACAAGGTAAGTGCAACTCTACAACTACAAAAAGCCCCATGTATTTTGTTTATGAAATTTTACCACTTGTTGTCAAATTTCAGTACAGAAACAAAACAATATTTTGACCAAGGCGAATTTACACAAGGTAAGTGCAACTCTACAACTACAAAAAGCCCCATGTATTTTGTTTATGAAATTTTACCACTTGTTGTCAAATTTCAGTACAGAAACAAAACAATATTTTGACGTTTCAGCGTAATTTTAATTCGCCGTGGATACAGCTGATGAACGGCTGACGAGATGAGTTTACCTTGTGTAAATTCGCCTTGATTTTGACGTTTCAGCGTAATTTTAATTCGCCGTGGATACAGCTGATGAACGGCTGACGAGATGAGTTTACCTTGTGTAAATTCGCCTTGCATAACACCGTCTAGGCAACGCGAAAGAAGAACAAGCTATACATTACCTTCGATGTAAACAAACAAATAAATACACAAACATTTTAAATTAGAAATTTGTTGAAAAATTTTTATTTGCAAGTTTTTGTTAATAATTTTAATTTAAATAACATAAAAACCAAACATGTGTACATATTTTTGAATGCTGAATGGGTAAGTACAATCTGAAAAGACAGAAAATTGTTGAAATTAGTTTTTTTGTTACCTTTTTGTTTTTTCTTCTTCCAGGCAGAAGTCACTATGCATCTATCCACACAAATTGCTAAAATTGAACCAAACAATAGATTTTCGGACAAAGATCAATGTAATTCTCCCTTTAAGTACCTTCAAATATAAAAACAAAATCAGTAATAAACATTTTTTATGGTGGTATTGTTTTTTAGTCTGTCGTTTTGGTCAAATGAGTTGAATGGCTTTTGTGCGGTAAACTAACCTGTGGAAGTAAAATCAAGGGGCCGAATTCTTTTCAATATCATTGGTAAGTAACCTCAAGTACCTGAAAATAGAAATAAATAAAAATTTTAATGTTTTTTGTCTGTCGTGTACAATCCATGCTAAACATCTTATAAATATGCCAAAAGGCATCCAAATGGCTAGCGTTTTTGTGGCGAACGTGCTTAAATTTGTTGAAAAAAAATCAACCACCACCCATCATTAAACCAGCGGTCCTTTTCAGGATCACAAATTCATTAAAAAAAAAGGAAAATTTTTGTTAACAAGTAAGAGTGTTATATTGGACTGTGCCTAATCTTTCAAACCCTCAACAGAAATATACAAGGATGCTACAAAAAGTGATTTGAATAAAGCACGTTAACGCCAGCAATATCTATATCTACATTTATGTACATAAAAATGTTTTTGCCGTGTATGTGCTCCTAAAAGTTAAGAACATCTGTACCGATTGAAATTTAATTGAAAATGTGGCGGACGCTTTCATTGTAAACATAAATTTTGTTATTGATAGTACGATTTTGCTGAAACTCACAAAATACATATATTTATTAAACAAAATTAAGTTTCATGATAAAATTTTGAAAAATAAAAATGTTTGTTTGTTCCCTACAGACTCTTAAGCTACTGAACCGATTTTCCTGAAATTTTTAACCTAATTTTCTGATTAGCCAGCCCTTAACATAAGCGATTAATATTTTGGGCAATGGTTTTGTTTGTCGTACTAACCTGCTGGTATTCCATTTTGGTGGCCGATTTCTTTTCAGAATCATTGGTTAAGTGCCTGAAAATATAAAAAAAGTGAATTATTAAAAGTTTTAAATGGTTTTTTTTAATTGTCGTTTTGGTCAAGTAATGCTAGGAACACAACTGGGACGAACGACGAATTTCGCCCTATACGACGAATTTTTTAGTCAAAATTCGCTGACTAGATTCGTCGTATGAAACACAATAACGACGAATAACTAACAGCTTTGCTAATTGAGAAAGTTGTTTGCTATTTGTGCAAAGAGAGAGAAAAAGTGTGACCATAAAAAAAAATTACTTAAAAAACACAAACATTAACAAAAAAACAATTAAAAACTATTCTTATAGTTATCAACATTGTATATTTATTTTAAATGCGATAAAATAATAAAAAACAATTATTAAAGTAAAAAATTAACTTTATATACTAAAATACTTGAAAACTAAAATCAAACATGGTCCCCTGGTACCGATTTGTTCGTCGTTCGCCGCCGTATGAAATATAAATAAATCTATTGCAAATTCGCCGCGTATGACGAATTTCGGCCGACGCCATGATTGTGTGTATTTTCATATACACAAATATGTTTCATTTTTGGCGACGAATATTCGCTGCCAAAAATTCGTCGTTCGTCCCAGTTGCGTTTCTAGCATATGTTAGATGGATGTGCCATGGTATACTAACCTTAGTTTTAAATGTTGCACGGGTTTAATTCGTATTTATTTATCCTCATTAAATAAAACGTGTAAATTTTCCATTAGTTAATTTTATTTTCACGTGTTACAAAAAATACAATAATGTTGTTTCAAGCACAAGTTTATAAAAGTAAGTATATAAAATATAAAAGAGTTGCCAGCTTAAATAGTGATGACAATTTAGCGCTCATATATAACACTTTTCCCTCACGGGAAAAATAGGACCCGTGACACGCGAGCCCTTGACGAACGCCTCGGGGGGTGTGCTTGTCCCCCTATCTCTGTTGTAGCTGTTGTAGGAGATAGTTCAGTAAACCCCACAAACGGAGTTGTTGATGACGCTGTAGTCCACGCTTAGTCATTCGGCTGCATTGTAGAAAATGATGTTGGAAACTGCTCAGTTTGTTTTTGTTCGCCCTGCGCCTCGCCAGTATAACTCATCTCGGAAAATACACAACTATTATTTTCCTGTTCTTCGCAGCCACTCAGACGTCGACTATTACTGTCGGGTTGGTCATTTTCATCATCTCTGTAGATGGCACTATTTTTAGGTTGGACTACAGAAGGGGTTTTGTTGCGATTGCCTCCCACATACTGGTCAGTTCCCCGAATTTGATCGATGTGCCTCTTATAATACTTTCCCTGGAACGCTATCTCATAGTGGATATCACCTAGCCGTCTTACGACTTTCCCTTTCAGCCATTTACTTGCATGTGGATTTCCGGATAGAAAATAAGCTACCTGATTGTCCCCAAGCTGTCTGCAGTCAGCCTTAGATTTAAAAAATTGTCTTGCAGACACCTTAGCCTTAGCCTCTTCAGGACGAACTAGATCTAGACGTGTGCGCAGTGGTCGACCTAAGAACAATTGTGCTGGTGACTGGCCCGTTGTGGAATGGGGCGCGTTTCTATATGACCTCAAAAACTCGTTTAGGTTCTCCATCAGGGTAATTTTCGTTGTACCCATTGACTTCAGGGCATTCTTTACCGTCTGGACATTACGCTCCGCCTGACTATTTGTTGCTGGGTGATATGGGGCCGTATACTTGTGGTATTGTTAGGTACCTATTGAACTCGATTGAAGAAAAATGTTTTCCATTATTGGACACAATAATTAATGGCACTCCATATGTTGCAAACACGTCATCTAGAAGCATTATCGTTGCGGCTGCGGTGGTTAACTACTTACTTTCAGCCACTTGGAATATGCGTCGGAGATAATCAAAAGCATCAAACCTTCAAACGGACCCGCATAATCTATGTGGACCCGTTCCCAGGGTGATTTTGGGTACTCCCAGTGGTGATCCTTAATACTGGCAGGAACATGATCATATTTGGCACACAGTTCACATAATCTTGCAGTATCCTCGATGTCTTTGTCGATTTCCGGCCAATAAGCAAACGATCGTGCGATGCCCTTCATCTTAACTATCCCCAGATGGGCGGCATGTAGTTCGTTTAGGATGTCCCTGTGGAATTTCATTGGAATTACAACACGGTGCTCAAACGTTAAACACCCTGATGATAATTTGTAGTTCACCTATGGGGCTTTGAAGCCGGCTCTGGCCAAACATTTTCCACTCTCCAGCAATTGTATTATTTTACCTAGCTGCTGATCCTTTCTCGACTGTAACGCAATACGCTCTGCGGTTATTGGTAATTGGTCTATTTGTCTAATTATAAAATTATCGAACCCATCTCGCTCGTCTATTTAATCATGTCATGACCCGATCTTTTTTATGCGCTCTGAGCCTTCCATACGAGATAAATAATCCGCGTTTGTGTTTTCCTTAGATGATTTGTGCATGACCTCAAAATCAAAATTGGCGAGAAAGTCAGCATAATTCGCCATACGTGATATGCATAGTACAGGTAATGTTTTTTCCGGGTGCAAAATTTGCACCAACGGTTTGTGATCCGTGATTAATGTCCAATGTCGGGCGTAGAGATACTTGAAGAATTTTTGGACCGCCCACACTATGGTCAGTGCCTCCTTGTCTATCTGTGGATACTGCTGCTCCGTGGCGTTCATAGTGCGACTCGCATATGCAATAGGGCGCTCCCGCCCGTCCGCCAGACGATGTGACAACACTGACCCCAATCCTGTTCTGCTGGCATCCGTCGCCAATAAGAACGGTAAGGCCGGATCGTAAGGAGTCAACACTTGTGGAGATACCAAAATTTGCCTGATTCTCCCATAGGCCATATCTGCCGCCTTATTCCAATAAAACGTGCCGCTTTTTTAAATATCACGTAGCGGTCTTTCTAACGTGGCCAGAGTTGGTATACAATTTTAGTAATATAAAGCTTTACCCAGAAACAACTGTAGGCTTTCAATTGAGCTTGGGGTTACCGAACGAACCAGTGCATCAATATGTCTGGTAGATATGTGAATACCATTAGTATCGATTTTGTGGCCTAAAAATTCTATTGAGGATGCAACGAAGACGTACTTTGACTTGTTCAATTTGAATCCAAGATTCTTGAGTTTATTAAGGGTGAGTTCCAGAATTACGAGTAGTTCCTGTACATTTTTGGCGAAAATAAGGATGTCATCAAAAAAATTTAAAATATTAGGTATTTCCCTAATAGCGGATTTCATAGTCCTTTGCCATATAGCCGGAATGTTAGCAGCGCCATAAACCGCACGCGTTGGACGTATCAAACCGTGTGTTGGTGTATTGAGGGTTAACACATGAGCAAACTCATCATCCAGCACCAGATGTGGATACGCGTCTGTATTGTCGAGGTGTGCAAAGACCGTGGTCCCCTTCATTTTGTTAAATATATCCTCAGACTTTGGAATGGGGTGCTCATCTATTATGATTTGTTGATTGACAGTTGGTTTGTAGTTACCAGTAATTCGTATACCTCCGTTTTTCTTTGACACTACATGCGTTGTAGAGGCCCACTCGGAGTAGTCGACTTTTTTATAAAATCCAGCCGCGATTTTAACATCTATTTCCTTAGCATACGCGTCCCTTAATGCAAGGGGTATTTCCCGTGGTCTTGCAAATTTTGGCCTAGCATCAGGTCTTAGGTGAACTTCTACGGCGGGCTCCTTGAATGTCCCCGCTACCTTATCAAAACTATCATCATGTTCTGCAAGGATTTCCCGTAGGCGGTTTTGCTGATGGTATGGGAGGATTGGTGCTTCTACTGAAATGGTACTAACAATGGATTCCTTAGCCAAGCAGGTATCCGTGATCAACTCATTTGTGGGTGGTTGAAACAACTCAGTAAAATTAATTTCCCTAGCAAACTGAGCAATCCACTCTCGCCCGCATAGCTTGTCAAAATTGCCATCCACAAATTTAGCCTACGACTTGTTCGTCCATGAGTTACGTTAACAATTGTGCGCCCTATGCACACTATTTTATGACCGGTATAGCTTGCGAACTGACGATCGGACTTTCTTAGATAAAACCTTCCACTTAGTTTGCTCAGAGTTTCCTTGCTTATAATGCTGTAATGCGCCCCGGTATCTAATTCCATCTCTACATTCTGCCCATCAATATTCATAGAAATTATTTTACGGTCAAAAGTTCCACCGGTTCTAACGGCTAACACCTGCTGGGACGTTCCAGCCGATTCACACTCCTCCGCCTCACTTGCATCCGATATACGCTTTGTATTTGAATAACATACCTTGCCGATGTGTCCCACCTTACCACACACAAAGCACTTAGCATTTTTAAACTTGCAGTCTTTACGTACGGTTTCTGCTTTCTTTGGTTTTTTGTTTTCACAGGTATAAACCCCAGTTTACATGTTGGCTCAGTTGTTGTCACATCCCCTGTGTTGACAACGTTTGTTGATGTCTGTTGATGTAGGTTGTTTGGTTATCACCTCATCACAAATTAACCGAGATTCAATACCGAAAATCAGCTGCTCTATAAGCATCCTGTCCAAAAAAGCTCAGTAGTCACAGGATGCGGCTGCCTGTTTCATGCGCAATGCAAATGTTGCCATTGACTCCCCCACACTATGTCGTACCTGCCGAAGCTTTCGGCGTAAGTGTTCTTCCTACCATCGAAATGATCGCATAGAACTTTTTTGATCTCCTCATATGTTAGCTCTTCCGGATGTTTTGGGCTAACCAAAATTCTCAGTGCTGTATTTAGTTCACCACCCATGTGAACCCGCGCGTAATTATGATACTCCCCCTCTGCCACTTTACTCCGCTGCAGAGCCCAATCAAACCTGGCAAAATAATCCCGTGTTGATGAACCTTCAGAACTCTTATACTCATTTATCAAAAATGAAGGTGGCTTTGGCGCGCCTTGTGTTGATACTGATTGCGGTCTCGACGCCGCCTGCACTGCTTCCGTAATTGCATCAGCCAATGAGCCAAACACCGCATTAAGTTGTTGTTCATCCATTGTGCTCACTTCTGACACCACTTTTAAATATTGATGTTGCACGGGTTTAATTCGTATTTATTTATCCTCATTAACTAAAACGAGTAAATTTTCCATTAGTTAATTTAATTTTCACGTGTTACAAAAAATACAATAATGTTGTTTCAAGCACAAGTTTATAAAAGTAAGTATATAAAATATAAAAGAGTTGCCAGCTTAATCAGCTTAAATAGTGATGACAATTTAGCGCTCATATATAACACTTAGGAAATATGATTCCGAGGCCAAAATCCTTCTAGGATCCTTGTTATCTGTACATTTTCAGTTTTACTGCTTATTTTGAGAAAATGAAAACAAAATTTCGTGTGAGAAATTATATTGAAACTACTGCTGAAAATACTGCTGCTACAGCCTCATTCATTTAAAATAAAACAGATTTATAAAAAAAATCATGAAACGAATTTTCTATTAAATTTGGTTTAAATAACCTTTTGTAAAAAATGTCGTAAAAGCAGTATTTTATTGTGGTTGCAGAGAGTATTTTGCATTTGTGCTGATGTGTGTAACACCTTAAAATATGGGTCCTGGACACTTTAAGTATACTGATCAACTCGGAATCACTTCCTGAGTCGATCTAACGATGTCCGTCCGGCTGGCTGCCCATGTATTCTTGTGCGCAAAGTACAATTTTTGATATAAATTGATGAAATTTGGCACATAGGTTTTAATTGGCACAAGGAAGAAGCCTATTGAAAATGGGCCGAATCGAAGGAACGCGAGGGGAGATAGGGAGCAATTTCCGCCCTTCAGGAAATACCGAACCGATTTTAATGAAATTTAAAACATAAATTATTTTTTTTATCACCGAATGTAAATTTAGTTTTTTTGTATGTTTGGGGCTGTGTTGGAAAACTAGCTTTAAGCATAAATGCATTGATACACTTCACTGGGAAATATTCATAAAAAATTTCAATAATTTTCTACATTGAACACACCAAAATTTATTCAATACACAAAACCTTCACGCTTATTTATAAAAAAGAAAAGACTTACCTGGTCGGATTCTTTGAAAAGTTGTGGAGCTTATCTTCTGGTAGACGACCCATAATACATTTGCGACTCCTAAAAAAAACAATATATTTAATTAAAAGAAAAATGTTTAAGAACAATATTCTTATACTTACATTTTCTTCGTTTATCTATGTTTTTTTGCCACTAAAAAAACATCCGCCTTATACGCCATCCACTTACAAATGGCTCCACGAAATTGTGCCAAAACTATCATAATTTTCTCCAAAATGGAAGAAAATTATGATTTTGCGCAAAATTTAGAAAAAATTTACAATTGAAAAATTTTACTAATGTGAACAAATTTTATTACCAAGATAATATGAAAAAGACAGTTGTATATGAAAAAACAAAGTTTGCTGTCCCTTTCACATTAACGTGGTAATTTGGCCACACTTTTTTTCCCGTGTCGAGTCTAATGACCTGCTTATTCCATCATGATAGGAATAACAAAAACAACATTGTACAATGTTGCCAACACATTTCTCTTTCTTTCCGTTGTGCAATAAAAATTAAGTCCTGATTGTCGCCAATATATTTTGCCACCTTCGAATATAACATATACACAGGGCTGCCAGAATTGGGGATTTCATGCGAGCAAAAAGAACAAAGAAAGTCATTTGGGGATTGCTGATTTTTTTGGGGTTTTGAAAAAAAATTCGGGGATTTTTTTAAAATATTTCCCTTTTTTATAATTAACGCTTATTTTTGTTTGTTTCGTATAAATATCAAAAAAGTAGCAAAACTTTTATCTTAGTCTTATCAACAATTAATACAGTGTAAAGGGTCCTGATAGAGATTACAATTTTTGTTGAGTGTTTAAAAGGTACCTTTTAAACTTATCTTATTCTTGAGGGAGTGTTTTAAAAAGGAAAAATTTAAAAAAAGAATCTAAAACCGTTGACAACACATACAAATTTTGATTTTATAAAGACAATTTTTAACTTATTGACAAGATTCTTCCTTTTTCTTCTTTGAACATGAATTGGCGTTCAAATGATTCATGTCGTCGACATGTTTTTTTTTGTATAGCAGTTGCTCTAAAGAGTACCTTGTTGAATTCGCCTTGATTGAATACAAACAAATTTGTGTAGTTTTTTTATGTTTGTTAAATTTTATTTTTTTCCTAAAAACTCTGAACTGTAAAGACTGTTTAATAGTTTTACAGTAGAATCGTGAAAAAGTAAACCGAAATATTCCAAGGGGTTAACTTTTTCGAACTATTAAATTTTCTAAGCGGTATTTAATTGTAAAAAATGCAATAATAAACACATTCTGCTGTATTTTTAATAAAAAAATATAAATATAGAATATAAATAAATTCTAAACTTGCTGCGTTTTTTTCTCCATTTTGGTGCGTTTTGAAAATGCAAGGTTACCAACACTGATTTGTTTATTAAAGACAACTGTCAATTCGAAGCAAGTAGATTCGTCGTGTAAACACCATGATTCATTAACATGATTCAGAGAGCGAAGCAGGTGATTCAAATCGTCGTGGAAACATGGCATTACAAAGGCTGTTCCAACGCTTTTATTACAACTTAGGGTGGTGTCAAGGTATATTTATAGCAGGTAGCCGCGAGATTACAGCAATTGTACAATAAAACAAACAGCAGGGCTTTTAATTGCTGTTATGCGATACGAACTGTCAAACAGCAAAGGGGTTGATAAGAGACAAAAAAGACAAAACATAATATAGCGTCTTTACCTGACAATTTTTTGTCATACCAAACGTCAAACTTCATATTAAAAAAAACGCTGACAAAAATTTTCGAGTTTTTTTTGTACAGACTTTGACGTTTGGTATGACAAAAAATTGTCAGTTGAAGACGCTATGTAAGGACAAAAAACTTGTTTACTTGATTACTATACAACATTTGATAGTTCGTATCGCAAAACAAGCAAATAAAAAATTAACAGCTGGCTTTCCGAGACTACCTGCTATAAATATACCTTGAGTGGTGTTATCCAATTTTATTACAAGCAACTAGAGATGAGTGATGTCGTGATTTTAAAGATTGTGATCAGTGAACATGATTTAATAATCACTGTTCCTTAAAACATTGCTTGTGATCACGGCTTGTCAGTTTTTAGTTCTTTTGTAGCAATTGCGCCCAAGCCGTATGTACAACAGCAAACAGCAACAAATTGTAAGAGCTTTCAAAGCTGTTTACCGCAAATGAAAATATTGTTAAAATGGGTTTTCCGAAGAACCCAGAAATGTTATTTATGTCACATATACTCCGTTAAGGTTTGCTATTGAAATTCAGCCAGATCGGTCAATAAATGACTGAGATAGCAAAATAACACGACTGCCTCTTATTTAACTCATAAAACAATTTTTTGATTTATGGTTTTTCTGTATATCTGAAGACGGCAAGAGCCAACGGTTCCAAATAATGCTGGGTACACACTATGCAATGCATTTACGCACTCTAGCAAACTAAATTCATTTTCATTCATTTCAGATTGCATCAACATCGAAACGCTTTGATAGTTTGAGATTGCATTGAAATAGATTGCATGTTGATTGCACTGTCTGTAGACACAAAATGTGAGCGGGATTGGAGAACTGGGCGCGACACAATTTAGTTTTTTGGCTATATCTCAAGAACGGTAAACAAATTTGTCTAAATTTGTAAACATAGCTGAGTTATCAATGCACAACCTATTTAAAAATTTGCCGGGATTGGAGAAGTGGGCGTGGAACCTTACATACGAAGACATTTTACGTGGTATAAAATATATTTATATCTAGAGAAAGTTGAGAGGAAATTTATTCAAATTTCGTACACATAGCTGGGTTATCAATACAGAACCTTTCCAAAAAATGGGTTAGGTTGGTGAAGTGGGCGTGGCACCTTCTATATAAAGACATTGATTTCTCTATATCTAGAGAACTGCAAGAGCCAAAGTTTCCAAATAATGTACAGTCACCTTAGTAAGCAATACACAGCATCCGACAAAGTGTGTTCGGGATTGGAGAAGTGGGCGTAGTACAAAATAGATTTATTAATATCTATAGATCGGAAATAGGAGAAGTATCCAATTTAGGTACACATAGATGGGTTATCAATACAAAATCTCTCTAAAAATGGAAGGGATAGGAGAAGTGAGCGTAACACCTCCCGTACAAAGACATTATAGATTTCTGTATATCTAGAGAAGGGTACAAGCTAAAGTTTCCAACTTAGATAGAAGCATCTTGGTAATCAATACGCAACATCAGTCTAAATATAGGCGTGATAAAAAAAGTGGGCGTGGCACAAAATGAAATTCCGTATATCTGAGAACGGTAAGTGTAACATTTTCTAAATTTGGTACAATTAGAATTGTTATCAAAACACATTATTTGTCAAAAATGGGCGGAAGTGAAGAAGTGTGGTGGCGCCAACTAGAATTCTTTATATCTAGAGAACGGCAACAACTACAGTTTACAAATTTGGTACAAATAGCTTCGTAATAAATACACAATATCTGTATAAAAAGTTACATTGTTAACATAGGCGGGGCACCTTGAATACAAACACCATATAGATTTCTGTAAAACTGGTGAATGGGCGTTATGACCCATTAAAAATTATTAATTGGCATCACTGTAAATATGTAAATGTCAGTCTGAAGCAGTGAAGGGCAGTTTGGCAAATCCTATGTACGCGTGCATAGGAAAAAAGTTATATATACCCTTTTACCTTCAGTGAAGGGATAAAAATGCTGCTTGTGTGACGTCGACACACGTACACTATAAACTTCTTCGTGTGGTCTGTGACAATGTACGTTCGGCTGTTGCTTTGTTGTCATTTCTTGTTGATGAGCGTCTTTCGTTTTCTGCTGTTTCCCACACAAGCATAAATGTGATAGTAAAGGGTGGTTAAATTGTAAGGGCCGATGTTGAATGTGAACCACACCTAAACGCCAAGTTTTTTTCCGAATTTTATTTGACATTTCTCTATTTCAGACTTACTCAATTTGAATTATGGAGAGATACACAATCCAACAACTTGTTAAAGTTATCCAGACTTATTATGAAAATGGATGATAAATTTCGAAGAAAATCATCTTCAGTGATGAGGCACATTTTCACCTCAGTGGATTTGTCGATAAGCAGAATTTCCGCATTTGAGCCAATAATAATCCAAGAGTGATTGTCGAAAAACCAATGCACCCACAAAGAGTGACTGTTTGGTGCGGTTTATGGGCTGGCGGCATCATCGGGCCGTATTTTTTCCAAAATGAGGCCGGTCAGGCAGTTACTGTGAATGGTGTTCGCTATCGTGAGATGATAACGAACTTTTTATGGCCCGAATTGGAAGATATGGATGTGGACGATATGTGGTTTCAGCAGGACGGTGCCACTTGCCACACAGCTAACGAAACAATGGCTCTTTTGCGCAACAAATTCAATGGCCGTGTTATCTCACGTAATGGCGATGTCAATTGGCCGCCAAGATCATGTGATTTGACACCGTTGGACTTTTTTCTTTGGGGTTATTTGAAAGAAAAGGTGTACGTCGATAAGCCAGCAACAATTCAAGAGCTAAAGGATGAGATAATTCGGCACATTAACGCCTCAGGGTCATCGAAAATTTGGACCATCGGATGGAGGTGTGCCGCCGTGGTTGTGGCGCCCATTTGGCCGATATTTTGTTCCATACATAATTGAGTAATACCAATATATCATAATAAAATAAAATTACAATAATTTCCTAAATAGTATATATCTTTGAATGTGCCCAAAATGGAGCTTCCAAAAAAAATGGAACAAATAAGCAATAGCAACCTTATCAACGTCGTTACTTTTGTTCAAATAAATACTTATTGCTCAAATTATTACATTAAAATTTTATTTTAAGATTCTTTTTGGAAAGAAAAAAAAAATCATATCTTAAAAAAAGCACATCCCTCAAAGTTTTAGGATTTTTAAAAAACAATTTGAAGTATTATATAAAAAGAAAAAAACAGCAAAAAAATATGGTTTTGACTTAGTCCATTTTTAAAATTTGATATTTTGCATATACATTTTTTTCAATATATTTATTGTAGCCTCAAGTATTCTCTTTAAACTGACAAAAATCATCTTCGTATGTAAAGTAGTTTTCGAGATATTAAAAGAATAAACTCAACACATTCGGCTTATTCGGCGATATTATGACAATTTGAATGTGACATAACTTTTGAAAAAAAATTAAAAAATTGTTTTTCGTTGATATGTGTTCTTTATGGGATCAAATAAACCCTCTCGCCAAATTGCATTCAAATCGAAAGGGGTCGAGTCCCACTCTTGGTCGACTTGACATGGAATTACCCAAATTAAGTTTTTGTGTGCCGTCGTTAATTTTATTAATATTAAGTTGTTTAGAAAGTGTCCTCTTTTTTCGAACAAATGTCCTACATTTTTTATTCTGGCGTCCTCTTTTTCTCAAAATAGAAATGGCAAGCCTACTTTCGTGAAATATCGAACAAATAAACTCGCAGTTTAATAAACAAGTTTCGACCACAACTGAGGGAAATACTCTGTCCGGAAAAATGAATTCCATAAAAGCTTTTCATATGCAACCCATATCAATGAACATTAAACTTAATAAAGAAAAACGATCAGCATATGTACGCAAGAATAACGATTTAGCTAGAGCTGGAAAACAAATAGTCTGGATAGACGAGACCAACTTTAACTTATTTTGTCGTAGGAAACATGGTTGGTCTCGAGTTGGACTTCGCGCAGTGCAGTTAATTCCTACATCCCGTGTTCGAAACATACACTTAATTGGTGCAATAAGTACAACAGGCATTTATGCAACCTTCGAATTTCACGATATAATTGTGCAACACGTTAAATTGAACAATTTTATTGCAAGTGTATAAGCCGTTTTATAGTAGTAGTCAAGGCGAATTAACACCAGGTGACATCTTGCTATGTACGCAACAGCTGATAACTAACCTTGTGTCAAAATGGTATACCATTCTTGTGGTTCTGGGGAATCTTTACTAACAGTGCAGCCACACGGTCAAGTTGTTCTTGATAGTCTTTTACATATACTGTTTGTCAAAATTTCCAAAAATTGATAGTTGTGACGTAGGCTGCATTCAATTTTTGAGCAATTTACTTTCAAGATGCCATCAAGAAAAAAATTTATAAAGAGAAACGAAAAATTTGCTCACTAACCTTCAAATCAGCTGTTTTCTTGAACGTAAATTGAAACACTCACTGGCATGCGAATTTTAAAGGCAAGTTCGCATCAATTTTTAAAAGTATGAGTGTATTGGTAAAAAAGTGTGAGTGTATTAAAACTTGATAAGCAAAACTTGATCGTGTAACCCTCAAGTAAAGCTTCTTACAGACAATGGTCAGATCTTACAATGTTGTCATTTTTCTGACAATGGTGTCATTGTCAGATGCATTAATTTTACACTTCTGCCTAATGAAAATAGCGTACAATGTTCACACAGTTGCAAGACATTTTTATGGCCATTTTCTCAATAGGCGATTATCTTTTTTCCCAACGAAAAACTGCACATTAAAGAAATTTGGTTTTCTCAATGTCTCATTTGCTTCTATTTTATCGCAATCACAGAGCACACAGAGGCGTCACGAGACAGAAAATATTGTGTTTTTTTCTGTCTTTTTCTTCGAAAGCTGCCCTTTTTGCCTTTTTTGTTTTGATTACGCAATTCGTGTTGAAAGCAGCGGCCTGTTTTTACACGCTGCCACTTCACTACCAAAAAACGTTTTCTTTCTCTTTCTTCGAAAGCTGCCCTCGCAAATGATTTATGCATTTTTCATACGTCACTTTTTTCATCTCTGTATGCTTTGTGTCGCAATGCTAACCGGCACTCAAGGTATATTTACACAAGGTAAACTCGTTGGCCCATATGTTTGTCAGCTGTTTACCCATAGTTGGAACCACAACGTCAAATTGCGTGTATATGAGCCAAAATTTGTGTTAAATTGTTTTTGTTTTATATGAAGACAATTTTGACAACATGGTTCCTTTTATAGAGCAGCATGTCTACACTCCCAAATGAGTCTATTGGGACTAAAACATGAGTAGTATTACATGTTTCTATTAATGTGGGATCGTCTGTGGGCAACATTTTCGTTTGTAAAACTTGGCATTACAAAGAACTGCCAACTAAACATCTTGGCATTACTTATTTATATTGCCATTTATACATAAATGGCATTGCCATACTAGTAAACAAAAATATGACAGCCATTCTTCTTCCTTTTCTTTCTTTTCTTTTTTAGCAGGCTTTCGGTAGGTGTTGCATTAAAATTGAATCAATAAAAATATAATAATTTTCAAAGCATCAATTAAAGTTGTATGCACAATGTGAAAAAATACAAAGAATATGATAGTGCTTTGTTAATATTTAGTCATTTTTTGTATAATATTGCCAAATAATGGCTTATATACATTGAGATGCTATTACTGTTTGTGCTGTTTAATAATTGATTTTGTTATTTAGATAAACAAGCCAAAAAATGGGTCGCGTTATTCGTGCACAACGTAAAGGTGCTGGGTCCGTATTTAAGGCCCACGTACATCACCGCAAAGGCGCTGCTAAATTGAGATCTTTGGATTTCGCTGAACGTAATGGTTACATTCGCGGTGTAGTCAAGGTAAGGAAAGAAAAATTGTATTCAATAAAAAGTTTGCTAATGTGGTAATTTTCTAATACATATTTTAGGAGATCATCCACGATCCCGGCCGTGGTGCTCCCTTGGCTGTGGTTCACTTCCGTGACCCCTACCGTTATAAGATTCGCAAGGAACTTTTCATTGCCCCCGAAGGTATGCACACCGGCCAATTTGTATACTGTGGTCGCAAAGCCACCCTCCAAATTGGCAATGTTATGCCCGTATCTCAAATGCCTGAAGGTACCATTATTTGCAATTTGGAAGAAAAGACCGGTGATCGTGGTCGATTAGCTCGTACCTCAGGTAACTACGCCACCGTCATTGCCCATAACCCCGACACCAAGAAGACCCGTGTAAAATTGCCCTCAGGTGCAAAGAAAGTCGTTCCCTCTGCCAATCGTGCCATGGTTGGTATTGTTGCCGGTGGTGGTCGTATCGACAAGCCCATCTTGAAGGCCGGTCGTGCCTACCACAAATATAAGGTTAAACGCAACAGCTGGCCTAAGGTACGTGGTGTTGCTATGAACCCTGTTGAACATCCTCACGGTGGTGGTAACCATCAACACATTGGTAAAGCTTCCACTGTTAAGCGCGGTACCTCAGCTGGTCGTAAGGTCGGTCTTATTGCTGCCCGTCGTACTGGTAGAATTCGTGGTGGCAAGGGTGACTCCAAGGATAAATAGATTGCTAAGTAATTTTATACAAATATCGATTTATTTGATATTACACAACAATAACATCGGTAATGTTGATAAAAAAAATTATATATTTTTATTTTAAAATAAAGATAAAAATTGGTTAGAATTTATTATTTTTTAATCAATTTTGTTAAGCTTTATTCTTCTGTGATAAAAAAAGTAGCTTCCTTAGAATCAGCGTATGATAAATATTTCGGTTTGCCAACAAAAGTAAGCATCATTCATACCTATCAGTTTGTCGATTTGTCCCCAAACTCTATATGCTTTGTGTCAACTAAAGGAAAATTTTTTGGGTTGTAACTGAGTTTGTCTGTTATAACCAGGGAAACAAGAAATATGCTCTAAAAACGCGTTTTATGCGCATTAAATTTGCCGTAAAAACTTGGAAATATGCCCTTAAAATGGTTAAAAATATGCCCCAAAAAATTTAAAAATTGCTAATTTGAAAACAAAATATGTACATATTCAAATATTTAATAATAGTTCCGTTTAATAAATCCTAAAATTATAATAAAGCCCAAACAACATATGGGCTATTCACAAGGTAGTCATAAAGTAAAGTCATGTCTTAAATAATTACAAGAAATATATATAACTGCTGTGGGCAAGCGCTTGCAATTTAGATTTCTCATGTACAGTTACGACGAAATAATGAACACAGCATTCAAATTTTTATTTTGTTTCAAACAACATGACGATATGACTTAATAGCACACCTTGTGATTAGCCAAATAGTCTTTACAGACGAATTTTCAAGAATTTACCCTATTTGGAAACTATGGGCAGTAATCGGCTCACAGAAACAAATGTTAACAGGTTAAAATTCATATAAGAGTTTTTTGTGCCGAATATTATCAAGATATTCGGGCATGTTCTACAAATCGAAATGAAGTGGAATTGAAATATTTACAAAATTACTAGTTTTTTCTCCGTTTTTAAGAGCTGTTCTTGTAAATATAATTGGTACCTTAAGTATATATGAGATTTGTTGTCTTAAAGGGAATTTAGGGACGGTCGCTTAACTGTTTATTAATGTTAACATTTAAAAGAAAGTTAAAGCTATTGATAGATGTGAGGTATGGGCAAATGTGAACCGATTCTAAAAGAATCAATTTTAGAGTAAAAATTAAATGTAGAAGGCGAAATTAAAGCAACACGTTGGATATACAGATACATATTAAAGACCTGGGGCCAGGGGCCAGATTCTGGCATTCGTGATCGAGTACTTTCTCGATTCGAAAGCAATTTAATATCTAATTATTTCAGTCAATACTGAACGAATTGGAATTATTTTTTCGTTATTGTGGAGCATTCATTTGAGTTTCACAATACTGAAAAAATAATTTCGATTCGTTCAGTATTGACAGAAATAAAATTGCTTTCTAATCGGGAAAGTACTCGATCACGAATGCCAGAATTATGCCCCAGATTCTGGCAGTCGTGATCGAGTACTTTCTCGATTCGAAAGCAATTTAATCAGGCATGTGATGAAAAACGATCGTTTTCAAAATGATCGTTTTTAGCAGGTGTGATGAATTTCGACCGAGTTTTAAATCCATTTCTGAAGTAAAGACTTAATTTTTTGTTCAAAATACATTTCAATTAACATATATAATAAAAAATTTAAAAGAATATATACGAGAAAACAGAGGAAATTTATTGGAAATCAAATTTTAAAGATACTGAAAACGACATTATCGTTTTCAAATCGTATTTTTTTCAAAATCGTTTTCCATCACATACCTGAATATCTAAATATTTTAGTCAATACTGAACGAATCGAAATTATGTTTTCGGTATTGTAAAGCATTCGTTTGGGTTTCACAATACAGAAAAAATAATTTCGATTCGTTCAGTATCGACTGAAATAAAATTGCTTTCGAATCGAGAAAGTACTCGATCACGAATGCCAGAATTAGGCCCCTGCACGAGTGTATCTGTAAGTATTGTTGAAACAGATACACCAGATATTTATCTGTTACTACTGATATAAATGAGAGAATGAGTGTAACTGATATTGTATGGTTTTGCTTTTGCCCACTCACCATATCTTAAATACAAAAACAGTTGCTTATGGTTTTGGATTGAGTATGTCAACAATTTTTTTTTTTTTTTTCTTACAAATATCTGTTGTCACCATAAGTATTTCTACAATATCTGTGTTTATCTGTTGTATATTAAAATATTGGTGGCGAGTTGATGAAAATAAGAGAGTTTTTAAAAACTTGCATACGATCTCAACCAGGGGTGCCAGATGGTCTTGGTAATAAATCGGCATATTTTCAAAAACAAATCGGAAATTAAATTAAAAAAAATCGGCAAATTCAAATAACTATTTTAAACACAATAAACAATTTTTTTAATTTAAAAAATCAATAAAAATAAACGTTTTATAAATTAATTTAAGTTAATTAAAAAAAATATATGAATATTTTGTACTTAACCCTTTAACCACTAACACCGTCTATAGACGGTCATCACAAAATTCTAGTTTTTATGAATAATTTTGTGTAACGTAACGTAAATAATTTTGTGTAACGGCTCAGTGCCGAAAACAAAGAAAACTCTGATAGCAAACGAAAAGGAAAAGAACTAACTATGTACGAGTTTCGCTTACAAATTGCTAATGAACTGTGTATTTCTACTGGAAATCGAAATATCGGTCGTTCTTCTGGCGAAGAGCCAGCTATAAGCAGCTCTTTCGGAAAGAGTGCAATTGATTCTCTTGTGAGCTTGAGATATGATAAAATAAACCATTTTCCTGAATGGGGTTCAAAAAAGTCATGTAAACATTCGAAAAAGTCAGATACACATACGTTTTGTACAAAATGCAAGATTTATTTATGTTTTTCAAAAGCAAAAAACTGCATTACAAAATACCATATTGATGCGTAATTAATTTAATGTTAGTTTTAAGTCTTCTTTTCAGATTTATTTAAATAAAAATAGTTTTAAATAGTAGTGCATTTTTAATTTTTTTTTCTTTACCACTAAGACCGTCTACAGACGGTCTTACGTTTTTCTCACCTACTGCGTTTAAAAAGTATTTTTTCAGCAAACGGACTTCAAATTCATGTTTTCAACCTATGTAAATGCACCCTAAAATCAAAATTATTGAAAACAAATAATTCGTATTTGATTTTCAGTGGTTAAAGGGTTAATACTATGTTTCCACTATGAGCAAAACAACTTGTTTTGGGCAAAACATGTCAAAGTGTTTCCATTATGTAAAACTGGTTTTGGTTTTCGAATTTTCGAAATCAATTTGACATTTATGTTGTAAACAAACATGGAAGCAAAAAAAAAAAAATGTGTTGAAAAAAAATATTTATCATATAAATTTTTCATATTATTCGAATGTGTATTCTATGTCAAATACATTCCTCAAAAGCTTTTATACTTTTAATAGTCTCATTCCTTCATTATTTCACAGGAATATTTTCTATGCACTATCAGAATTTTTTTTTTTTTTTTTTTTTTTTTTTTTTTTTTTTATATAATAAATGTAACTCACCATGAGAAATAAATTCCCAGATTCTATTTGATAAAAATATTTATCTTTAACATGAAATTTCCTTTTTTGTTTTTCAATACACAGATGTACATATACATATGTACTTATATAAAAGCACATAGTTTACTACCTTTTTATTCTCTTTTTACGCTGCAAACAAATAAATCAGCTGGAGAGTTGCATAAACCTATTTAATAAGTCTTGATAGTTTGGTAAATATGTCACTTTTTTCGAAATTGTTAATCACCAATAATGGATAACCCAGAGTTGTATTCATGATTTTCGAGATGTTTTGGAGCAAAACTAGTTTTTGTTTGAGTTTTTCGAACATGAAAAATGTATGGGAAAACAAGTAGCAAAACACTTGTTTTGCTGCAAAACTAGTTTTGTGGCCCAAAACATGTAAGTGGAAACGTACTAAAGGGTAAATTGCAGGGACCGTAAATAAAAGTTATCCATAAAATTTTAGCTTAAAAACTCTCCATATTTTTTACACAAACAAAATGCGTGTTGTTTTTCTATTGTTTGATTGTTGTAGTTGCGCGCAGGCCTACTAATTGGGCACAGAATACTACTTTCTCTTTCTTCGAAAGCTGCCATCACAAATGATTTGGGCATTTTTCATACGTCACTTTTTTCATCTGTATGCTCTGTGGTCCCGGTTAGCATTGCGACAAAATAGAAGCAAAAGAGACATTGAGAAAACCAAATTTCTTTACTGTGCAGATTTTCGTTGGGAAAAAAGATAATCGCGTAATGAGAAAACGGCCATTAGAATTACTCAAGAAACCAGGGGTATTAGATGCATAATAAAAAAGTTTCACATGGAATGACAAACTTAGTATACCCTCATTCCGTACGGTAATTACCCTTTTTTAGGGCAATTTTGGGCCGCAAAAGGCAGCAAGGTAATTTTATTTAAAAAACGGTAATTTAAAGAAATTTGGATTTTTAGCATTCATTTAATCGGGCTTTTGCTTTAATCGGTTAATCGCTCGATTAATTAATCGAAGTTTTGGGTTGATCGGTTAATAATCGGTTTTTTTTATTGATCGGTTAACCGGTTATTTAGGTTGTTTTCTAAATTAAGTAATTTCAATAAATAAAATTTTTTTTTATTATTTTGAGTTTATTAGTAAAAAAAAACAAAAAAACTAAAAAATAATTAATAACTATCTAATACATATTTTTTAATTAAAACATATGTATTACTTAAAAAATAAACCGTGAGATCATTTTATTAATTTCAATAGTTTAAGGAGATCTTATAAAATAATATTTTAGAAAAATAAATTGGTTTAAATGTTAAGGATTTGAGCGATTTTTTAGTTTTGATAAACTTGACTTGGTAAAAATTCTTTCACTTATCGAAGATGGTGGAGAAATCGAAAACAACCCATAATACAGATTATCAAATTTCTCAATCATTTTCCTTTTATCATTTTAATCTTCCATTATGCTATTAGAGTCCTGTTATAATTTTTTTAAATGCTTAACACTTCTAATTGTTTCGGTTAATTCTCTTTTTGTGTTAATATCGAGAGTTTCTTCTGTTGTCAGGTCATCATCTAACTCATCCTGAGAAAGCTCAGCACCGAACATTCTGCAAAAAAGTTTATTTCCGAATTCCTTAATTCCGGTTTTTGTACTGTATTTTAGGAATGTATTTCTAGAAGAAAATATATTGTATGAAAAAATATTTTTAAACACAACTTTTTCGTGTACTTTGGTAACTTTTTTGGAGAACTTTGGTACTGATAACATTGTAAAATTCTACATGGTTGTATTGTAGAATGCATTTAAAAAAGGGAGTTGCTTTGCAACTGACGTTTTGGAACTAAAAACACAAAAAAAATATTGTTTAATACTACAAAAAATTCCAAATTTTATTACATCGGTTAATCGACTGAAATTAACCGGTTTAATCGTTAATCGAAAAAAAAGCCAATTTTAAATTAACCGATCAGTTAATCGGGTAGTAATTAATCGGTTAACCGATTAACGGTATGTATGAATGTTTAATAATTTCAACGTTTGAGAGGTGATTTAAAATTTTAAAAAATGTTAATTTTATGACAAAAAATTAAGAACATAATGTTTCTGCAAATGTTTTCGTAACAGCGATAAGTCCAATTAAGAAAACTGAAATTATGCTTGTACTATAGTTATTATTTATTTTATATTAAACTTTTTGTTTGTTTAAAAATCAACAATATTTAAACATACTTACATATCAAATAGCCGGAGCCAATAAATTTTACTATAGTTTTCGGATTATTTTAAGTACGGATCAGGGATTAAATGGGGTTAAAGTTAAGTGTTTGGCACTTGAATAATCCGTATTTGAATCAAGCATTCTGTACTTGATTTAAAAAAAATCTGTACTTACCGTTCTATTGACACAACTTCTCCTTTGTTAAGTACGGATGGATTGATTTTTCTTGTGACTGTTACAATCAGTGTTGCCAGAAGTAGGGGAAAATCGGACAGATTTTTCATAATCTCCAAAATGTAGGGATTTTTTGTTGTATCGTCTTTTTATAAAATAAATTCTGAAAAAATGTTTTTAATGATATTTTATTGTCCAAATCGGTTGAAAAAAATGCTTTCTCCTAAAATTTGAAGCTATTTATGTTTCCAGAATTGTTTGTGGTTTAAAAAATTGGAGATGTATGTATGTACAGTGAAAACTCTCTATAGTGGACAGCTACGGTCGCCTTAAATTTGTCCATTATTGAGAGGTGCCCACCTAAGGGGAGGTCTAATAAAAAGTGCATAATATTTTTTATTTTATTTAATAACAAAAACAAACACAAAAACAAAAAGAGATCATTCCAATTTCATTAATACATACATGTTTATAATGATTTGTAATTTACAATTTTAAATCGCTTTAAAAAAATTGTTTATATGAAAGCCGATGTAAAAGCTGAAAGAAGATCAATATTAATTTGATCTACACCTAAATAGCACATATAATTTTATAATAACAAACCTTTCTGCTAATTTCCGAACCGAACATTTATCTTTTTTTAAGGATTCAATAATTTCCACTTTTTCTTTTAATGTTAAACACTTTCGCTGTGAAGCCATTTTTGACACAAAACCAATAAGTTAATTAAACAACAAAAACTAAATTTCGTGAATTCCCCATACACAGCAGAAAAACATACATACATATTTAGTTGCTTCCAAGGTATATTTACACAAGGTAGACTCATTTGGGAGTGTAGACAATTTGCTCTATAAAAGGAACCATGTTGTCAAAATTGTCTTCATATAAAACAAAAACAATTTAACGCACACATGTACAAATTTTGGCTCATATACACGCAATTTGACGTTGTGGTTCCAACTATGGGTAAACAGCTGACAAACATATGGGCCAACGAGTTTACCTTGTGTAAATATACCTTGTGTAGTATTTACTTTTAATTAAATGCAATTAAGTCTTTCAACATTAGGTGTAATCCCGTACTCAACGCTGGGAGCCTGCGGGATCCCAATCTTACCGAAAACTGTTCCCGTACTCAAAATTTGGTAGGAGGAGCTTTAAGGTGACTCTGAAGCAACCAAGGTATATTTACACAAGGTAAACTCGTTGGCCCATATGTTTGTCAGCTGTTTACCCATAGTTGGAACCACAACGTCAAATTGCGTGTATATGAGCCAAAATTTGTACATGTGTGCGTTAAATTGTTTTTGTTTTATATGAAGACAATTTTGACAACATGGTTCCTTTTATAGAGCAAATTGTCTACACTCCCAAATGAGTCTACCTTGTGTAAATATACCTTGGAAGCAACTAAATATGTATGTATGTTTTTCTGCTGTGTATGGGGAATTCACGAAATTTAGTTTTTGTTGTTTAATTAACTTATTGGTTTTGTGTCAAAAATGGCTTCACAGCGAAAGTGTTTAACATTAAAAGAAAAAGTGGAAATTATTGAATCCTTAAAAAAAGATAAATGTTCGGTTCGGAAATTAGCAGAAAGGTTTGTTATTATAAAATTATATGTGCTATTTAGGTGTAGATCAAATTAATATTGATCTTCTTTCAGCTTTTACATCGGCTTTCATATAAACAATTTTTTTAAAGCGATTTAAAATTGTAAATTACAAATCATTATAAACATGTATGTATTAATGAAATTGGAATGATCTCTTTTTGTTTTTGTGTTTGTTTTTGTTATTAAATAAAATAAAAAATATTATGCACTTTTTATTAGACCTCCCCTTAGGTGGACACCTCTCAATAATGGACAAATTTAAGGCGACCGTAGCTGTCCACTATAGAGAGTTTTCACTGTACATACATACATCTCCAATTTTTTAAACCACAAACAATTCTGGAAACATAAATAGCTTCAAATTTTAGGAGAAAGCATTTTTTTCAACCGATTTGGACAATAAAATATCATTAAAAACATTTTTTCAGAATTTATTTTATAAAAAGACGATACAACAAAAAATCCCTACATTTTGGAGATTATGAAAAATCTGTCCGATTTTCCCCTACTTCTGGCAACACTGATTGTAACAGTCACAAGAAAAATCAATCCATCCGTACTTAACAAAGGAGAAGTTGTGTCAATAGAACGGTAAGTACAGATTTTTTTTAAATCAAGTACAGAATGCTTGATTCAAATACGGATTATTCAAGTGCCAAACACTTAACTTTAACCCCATTTAATCCCTGATCCGTACTTAAAATAATCCGAAAACTATAGTAAAATTTATTGGCTCCGGCTATTTGATATGTAAGTATGTTTAAATATTGTTGATTTTTAAACAAACAAAAAGTTTAATATAAAATAAATAATAACTATAGTACAAGCATAATTTCAGTTTTCTTAATTGGACTTATCGCTGTTACGAAAACATTTGCAGAAACATTATGTTCTTAATTTTTTGTCATAAAATTAACATTTTTTAAAATTTTAAATCACCTCTCAAACGTTGAAATTATTAAACATTCATACATACCGTTAATCGGTTAACCGATTAATTACTACCCGATTAACTGATCGGTTAATTTAAAATTGGCTTTTTTTTCGATTAACGATTAAACCGGTTAATTTCAGTCGATTAACCGATGTAATAAAATTTGGAATTTTTTGTAGTATTAAACAATATTTTTTTTGTGTTTTTAGTTCCAAAACGTCAGTTGCAAAGCAACTCCCTTTTTTAAATGCATTCTACAATACAACCATGTAGAATTTTACAATGTTATCAGTACCAAAGTTCTCCAAAAAAGTTACCAAAGTACACGAAAAAGTTGTGTTTAAAAATATTTTTTCATACAATATATTTTCTTCTAGAAATACATTCCTAAAATACAGTACAAGAACCGGAATTAAGGAATTCGGAAATAAACTTTTTTGCAGAATGTTCGGTGCTGAGCTTTCTCAGGATGAGTTAGATGATGACCTGACAACAGAAGAAACTCTCGATATTAACACAAAAAGAGAATTAACCGAAACAATTAGAAGTGTTAAGCATTTAAAAAAATTATAACAGGACTCTAATAGCATAATGGAAGATTAAAATGATAAAAGGAAAATGATTGAGAAATTTGATAATCTGTATTATGGGTTGTTTTCGATTTCTCCACCATCTTCGATAAGTGAAAGAATTTTTACCAAGTCAAGTTTATCAAAACTAAAAAATCGCTCAAATCCTTAACATTTAAACCAATTTATTTTTCTAAAATATTATTTTATAAGATCTCCTTAAACTATTGAAATTAATAAAATGATCTCACGGTTTATTTTTTAAGTAATACATATGTTTTAATTAAAAAATATGTATTAGATAGTTATTAATTATTTTTTAGTTTTTTTGTTTTTTTTTACTAATAAACTCAAAATAATAAAAAAAAATTTTATTTATTGAAATTACTTAATTTAGAAAACAACCTAAATAACCGGTTAACCGATCAATAAAAAAAACCGATTATTAACCGATCAACCCAAAACTTCGATTAATTAATCGAGCGATTAACCGATTAAAGCAAAAGCCCGATTAAATGAATGCTAAAAATCCAAATTTCTTTAAATTACCGTTTTTTAAATAAAATTACCTTGCTGCCTTTTGCGGCCCAAAATTGCCCTAAAAAAGGGTAATTACCGTACGGAATGAGGGTATACTAAGTTTGTCATTCCATGTGAAACTTTTTTATTATGCATCTAATACCCCTGGTTTCTTGAGTAATTCTAATGGCCGTTTTCTCATTACGCGATTATCTTTTTTCCCAACGAAAATCTGCACAGTAAAGAAATTTGGTTTTCTCAATGTCTCTTTTGCTTCTATTTTGTCGCAATGCTAACCGGGACCACAGAGCATACAGATGAAAAAAGTGACGTATGAAAAATGCCCAAATCATTTGTGATGGCAGCTTTCGAAGAAAGAGAAAGTAGTATTCTGTGCCCAATTAGTAGGCCTGCGCGCAACTACAACAATCAAACAATAGAAAAACAACACGCATTTTGTTTGTGTAAAAAATATGGAGAGTTTTTAAGCTAAAATTTTATGGATAACTTTTATTTACGGTCCCTGCAATTTACCCTTATAGTACGTTTCCACTTACATGTTTTGGGCCACAAAACTAGTTTTGCAGCAAAACAAGTGTTTTGCTACTTGTTTTCCCATACATTTTTCATGTTCGAAAAACTCAAACAAAAACTAGTTTTGCTCCAAAACATCTCGAAAATCATGAATACAACTCTGGGTTATCCATTATTGGTGATTAACAATTTCGAAAAAAGTGACATATTTACCAAACTATCAAGACTTATTAAATAGGTTTATGCAACTCTCCAGCTGATTTATTTGTTTGCAGCGTAAAAAGAGAATAAAAAGGTAGTAAACTATGTGCTTTTATATAAGTACATATGTATATGTACATCTGTGTATTGAAAAACAAAAAAGGAAATTTCATGTTAAAGATAAATATTTTTATCAAATGTTAGTTCCCGAGATATTTGGGTGCATCCAAAATGGTCAGTAAAAAGCGTTGCTGATTTATCCCATGGAACACAGGCTTTTGCACGGTATAAACTGTATATATTCTGAAAGTAAATCGTTTTCCGCACAAAATGAGCGATGCGTGCAAAAAATCGTTCGGTTAGTTCCCGAGATATTTGGGTATATTTTTGCACGCATCGCTCATTTTGTGCGGAAAACGATTTACTTTCAGAATATATACAGTTTATACCGTGCAAAAGCCTGTGTTCCATGGGATAAATCAGCAACGCTTTTTACTGACCATTTTGGATGCACCCAAATATCTCGGGAACTAACCGAACGATTTTTTGCACGCATCGCTCATTTTGTGCGGAAAACGATTTACTTTCAGAATATATACAGTTTATACCGTGCAAAAGCCTGTGTTCCATGGGATAAATCAGCAACGCTTTTTACTGACCATTTTGGATGCACCCAAATATCTCGGGAACTAACCGAACGATTTTTTGCACGCATCGCTCATTTTGTGCGGAAAACGATTTACTTTCAGAATATATACAGTTTATACCGTGCAAAAGCCTGTGTTCCATGGGATAAATCAGCAACGCTTTTTACTGACCATTTTGGATGCACCCAAATATCTCGGGAACTAACCGAACGATTTTTTGCACGCATCGCTCATTTTGTGCGGAAAACGATTTACTTTCAGAATATATACAGTTTATACCGTGCAAAAGCCTGTGTTCCATGGGATAAATCAGCAACGCTTTTTACTGACCATTTTGGATGCACCCAAATATCTCGGGAACTAACCGAACGATTTTTTGCACGCATCGCTCATTTTGTGCGGAAAACGATTTACTTTCAGAATATATACAGTTTATACCGTGCAAAAGCCTGTGTTCCATGGGATAAATCAGCAACGCTTTTTACTGACCATTTTGGATGCACCCACATATCTCGGGAACTAACCGAACGATTTTTTGCACGCATCGCTCATTTTGTGCGGAAAACGATTTACTTTCAGAATATATACAGTTTATACCGTGCAAAAGCCTGTGTTCCATGGGATAAATCAGCAACGCTTTTTACTGACCATTTTGGATGCACCCAAATATCTCGGGAACTAACCGAACGATTTTTTGCACGCATCGCTCATTTTGTGCGGAAAACGATTTACTTTCAGAATATATACAGTTTATACCGTGCAAAAGCCTGTGTTCCATGGGATAAATCAGCAACGCTTTTTACTGACCATTTTGGATGCACCCAAATATCTCGGGAACTAACCGAACGATTTTTTGCACGCATCGCTCATTTTGTGCGGAAAACGATTTACTTTCAGAATATATACAGTTTATACCGTGCAAAAGCCTGTGTTCCATGGGATAAATCAGCAACGCTTTTTACTGACCATTTTGGATGCACCCAAATATCTCGGGAACTAACCGAACGATTTTTTGCACGCATCGCTCATTTTGTGCGGAAAACGATTTACTTTCAGAATATATACAGTTTATACCGTGCAAAAGCCTGTGTTCCATGGGATAAATCAGCAACGCTTTTTACTGACCATTTTGGATGCACCCAAATATCTCGGGAACTAACCGAACGATTTTTTGCACGCATCGCTCATTTTGTGCGGAAAACGATTTACTTTCAGAATATATACAGTTTATACCGTGCAAAAGCCTGTGTTCCATGGGATAAATCAGCAACGCTTTTTACTGACCATTTTGGATGCACCCAAATATCTCGGGAACTAACCGAACGATTTTTTGCACGCATCGCTCATTTTGTGCGGAAAACGATTTACTTTCAGAATATATACAGTTTATACCGTGCAAAAGCCTGTGTTCCATGGGATAAATCAGCAACGCTTTTTACTGACCATTTTGGATGCACCCAAATATCTCGGGAACTAACCGAACGATTTTTTGCACGCATCGCTCATTTTGTGCGGAAAACGATTTACTTTCAGAATATATACAGTTTATACCGTGCAAAAGCCTGTGTTCCATGGGATAAATCAGCAACGCTTTTTACTGACCATTTTGGATGCACCCAAATATCTCGGGAATTAACCGAACGATTTTTTGCACGCATCGCTCATTTTGTGCGGAAAACGATTTACTTTCAGAATATATACAGTTTATACCGTGCAAAAGCCTGTGTTCCATGGGATAAATCAGCAACGCTTTTTACTGACCATTTTGGATGCACCCACATATCTCGGGAACTAACCGAACGATTTTTTGCACGCATCGCTTATTTTGTGCGGAAAACGATTTACTTTCAGAATATATACAGTTTATACCGTGCAAAAGCCTGTGTTCCATGGGATAAATCAGCAACGCTTTTTACTGACCATTTTGGATGCACCCAAATATCTCGGGAACTAACCGAACGATTTTTTGCACGCATCGCTCATTTTGTGCGGAAAACGATTTACTTTCAGAATATATACAGTTTATACCGTGCAAAAGCCTGTGTTCCATGGGATAAATCAGCAACGCTTTTTACTGACCATTTTGGATGCACCCAAATATCTCGGGAACTAACCGAACGATTTTTTGCACGCATCGCTCATTTTGTGCGGAAAACGATTTACTTTCAGAATATATACAGTTTATACCGTGCAAAAGCCTGTGTTCCATGGGATAAATCAGCAACGCTTTTTACTGACCATTTTGGATGCACCCAAATATCTCGGGAACTAACCGAACGATTTTTTGCACGCATCGCTCATTTTGTGCGGAAAACGATTTACTTTCAGAATATATACAGTTTATACCGTGCAAAAGCCTGTGTTCCATGAGATAAATCAGCAACGCTTTTTACTGACCATTTTGGATGCACCCAAATATCTCGGGAACAGACCGTACGATTTTTTGTACGCATCGCTTATTTTGTTCCTAAATGTGTATTTTTTAATTTGTGTTAACTATTTTTTGTATTTTTATTAAAAATATTAGTTATTTTTACTTCCCCTTTTTAAGTTCCTAAATTCGACGCTAACTTTTTTTTTACTTTTTGAAATCCCTCTAAATTCCTAAATTCGACGCTAACTTTTTGTTCTTATTCTGCAGGAGACGATAATTTGGGTATTTTGTTTTCCCGGTTTTTAAATTCCCAAAGTCGACGCTATTTCGTCGACGCTATCTTGGCTCACGTAAATTGCGTGTATATGAGCCAAAATTTGTACATGTGTGCGTTAAATTGTTTTTGTTTTATATGAAGACAATTTTGACAACATGGTTCCTTTTATAGAGCAGCATGTCTACACTCCCAAATGAGTGTAAATATACCTTGATACTACATTTGTATTATTTTTTTAGTTTTGTACTTATTTTATGTCAAAGCTTTAATAAACATATTCGAATAAAATTTTTTTTACAATTCAAAAATTTTTATAGTACATAATTTTTTTTAATTATATAATTAAATGATTTAAACAAAACATTATTTTTTTTTAATGTTTATCATATACATATGCACGCTAAGCGTATTAAAACAGGCGATGGACTGAGTGCTTTTCATATAAATTTTACTAGATAATCAATCGCTTGTCATTTGAAAACAGCACATTAATGTTTGCGTACGGTTATTTCTTCTCAAAAACGGTAATTTTTAGAAGGCCGTACGGTAATGAAAAAATAAAAGTTAACATCACTGAGTCTCATATACATTTAAGGTCGATTCACCCATGCGTTCCGAACAATATTTTTGACCGGACAATAATTTTTTTACAGAGAGTGTTCTGCAGAACGATTCACCCATCTCGGAAAATTTGTCCGGACAAACAAAGCTACCATATGGTTTACAGATGTAAACGATTACAGATGATTACGATTGCCCATATCATAAATACCTTCTCTTCCTGGTTTTTTTAGTTCCTCAATAAGTTTCAGGGCAATATTTTCTTTTACACCCATTTTTGTTTAATTTTTTTATTTTATTATTCAGCACAAAACGAAAAATGTAATAACACTACATATGTGGCAGCTCAATTCAACTTTAATATGTACAAATTGAAAAAAAGTGGCATCTCAGTTCATTTTGTTCGGCACAAGAATTAAAATTAAACCAATTCAAGAAAAAACGTGCAGAACAAAATCTTTGCTCTCTCTCTCAAAAGTAAAACGTCAAACTCAATATAAAAAAAATTTTGTCCGGACAAAAATTTTGTTCGGAACGCATGGGTGAATCGAGCTTTAGCATCAAGATTATAGTAGGAGTCGGAGTCGCACTTAAAAAATTTCAGCGTTTGGAGTCGGAGTTAGTACTTTTTTCGGACGACTCCACAGCTCTGCATGGAACCAGCGTTACCGTTGGTGCCACTAAAGTGGCAATTTGCCACTTTTTCAACTGCTTGGATACTATTTGGCCACTTTTACAAAATGCACCCAAATGTGGTACTTTTTGCGATTCTTGCCACTTTTTTGATACTTTTTACGCTAGGAAAATATCCTTTTTTTTCTGTTTTATTACAACCCCCCAGCTTTAATATATGTATATGTAGGCAAGTTTGTATGAAATTTTTTTCTTGTCATGCGTTTTTAGCTGAAAATCGGTTAAATAAACTTTCTATTAACCTGTTTCATTTATTATGAATAAGGGGATAAAGATATCTCCGCAACATCGTAACTCAAAAACAACTACTTTTCAGAAGAGACAAATTACTTTTTTTTTACCAAATATTTGAAACTTTTTGCTATATTTTCTTTTATAAATCAAGAATTAAAAAAAAATTCCTATAAATATTTAAAAGAATATATAGCAAAAAGTTTAAAATATTTGTTAAAAAAAGTATTTTGTCTCTCCTTAGAAGTCATAAAGCAGAAACCGAACTGTTGTGTACCGACAACTTGTCTAAAATTTGTGTAATTGACATTAAAAGTAAAATCTGAGTTTTTACCGAAAATTGTTTAATGAATTGATATAGAAAACAAAAGGCTCAATATATTGAAGTATTTAGACCCAATATTAATAGTGTCTTATGAAGATATAAACTATTTCGAATTAGTCTCAGAGTTTAAAGATATTATAACTGACCCAGATGCATTTATACATGAATTTAAACTTCTAGAGAGTAAAGTAAATGACACGAATTGTGAGCACATATTTAAAATTTCGAATGCTGAAGATTTTTGGCGTGAAATAGGACCATTGAAAAATAGATTTGATGAATATCCCTATATATATATTCAAACTTGTACAAATTGATCTCTCATAGTAGTGCTTCTGCTGAGCGTGTTTTTACTAAGTTAGTTTTAATCAAAAATAAAGTAACAAATGGGCTAAAGACATTTTACGAAAGTATGGAAGTCGTTTTAAGAACAATTAATTGTAAAATTTGTATGAAACTGACCATTAATAAATATGTAGCACAGGACGACATTAAAAAAGTTTGTTTAACCATTCAAACTGATTCTTATGTTTTTGGAATGCTAAAACGATTATGAACACAGCTTTCTCTCATCACGTCACATTTATCAGATACACCAATTATTGTAATTTCGGAAGATGTTTTGTACCACAATTAATAACAAAATACAGCTTTATAGTTTTGCTCTATAAACCTGATTATAAAACTTTTAAGCAATAAAAGACGAAATTGGATAAAAACTAAATATGCTATAGTAAAGAAATTAATACACTAGCACTTAAATTTAGTAGCATGTATGCATGCCGTGCATTTATTTGTATTAAAGTCAGAAACTGATTATATATTTATAAAGTATTTTAAAAAGTGATATTTTCGTTTTTTTGTTATAGGATTTCTTGTTTTCATCCGATTATAGCTTAGCTGCCAGGCCCACGATGTCGACACGAACATTTCTTTCGCATATTTATATTGAAAACAATAATAAAAACAAAAATTTGTTTTTGTTTTCAAAACAAATATACGAAAGAAATTTTATTGTCGACATCGTGGGCCTGGGCCTACAACTTTTGTAATTAGGTTGACTGCAGAATTAAATTATAAAACTATGGATTTTGTTATAAATTGTGGTACAAAACATCATCCAAAATTACAATAATTGGTGTATCTGATAAATGTGACGTGATGGGAGAAAATTGTGCTCATATTCGGCCATAGCATTCCAAAAAACATAAGAATCTGGTGGAATAGGCGAAAAAATTTCTAAAAAGTTTTTAAATGTCTACCTGTGCAATGCAGTGTCTTAAATAAATTAAAGAAAATGTATTCAGAAGGAAAAGTACAAGAAATATAATACTAAATGTAAATATACAACACATTACATTAATATCTTCTATTTGCTGCAACAATGTCATAATCCAAAAAAAAAAATGTTTGGCAGAAAACCAGTTTAACGTTTTTGAATTACCAAAACATTAAAGTAAATATTTTATAAAAATTTCTTCTCGAGAGAAATATTTACAAAATATTTATTTTAGTTTTTATACCATTTAAAATTATAACAAATAGAAAAAAACGTAAAAAATACATAATGTGGTGTACTTATTTTAATTTTAAAAGATGTGCCCCTTTTTTTTAAAAAATCCACTTTTTGGTGCCACTTTTTTTGTAGATATCCCCTTTTTGTGGTACTTTTTGAAAATATCCGACGGTAACACTGCATGGAACACAGGCTTTTGCACGGTATAAACTGTATATACTCTGAAAGTAAATCGTTTTCCGGACAAAATGAGCGATGCGTGCAAAAAATCGTTCGGTTTGTTCCCGAGAAATTTGGGTGCATCCAAAATGGTCAGTAAAAAGCGTTGCTGATTTATCCCATGGAAAACAGGCTTTTGCACGGTATAAGCTGTATATATTCTGAAAGTAAATCATTTTCCGGACAAAATGAGCGTTGTGTGCGAAAAATCGTTCCGTTTGTTCCCGAGAAATTTGGGTGCATCCAAAATGGTCAGTAAAAAGCGTTGCTGATTTATCCCATGGAAAACAGGCTTTTGCACGGTATAAGCTGTATATATTCTGAAAGTAAATCGTTTTCCGGACAAAATAAGCGATGCATGCAAAAAATCGTTCGGTTTGTTAACGAGAAATTTGGGTGCATCCAAAATTGTCAGTAAAAAGCGTTGCTGATTTATCCCAAGGCGAATTAACTCCAGGTAAGCTCAACTCGTCAACCGTTCATCAGCTGTATCCACGGCGAATTAAAAAAATGGTGAAACGTCAAAATTGGTCAAAATATTGTTTTGTTTCTATACTGAAATTTGACAACAAGTCAGAAAATTGCAAAAACAAAATACATGAGGCTTTTTGTAGTTGTAGAGTTGCACTTACCTGTTATAAATTCGCCTTGATTTATCCCATGGAACAAATGCCATGAACTGGAAAATTATTGATACTGTGAAAAATCCAGAATATTTGTACAATAAAAGCTTACTCCTTTTTGAATCCTTTTAAATAAATCCTATTAAAATATCAATAGCACTCTCCATTTTTGCCAAAATTGTTTTTATTTAATAAAAATATTCTCTCAACAGCTGATAAAAAAAAACAAGTTGTCGCATAAAACGCATTGCATGTAACTTGAATTTAGAAACGAATAAAATGCACAAAAAGTATCATACGCATGGTGTGGACCTTCAGCTTAAAATAGCGTCTGCAAAAAATACAGCGGCTTTGTAAATTTTAAGGTTCTCCCGTGTAAAATAATTAATTTTAATGCAAAAACAAATAAAAGACAAATCATTTAAAGTGTGTACGTGATCATTTTATTATAGATTTTAAAAAAATGCTTAAAAAACTTCAAGTGATTTGAAATCGTCATGCTGTAAGCTAACCGGTTTTAAATCACGAGAACTCAAAAATTTTTGTGCGAAGAACACCTTTTTAGTGATTTCAAATCACTTTACGAAAAAGTGATTTCAGAACATGCCTGATATATAACTTTGTCATTCCGTGTGTTATTTCTATAATATTTATCTTAGACCCTATAAAATATATCAGCCCAATTATGAATAAAAATTCCTCGGGATTTTTCTACCTTCTCCCATTTTCTTATGTTAATTCAATTTCAAAAATGGGAAAAGGGAAAAAACTTCCGTGGAATTTTTATTCATAATTGTGCTGTATATATTCTGGATCCTTATGAAAAGGGAAGTTCAAATCCGGTTGTCCGTCTGTCTGTTGAAATGGGGTTTTCGAAGCCCCCAGGTATGCTCAATATAATTTTTCAAATTCAGCCAAATCGGTCCGAAAATGGCTGATATATGAGCAAAAAAACACGTCTACCTCTTCAAAAATCTTTGTTGTTGTTTTACATTTTCTGTATATTTGGAGAACGGCAAAAGCCAAAGTTTTCAAATTAGGTACAAACACTTAGGTTATCAATACACAGCATCCCACGAAATGTGGGCGGGATACCTCCCGTACAGAAAATATCAAAAGTTGTATAAAAACCTGAATTTTTGGGCTGTCAAATTACCTATTGATAAGCCTTATATATCAAAAGATCGGAAATCTTTAGTAGAAAATATTTTCTGAAAAATCGGTTCACATACGAAAAAGTAATGACCAAAATAATTTTTTTTTTTAAAAATACCCATTATCGGGAACAAAAGATCCCGAGTCCAAGTTTTATAAATTCAAAATTTGTCTTTTAGTAGAAAATATTTTCTAAAAAACTCGGAAATATCGGTTCAGATACAAAAAAGTTATGAATAAAATATATATATTTTTTTAAATACCCATTTTCGGGACTCATAAATCTTCCCGAGTCCAAGTTTTATAACCCAAGTAATTGTTAAATTTCTTCTTAAGCACGTCGGTGTATATTATTAAATCGGTTAAAAATGGGCAATTTGTACATATCGCTATTTTATTGCGCGAAGGGTTAGGCAGGCACAAGGCGAATTCAAAAAGGTGATATTTTCGAGTCATCTGTTTATTGTTTATTTTTTTTTTGTGTGTATACTGAATGTCAAGCTTTGTTTACATTTTGTGATAAAATTAATTCAAATTTAAAATTCAATAAAAATATATAAACTTAAAAAAACCTATTTTAAACAAAAAAAGTGAACATAAAATATAAACACAAGGAATTAAAATGCGTATGAAATAAGATGACCCACAATTAATTTTCAATAGAGTAAAAAGATTTACTTTCTAAAGAAATTGTGTAGGTATATTTTATAAACAAAAAAAATCCTTTTTTAAATTTTCACATGTAAGCAAAATGTAAACAACTTTTGACAACTAAAAAGAACATAAACAATGATCATCAGGCTTCTTGCGCAGACCTATTTAATGGGCCCAAGGTCTATCCAATAGGTCTGCTTAAGAAGCCAGATGTTTATTTGGTTTTTTCCTCAACGATATCAAAAGTTGTTTACATTTTCCTTATACGTGTATATTTTTGTTTACTTTTTTGGTTTTTTGCCACACATACATGCACACAAAACACATCCCAGCGGGAAAAAGAAGGAGAAGGAAGGCCTTCTAGAAGGCCTCTGTACCCCTTCTTTTGGATGTACAAGGCCTTCTTGCTCCATTCCATACTCATATCTTTTTTACACACGTTGTCATTGCGGAGAAGGCCTTCCGCTCTCGCTTCTTCAGCAGGTACATAAGAAGGGCAACGGGACCAAAAAAATTGATTTTGCTTTTGCTTGTGCAAAAAAACAATACAAAAAATGTTACTCCTTTTCTACTCCCTTCTCATAGAAGCAAGTGTGGAAGGTGTATCTTATCTTTTATACGAAAGAGCCGAGGCCTTCTATGAGGCCTTCTTTAGCAGTTAGATAAGAATAGTAATTGAATCAAAAAATCTTTTAAGCAGGCCTTTAAAAAGGCCTGAAGTAAGAAGGTCTTCTGAGTTTTCCCGCTGGGATTTTTCCTTTTGTTTTGCCTATGTAGTAGTAAGATTTTGACAACGGCGAGGAATTTTACACAAACAAAATGCCTGTTGTTTTTTGTATTGTTGTATTGTTGTAATAGTAAGCAGACCTTTTGGATAGGCCTTGAATGGGCCTTGGCTCGCATAACTCTCCTTTATGAATTCGCCTTGGGCAGGCAAAGTCAGTAAACTTAAAAAAAAAATAGACGGAAATACCGCCGAGATGTCAGCACTGTTTTCTATACAGTTAGCAGCGTTGCCACCGACTGTATAAAAGTATAAAAACTGTACTTTTTTCGAAATGTTTGTACAGTTTTTTGTACTTTTTTACTATTTACGGAAACTAAAGAAAAAAAAAAATTAAACAGAAAATTAAATAAATTTTTACTTTAAAAAATGCCTTTTTAATATTTGCTTTACTGTTTCATTGGGCAGTACTAGTGAAACACTCTGCCCAAATTTAGAAATTGTTATAAATTTTTTTTTGATATTGTCATTTTCTATTTCTTCTGAAGAAAGAGTTTATAGTATGCCAAACAATATTAAAACAGATTTCAGAAATAAATCTAATATTTTTAAAAAAGAGGGTGTTAAAAAAAATTGTGGTGAAATGTAAAATAAACTGGCAAAAATGAACTACAAAAATCTTTTCGTTTCTGAAAGTATGAAAATTACGACTAAAATTAATACTTACATATCGCACTTAATCAACAAGAGGGCATTAAATTAAAATTTGAAAATTTTCAGTAGAAGCCAAACAATTGTTAATATGTATTACATTAAAGGCATATCAAAAAGAGATTTTAATCCAACCTTTTCATTACCAAAAAGTAGAAAAATAGCATGATATTTTCACAGCGGGTAGATATGAATATAACGTGTCGAGTTGTTCCAAATATGAATTCCCTGTAAGTTTTTATAAACAAATGCCTTAGAAGAATTCTACGAGTCTTTTGGCCATAACACATCAAACAACAACCTTTGGCATCAAACGAACCAGTCCCCCATAACGCAGTGTCTCCACGTAGCAATTTTTTTGCTAAGTCGGCTGAACAATGGCGCAATAATTACTGATTATATTGCTGGAGAACACGTGAAATTGCTTTTCCATAAGCAAACGTACAGAGAAATTAAATTTTTCAGAAGTTTGCCTGCTCAAGCAATATGTGGTCCACACGTCGGAAATTTAATGAAATCCTCAAGGCAGCCGTAGAAGTGGACGATCAGCTCATACATGGCGAAAACAAATTTAAACCGAAGCGTCAAATATGCAAACTAGCTGGAATGAAGTAAAAAATCGCTATGAACATATCCAGATGAAAAGATTTTGTTGAGGCCCTATGCTACTTTTAGCAACGTGTGATAACGAAAATTTTGTCTAAGTATCTTATTTTAGTATTCGAATGTGGGAAACTATTAGGTAGTTTATTAACATTTTATTTAGGGTATATACAAATTTTCATTAAGTTCATGTGTAGGGGAAAAAATTGTAGTTAACATTGAAATTATTGAAATTGTAAATATACAAAGTCATCTGTCATCTGGCGCCTGCTGACTTCGATGGACCAATGAATGTAACACCCAATTTTCATGATGATTTTTCCCCTATTTTCAAATCATGTATTTTTTAGTTTGATAGCGAGCGGGGTAGGGAAGTAACCAGGTTAGAAAAAAGACATGAATCGTATTTTCTGTGTTTCTTTTATGACATTCCTCTTTGCACTTAATTTTGTTTTTTAATTTATGTTTTATTTTTATTTCAAAGTGACAATTGCTTATTAAAATATAGAAAAAGAAAAATATTTAATTTACAAAATTCAATACATATGCACATACATAAGAAAAACAGAAAAAAATAAACAAAAAAAGAAACATTGTGAAAATTTAACAAGTTTTTGGAAGAACTACAAAAAGACATGTCTTTTAAATTATCGTGAAAGTTGGGTGTTAGTTAATTCTTTTAATGATATTTTTATTCAACAATTTCGTCTTCATCATATTCACATTTAAAAAGATAAAACGTAACATAAAGAATCATCTTTAAATTTAGATTTGTTTTGTTACGTTGATAGAAAATGTAGAAAATGTGTAGCGATTTCCATTTCAAGCTACACAATACAATTCAAGCCTAGCTTATTATTTTTGTTTTTTTGTTTATATAATTGTCGATCAATTTTCACATGTTATCTATATAGCTACCTGATTTTTAAATCTACTGGAAATGATTTTAATTTATTTTAATAGGAACTTAAGTTAACTCACCCCTCCGACAAGCACAGCCATTATTAAAGGTAGCTTTCTTTTTTCCCCCTAAAATATAAGAACAACTCAAATAATCGTTACTAACGATGGGAACATATATGTATATATTTCAACCAAAAACTGTAAACATTTTTGAGTTAATACCATTTTGTTGATCATTTTTAAATTTTAATATGTACCAACATTATATCTGAAAGTGAATTAATGTATTTTATGCTTTACAATTACCCTACAAGAAATGAATAAGCGAATCATCATATTTTGCACGTTGGCTTTAAGAAAATTATGATTCGCTCATTCATTTCTTGTAGGGTAGTTATATACATAAATATCTATATGTATTTCATATATAAAGTATTAAGCCAATTCACAAAGTGGTCTAAAGTGCTTAGTAATAAAGTAGTATTTTAGGCTAAATAGCACTGTTGCGAAGAGCCAATGACTTCAAATTGTAAACAACCTCAAACCACCTCAAAAAATGCTTTGGTAACAAATTTATATTGATATATAACATTTAAATATGGAAAATATAACAACATATTTATGACAGGGCTGAAATGCAGTTTACGGGGTGTACAAACAGTTCAACAGTCATAAAATTCTATAAAATTTAACCAATATGACACACTAGTACACTTTTTAAATTGCCTTAATATATTTTGACAAAAAAGTCTATTCGAAATTTTGTGTACTATTTCATATGGTCTTATACTTTTTTTGCCCAAATTCTGCATCATTTTTTGTTTTACTGGTGGCAACGCTGACAGTTAGTCAGATTGGAACGAAAAAAAGTTGTGATGTGTATTATCAATTGTTTTCGCTAAACATAAAAAGAAAATTAATTAATTTATATTTGGCGATAAAAAGTGAATAATTTGTATTGTAATCATTAAAAGAATTGCATTAGGTACAACGAAAAAGTGAAATTTACAAAAAAGTGCAAGTGTAGCAAGATATTTGCATATACACGTATTCGTTTATCTACACACACACACACACACACAAATAAAATCACGCAGTACTACTAAAAGCCAACAAAAAAAAAAATAGAAAAAAGGTGTTTAGGAGTGCGAGAAAGGTGAATATAAAAATAAATACGATAAATATATTATTTTATATATAAATATATATAAGTAAATATGCGTAGTATATATTGAAATTATTTAAGGAATATGGGAGAAACAGAAAATATAGATATGTACATACCTACGGCATATAGTATGTATGTATACATATAAAATTACAAATTTGTAATACAGTGCACTCGCGATAATATGAACTAATTAAAACAAAGCCAGTTCACTTTTGCAAGATTGTTCATATTTGCGAATGACATCTTATTTCCCTTTTAAGACGTTTTTCCCAAAAAAATGAATGTTTTTTTTATTTATTGTTCATTGGATTTGAAAAACTATTGATTTTTAAAAAAGAAAAACAAACTGAAAGTTATTATGCGAAAAAGTCTGTGATTTTCTTGCGTTCAATCACCTTAAAAACGCCCCGCTCTATTAACAATCTCCAGATATTTGCCGTGTCCGCTAACTGTGACATTTTTGTCTCTCATTTTCAAAAACTATCGGTAAATGCATTTAAAATTTTTTGAATCCTAGGAAGAACGCACATTTTTCTTCTTCCAGGTCAAATAAACGTGTTATTGGAACACTTAAAAAATAAACAACTATATTTGCTAAATTAGTAACACTTGCACATTTTCCTAAATGTTCTTCATTTTCTCAAAACTTATGCTTTTTTAATTAATTTTTAAGAACTTTTCACGTTAATATTATATTTAAAGATGTATATAGAATTCCATGTTAATGCGAGCACTAACTTAAACGTGTTTGTAAAATATTTTGATTTACAACTGAAGACAATTTCAAAGCAGATAGTTAGGCAAACCCCCAAGTTTGTAGGTAGTTAAACCCCGTTAAAAATACCATTATAAGTTGTTCATATTTTAAAGCTTTTGCACAAGTTCGTATTTTAGAGTAGTCAATGAAAGCAAAAAAGTGTTCATATTTTGGGGTATTCATATATTAGGGTGTTCATATTATCACGAGTGCACTGTAATAAAAACAATAATAAAAATGTAATGGTTGGATGCAATATTTCTATGTTGTGTTGTTAGACTACTTACATATTTAGTTTAATTTGAATTAGCAAGAAATAACTAATATTATTTTAAGTATTTATTTATAAGCGTGCAGATTTTACCAATTCAACTTTAAAGTAATTGTGTATATTTGAGTTTCTTAGTTGTTGTTGTTACGTGTTTCTACTTAGATTTTTTTAATTAAAAACATACTTAAGAATAAGGTATCTTGTGTATAAAACTGCATATCGCACTTGTTTAACAATACTATATTAACTAAAAATTTTAAAATTTTCAGTAGAAGCAAAACAATTTTTAATTTTACGTTAAATGCAAATGAAAAATAATTTTTTAACCAATTGGCATAAAGTAATCAGAATGGCCCTATATATTTGCAGCGGTAGGATATGAATATTACGTGTCGATTTTTTTTCCAATAAGTCAAAAAAATAAAAATTTTGAGTTAATACACTATTGTTGAACAAGTGCTATATTTGACTTAAGAATGTAGTTTTTTATTTAAATTAATTTGCCCTTGTCTAGAATTCTTATTAAGTTTTGTGTTATATGTATGGTTTATTATTTTTGTTTTTCCCCTGCAATAAAATATAATTTTAAACGGTATAGAAATTTCTGGTTGTTAAAAATTTATTTAAAACATGTAAGATTACTATGCCGAATTTTATATACTCTTCACCATGGTGCGATAAGAACATAAATCTATATAAATACTAAAGCTACGGTCACACTTATTAAATATTTGATCAAAAAAGCGTAACCCCTACTTTTGTTAATAGTTAGTGAGATTTAAAATGGTCTTAATATTACAAAATATACTAATTATACTACCACCCATAGCAAAAAAACAGTTTTTTGTAAGATGTGGTATTTTAATCAAAATAAATATTGATATTAAGGGAAATGATTTTTTAGTTTGGTTGTTGGTCCCGTTTTTTTCGTCAAATATTTGATAAGTCTGACCGTAGCTTAAGGTATTCATTTAATCGGGCTTTTGCTTTAATCGGTTAATCGCTCGATTAATTAATCGAAGTTTTGGTTTGATCGGTTAATTTTTTTATTGATCGGTTAACCGGTTATTTAGGTTGTTTTCTAAATTAAGTAATTTCAATAAATAAAAATTAATTTTTTTTATTATTTTGAGTTTATTAGTAAAAAAACAAAAAAACTAAAAAATAATTAATAACTATCTAATACATATTTTTTAATTAAAACATATGTATTACTTAAAAAATAAACCGTGAGATCATTTTATTAATTTCAATAGTTTAAGGAGATCTTATAAAATAATATTTTAGAAAAATAAATTGGTTTAAATGTTAAGGATTTGAGCGATTTTTTAGTTTTGATAAACTTGACTTGGTAAAAATTCTTTCACTTATCGAAGATGGTGGAGAAATCGAAAACAACCCATAATACAGATTATCAAATTTCTCAATAATTTTCCTTTAATCATTTTAATCTTCCATTATGCTATTAGAGTCCTGTTATAATTTTTTTAAATGCTTAACACTTCTAATTGTTTCGGTTAATTTTCTTTTTGTGTTAATATCGAGAGTTTCTTCTGTTGTCAGGTCGTCATCTAAAGGCCCAACCATAATGTGCATAAAATGGCTTAAGCAAATGTGCGAATACATGTTAATTATATGAGGCAAACCATATTGAACTTAAGGTAACTTTTTGCTTAGTTTAATGAAACTGTCATTTGCTTAAGCAAGGTGCGAATTTAATCGCACATTCCGTACAGAATTAAATGATTTCTTATTTTGTTTTTTTAAATACATTTGAGAGACTTTTTGCTAATTTTAGACAGTAGGTTAAGCAAGGCTATGCATATTATGGTTAGACTTTAACTCATCCTGAGAAAGCTCAGCACCGAACATTCTGCAAAAAAAGTTTATTTCCGAATTCCTTAATTTCTGTTTTTGTACTGTATTTTAGGAATGTATTTCTAGAAGAAAATATATTGTATGAAAAAATATTTCTAAACACATCTTCTTTCGTGTACATTGGTAACTTTTTTGGAGAACTTTGGTACAGATACCATTGTAAAATTCTACATGGTTGTATTGTAGAATGCATTTAAAAAAGGGAGTTGCTTTGCAACTGACGTTTTGGAACTAACCCATAACTAAAAACACAAAAAATATGGTTTAATACTACAAAAAATTCCAAATTTTGTTACATCGGTTAATCGGTTAAGCGACTGAAATTAACCGGTTTAATCGTTAATCGAAAAAAAAGCCAATTTTAAATTAACCGATCAGTTAATCGGGTAGTAATTAATCGGTTAACCGATTAACGGTTAACCGATTAACGGTTAACCGAATGAATACCCTAATAAATACCATTCTTAAATATAAATTTATATACCTATTTTGTGCACCACTTCTTCAATCTCGCACACATTTTGTCGGATGTTGTGAATTGATAACCAAGATGATTTTACTTTATTTGTTAAAATTGACCAATAAATGTTTTTATCTGTAGACATGGCAAATATGGTTTGAAATGTTTTGTTTACTGTTTTAAAAACCCAACTAAAGTAATGAATTGTTTTTTACATTTCGTAAACTTTGAACAGTTGTAATACATTGTACTTAAAAGTTTCGTTTTTTCGCATTGTACATAAGTTTTGGTATAAGGCATAGATTTTCTTTCAGTGTTTATTTATTTATTTATTAAAACCATAATTAATATGTGCAAATAAGACTCGAAGTAATGTTCCAATTCAATCGGCGTAATTCTTAGCCATTTTTCTTTCAGCATCTTTTTCAACATTGAAGCGCTAGTAATATGATGCTTTCTGATTTTACGTTCCAAAATCTCTCAAACGTGTTCAATGACATTTAAGTCCTGGCTTTGAGGTGGTGTGTGCAATTGTGTTCTTTTACAACTTGAGCGTTGTGTTTCGGGTCATTATCTTGTTGGAAAATCCAACTCTCACCCAGATCTAATTTATTGACCGATGCTCCCAGATTTTGTTCTAAAATAGACTTATATTGAAACCGATCCATATTACCTTTGACAAATACAAGATTTCCTACACCAGATGCAGCGACAGCACCCCAAACCATCACGTTGCCACCCCCATGCTTAACAGTAGGTACTAAGTGCTTCGGATTCATCGCTTTATTAGCTTTTCTCCAAACTTTCGCTTTCCCATCACTTCCAAAAATATTGTATTTTGACTCATCTCTAAACAAAACGCGTTTCCAGAAGTCAAATCCTTTGTCAAATGAATTTTGGCGAATTCCAAGCGAAGTTTTCGGTTTTTTTTCGCTTATAAGGGTTTTTTTGCGCGGAGTTCTGCTGTGGAAACCATTATTATTTAGGGTTCTTTGAATTGTTCGTGGATGCAGAACCGTATTTGATCTTATTGTTAGCTCTTGGGCCAGCGTTGTGGCATTCACTTTTGGATTTTTTCCACTTCTTTCATTATAAAGCTGACATCTCCGCGACTTAGCTTTTTAGGGCGACCACTACGCGGCTTTTTTTCAATAGAAGCAGTGTTTTTAAAATTTTTAAATACAGTTTGAACTTTTGCTTTACTTAAATTCAACAGTTTTGATATTTCCCCCCACGATTTTTTCTCGTTTCTATATTTTATGACTAAGTTTCTCACATTAGTTGAAATTTCTTTTCGCGAGGCCATTGTTACAATTGAATTATGCTGGAAACTGTCCAGAATACAACCGAATGCAATTGATTTGAAATGTAAAACATGCAGAAAAGTAAATTTAAAAAAAATAACGGTACTTAGCCGTTATCATCCAGCAGCAAGCAAAACACAAAGCATGACTTTTCATAAGATACTTACAGGACTGTCAAACAATATTTAATAAAAAATAATTGATTTGGTTTTTTATTTGATATAAAATTTTTAACTTTTTCAAAACAACTCAAACAACACTCAGTCAAAAAAATAGCACTAAAGCTCTAAAGCTTCGTTCACAATCAAAAAACATTTTCACTTCATAATAGAGCAACAATTTCTTTTGTAACCACACACATTTTGCATTAAGAAACCGTTTGCAATATTTAGCCACAACAATATTATGCATTTATTATTTTTTACTACATTTTATTGCAATTTTCATTCAAAACTAAATAAAATTATTTTAAACGTCAGAAACAATTTCATACAAATTGTTGCTGAAGTTCTAGTTGACTCAACTTTAGTTAAATTTTTAAAAAAATTTTAGTTACATTTTTGTTCTAAAAATGAAAGGAAAATATATAAAATACCTACTTTAGGAAGAAAAAAGATAGAAGAAAAAACGAAATTGTTTCTCTGATTGTGAACAAAGCTTTATTCTATTAAAAATAAATACTTAAACTAAAAATAAATTAAAGATTTTGAATTCTTTATTTTATGATGTCTTTTCATATTGAAATTAATATTTTGTTGCGTGTCCATTATTTTTATTATCAGCTGATTTGGCACCTCTCCTTCGAAATTCTATTCTAAATTTGCTGAAATGCCACCCAAAGGGCTTCGTTACTTGTTGGTTGTATTTGGGATACTCCCTTCTTTATATCTGTCCATAAGTTCTCGATTGGATTTAGATCTGGGGACTGAGCTGGCCATTCCATAACGGTTATTTAATTGTCCTTAAACCACTTTTTGGCAAGTTTGCTGGTTATTGTCTTGCTGGAACACACAACCAAGCGGCATTTTTTTATCCAATATATGGGTCCTTATCCAATATATGGGCACCCCCATACCATAATGCTTGAACCACCATATTTAACGGTTTTCGTTGTGAATTTTGGATTGAATTCAGCGTTAGGGGGTCTTCTGACGTAAGAACGCGATCATTTGCCTCTAAATAAAACAACCTTGGATTCATCTATCCAAAAAACATTGCTCCACTTTTCAGTTGGCCATTCCAAATGAGCTCTAGCAAACTCCAAAAGTTTTGCAACATGCTTACGTGAGAGCAGGGGCACTTTTCGGGGATTACAGGCATTTAAATTGCTATCTCGCAATCTCCGACGAATAGTTTCAACACTTGTGGTCACACTTAGCTCCTTTTTTAGCTCTGTAGCTGGCATAAACGGGGTCTTCTTGCATAGCACGTTTTTCAGGTGTACGTCCCATTTCTATGAAAATCAATAATGTAATATGCGATGAATTATTTTATTTAAAAAAAATATCTTACCTTTTGTATTTGATCCTTTTATTTCAACTATTAAATCACTATGAATATTTTTTAAAGAATTTTTGTTATTCGGTGCTATTTTAATGACTGCGCTGATGCAGAGTTTTTTTATAATTCCGACCACTGCGTTCAGAAGTATGCCTTCTAGAAGGTATAAATTTCTTTTTGAAAGACCTTTAAAATTATTCAGTACACATTCGCTACTCCCTTTTTTAAGAAGGGAGAAAGGAAGTTGTTAATTTTTACTTATTGTTTATTTTTATTGACCTTCCTTTCTCCCTTCTTTGGGAAGGGAACGAAGTTGTAATTAAAGGGAGTGTGGAAAGGCTTGCGCCCAATGACAATCTATGTAAAAAATAAATTAGTATGGAATGCGGCGAGAAGGGCTTGTGTCTGCTAAATAAGGCATTGCATTCGGCCTCTTTACTCATTTAAGTTACCGCTGGTTATCTTTTTTCAAGTATTTTTAATACTTATTCATAAAATAAAACTGGTACATATGTGTGACCATATTTTTATTCCCTCCACCATAATTAGTTGTGAAAAGGGTATACTAAGTTTGTCATTCCGTGTTAAACTTATTTATTTTTCATCTCAGACTCCATAAAGTATATATATTCTGCCTACTTGAGTAATTCTAAGTCGATTTAGCCATGTGCGTCTGTCCATCTGTCCGTCTGTTGAAAACACGCTTACTTTCGAAAAACTAGAAAGAAATGAATAAACTTGTTGTCAAATTGCTTGTAGTAAGCAGATTAGAATTGAAATCCAGCAAAATAGGTTCAGTAGGATCAGAGCTACAAATCAAAATATGGAACCACCACCTTAAAAAATTTATAATTTTGTTACAAAAACTAACATAAATGGTGGAACACTGCACGGAATGATATAAGATTTTGCAAAAATTCGTTTTATTCGACTGGAAATTACGCAGTAAAATGTCGTGAGATTCGTTCATAATTTGCAATAACTTATAGAAATAGAAATAGCACTGTGAAATGTTCTGAAGATCGGTCCATAATTTACCCTAGGCTCCATATAAACCCTACTACTGGAAAACAATTAAGTACGCCTGAACCATAGTTAATATTGCTATCATAAAAAATTTTGGCACGTCATAGTTTTATAGAACTAGAAATGACATTGTGAAATTTCGTGAAAATCGGTCCATAATTTACCCTAGGCACCATATAAACCCTACTCCCGGAAAACAGTTTAGTACGCCTAAAAACATAATTAATAATGCTATCTATCATAACAAATTTTTACATGTCACAGTATTGTAGAACTTAAAATGACACTGTGAAATTTCGTGAAGATCGGTCCATAATTTACCCTAGGCTCCATATAAACCCTACTCCCGGAAAACAGTTTAGTACGCCTTAAACCGTAATTAATAATGCTATCAGAATAAAATTTTATAATTCACAGTTTTAAAGGATGATGAAGAAGTTGAAGATATTATTCAAATTTTAAAATCGCAATTTGAAATCACTGATTTAGGTGATTTAAGGCTCTATTTGGGCATTAAGGTGACATTTGAAAGTGGAATTTATTATTTATCACAAGAAGAATACATTGATAAAATCTTGGAAATCTATAATCTTCAGGATGCAAAGATTTCATCCATACCAATGGACCCTGGATATCTGAAATTAAATTCTAATGATATGATTAACAATAATAACATATATCGCAAAGCTATTGGTTCGATGTTATACATTTCAAACAACACACGTCCGGATATTGCTGTTGCCATATCAATTTTGTCAAGAAAAATTAACAATCCTAACAACGACGATTGGACAGAATTGAAACGAGTTATGAAATACCTTAAGGGTACTAAGGACCTGAAGTTATGTGTAGGTTCTAAATCAGAATTGCATTTTTTTTTTTTTTTTTTATTATTATGTTCTTTATTTAATCGAGCCCATAGGGCCATATATGATTAATGTATTAATATTTAACAATAATGAGTAATAAAATTTAATAACTATTTAATAACTGTTTAACAATTAATAATTAATAATCCTTCGAAGAAAACATAGGTACTAACGATACAATTTGAAGAGTTCCCGTTTAAAGCTTGTCAGGGACAATTCAAAGGTTCTGAGGCTGATAGGAAGATTATTATAAAGCCTACATGATCTTACCATGAATGATTTTTCATAATAAGAATTATTAATTCTAGGCAAAATTAAGTTAGGATTTCTGGTTGATCTAGAAAAGTGGTAAAAAGGTTCTACGTAAAATGCGGAACGAGATTTAATAATCTTGTAGAAAGAATACAAGGCACGTATTTTAACATAATTCTGAAATGAACAATCCAAAAATTTGTGAGCATAGTTTGATATATGGTCATGGTTTCGCAAGCAAAATATAAATCTAATAATCCGATTAAATATAAGCCTTACCCGCCTCATATTAAATGAAGATGTGCCACTATAAATCTCAAGACAATAAAGAATATGAGTCATAAGAAGTGCATAGGCCAATTTAAATTTAGTTCTTATCGGTAAGTAACAATTGAAACTATATAAAACGCGCAACATGCCATTGATTCTAGCAGCAATAGCCGAGATGTGTAAATCAAATCTTAGATTGCCATCGAGGATTAAACCCAAGCATTTAATTGAATTAACAAAAGGTATTTGAGTCCTATCAAATACAATTTTAAGAGGCAAATGATCACCATTTCCATACCCAAAGCCCAAAGCTCTTGTTTTAGTGGGGTTAAACTTAAGCTTATTTATTAATGACCAATCAAAAACCGAAGACAATATATAATTAATAGTAGCCTCATGGCAATCCAAGAAATGAATATCACCAGTAAATAAAATGTTGATGTCATCAGCAAATATAAAGGTTCTGCATTGAGTGGAACCAATAAAATCAACGAAGTCATTCATATATATTAAAAATAATAAAGGACCAAGAATCGAGCCCTGTGGAATACCGCTCGAACATACCGATACTGAAGACTTCCTATTACCTATCCCCACGAATTGCTTGCGATCATGTAAATATGAAAAAATTAATCTGCAAGAATATAAGGAAAAATTAAATTGTGAAGTTAATTTTGCAATTAAAACAGAGTGATTAATAGTATCGAACGCTTTACTCAAGTCAAGAGATATTAGTGTCGATATTTTCCCATTATTGAGATTTTGTCGAATAAGTTCAGTTAAGCTCAGTAATAAGCCAGAAGTACTACCCCCAGCTCTAAATCCGAAATGACAGTTACTAAGCATCTTATTTATGTGCAAGTGCTCTAGAATTTGATCCTTCAAAAAAATTTCAAATATTTTAGACAAACAAGGTAAAACTGATAGGTCTGTAATTCTCAATGACTCTACCTGAGCCCTTTTTCCCGATGGGTACAATTCTAGATGTTTTCCAAATACATGGGTAGGAAGAAGTCATTAAAACAGTATTAAAAACATGTAGTAGTAAATTTTCTATATGTGGGTAAATTATTTTAATAAATTTCAGTGGTAAGTTATCAACCCCCAAGGAATTGGATTTTGTCTTTGTCATTGCCAGAAAAAGTTCATCCCGCGTAATACGTCTAAATTTGAATCCAGCACTTGAAATTTCATCAAAATTAGGAAGATTATCATCAGGAGGAGATTGGGAAGAGATAAAGTGTCTATTAAACTCATCCGGGTCATGGATATCTAAATAATTTGAACAGTTTTTGTTTTGACGATTGATAATCCTCCACATGTCCTTACTACTGCAATCATCAAATTTACGATTCCAATAATCCGCCTTATACCTTCTCAATATGGTCTTTACCCTATTCCTGTGCCTACAATATATCTTCCAATTACCCTCATTACTGTCTTCCAGATATGCTCTAAACGAAATATCCCTTAAATTCCTCGCTATTTTAACTTGTTCAATATCACAAAGATTTTTATTCGAAAATTTCTTTACCTTTGTAACAGGAACTGCCCCATATAATTTATTAAGCAATGAATAAAGTGATTCCATCTGATGCTCCACATTGTTCGTACAAAAGACATTGTCCAGGTTATGATTATATATAATATCATGAAATTTATCCCAATCAATATCGTTATAATTTCTGTATTGAATGACATTGTCCTCAATTATGAGCGGTATATCGATGCACAAATAGATAAGGGCATGATATGAAAGAGAAGGTACGAAAAACTGGCCAGTTTGCTGTACTGAGTTCATATTACTAACTAAACAAAAATCAATCAACGACGTTGAACCATGACGGGGGTCAAAATGCGTAGGCATACTATTATGAACATAGTGCATATTATTTGAATGGCATATGTCCCTTATTATTGCAGCTTTTGAAACATTAAACAAATTAGTATTAAAATCTCCTAAAATAAATGAATACTGGTATTGGCAAGATAGATCACCAATAACATCATCCAATCCTTGCAAGTTACCATGCGGCTTCGCTGATGCAGACTGGGCAGGAGACCTCAATGACCGCAAATCAACAAGCGGTTTTATTTTTAAGCTTGGTGATGCTGTAATAAGTTGCGCCAGCAGAAAACAACAAAATGTAACTCTGTCATCTACCGAGGCTGAATTCGTTTCTCTTGCGGAGGCGTCTCAAGAGTTTTTATGGCTTTCTCAACTGATGAAAGAATTTGAAATTAATATTCAAAACCCAATAATATTTGAGGACAATCAGAGTTGCTTGAAAATCATACAAGATAAAAAAATATCACCAAGAAGTAAGCACATAGATGTAAAATATTATTTTGTACGTGATTTATTGAAAACTGGAAAAGTATTGTATAAATATTGCCCTACTGATTCTATGTTGGCTGATATTCTGACCAAACCTTTGCAGAAGACTAAGATATATAAAATTAGAGAACTAATTGGTTTATATAAATAATCTTTGTACTATATTTTTTTTTATATATAATCTTTTAACTTGTATAATATCTTTATGGTAATATTTTTTAGTTTTGAGAAGGGGTGTTAATAATATTTATGAACTAATATACACATTATTGCATCACTGTCTCTACTGCATTCTAATACAACTATGTATGTATGTAATATGAATTTAAATGTACATATACTATTTTGTTATTCTCAATAAAACCTCATTTTGAACAACAGAAATAACCTTGTAAAATTTCGGTAAGATCGGTCCATAATTTACCCTAGGCCCCACATAAACCCTACTCCCGGAAAACAGTTTATTACGCCTTCAACCGTAATAAATAATACTATCAGAATAAAATTTAATCCTTCATAGTTTTATTTGACTAGAAATCACACTAAAAAATTTCGTGATGATCGGTCGATAATTTACTATAGGCCCCATATGTAGCCCACTCTGATAACTTATGGTGTTTTCTTTTCTACAAAAAATGTGACATTTTATTTTAAAAAAATGCAATTTGGTGTCTGTTTCTTAAAAATTTTGCTCCCGAAAAAGGTGGCTTGTTTAATTCTAAAAAACTCATCCTTTACGGGAGCAAAATTTTTAAAAAACAGACACCAAATTGCATTTTTTTAAATAAAATGTCACATATTTTTGTAGAAAAGAAAACACCATTAATTAAACATGCCTAAAATCGTAGCAGATATAGAGATTGCGGTAAAATTTCTTTCAACTTAGCCTTATGCGGCCAGAAAAAATTTTATGCATATTTGTGATTTACGGCCCATAATTAACCTTAGATCCAGTGTTGCCACTTTGTGGGTAATTACCCGAATTTGGTATAATATTTACTGTCGTGGGTAGAGCGTGGGTAATTGCTCTTAGGTGTAATTCAGGTGTAATTTGAAATTCTTACTTTAGATACCCAAATAAAATCAAGATTCGATATCGGTGATGATAACTATTCTTTTTTAAACATTGTGGATAAAAAATGCACAGTCTTCTGAACCAAAGTCTCGGTTTCTTTAAAAGAAAAGTCTTCAATCATTAAATATATATTTTCGAAAGTTCGATAATGAATGTTGCAAGATGGACCCTTAGATTTGGATAAAGATGACTATCATAGTGATTTAGAACCTAAAGTCTATTGAAAAAAGTTATTTAAACTAAAAACTAGCCTGGGGGAAGACATGTTTCTAATATTCCAAGATATATAATTTTATTTTTATCTGGGAACTTTCAAATGCTTTAGTTTAAAGAATATTTAACGCCCCTAACAGTTGTAAAACTGAATTACGACAGTTGTATAACACTCTGCGCCTGTCCTTGACGAAATGCATTGCAGACACATCGAACGGTTCACCAGTCAGCTCAGTTGAGTTGTAATTTCTTAATTTTTGTATTATGGTTTACAACTTTGCTTTACTGCGGTGAACAAAAACATAACAAAAATTACAACTGATCACAACCAGTTGTCTTAATTACAACTCAACTGAGTTTGTTGTCTTTTTGCTTCTTTGTAAATGTCTTTTTATTAACTAAAATTTCAATTTTATATTAAGTGTAATTTCATTTAAATAGGGAAATTTTTCTTCAAGTGTAACTTTGAATTTTTCTGGTGGTAACAATGCTAAGATCCCATATTTTGCAGCCTTCTGAAATTTACTGTAAACGCTTAAACTAATTTCACCACTGTATTGAAATTATTATCCTTTAAGCTTAAGTCCATTTAAGAAAAGATACTGATGGCTTAGCTTAGATTTATGGACATTTATTGAATACATATAAAAAGGTTAATGGAAGGGAAAATTAAAAATAGGTATCTGTACTGTAAATTTAATAATGTTTTCCCAATGGTCGATAACAAATTTTTATGTAAATATGAAGAAAAAATACTACATCTAAGTATATATGAATTTACATGTTTCGAGCATTTTTTTCCGTCTCAGTAGATCGATTTGGGAGGGACCAACCCCCGCTTAATATGTTTTCTTATAGTCTTTGTACACCAAAATAAAGCTTGGTAATTTTACTTTTAAATTATTTTCTTAAAATTTAAGAAAATCGTGGTTTTTGACGAAGTTATGAAGAAAACTTAAAAAAGGCCGGCTGACCCGATTTTCGACTTGAGCGACCTCTAAACATCTTCCGAAAAATCTGAAAAAAATCTCCAAAATACTTTACCCTATAAGCTCTTAAATTATGCTTGAGCACCCCTGAAAATCCAAAAAAAACACATATAGTTGATTAAGTGTAAATTTTCTATGTCGACGACTCGTTATTTAAACATAGGCATGTCATAGGCTTAGGGTTACCAGAAACCAATATTTAAATAACTGGACAATGTAAGAAATTCACCTGGATTTAGTTTTAATAACTGGACAATCTAAAAAATTCAAAAAAAAAAATAAAATTTGACATGATTTTTTTTACAACAATAACACAACAATAAAAATTCAGTTTTACGTCATATTGAATATCGTCACCTAAAATCTACTTTTTTTGCGATATAATCGTAAGCGCGAAAATACTGGAGAATATTTTTTTTAATAATCTTAATATCTATCCGAAAATCTAAAATTATGTGTGCACGATTTTAGATCTTTGTCCAATACGTGTATAAATTGACCAGTGCATTCCACTGATATTTCTAAAATTGTGCTAAAATTAAGAATTCGGAACTGTAATATTTAAGGTGCCCTTGGGGAACCTCTGGTGGCTCTCCTTATATGCCTATAGATCCCTTATCCTTTACTCAAACTGGTCCCTAATTATGTGTGTGAAGATAAATACGTATTTAACTAGCGGAGACATCCCCCACAATTTCTTAACAGCAACTGTTTGCAGTTAACATTGCACTCAACAGTGCTGCTGTAATATAATAAAGTGTATTTTGGACGATTTTTAGTTTAATGGAACCGGTTGCACATAAGAATATAGTTCTTTACAGGATTCCGGTAGTGGGATAGTGACCATGTTGTAAAAATATGGAATTGTACAAGTAACACTATATATGGAAATGGTGCTCCAAGGGGTCCTCTTTAGAACCCTATTAAAGGTATATCTGAAATAATTTTGAAAATTAAGAAAATTGAATTTTAAAAAAGAGCTATTTTGAAAAATATTAAAAGTAGACTTTATGGACATTGGACAATTTGGAGAAATGGTGATAGGTACTAATATAACGCCATATAGAAATGGGGGAGAAGAGAGTCCTAAAGAGGATTCTGGTAGTGGGATATCTGAAATAAGTTTGGAATTTCAGAATTTCAGATTTGAAAAATTTTGTTTTTTACGAAAATTTCTGGCGAGGATTAGTGACCATTTTAGAAAAATATGGAATTGTACAAGTAACACTATATATGGAAATGGTGCTCCAAGGGGTCCTCTTTAGAACCCTATTAAAGGTATATCTGAAATAATTTTGAAAATTAAAAAATTGAATTTTAAAAAAGTGCTTTTTTGAAATATGTTAAATTTTAAAGTAGTATGTTATACTGTCTAGATAGAGAACGATGTTAAGGCAAATACAAGAGAATCAACATTAAAATACGTTAAATATTGCTAGTGTAACAAAGGTAAAAGCACAGAAACAAAATTGTAACCGTTTTTGTGTTTGCAAACCAGTGTTAAAGATATGTTGTTGTGTTGTTGATATTAACAATAAACACATCAACATCTCAACTTGTTACTCTTTTAACTTTTTCTCTTTTCTAAACCTAATAAGAAAATATTTTAATGAGATTTTTTGTTTTCATATAAAAAATCATTTTTTTATGTAAAATATGGAATTTTGGTAATGATTACAGATATTAATCCTTTTGGCTCTAGGACGTCTAGATAACGAAATAAATGAGATTTTATGTTTTTATATAAAAAATGGAAATTTGGTAGTGATTACAGATGTTAATCCTTTTGGCTCTAGAACGTCTAGATAACGAAATAAATGAGATTTTATGTTTTCATATAAAAAATCAATTTTTTATGTAAAATATGGAATTTTAGTAGTGATTACAGATGTTAATCCTTTTGGCTCTAGGACGTCTAGATAACGAAATAAATGAGATTTTATGTTTTCATATAAAAAATCAATTTTTTATGTAAAATATGGAATTTTAGTAGTGATTACAGATGTTAATCCTTTTGGCTCTAGGACGTCTAGATAACGAAATAAATGAGATTTTATGTTTTCATATAAAAAATCAATTTTTTATGTAATATATGGAATTTTGGTAATGATTACAGATATTAATCCTTTTTGCTCTAGGACGTCTAGATAACGAAATAAATGAGATTTTATGTTTTCATATAAAAAAATCAATTTTTTATGTAAAATATGGAATTTTGGTAATGATTACAGATATTAATCCTTTTGGCTCTAGGACGTCTAGATAACGAAATAAATGAGATTTTATGTTTTTATATAAAAAATGGAAATTTGGTAGTGATTACAGATGTTAATCCTTTTGGCTCTAGGACGTCTAGATAACGAAATAAATGAGATTTTATGTTTTCATATAAAAAAATCTATTTTTTATGTAATATATGGAATTTTGGTAATGATTACAGATATTAATCCTTTTGGCTCTAGGACGTCTAGATAACGAAATAAATGAGATTTTATGTTTTCATATAAAAAATCAATTTTTTATGTAAAATATGGAATTTTGGTAATGATTACAGATATTAATCCTTTTGGCTCTAGGACGTCTAGATAACGAAATAAATGAGATTTTATGTTTTCATATAAAAAATCAATTTTTTAAGTAAAATATGGAATTTTGGTAGTGGTTACAGTTTTTAATCCTTTTGGCTCTAGAACGTCTAGATAACGAAATAAATGAGATTTTATGTTTTCATATAAAAAATCAACTTTTTATGTAAAATATGGAATTTTAGTAGTGATTACAGATATTAATCCTTTTGGCTCTAGGACGTCTAGATAACGAAATAAATGAGATTTTTTGTTTTCATATAAAAAATCAATTTTTTATGTAAAATATGGAATTTTGGTAATGATTACAGATATTAATCCTTTTGGCTCTAGGACGTCTAGATAACGAAATAAATGAGATTTTATGTTTTTATATAAAAAATGGAAATTTGGTAGTGATTACAGATTTTAATCCTTTTGGCTCTAGGACGTCTAGATAACGAAATAAATGAGATTTTATGTTTTCACATAAAAAATCAATTTTTTATGTCAAATATGGAATTTTGGTAATGATTACAGATATTAATCCTTTTGGCTCTAGGACGTCTAGATAACGAAATAAATGAGATTTTATGTTTTTATATAAAAAATGGAAATTTGGTAGTGATTACAGATTTTAATCCTTTTGGCTCTAGGACGTCTAGATAACGAAATAAATGAGATTTTATGTTTTCACATAAAAAATCAATTTTTTATGTCAAATATGGAATTTTGGTAATGATTACAGATATTAATCCTTTTGGCTCTAGGACGTCTAGATAACGAAATAAATGAGATTTTATGTTTTCATATAAAAAATCAATTTTTTAAGTAAAATATGGAATTTTGGTAGTGGTTACAGTTTTTAATCCTTTTGGCTCTAGAACGTCTAGATAACGAAATAAATGAGATTTTATGTTTTCATATAAAAAATCAACTTTTTATGTAAAATATGGAATTTTAGTAGTGATTACAGATATTAATCCTTTTGGCTCTAGGACGTCTAGATAACGAAATAAATGAGATTTTTTGTTTTCATATAAAAAATCAATTTTTTATGTAAAATATGGAATTTTGGTAATGATTACAGATATTAATCCTTTTGGCTCTAGGACGTCTAGATAACGAAATAAATGAGATTTTATGTTTTTATATAAAAAATGGAAATTTGGTAGTGATTACAGATTTTAATCCTTTTGGCTCTAGGACGTCTAGATAACGAAATAAATGAGATTTTATGTTTTCACATAAAAAATCAATTTTTTATGTCAAATATGGAATTTTGGTAATGATTACAGATATTAATCCTTTTGGCTCTAGGACGTCTAGATAACGAAATAAATGAGATTTTATGTTTTCATATAAAAAATCAATTTTTTATGTAAAATATGGAATTTTGGTAGTGATTACAGATTTTAATCCTTTTGGCTCTAGGACGTCTAGATAGCGAAATAAATGAGATTTTATGTTTTCATATAAAAAATCAATTTTTCAATTTTTACAGCGGGTAGAATATTACGTTTCGATATTTTCCAAAAAGTGAAAAATAAAAATTTTAAGTCAATATCCTTTTATGATCAAGAGCGATATTTAACTCATCAATTTCTATTTGTTTAATAAAAAAGTTTTTAATTTTCAATTAACATGATTTTGTTTGTCGTGCTTAATTTTCAGTTTCTATTTCTGATAAAAACACTGAAATTCATTATAATAATATATAATAATATAAAAATAATATAATAATTATTGATGGGATAAGCTATTCCTTTTTAATCTAATTTTTAATTTTCTTATCTTTATATAAAAACACCTGTTTAATAATGACTTCCGTTTTCTTTGTTTTAATAAGCATTCTTATACTTATGCACATACACTTATTTACATTAGGGTGGTCCGATAATAAGTTGCCATACTTTTTCAATTTTATATTAATACACAGTAAATTGACTGACAACACAGAAAAAATTATCAGTAGTTTTTTATCATTTAAAAAATTGGTTTAAAAAGTATTTCAATTTAATTAATGTGATAATTGAATTAATTATTTCTTTTGTTGAAAGAAAATTAAAAATATAATTTTGACTTAATAAAATAATTGAAATAATTTTTTAATTAAATAACAAAAAATCTTAATTGATTTTTTCGTTTAAAATAAAATAATTTAAACTTGGAGAATTGTTGTTGGGAATTGTCAAAACCTGGGGTATATTTAATTAAATCAATTAACACATTGCTTCAAACGGCAAAGTTTTTTGATAATTTTTTTAACTAAAATTAAAAATATTATTTATTGAATTCATTTTTGATGGGATAAGTTATTCCATTTTAATTTAATTTTCTTATCTTTATATAAAAACACCTGTTTAATAATGACTTCCGTTTTCTTTGTTTTAATAAGCATTCTTATACTTATGCACATACATTTATTTACATTAGGGTGGTCCGATAATAAGTTGTCATACTTTTTTAATTTTATATTAATACACAGTAAATTGACTGCCAACACAGAAAAAATTATCAGTAGTTTTTTATCATTTAAAAAAATTGTTTAAAAAGTATTTCAATTTAATTAATGTGATAATTGAATTAATTATTTCTTTTGTTGAAAGAAAATTAAAACTTAAATTAAAAAGAGTGGGGTGGTTTCATAATATTTATAAATTTTTTTTGATTATTTGATAAATCGTCGTTCGTAAATTATTGTGTTCTATAGGGTTATATTTTACATATATTATTGAACACAATAATTTACGAACGACGAAATGTAAACAAAAAAATGTAACCTTTTTTAAACATAAAAATAATGTGTCTTTTTTCGAAAAAAAACCGGGACTGCGCTAATTTGTATAAATATTTATTTATTTATGTTGCTGAATTACTTTCTTAGCTTTTTATCACATTTTTTTCTTTTTTTCTTTTACTTTGTATGCCAAGCAAGCAGTTTATTTTGTTTGCGGTCTACATATTGATGTAAAAATATGTAAGCCATAAGAATTTATGCATAAATTTTTTCCCCTGCGTTACTAAGTAAAAACAAATGTTTAAATTTTATACACATTTTGCCATTTAAAATAGATTTTATTAATATTTATCGATACTATTTTCTCTTTTATATCTTGAAGTACATACTCTAAAAATTGCCTATTTAAGGTGACAGACAATATTTTTTTAAAAAATCTATTTAGTGTGGGTCACGTTCTTAAACTTAATATGTATTAATCGTTATTTTAAGATTTATTATAATGATTTTTAATAGAATGCAAATTATTTTTATTTTTCATTTATTTCATACATTATTAGCAAAGGGTAAAACTGTTAAAGGTGTAAAATAAAGATCATTTTGCACTTCTAACCCGAGACTTTTAAGGGCAATTAAATTCTTTTAGTAAGATAGAAAGAAAGTAACAAAAGTAAGTTAAGATTAATACTGAAATGACAGATAAACAAGTGGGCTAAAAGAGAGTACAGAAAAGAACGAAGGCAAATGTGATGATTAGGGATGAGATTTTCACGACTAAAACATCGAAAATATGCAATTAAAAATTGCACTAAAAAATCCAAAATATGCACTAAAAAATAAAAAATATGCACTAAAAACTTAAAAAATCGTTTTTTAATTTTACTGACAACAAAAATATAAAAAATTCAGTCTATTTTTATTCAAATATCGTTAAAAAAATTAAATAACTAATTATAATTTTTTTGTTTAAATAAATAAGTACTGTTTCATTAAAAGTCTTGCCTTTGTCTTGTACTTGAAGAATGCCAATGCATTTTGAAACTTATTAAGGGTATTCACGTCACAAGTTGCGCTCTTGCAAAAAAGCAAAGGTGCAAAAACATAGCAACAACCACAAAGACAAATATTTACGCACAACTAATTGTCTGTGTAGTTGTTGTTATATTTTTGCACTTTTGCTTTTTCGCAAGGGTGCAACTTGTGACGTGAATACCCCCATTATCTTTTTTGAAATCCTTATTTTTTTTTTTCAAAACGTTTTGGATTTTTTTTAATTTGTAGGGCTATTCTTCATTCCACATTGTTTACTTTAATCATCGGTATCAATAAGCTCTTTTAACATTCTTGAATTACACAAAGTTTTTTGAATAGAATTCTGAATCATCTAGCCAGGCCCCCATCTTGTTACCACTGGCTGCAGTGGAAGGGGAACCAAGGAAACATTTCATAAAAAATTGCAAGATTATCGAATTGACTAATTTCCTCTGCAACGGGGTATAACCCATATGCCAAGAAAGTAACTTGTAACAGTTTTGGTAAAATATTTTTACCCATTGGAAGCCTTCACCATGTACGGTGCTGCATCGTTTAAAAAAAGAAGGATCTTTTGTCGAAAAAATTTTTGAAAGGTTTTTTTGTGAATTAAAAATACCATTTTAACGCAAATTTATTGATTCGGAAAGATAATTGGTCGACACATTTCTTAGACTATCGACAAAAAACATCCATTTGCATGGAAATCGCATTCCTAGTGATGATATAGAAAAAGACCTCTATGTCTTTATTTCTCTAACATACTCGTACATCACACAGAAGTCAAACGGGCCAACGTACTGCAATATTAAAAAATATAGCGACCCGTTATTGTACTTAACATAACCTCACTGTATAAACTCTTGAGATTTCTCTTAGTGGCCTTACACAGTCTAGTGAGAACGGTCTGAGAGTTAACCCTGATAAAGCTGCAGAGAAAATCAGTTTTTATCGAAAGATATAAGCAATTTTTGAACGAATTTCCGATTCAGGATGGAATCACCAATGATATGTGCTTAATTATACTAATAATAAACGGCATTTACCCAATTTAAGAAACAGTTGTACATAGGCAATCTATTTAAAAAGCAATGTAGAAAATTTTTAACTTTGTACACTAGAAAATAATAACTATTTTACTAAATATTTAATTATGCATACCCAGACAGACATAAGATAATCAGCATGCCGTTTATTCGATGGTTTGGGCGGGGGTACAACATTAGTTGTACATCCTATTTACCGAAGTTAGAATGCATTCACAGTACTAAAATGATAACGCCAATTGGCGGTCCTCCGACTCTTGTCTTCAATGTTACTACTTATAATACTGTTAATTTAAATTTACAATGTAGTCGCAATGTTTAATTAAAAAATTACCGTCTTTTGACTATCGCTTTATCGTCGCGAAAACACTACTACTAATTAGTTGTACATAAATAATTGTCTATGTGGTTGTTGTTATGTTTTTGCACTTTTGCTTTTCGCAACGGTGCAAGCTGTGACGTGAATCTTCTTATAATTTTAATGCGTTAGTTAAAAAATGGATGCCATTAGAAAGCTGTTAATATAACAAGGAGGATGTTTAACATTAACATTAACCTTGATCTAAGGTTGATACATGACATAAATAGATTCCACACAACATATCCTATTTGAAATATTTATACTCTAGGAAACCACATGAATTCAAAAAATATGTTTGGTTTTGTTTTGCGTTTTTTTTAGCAACAATTTTTTTAACAAATAGAAACTGGGAATTATCTCCTTTTGTAGGTTACTTTATATTATATTCAACATTTTTGATTTTTCGAATTTATGAGTTACATTTCAGTTATGTATTTTATAAAGCTTTTTTGTAATAGTTCTATTCCATAAATTTTAAGGAATATAATAGTCTGGTAGTGTATAAAAGTAATTCCTTAAAATTTAAGGAATAGAACTATTACAAAAAAGCTTTATAAAATACATAACTGAAATGTAACTCATAGAATAAATTCGAAAAATCAAAAATGTTGAACAATTTTTTTATTTAATAAAAAATTTTTTATATAAATTTTCATGTGAATTCGAATGTGTATTCTAAGCAGGGTTTAAAAAACTGCAGTCGAAATCAAAAACTGTCGAACTCTTCTTATTTGAGTTGATTTGACAACGATTGTTTACTTTTAATGAATCAGAAGTAAAAGCAACCGTTTTTTTTGGTCAATGACAAATGACCAAATGACAAATGACTGCCGTTTTTTAAACGATGATTCTAAGTCAAATTACAATTTTTAAAGATTTCATACCTTAATATGTAGTCTTATTCCTTCAATTTTTTCCAGGAATATTTTCTATACCAGCTGGTACTTGTATAATTTTTCTGTACAATTTACTTCATTGCTAGCCAAAGGATAGCTAAAGTAACAGAAATATACAAACAAAAAAAGACTTAAAGTATGGAAGCTTTACAAATTGTAATTTGACTTAGAAAATACATTCGAATTTAAATGAAAATTTATATAATAAATGTTACTCCCCATGAGAAATAAATTTCCAGATTTAAAATTTTTTTTTTTATAAAAAAAATAATTGCTTATTACGCAGCAATGCCGTATTTTTATGATCCAAATTCTCAGCGAATGCATGTTTACAATCATATTTATGTTTAGATGATGTGCTTAGAATAAAAAGGCACTTATCACAATTTACGGGCTTTAAGACCTTTTTAAAGTCTCCCACTAATACGTACTGCGTATTAGTAGGAAATTTTCCCTTTTTTTTAGGATGTTTTTTCGGAAAATTGTAAGCATAAAGAAAAAAAGGACAGATTTTTTTATTTTAAGGCAAATGTAGAGAATTTTCAAATATATTGTGTAAAAATACGTAAATATTCGTACTATATTCATTGAAAAATTAAAATTTTTCATTTACATACATACCCAGCAAAAAAAGCGTAGAAAAAGATGTTATTAAATCACCACAATTCGCAAACCCGAAGTACTTCAAATTCGGGTGAAGAAGCTATGAATTTAACATAAGCATGTCATTGGAAAAATGTTGTTCATTTTCTACTACTTTTAACTGCATATGAGGAGCTGCAGAACAAAACGTACTTTTTCACACATTTAAAATTTTTGGGAAATTGAGGTTTATTTATTTCGACCCCTTAAAAAAATGTATTAACCTGGAAATAGAAACAAGTTTTTTGCTTACCAAAAGATGAATCAGACTGCCGTAAATCAACACATTAAATGTCAAGGATGTTTAATATCCAACCAATTTTATATCGAAAAAAGTACGTTTTGTTAAAAAAAAATTTAAAAAGTACGTTTTGTTTAAAAAAATATTTAAATTTTCTACAGATTCTTGTAATTCTTCCATGTTTTAATTATACTATTGTATTAATTATTTTTTTCATAACATTTATTCACCAAACAATAGTTAAATTATTGGTGGCTATTCTCGAAAACTCGTCGAACAAATACAAATTTACATTAAAACAAAAGTATAGTTAAAAAAATAGTTTTTGTTTATCATAAATTTCTAAAATTAAATAAATGTGAAATAAACGTATGATAAACACAAAAACAATTTCTTAAACTTTGTTTTTGTTTTAATGAAAATATTAACTTTTTCGACGCGTTTTCAAGAATAGTCACCATTATTTAACAGTTAATTTTAACGCAAAGGAAATGACATAACTAAACGTCCATTAAATTAAGAATATTAAGAATGTCATGTTATTAAAACAACTACACGAAGAAATGGCAAAAACAATGAAAAAAGCACGTTTTGAAAAAAAAAAAAAAATGAAAAAGTACGTTTTGTTATGCAACAATTTTTTTTAACCTTTTTTTTGGTAAAAAAAAGAAAAAATATGCTAACTACATTTTTTCTTAAAGATTTTAACCCAAATATTATAAAAATATCAAAAAACCAATTTGTCAAAAAATGCAAAAAAGTACGTTTTGTTCTGCGGCTCCTCATATATTCCACGTTTCTAGTACTTTTACAGTTCCGATATTTGAATGTCGTTTATAAGTAGGGGGAAAAATGTATACTTAAATAACTCTTAAGATGCTAATCAAAAGTAGTGCTGCAATAGTAATGAAATTGTCCATTTAAGAAGTGGTATTAATGCAGTGATTTTAAAATGCACCTTTTTCGCTTTTAAACATTTAAAACCCCTTTAATTAATTAAAAAGCATCACTTTTATAGGAATAAATATAAAAACAAGCTCTAGAAACGCAAATAAAAAAATTCAGTTAATTTCCAGAACAAACAAATATTTTTTAGAAATGCAATCCTTTTTAAAAATTTCTGGGCCAACTACATTCTATGCAATTATTTAAGAACAAAGGTGCAATTTAAAATCTTTTTTCATATTTGTACTTCACAACTACTTCTTTAAAGCTGAAAAGTAGCATTAGCTACTTTGGATGTAATTAAGATGCAGTTTTTAAAGTACGACTTCCATTTTTCAGATACAATTTTAAAGAGAAACCCCATACATACCATGAGTCCTAACAGCTTCCCCATCTATCAAACTTAGAGGTATAAAATCATTAAAATTCGATTTTTTAATGAAAACATAAGTTTTTATATTTAAAAGGCCATTGCATTTATTTTTGTTCAGAGGAACTAAATAGTGACGTTTCTGTCAAAAAGAAAATAAATTTAAATATGTCACAGTGTTATTTTTGATATTGAATTTTTATATGTGTGTGTATAGAATGTACATACATATTTATTTTGCTTTTTTTTCTTGTGGTAAATAAATCCTTAAATTTAATTGTTAATAAATACTCAAAGTAATTTTTGGCAATACAAAATTTTTTTAATTAACAAGATTTTGTTTGTCGTGCTTAATTCCCAATTTTTATTCTTGGTAAAAACACTGAAATTTATTGTTGAAGGGATAAGCTATTCCTATGCGCATTTCACTGGTTGCTTAGGCCGAATAAGAATTATAAGCAACAGTTTTACTTGTAACAATATCAAAGCTTAAGCAAAAACGACAACAACAAACAGTGAGTTTATATTTTCTTACATTCCCCACTACAATTATTTGGAACTCCCCAGCATTAATTGTAGTTGTAAGTAGGTTAAGAAAAAACAAAATAAAAATAAAAACAACTTGCTTTATTGTTTTTATCAAAAAATAAAACATTGTTGCCAGTTTAGTTTTTTAAGCCTTGCACTTGCCAGTTTATTATTAAAGTAATTTTTGGGAATACAATTTATTTTTAATTAGAAAAATTTTATATTCCCAAAAATTACTAACGTTTGTTTATTAGACAATGCATATATCTCAAAGTTAATGAAATTGAGTGTGCAAATACGAATCTAAAAACATATTTATTTTTCAAAGGTAATTTTTGGATAAAAAGATGGTAGAGGTTAGCATTTAAGGGTTTTTCCCGCGGGAAGCTAGTATTCCCGGGATTCCCTCCCAAAATTACTTATTTAGTTACTTAAGTACTTAATTCGCCAATGAAACTAAAATGCTGCTAAGATTCTTAAAAAAATCAAATCTAAAGTTCTAGTATATACCAAAAATTAAAAATCTTTAAATTAAAGTTATTTTAAGACAATTAACGTGTTATTTTTACTAGAGAAATCAATATACGTATACAAATTGTTAAATTACACCGTTTAATAAATTCAGCACGAAGAAGAAATTCAATTTACTGTCTTTAACAACATACATATTTATTTACAGTTATATTCCCCTACTCAGCAGTGGTGAATGAAATTGTACTAAGTTTGTCATTCCATGTGAATATTCTTAATATTTATTTAAGACCCCAAAAAGTACATACATACAATATGTACATATCGCACACCTAGTTCAAAAGTGGCTCGACTCAAAATTTTAATTTTTCGGGTTAATAAAAAATATCAGTGTATTTTGTTGTTGTTAACTGTTGCTAAAAAACAGTTATTCCTATCTTTATGTTTCAATTGGTATAAAGTTGCAATTTATAAAAATGGTTTTTTTTAGTTGTGTCGAAAATATAATGGTAGTAGATCCCAATGCTTCTTGATGGAGGACCAATTCAACCATAATAGGGTTGTCGGTGACAATAATATAGTTAAATTTAACAAATTATGTTTCAAATTTTCTTTTAAAATAGTTTTGTTGGAGGTTACTATATTAAAACATATTTTTTCTCTGGGTTTACTGCTTAGTGCTTAGTTCGAATTGTGACACTTTTGATAAAATAAATCATTGTTGGAGTTTATATTAATTAGACTTGTGTCAGTTTAGAATTTGGCAAAACCGGAAAAACTTAAAAAAAGAATTTAGCTAAAGTGACATAACTTAATATACATAATTCGGTAACTTGTGCAAATGATACATTGTCAAAATTGACAACTAAAAATTGTTCATTATCTACTGTTCAAAAATCTAAACCTTTATGTAAACAGCTGATAAATTAAACTTACGTCTACAGCAAGTTTTTTCGTTTTATTTGTATTTTTTTTGCGTTTTTTTTAAACTATTTTATATTTTTTTCATGTATGAATATTTACAATAAGTGACTTTTTAGCAAAAACTTGTTAGTTGCTCCTCGTTACTTGAACTGCGGTTGACGCAAGGGGTAGAGATGAAAAAATTACCACACCCATGGTCTGATTTGTCAAATTTTATTCAAACATCAGAATATGTTAGAAAACACTTTTAGTGAGGATATCATGAAGTTTGAGAGCGATATGATAGTCACTTTCTGAGATTCAGAGTTTTTCAAATTCAACACATACCCGGGTATAAAGCTGTTGACATAAAGGTCAGGTCATTTTTTTTAGGTCAAAATCAGTTTTTTCGATTTTTAAAAAACTAAGTTTATTGAGTTGTGTCTTTTGAACTAGGTGTGCAATATGTATTTTCTTCGTCTTTCAGTAGTTCTTATCGATTTAGCCATGCCCGTCTGTTGAAAGTATGCCAACTTCCGTAAGACTCAGCAGAAAAGAGAAATTCGGGTGTCAAATTGTTATTAGTTCTCCCGAACATTGCTGCAGAATCAGTTCAGTAGGATAAGAGTTATGCACCCAAATTTGGAACAATCTCCATACAAGATTGACAAAAACTAACATAAATTGGTTGCAGAATGCACTGATTGCCATTAAATTTCAACAGTTTCGTTATCTATGCCACCAAATTTCGTGAAGATCGGTCCATAATTTACCTTAGACCCCATATAAGCCCAATCTCCAAAATCAGCGTCAAAGTCCAATATAGATCTACTGGAAATCACACCACAAAATTTCGTGAAGATCGAGTCCTAATTTATCATACGCCCCACCGCCCCATATAAAACCCACTCTCGGAAAACACTTTACTACGCCTTAAACCGTAAAACTTAATAAAATTTTTAAATTTAGCCTTGCAGTCTGCTCAGACTAGAAATAAAATTTCGTGACGCTAGGTGATATTGTGGTGAAATTTTGTTGGATTAAACAACTAAAGACACGAGTCCCACATAGATTTACTAAAGTTAAAAAAAACTTTTGTTCAAGCGGGAATTGATCACAATTGAATACCCTAGAATTCCCGGGACGGGTCATCCCAGGAATAAATTCTAGTTAGCATACATACTGTTGAACACAAATGTATTTTGAATAGATTTTATAGTGAAATAATTGCTATTTCTCTTTAACACACAGAAACCAAAAAAACATGTTTAATCCTTATAAAATGTATGCAAATATTTGTTAGCAAAATAAAAATACTAGGTATTTTTCTTACTTAAAAACTGTTGTTTCTTTTTTTTCGCAACTTTAGTAAATTTTTACTTTTGGAGTGCTGTAGGTGTACAGGATTTTTGGCAACTCGAACAATATAACTTTAAAAAACTAAGGTAAAATTTTTGGTTATATTGCTGCAGATGTGCAGGAATACTTTTAATGTGGTAATGCAAAACTTAAATCATATTTTTGTGTTATTAGTACTGTGATGACACAACATTTGAGGAAAAATCTTCATTTTGTATTTATAGTGCTACTGTTGTACTTCATTTTTGGTAAGAGTCACAATTTCTGTCTGGGTAAGGGATTAACTTTGGATAACTCTTCTAACGACCTTTGCCTCTTCGTTTTCTAAGCAACAGTATTTGCTTTAAAAGCAGTTTCCAAGCTAATCTTATTGATATATTTTTAATTATGATATTAAACATATTGGATTACGAGACAATAAAAATTTTAATAATCTACTAAGTGAACTCACTCTTTATACATAAGTTACAAAGATTTTCTTTTATGCATCTGTAAGAAAACTAACAATTAATTTATAACATCACAAACGCCTTTATTTTGTCATTCACTGTATAACTTGACATTTAAATGTTACGAACATATTCGTTGTTAAAGCGCTGCCATGGTAACTTATCAAGAAATCAATAAGAAACCAACAAATAAAGTTAAAGTTGTAATAGAAATTCTTTTACTTATTTATCTATTTCAAAAAATTTTAAATAATATTTACAAGAAAAAGGACAACGAATTAAAGAAGTATAATGACTGAAAAGAAACCAGTTGGTAAAAGTTTAAAAATTACACAATAACCCAAATACCTTATGCAAATAGAAGAAAAGCAGAGCTAATTTTAATGTTTAGAAATAAGCATAAGAAATGGTAATTGGAAAATAAAATATAAGAATGTTTAGAGTTGACGAAACTTAGTAGCAATGTGTACAAGAAGAAGTTCTTCGCTTGGCGAAACACGTATCGGGGAACATTTTAAGCTGTTGGAACAATTGAAAACACTGCCGTTGGCAGATAGTTGCTGTGATATATGTCATTGTGATTGCTACAATAGTCATCGTAGTGAATCGGATGAGTGTTGCACAAGTAAACAAACTAGCGAGGAACTTAAGAAAATTCCGCAGAATTTACAGGAATTAAGTAAAAAGAAAGGTGCTTCCATCTCCAATAAACCAAACCATACAACTAAAAGAAAACAATATTCCAATGAAACAATACAGGCTAATGGTAATTTAAATACGAGAAAAATCAAGGAAACAGATTTACGTAAGAAACGTAAAGCAAAAAAACGTTCCAGAAGTGTCGGTTTGCCAAGAAGTCAATGTTTATACCGCCATTATACTAGAGATTGTGAAAATTTGCAAGATCTTTTAACCTCTTTGGAAGATAAAAATTTAACAGATTTAGAGGTCATAGGAAAGACAACTACCTGTAAAAAGGACTTACATGGAAGAGAAAACGCCGACATGATAAAAACTTCCAGAACCCCCACATCACCACTATTACTGCCAGAAACCCATCACTCGTTTTCCTATCTTCATGATACCGACTCAAGTTTTGCTCCTAAAAGACTGAGTGAATCCATGGCCAATTTATGCTTGGCTCCTACTATTAAAGAAGCCTACAATAAAGTACCTGATCATGACAAACGTATTTTGAACCGCATGGCAACAAAACGTTCCGAACAGGCCTTGGCCAAAGAAAATGCTTGGCTAGCACGTAAATATTGGGAAAATGAACGTTATGAACGTGAACTTTTAAAATGTGAACAAATGGAAGAATACAAAAAGGCTGTACGCGATAAACAATTCCAGGATTATCTACAAACTAAAGCCAGACTTAATGAGATTGCTCAACGTGATTTGTCCGAATTGCAACGTTTAAGAGAATCTCTACAGCTGAAAGATGATCGCACAAAGAAACGTTTAAAAAGTTTGCGTATTGAACGAGACTTGGCTTTCAACCAAAAACGCTGTGAGGAAATCCGTAAAATGGAATTTGTGAATTTGCACCAAGAAGAACAAAACCTTGATGAAATGCTACGTAAAAGTGAAACCTGTCAACGACTCACGAAACGTCTTCAACGAGCCGACCATATACGCAATAAAATGTTAGAGAACTATCTAAAACGTTTACGCTATGACAACTATATTGAACAATTGCAGCATGAGGAACATTGGCGTGAGATACAAGTAAATGAGCAATTAAAACGTGAACAATTAAAAGAACAAATATCTCGTAAACGTTGTCGTTCACAACATTTTGTCGAAACAAAACAGCTGCATAATGATTCCTTACGTAAAACTGCCAAACTTTCTAAAAGCTTAAGAGATATAGTACGTACATCAGTAACGCCAGATACAGGTGTTTCGCTTTTTAGTACCGGAGGAGTCCATAATGTTGGTGTAAATGCTTATAACTCTTTAAGTAAATTATTACTGAATCGTCCGTTTTAAAAACGTCGATAGCTTTAAGAAACTCAGTTCAAAATTTCATAGATAAATAAAGTGTATTGAACATTATAAGGAAAAATATATGATATTGTTTATTTCTGGTAGATCAAATATGTACTTCTTTTCTTATAATTTCCTATCTTTTAATTTCAAAACTTCCTATTTTAGCGATTTTTTAGTGGACATGTTAGGATGTCGAAAAATTGCCATAAATGTAAATAGTAAATTAAAAAAAATATATATAAAACGCAGAAAAACAGCTATTAAAATCCAAAAAATTATCATTAAATAGGCGGAAAAATGATTAGAGCATTTGGTTGAAATCGATAAAGTTCGTTTTATTGTATATACAGTCATGTTAATTTGATTAGGCCCACATAATTTTTCTTACTTAGCAGGCCATATCTTTTAATATTTTATGGGTACATTTTACTACCAGCGCACAGAGGGGTGAACAGTACCAAAAACGAGAATTAATTAAAAAATAAAGTTAGTTTTTCGTATAAGCATTTGGTACCATATAAAAGTAGAAAAATTCAACACGAATAACTGTAAAAATTGTGGATCGATGTTGTTTACTTTTTTTGTTATACGCTGCCAAATTTGAATAATATTTTATAATTTGGAAATATTTGTTAAAAAGTGAAAATCAGGATATTTTAATTGCGATTTGAGAGAATTGTTTCTTAGAAAACAATACTTTTTTTAAATGGATCCATCAACTTCAGGTATTTAACTTATTTATTAATAAATTTTTGTAAAGAAAAATATTGAGGAAGTATTTTTAATTTTTTTTTTAAATTGGTCAAAAAAAATTAGTTTTTTTAAGGAAATGTTGATTTTTAAAATGTTTGTGAGAATACTTGGGCAAAACTTTTTATATATTCTTAAAATATGGTATTTCAACTTGCATAATCAAAAAAAAAAAAAATCTTGCACGTTTTTGCCCCATTTGAAAATATTTGAGATTTTGTGAAACATGATTACGCTACGTCACAAAATTTTAACAAAGTCGTGACCAAATAAACCTGAAACCTGATCTTTATGTAAAATTTTCCCCTGAATTCGAATATGAAATCAGAATTGTAAAACAGTTTTTGAGATATTCCAAAATAACCGTTATTTGTGTTTTTAAAAAAGATGATGTGACTGAAATGCAAATATCTTCAAAAATTTTAAACGGATTTCTTTTTAGTGAAAGGTTATAAAATTTCTAAAATAACCATGGATTGCTAGTGACGATTGGTCAAGAAATGACGGAGTTACAGGGGGCAAAAGTTCAAGCTTCATTAAAAATTTTATGATTTTGTTCAATTTTGCTCTTTTCAAGTTATTTTTTTAAACCAATGATTTGAAAATGTTAATGTTTTATTGCATGCGATATTAGAATTTTTTAATATGAAAATTTTGCGCCCAACAATACATAGATTGGCACAAAAATGAAAAAGCTACAAAAGATTTAGTAAATTATAAAAAAACTACATAATTTATATTTACCACAAACAGCACTTGATTTGGTTATTCTGCAAAATATTTCCGATGATGATGATGATAACATGAAGATTATGATTTTGATGAAGGTGAAGATAATTATGAAGATGATTTTTAATTCCATGTTTTAGCAATGAATGTGCCTTGTTTTAAAAAAATATATATTGTTCAAAAAAATTACATTGATTTTTTTTAAGTTTTTAGTTTTTTTAATAAAACAAAATTAAAATTCCACTAAAATTTTACAACAAAAGATTTTTTTTATTAAAAAATATACACAGAATCCAAAAAAAAAATTGTTGTCATTAATTACAGGCTTCCCTGAATTAATCCTCGTTTTGCATATGTTTCACCCCACTGTGCAGCGGATGGAGTATTGAATTGAGCTTAACCCTAGAGTACTAATGATCGACGTTTCGACGAGCATCGCTTCCTTTTAATTAATTTACTTTTAAATGGGTGTGTCTAACACTCTCAAATTTCGTATGCTGTTAGTAGATGATTTACTTTTGCTGTGTGTAATTGTGTTTTTTGAATTGCGCTGCTGGAACATTGCTTTTATTGGTTTTGTACTCGTCGAATCGTCGATGGTTAGTATTAACGTGACTTTTATTTTTCAACTTTGTGAGCAAATATTGCAAATGTTGTTACTTCAAACAATAGTGGCACCAATGTCCAGCTTAGGAGAAAATAAAAACGAACACAAATGAAGTATGTGTAGATCATGCCCATACGAAAAAATGACGAATGTCAAAATCAAAAAGTGATATATGCGAAAAACCCATATGCGGAGAGCACAAAGTTTAACTTTGTGACTCTGGCTCAAAGTGTTATTTAAAAAAAAAATTTTTTTATTTTTTTTAAAGACAAAAATGTCTTTTTTAAGTTTTGATTCTTTTTTAGTTTTTCAGTTTTCCTAACAATATTTTATAGGTAATTTTTTATGATTCCAAAAATATGTGCAACATAAAATAAAAAAGTTCTAAAATTAAATATTTCGTTTATCTATATGAATTAAAATAAAATTATTTTCTTATATAAACTTATTAGGTGCCATAATGAATAATAACATTTATTGAAAAAGTATATTTGCTTTTAAGCCACAGTTATAGGCAGTTAAAAAATACATCGTCGAATCGACGATCATTAGTTACAACGTACGTAAAATATGGTTCGTACTCTAGGGTTAAAAGCGTTTGAAAAATAATTTAAAAGTAAAGTGCGACGATATTTTTAGGATAATTTTTTATTTATTTTTTTTTTGTTCATTTGATTATACCGACTTTTTTTTATTTATCTCAGACCGCATAGTGTAGTAGTAAAGTCGATTTAGCCAGGTCCGTCTGTTGAAAACACGCTCACTTTCGAAAAACTCAAAAGAAAAGATTAATGTTGGTGTCAAATTGTTTCTAGTTATCCTTAGCAGCTTAGGTTCAGTAGTATTAGAGTTATGAATCCAAATGTGGAACCACCACCAAAAAGTTGATAATTTTGTTACAAAAAACTAACATAAATGGTAGTATAATGCACGGATTGATATAAGATATGACATAAATTCGTTCTATATGACTAAAAATCATATTATTAAATTTCGTAAAGATTGGTCTACTAAATGGTCCAAAGATTTGTTTCTATTTATTTTTAAGTGAAACAGTATTTTTTTCGATTCCTGCGTACCTTTGTATTTGGTGAAGGGCATAATAAAAGTTATATTTAAAATGTATTCAAAAAATCCGACTTAAAAACAAACAAAAATATTCATGATATTTTTGTTTACTTGTTTATTAATCATCTTATTAACCTTATCGTGCGGTATCATATCATTATCTACCACATTACATTTGTAGATTAAAAAAACATTTTTTATTTGTTTTTATTTCGTCTTTGTATGCATATGTTTGTATGTACATTTAAACCGAAATAAGCCGTATATTTCAATTATTCAAACTTGTATACGAAAATATACAAGTACAATTGTGCTAATATACTAATAACACAAGGGAACAAGGTTTTTGTTGATTAAGAACTGAATGTTGTTTTTAAGGTTATTTGCGACGCTGAATCCAAATCTGCACTTTTTTTTTATCAGCTCAAATTTTCGCGATATACCGTTATTTCTAAAATTAAGACACTTCCACTACATATATTGGAATTACTTAAAAAAAATTTAAAACTTGTCAACAATAGCTGCGTTCGAGAACACAAAAGTTTTTACTATTTTTTACTGAACTTTACTGCATTTTACAAAATTGCCAAGGCGAATTAACTACAGGTGGTGTCGAAACGGCATCTGAGTTTGACAGTTCGAGCTTATTTGTTTTTATTTGTTAGTATTATGCTAATAATGGTTGTCATTTCGAGCTAATGGCACTAACAATGCAATGCAAAAAACACTATGTTGTTTCTGTTGTTTTTGGATTGTTGTAGTTCCGACAAACGGTAAACAAACAAAAGTAACAAAATGCTTACAAATTGTGAAAAAATTGTTAAATAAAAGAAAAGTTGAAATAAAAATTAAACAAAAACAAAATGTGAATAAATATTAATTAATTAAACTTGTTTGTGAAGCATTTAAGGCCATGTCAGATAAAACTTTTGCTTCGGGTTGCGTTAGAGATTCGCTTTGACATCTAAGATGAAATATTCATACTTATACGAAACATGTCACATAAAGAACTTTTAACGCAAAGCGAAGCGAAAAGTTGGGCAACTCACACAATGTGTGAGTGTTGTCAAAGTTTTTATTGTGACATACACCTTTTGTGTTACGCTTTTCTGCCAAAGTTTGAAGTGTCACGCAAAGCGATGAAGTTTTATCTGACATGGCCTTTATTTAGCTAAATACCAACATTTGAAACTTTTTTTGTTATGTTAATTTTTTAGAGTTGTAAAGGTGTTAAGTAATTGGGTACTTAAGTAATCAATATAAAAAAATTATTCTTGTTCTTTTGAATAAATTAACCCTCCACAAATTAGTAACATCAAATAAAATAAAAAACAAACAAATATGAAAGATTACATAAAATAATTTGTTTGTATTTTCCAAAAATGTTTGTGTAATAAAAAGTATTAAATCGAGTACCGATAAGAAAACAAGCTAAGTAGTCAAAAGTGTTAACATTTTTCAACACTTCAATTATTTGTCATCAGCTGTTGGCTTAATTTTACGAATTTTTACAAAATTTGCGTTCGCGTACTTTTTTGGACAACAGCTTTTTGAGAGAGCCAATTTTAAAATTTTTTTATTTGCTGCATTTTACTGTAAAAGTACTCAAACGCACCTAATATTATCATTAAGCCGTGGTTTTTAATTTGACTGGTTGAGAGATATCGTTGACGTTTAAAAAAAATAGCAATTAAAAAAAATATTTTTGTTCTTATAAAATTTATAAAAAATAAAAATTCGACAAAAATCACAATTTAGTTAAACACAAGGTATATTTACACAAGGTAGACTCATTTGGGAGTGTAGACATTTTGCTCTATAAAAGGAACCATGTTGTCAAAATTGTCTTCATATAAAACAAAAACAATTTAACGCACACATGTACAAATTTTGGCTCATATACACGCAATTTGACGTTGTGGTTCCAACTATGGGTAAACAGCTGACAAACATATGGGCCAACGAGTTTACCTTGTGTAAATATACCTTGGTTAAACATATGTATTTCGAATGAAATGTTCTTTATTTCATTTTAATCGGTGCAAAATTTTTGATTTTGTTCACAATTTAAAATTAACTAATTTGCATTCCAAAAAACATTTTTGTTTCCGTTTTAAAAATTTTGTTTTATAAACGAAAAGTTTCTTTAATTTTGGTTTATTTTATTATTTCATAAAAATGATTTTTTTTCACCGATTTTTTTCAAAAACTTTTTTGCTATCTTAGCCCAGTTACATTAAAATTAAAAATTGTTAAACCTTATCCCCACTTAAGATATCTTGTCAAAATGCCACAGATATTCTTTGTAGGGTCTAACATCAATATTGTAGAAATTACAAATGGTATGACAAATTTATATATACCTCTTTGCCTTCGGTGAAGGGTATTAAAAGGCGAAAAATATGTTATCAAATAAATAAGCATAACTTATTAAATTCACACTCGATTTTTATGCACATACTTACATGTTTTAGAAAGACTCTTTAATATTTTTCTTCATAAAGCTATAAAAAGTACAATTGACTTTGAGAGTGAAGAAAATAAGTATTTTACTCAAACAACAATTATTCAGCAATTTTTTTAGAGATTTTTTGATTTTCAAAGGTAACAATTACATCTTAAATAAAAACTATTTTGAAAATCGCTTAATCAAAAGTAAAGTTATAATATTTTGAACTTTTAATTTTTGGAAAACGTCAAAAATACGATTAGTACCTGTAACTTAAAAATGCGAGCTGATGTAGAAAAATGGAGATTTGAAACCAGCTCCCCCAAAAAAAAAAACAATTTTGTTCCCTTGTATAAATTAAATACAAAAGTGCCGTACAAGTATTTTACTTTAATGCATTGGTTTTGGTTGATTTAGGAATTCCAAGGCAATTATTTTTATTTAGTTGCTATTTGTGTAAAAGTGTATTTTTAAACATTTATAAGTTTATTTTTGTTTTCAACGGTGTTTGGCTTCAAAAAACCCCCACCCCATATAAAAAAGGGTGTAAGTTGTAACTTTAAGTGCACCACATATGAAGTGACTTAAAGGCAAATGAAAAATGTGTGCAAAGCCAAGCTAGTAGCATGATGTACAACTATACTAGTATTATAAAGCTGAAAACTTTGTATGTTTCTATGTTTGTATGTTTGTCCGGAACTGCCTTTCCGATTGTAAAAATTTCTTCAACAATAAGAAGAATGGAACCTCCTAACAGACATAGACTATATAAGGTTCCACTAAAGGGCTTATGGTAGGTTCCAGGGGCGTTAAACCTCATTCATATCTCTTAAAATAAAAGAGACGGAGAAAAAATGTAATACTTATCGTTGTTCTTTAAAAAAAAAAGCGGACAGGTGTCTGCTTATTTTTTAAAATTCGGCCCTTTTAGAGAGTAAACGGGTAAAACCTTAATTTTGGTCACCCCGTCTATCTTTTAAACCAATAAACGTTAAAATAAACATTGTATCACGTTTGAAACTTATAAAAAAAACACAAATACGAATTTGGTACTTTTTAGAAATTCGAACGTTTAATGGGTAAAATTCGTAACTACTGTTGGTACTTTTTTACAAAGTATTTTTCTCCATTCTTTGGCAGATACGTATTAAATGTTATCCCACTAAAATATTGAAATTTTTGATACTTCAATGGGGAGAAAAAAAGTACCGAAAAGGGGAAATACGGAAAATAAAATTTCTTTCTTTAGCTTTTTTTGTTATACAACTGGTACTTTTTTAATTACCGTTGTTATTGGACCTTGAAACATAAAATTCAACATGCAATGTCCTGAGTTATAAGACTATGGGGGAAGTTTTTGGTATTTTTTTGGTGTTTGACTGGTACTTTTTGAATTTCCATTAGTATTGGACTTAAAACATCAAATTAAACATGCAAGGTCCTGAGTGAATGAGAATCTTTAAAGGGATCTATTTGGTTCTTTTTCGTTCTTTAACTGGTAGTTTTTTTAATTTTCGTTAATATTGGACTTATGAACATAAAATTAAGCATGCAAGGTCCTGAGTGGATAAGAATCTGTAATAGTGCTTTTTGGTAGTTCTTTAACTGGTCCTTTTTGAAACTTTCATTAGTATTGGACCTAGAAACATAAAATTAAAAGCATTAGAAGCATTAAATTAAACATGCAATGTCCGGAGTAAATACAAATCTGTAAGAGGGGATTTTTGGTACTTTTTTGTTTTAAATTGTACTTTTTAATTTCCGTTAATATTAGTCATAGAAACATCATATTAAACATGCAGGGCCCTAAGTGAATGAGACTGTAACAGGGATTTTTTGGTACTATGTTTTTCTCTTACTGGTACTAACTTAGGATAGGGTTTAGGGCAGCTAAACCTTCTATATTCAGAAAATAATAATTATTGTTTTAGAAGAGGTCTATTAAAGCAATAACATGAGCATGAAAGCACCCTTCATTCCGCCTCCAGTCTATCTCTCCACTCGACCGTTCCCTGCCCGAATGCAAAAGCGACCAAGAGAGAACATGCGGAGAATTGCTACCACTCTGAAAATATCTAATTAATTTTGATGATATTTGAATAGATAGATCAGCGTAATTAAAACACACAGAGTTTTTATGTTTTTCAAAGCTAGAAATTTGAAGGGACAAATGGACAATTTCGATTTTGATAAAATTTAAAATTTGGAACGGCTATTATTTAATTAAATATTTATAAGAAAAGCTATTTTGCTTAAAATCATAGGGACCATAATGGAAAATAAGTCATATCACCTCAAAAGTACTTAAACTATTATTTTTTTTTTTTTTTTTTTTTTTTTTATTAATTCTTCATTTACATAACCGAGCCTATAGGGCCTTATGCAGTTAATTAAAGCTACTTACTAAATAGCAAAACTTCTATATAAAATTATGCAAATAAAAATTACAATATGCAATGTACAAAAAATGCTTAGAAATAAATAATAATACATATGAATAATATTTATTTAATATAGGTTAAAGGAAAAAATAAAAAATCATAATGAATGCTCGTAAGCAAAATTATTTGAACAAACACAAATAATCTGAGAAGAATTAAAAAAAAGAAACAAAAAGAAAATCGAACATATTACGGAACATTCAATACATGGAATTGTGAATATTCAAGCAATTTAGATTTGAAAACAGAATATGAATACGTAAACTCCCTCAATTCCCTCGGCAATGCATTCCATATTCTCGATACTCGAATTTGAAATGACCTTTTATAAACATCCAAATGCCTGACGGGATAAATTATTTGCGGATTTCTTAATGAATGTGAAAAATTAAATTTATTAACAATATAAACAGGATAACCATTGACAAGGGATTTATATAAGAACAATCAATAGCAGCCTAATGCTGACAAAATTTTCAAAAGAAGATCCAATAAAACTCAAAGCGTATCGGGAAACATGATCCCTTCTTTTCAAATTAAAAACATATCGGATAATCCTGTTAAAGATTAGTTTATATTTTGGGTTCCGCATTTAGTTAACTTCTTAGTTTAGTTCAGTTCTAATTTAGTTCTCGCATAATTCTAGTTCAAAAAGTCAGGGTCCTGTATTTCCGAGCCCAGTCTCGCCAACTCATCAGCCATTTCATTGCGGTGATGTTGCACTGACTCGGTACCCAGCACAGCCTCAACACATACTCCCCTAAGATTTCCCCTAGATCCCTCCTACAATCATCCTCTAGCCTGGACTTTACATAATAGCCTAAAGAGCCACCTGTCCGTCCACATATCAATTCTACGCCTTCAAGATCCCAAGAACCTGCTCCTGATATAAACAGCAGTCGTCAGGATGCCTATTTGACCCTTAATGTAGACCCCGCACCAGTGCCCTTCATCTTTGAGCATTCAATGAAAATAGCAAATCTTGATCCTGTAACATAAGACTATTTTGTTCTTTATTATTTAATAAAAAAGCTACATTAGTTAGCCTTTTAAAATTCCTACTACCCCCGTATTCATTAACGATTAACTTGATTGATTTGAGGCAAAAATGCAGTTTACAGGGAACACGAAAAAATAATTGGACCTCCTCTGGAATTAAAAAAAAAATAAAATTAAAATTTAAGACGGCTGAGGCTCGTGGCCCCCAGGATCCAAAAAATTAAAGGTCATTTGCTTACGATTGTAAATATTTTGTTTTTTTTTATAACAAATACCGGCTTCGTTAACTAAAGCTTCTCTGCATCTAAAATATACTAAAATTAATTTGAGTACCCTCACATACCACTTAGAGGGCGGAGCGGTTTTTTGGATCCAGGGTCCACAGCCCCCTTAATTTTAATTTAGGTTTTTTTTTATCGTTCATCGGGTGGCATATATGTTTTGTAAACCTTAATTAAATTTAAAATATTTTTATAGTGCCTTGCGATCAAACCTAAGCTTAATGAATATGAAAATTGGCAAAAAATTTGCATATTTTTCAATTTAAAGACCATATCGCAAATACTTCTTAAATAATTTTTTATTTACTGAAAGAAAGCTTAACTAATTAATCGAAAAAATGTCTACAAAACAGACTTGCAGTACGGATATAAATGTATATTTCTTGTGTAGCACAATGTTATTATATGAAACGTCGTTATAAAGGCTGTTTTTTTTTTAAGTCCGAGTAACCTAAAGTTGTAAAAAATAGCATAAACAATTTAATTTTATTCTTAAAAATTTTTTTTATTTAATAAACAATACATACATTATGTCGTCAACATTTGAAAATAATTTTGAGTCATGAGTTTGGGCCACTTTTTTGACGATTGCTGGCCGTATTTTACGAATAGCAAGAACATTGTTAGCGTCAATTGTTGCTGGTTTATCAGCATAAGCTACTGACTTCACGTAGTCCCAAGGAACTAATCGATACGTATCAAATCGAACGACCTAGGAGGCAAATGAACAGGTTCACTTTTCACCAAAATTTTACTTCCAAAAGTCAATGGTTGCGGTCGCTGTATGGCACGTAACGCCATCCTGTTAAAACCGCACCTTGCCCGGATCAATCTCATTTATATTTTTATACAAAAAATCATTGATCATAGATTCATGATGATTTGCCAGAGTATATGGATAATAAAAAAGTGAGCACAGTATGACTGGTAGTCCCTTCGTTAGTTCTATCGGGCTTAAAATACCCTTGATTACTAAATTAATTAGAATCTGACCCTTTTAGTATACTTAATACTTTAGTATTAGATAAAAAAAATTCATATACAATTTTTTAATAACTAGTTAAAATTAATAAAGTGCGAATATGCTTATTCTAGTTACACTAAAGCATTCTTAAGTGCTGCAAAACAAAACTAAACAACATGTACATACAAATATTACCAGGTAAATACAACCTTTTGTTAAAAGTCCTACGTTTCATGGATTTTCTTTTTAACATGTAATTTTAATGATTGCGTACGTTATTTTCTTTACTAGGTCGCTCTATAAAAGGCAATAAGCAACTAACAAAAGCAACCGCTACTAGCCAGGGACATTTTGTCGGGAATTGAAGAGATACTCTATAAACTTTTTGCAATTCTTAACCTCAACTTAAATAATCGAATCAATAAAAAAGCTGCTTTGCATTTTCTTTTAATTTAATATTTTTTGTTATTTTAATTAAAAAATAATTAATAAATACTTTTGATTGATTTTTTTAAAAACAACATTTTTTGTTTTTTCATTTCATTAATTAAAAAATTTTATATTAATTTTCAGCTTTTTCATTTAAAAAAAAAAACAATCATATTTACGCAAAGAACGAAAATAAAAAGAAACGAATATCTTACGACAACAACATCTGGAATAAAATGTTGGATTTTTTTATTATATTATAAACGAAATAATATATGTACATATCTAATGATCAATTACAACTAATCATCGTTGGTGATGGAATTTAAAGGTTTTTATATACTACAGCTAATTATAGCAATGTTGACTATATGTCTGGGTTGTTCATCAAGAGCTGCACCCAAACCTAGACCAACAACATCCTCAACAATGGCTCCAATGACTACACCAAGACCCAATATAACATTCCCGATATTAAATTGTCCACCGCCATATGCAGCATGGTATTGTCTAAATGATGCCACTTGTTTTAAGGTCGAGATCCATAATGAAGTTTTATATAATTGCGAATGTGCTAATGGCTTTATGGGTCCACGATGTGAATACAAAGAGATTGATGGTAGTTATTTACCAACTAGACAACGTGCCATGTTGGAAACAGCCAGCATAGCTAGTGGTGCCACTTTAGCTTTAATATTTATGCTTGTATTATGCTTTTCGCTATATATACGTCATGAGAAGCAGCAAAAATTAAAATTAAGCGAAAGTTCTACAATGGCTCATGAGAATGCCGGCATGGATGAAGTTGATGGCATAACGAAAATTCCTGAAATGAGACCCTTTGGTCCACATCATTATCAAGTTTTGCCCTTATCGATGGCGTTTAAACGTTAAAGTTAATTTAAAGTTTAGCTGCTTTTAATTTTAGTTAAACGTGCTTACAATTTACACACACCAAGTTTTCTTTCCAAGTGTAGAGTTTATAATAGACACAGAGATATAGATAGAGAGAAAGAGAGAGAGAGAGATGAAGAAAAGAGATGGAAAGGCTTACAAATATCTTTATGTATAAATAAAATACTTGCGCACTTAAACTTGCTGTATGCAAATTGGGTATTATTTATTGATTTTAAGTTTTTTAAAGGCAAATTTTTATATTTTAATTAACTTAAAGTTGATAAACAAACAAAAAAGCTGTCACATATGTTAAATTAAGGATCGTTAACAATCTACAAGCAAATGTCGTTTTATAACATCCCTTTCTCACACGCAAACTTTACTTTGCAAAGTCTTTAGATTGTAGGCGAGAAGGGTAAGAAAAATGAAAGTGATCTGTAGATTTTGTAAGTTGCTGGAAAAAAGTTGAAAAGAATATTAAAAAGACTGTCAAAGTAAACTTTGCTTCTGAGGAAGAGGTCATATGTAGATAAAGGGTTGTTCTTGTTCTTTTTGGAAGATAATAATGCTTTATTTATCATATGAAAAAAAGATATGAAAAAAAAGATATGAAAAATGTAACAATTTCGCCCTTTTAAAATTTTTATGTTGCCTTAAAAAAACAGAATTCGAGAGATTGGAATTATGTCTATTAAATTTTTTGCGATAAAACCTTAATTTGCCTTAATACAATAATTCAAGTTAACGATTTTAATTTAAATAAAAATTTATTTTATTATCACAATTTTTGCACTGAACACACATAAATTAAAAAAAATCTTGCTTTAGTTACTTTTTTTATTTTAAAACGCTATTTTTTATTAAATTATTATTTATACTATATTTTAACATTAAAGAAAATATTTAACTTTAATTGTCCTAAGTTTTAATGTATTTATTTATACTTGTTTCGTTTATTTATTTATAACTATTATTTGTTTTTATTTTCTTTGGCAGCTTATTGTTTTTTTACATATTGATGTATTTATTAAAAAAAGTATTAACTTTTACAAGAAACTATAAAAGACATTAAACAGAATATAATTATATAAAACTGTTGTATTCAATTTTTATTTTTACCTACATGTTTATTTGTTCATAATATGTATTTAGATATTTTGCATTTCCTACAAACAACGATATAACATTTTTTTTAATTATTTCATTAAATAATAATTATAATTGTATTAAAATCGTAGTGGAGACATGTACGTTATTGCATACTATTACTTTTAGAAGTGAATAAATAACACACAATAAACAAGTATTAATTTAATTAACATTATTATATAGAAAGTTGTGTTTTTATTAATTTGTTTTTTTTTTTTTATTATCAGCAGCATCTTTGTTTTTTATTCATCTCTTATACAACTGTGCGAATTTTATTAACCCTTAACCATAGTTTGAATAATTACAGAAAGTTTTTTCTGCTGAAAATTAAAAAAAAAATTGTTTATAGAAAGAATATGTATAACTATGTATCAATCATACATGGCCTTATGGGCTCTATAAAAAATTATAATAACGGCCAATTGAACCAAGTTCAGTTATAATGAACTATTACTACTACCGTCAGTTAACAAAATGTTCATTGACAGTGGTAGTAATAATATGCCCCTAATACGGCTAACAATTTAACTCAGTTAAGTTGTAATGAAAACAACTGCTAGTGATCAGTTGTAATGTTTTGATGTTTTTTTAATCACAATATAGCAGAGTTGGTAACCATAACACAAAAATGCAAAATTTCAACTGAACTAGATTTGAATTGAAAACCGTTATATGGGCAATAGTCAATTATAACTGAACTTGACCGTAAGTGAAATAAATATATGACTGCAAATTCAAAAATTCTTATTCCGGAAGCACGAGGTGAAATAATAGGTCGATTTGTCTAATTACCGAAAATCACTTTTTGTAAAAGAGATTGAAATCACAAAAAATATGTTCTGTAGCTGCTTATAAACTAAAAATTATGTAGATACAGCAATAAACACTAAATTCATACTAATAAATATCACTACACAAAAATTAGTAACTCTATAATGATCTCAAATTGCCCTATATTGACCAAAAATGTATGAATATCGAGAAAAAATTAAATAGTTTTTCCCTCGTAATTTTTCTTTTCGCCATACATTTAAAGGCAAGAAATATAGGTGGGTAATGATAATTTCCCTAATGCATTTGCCTGGTTTATCCTAGAGAGTTATTCTGAATGTCAATTTTTTATATTATCTTTTGACATTTAAAGTAACTTAGTTCATATCAAGGCGAATTAACTACAGGTGGTGTCGAAACGGCGTCTAATTTTGACAGTTCGAGCTTATTTGTTTTGATTTGTTAGTGTTTTGCTAAGAACGGTTGACGTTTCGAGCTATAAGCACTAACAATGCAATGCAAAAAATTCTATGTTGTTCCTGTTGTTTTTGGATTGTTGTAGTTCCGACACCACCTGTAGTTGAATTCGCCTTGGTTCATATATAAAAACGATCAGCATGGCGGATGCGTATATATATATACATATATATATCGCACTAGTTCCTCTAAAAAGTGTCTACTCAAAATTTTTCAATTTTTACTTTTTGTAAGAAATCAATGAACAGTGGTCATATCTAGTAGCTTCTCCAGAGTCAACTAAAGAGAAATATTTTGAGTTGTCCCCAAATGTGAGCTGAATTCATATCAGTTTTAACTAAAGAGAAATATTTTAATTTGTGCTAGTGTTTATTTCATAACGGTTTACTTTGATGATGTTCTATTATGTGTTGTCTTGTTTTAGTTCTTATAGGTAAGTTTATTGTGCTTTTATATTAAATGAAAAAATTTCTCATAAAAGCGAACAACTCAAAAAACTAGTTTTTTTTTAAATATTCCATGGAAAAATTACAAAAACAACTACCGTTGTTTACTTCTTAATCGAATTTCTTTACAATGCTATAATTGTTTTTAACTTTTATATTAAAAAAAAATTTTTGCCTCCACTTAAATTTTGTACATTTTGAAGTAAAATGTGCTCGTTGAAAAAACTATCAAGCGGGGCACCTGGCGGGTTAAATTAATTCGAGTACGCTGAATCCAGTTATGCTTATCGTTTTTTAAGTTAGCTCTTGTTTTCAAGATATACCGTTATTTCGAAAATGGAGAAGGTTGCACAACATATATTTGCGTAATTCAAAAACGGTTTAGTTTATTGAATAAACCAAAAATAAGAAGAAAAAGCCTCATAACTGCCTAGGAGTCACCCGTTAGGGAATAAAGTGCATAACTGACCTCCATTAGTTTTTTGTCCAAAACATTTTCTCAAAACATATTTGTCCTATATCTCCCCCCTTAGGGGTCTCCCATACAAATAAATATGTCGTTTAAGAATTTCATAAATTTAATTGAAATTTTTCATCTTTTGTGAATAAAATTAAAAGTTGGATACAGACTTTAATCATTTATGGCTTGTTTGGAACTTTGTGTTCTATACGTGTAGAAAAAATTAGAAACATAGCTGCATTTCGAAATTTTGATAATTATTTTTTTTTTCTGCCAAAAAAAAAAAAAAATGTTTCTAAAACAATTAGAAAAAACCTTAGCTTTACTTAAAGGTAATTTTTTGCGAAATTTCTGTTTTTTTAGTTTTTTAATAAACTAAACCTCTTTCGAGTTACGTGAATATATGTTGTGCGACCTCTTCCATTTTCGAAATAACTATATATTTCGAAAACAAACGCTAACCTAAAAAATAGGTTAGCACTACTGGATTCAGCGAACCCGCATTAAGTTAACCTGCCAGGTGCCCCGCTTCACAAAAAAGTGTAAAATTCTAGCACAGTGTAATTAACCGAATAATAGACAAATTACTATATTTTTCTTCTTGAAATAATTGTGTTAACAAATTAGCGCCCAAACCATATGAGAAAGGTGGACCAATTTTGGATCAGATATTTCTTATATGTACATATATAAATAGTATTTACAATTAAAAATTAGCCAAATCGTACCATTTGAGCTAGGAACAATTGGCTTGCTTATATCGTCAGCTCAGAATTGGTTTGACCTATCGACCATTTTTAAAAAAATTGAGTTAGGTATGGGGTATATATATTTTGAATACCCCCTTTTTGAATCCAAAATCTGTTTCGCGAATTTTTTTGTGATTTCTGAGATATTAAGCATTCATTTTGCTGCATATCCAACTGTTTCAAAAATGTTTAAGTTTTGTTTTGCTCTACAAGCCACTGTTTGGCGATTGCAGCAAACTCTTCATACAAAAACGTTTTAATTAAATTTTACTGTTGCTTTGCTTTATTGCCGTAAGAAAAAAAGTAGTTAAAGCAAAAGCAAAATAAAATGACAACAAGAACATAAATTTGTGAAAAATAGTTTTATAAAATAATGGACCCAACCAAGTGTACGGTTTGCTATGATTTTCAAAGTGTTTTTAGCCTACCTAAGGGAATATATTATATTGATATATTATATCAACTTAATTTCTTTAAATCAAGGTTGGATACCGAAACGAATTTCGGTACCGGTATTAAAACTTTTCTTTATTTCGGTATCGGTATTTTAATTATATCGGTGCGGGTATACCAGTATAACAATTTCAATAACGGGTTTTTATCGATATAACAATTAAATGAACCAAACAAAAAACAAGTAAGAGTGCTATATTCGGCTATGCCGAATCTTATATACCCTTCACCATGATGAGATAAGAACATAAAGTTATATACATAAATAACGTTCTTTAGATAGGAATAAATAAATATTAATTGAGCCACGCCAACTTTTCATTTCGCCAAGCCGAAGAATAAAAAAAAAAAACAAAAAATTTATATATGTACTTAAGCCCAAAGTTGAGTTTGTTTCTTTATTTGAGCGGCATAGCATGTACATGCATTAATGTGTATGTGTATGTGTATGTGTAAAACTAAACACATTACAAATAAAATCCACCACTTGTAGTGAAGGGTATAAAAAACCACAAAAAAACCGCATTACCATAGGCACTGTATGACCGTAGAAACCAAAATTGAATTGGTTTGTATGGTATGCTTTTACTGAAGAAACGTTAAATTAAAATATATTGAGTCTATGAGTTTGTTTCTTTATTTGAGCGGCATATCACGTACATGTATTAATGTGTATGTGTATGCGTAAAATTAAACACATTACAAATAAAATCCACCACTTGTAGTGAAGGGTATAAAAAAAACAACAAAAAACCACATTACCAACACTGTATTACCATAGCCACTGCATGTCCATAGAAACCAAAATTGAATTGGTTTGTATGGTATGTTTGTCGTTTTGGTAAAACAGTGTTAGTATGGTAATGTCACGTCTAATTGGATCTTTAAAGAAAAAAATTTGAGGCAGTCGTGGCTTTTACTCATATCTCAGCCATTTGTGGGCCGATCTTGCTGAATTTCAATAGCAAACAATTCCAGACCATATGTGACATAAATGTATAATAACCTGGCCCCCATCATATATGTGGTCTTCGGAAAATCCATTTCAACAGACAGACGGACATCGTTGAATCAACTTCGCTCCTCATAAGGACCCAGAATATATATACTTTATAGGGTCTAACATCAATATTATAGAAATTACAAACGGAATGACAAACTTATATATACCCTATTCACCACCTGTGGTGAAGGGTATAACAAATGTTGAAAAAATTGATTTCATCTAAAAATATTATCATTACAATTACAATACAAACTTAAATCAGTAAAGCGCCAAATACACTTGTCGAATGCTTGTCATGCTGGCAAATTCACTTGTGTGCGTGTGCTGGATATATGTACATATGTTAACGATCATATCCATGGTGGAATAAGCAGGTGGCATCGTTACGGCAACAAATACAACATTACAACAAAAATGGAAATTACATAACCGTTTACGTCAAAAAATACATTAAACAAAAATCAAAGCGTGCCGCTGAACGTGATGAAATAAATAAATTTTTAGCCAATTTTTATTTAATTATGGTCAATATCTTATCAAAATTATCAAAAACTTTAATAAAAAACAAAAATCACAGCACAAAACGTGGACTTTTTGTAAACATAAACAAAACTTTGACATAAACCTAGACAAACAATGCAAGAGCAAAAAATCGTCATCTGGCGTAGTGCTGCCACCTGTTTATTTCACCATGATCATATCTAAATTTTTTGATTTTTAATTGAGCATCGTTTGTGCCACACATAGAAACACTTTTTCACTAACGAGTATTTATACCCACACCACAATAGTGGAGAGGGTATTATGCACTTGTTCTGATGTGTGTAACGCCTTAAAATATTGGTCCTAGACCCACCTTAAAGTATACCGATCGACTCAGAATCACTTTCTGAGTCGAACTAACGATGTCCGTCCGTCCGGCTGGCTGTCCATGTAACCTTGTGCGCAAAGTACAGGTCGCAATTTTGGAGATAATTTGATAAAATTTGGGACATAGGTTCTTATTGGCACAAGGACCAAGCCTATTGAAAATGGGACCAAGAGGAAAGATAGGGGGAAATTTCTTCCTCTCAGAAACTATCAAACCGATTTTAATGAAATTTAAAACATAGATAAAACCATATCTATATTGACACAAAAGGTATGATTTTTTTAAAAAATAGGACCACGAGGACAGATAGGGGCAATTTCTGCCTCTCAAACCGATTTTAATGAAATTTAAAACATAGATAGATTCATATCTATATGGAGACATAAGCTTTACAGTTTTTCAAAAATAGGACCACAAGGGGAGGTAGGGGGCAATTTCTGCCTCTCACAAACTTTCAAACCGATTTTCATGAAGCTTATAAACATAGATAAATCCATATTTATATGGAAACATAAGCATGATGTGTTTTTAAATACTGTGGTGTCGGGCATCATATGGTCGAACTTGAACGAATGTTTTACTACTTGAACTTTTGTATTATTGTAGAACTTATGGTACTTTCTACGATTTTATCATTATAACTTATTAATTTTCATACAAATTTTTCTTAAAATGCATTTCAAATCTATTTTAATTTTTTATGAATACAGCGGTAAAGATTTTTCTTTTTGAAAAATTATATTATTTTTTAATACCGAAACGATTGTAATGGTATAATACCAGTATTAAGGGAAACGGTATACGTATACCGGTATTTTATGCAAAAAACTCATTTCGGTATCAATACCGGTATTTAATTTAAACGGTATTGGTATCAGTATCGATTGCCAAACTTGCTTTAATTCCCAAAACTCCATATAAAAATTTACAGCCAGAATAACTCTCTCGTATGCATATATGTACATATGAATGAGCCTTGGTACCATGGTTAATATATATACAATTAATTTTACTATCTAAGAAATTATTTATAAATATTACACAAAAAAGTTAAAACATAAATATGTAGTATGATTCGTTATAGGTACATATTTATAAAAAAAATACTCATAATTTTAAAATTTAATCGTTTTTTAATTTAAATTTTTACGTGGGTTCGATTCACGTGGCAGTCAAGAATGAAAAATTATCAATAAAATAATTTAATGAAAATTTAATTCGATGAACTTTACCCTACGTTTCCACATGCAAGTAATTACTTGCAAGTACTGTATACGTATTATCAACGAAAAATCGAGGAAACAGCCGATTGGCTGAAAGTACAAAAATTGTGTGAATGTTAGTGAAAAAGTGTAAGAGTATTGAGTATTTCGAACTTGTACTTGCATGTGGAAACGGGGGGTTAGCCTTATTAAATGTCAAAATTTGATTTAAAAAACCATAAACAGTTCAAAAAAATAACCACAATACTAATTATTTACATTTTTATTTATATATTTCCAGTCAGCTAAACAATTTTATTTACCCACAATGACAGATAATAATCAAGGTCCGCCCGAATCAGAATTGGGTCCTCCCAAAGCTGATTTTAGTGCTCCACCACCGTATGAATTAACCAACAGCCACTTTAATTTAACACAACAATCGCAAATTCCATTAAATCAACAAAATCTCCAGGATGCACCACCACTAACAGAAATTCCTATTCATCATGGTAAACTACCCACATATGAAGAAGTTCAAATGGAAAAGTCACTGAATGGAGAATTGCCACCGGGATTTTTAACAACACATACTTTACAGCCGCCACCATTAGCACCGCCACCGAACCCACTGCTGGCAAATTTGCGTGACCCACCCGGAGCGGCAAATGGTGGTGCCGCATCTGGTCTAACATTTATTGCAATTGATGCCTCAGAGGCAGAGAATCTAACTAATTCAAGCGACAACAATCTCTTGGGTACAGACATCATGTTTATTACAGCTTTCGTGGTAGCATTTCTATTTAATTGGATTGGTTTTCTGATGCTGACATGTTTCTGTCACACCATTGCGGCTCGTTATGGTGCCTTATCCGGGTTTGGTTTGTCTCTGGCCAAATGGACACTTATAGTTAAACATTCAACTGACTTGGCTTCGCATGAAAATTCCTGGTTATGGTGGCTAATAATGGCGTTTGGATTTTTAATTTGTGTCCGTGCTTTAATACAATATGTTAGTATCAAGCGCACATGGCGTTTGCTATCCACATCGGCTCAAGAACGCTTATTATTTTTTTATTAAAATTAATTTACAACATGAGTTAAAAAAATAAAACTAAAATATATTACATATATACACTTAACATATTTTAAATAAGCTAAGGTACAAAAGATATGTTGCCAATTGATTTGTATCTTAAATTAATTTAAATAATTATTATTTGTGTTTCTTATCATATCTTTTTACAATGAAAAAGTGTTTAAAAGTTTTATCTGTGTATTTTGAAAATTTTGTAAGATAGTTCATTATCTATTTTATGAATTATTAAAAAAGTTAAAATTTATTGTTTTTTTTTAATTGTAAAATATCCTTGTAAAATTTTGTGGATGAAATTTAAGTCCATGATTTGGCGCAAATTATACTTTATAAAAAGTTCTATTAAAAATTTTAATTAAACAAAAAACTGTACATTTTTTTGTTATGAAATAAAGTAAAAAATTAAGTATAGATTGTAAAAATTGTTAAATTTTATTATCGCTTAGAGTAAGTTATCAATAAATATTCAGGTATGTGATGAAAAAGATCGTTTTCAAAATGGTGTGATGAATTTCGACCGATTTTTAAATCCATTTCTGAAGTAAATTCATAATTTTTTGTTTAAAATACAGTTCAAATAACATATATAATAAAGAATTTAAAAGAATATATACAGGAAAACAAAGGAAAATGTATTTGAAATCAATTATTAAAGATACTGAAAAGGATATTATCGTTTTCAAATCGTATTGTTTTCAAAATCGTTTTCCATCACATACCTGATTATGCAAGGATTTAAAAATATACATATATATTATAAGTAATTAACCAGCAAGAAAATTAGTCCGACCTCTCCCAGATATCTAAGAGAAACGTCGACAAAAAAGTCAGAATCGTATATGAATTCTGTCAGATTTCTGACCCAAAAATGCATGAAGTGATTGACACGTATTCTGGCAGACATGTCGTGAGAAATTCTGGGTTTCTTGCCAGATATCTGACAGAAATCTAATGAAAAAAGCATGGGAAATTCGGAAAGAATGTAGGGTGTTTGCCCATTGGCAAGCCCCTTTGGAAACACGGTCCCATAATGCCCGCTCCGTTATCACCATTCGTCTGTTTCGAGCCGTCGGTGAACCATACTTGGTCCGCCCACTAGTCCCTATCAGGTATAAGGACATCAAAGTTCCTATCCAATACCAGACTGGGTAGCATATGATCACCAACAAGTTTGAATGTATCATTTCTAAGAATTTCAAGGATCCGCATGTATTCAGCAAACCCGGCAATCCAAAAGATCTCTACCTATAAAATAAATGTTTTAAACTGTTTTTCTGTTGAACAATAAAATAAAACTAAAATTATTTTCACCTTTAAGCTGACCACACACTACACCTTATTAAGTTGGAATTGCGAAAATTCAAACAAATATTGAGAAAATACAAATTAGTATTCAGAAAAACGAATTGATGTTAAGAAAATCCAAATTAATATTAAGAATTCCAACTTGATATTGAGAAAATACAAATTGATATTACGAAATCTAAATTAATATTCAGAAAATTCAAATCGATAATAAGAAAACGAAATTGATATTGATAAAATACAAATTGATAATAAGAAATCGAAATTGATAATAAGAAAATACAAATTGGAATTGTGAAAATACAAATTAATATTCAGTAAATTTAAATTGAGATAAAACAAATTAATATTGGGATTTTTTATTGTAATATGTTTAATATTAATTGCATAGAAAAATGGAAAACAAATAATTTGGATTGACGAAATAAATTTAAATTTCTTATGCAGAAGAACTTGTGGCTGGTCCAGACAAGGCTAAAGAGCTACAATACACGTACCATCTACCCGAAGTCCAAATAACCACCATATATGGAGTTATTCGTTTGTCGCGAAAACGACGATCATTAAAAAATGCAAGACGCAATAGTGTGGATAAACAGCTTAATGAATCAATGGAAGCAATTAAGAAACCTCTAACAAGATGTATTTGTTGTGTGTGATAATGCACCATATCACAGCCAAACGGAAATAATATTTGAAAATTCATCAGCGACTTTTCTTCGATTGGCTTCTTATAGCCCAATGTTGAATCCAATTGAGTTTATGTGTTCCAAAATAAAAACATACACAAAAAAACCGAAAAAGAATTATAAACACCCAAAGTCTAAAGCCACGGTCACACTTATTAAATATTTGATCAAATAAGCGTAACCCCTACTTATGTTAATAGTTAGTGAGATTTAAAATGGTCTTAATATTAAAAAATAAACTAATTATACTACTAGACAAAGCAAAAAACAGTTTTTTGTAAGATGTGGTATTTTCAAATTGATGTGCATTAAAGTTATTGAAATAAAACAATGAACGGTACAAAAATAATAAATTTTTCATAAACGGCTGATAAGTTGCTTCAGAAAAAGTAATTACATATTACAATTTCGTAACAGAACAGCACGGCCTTAAGCTGAAACACTTGTGGATTTTAAAAATATTTTTTTTTTAAACTCAAAATTTTTTTTGACTAATTTTAATAAAACTACATATCTGTGGCATTTTGACAAAACATCTTAAGTCAAATTTAAAAAGATGAAAAAATTTTGTTAATCATATGAAACTTCATTCAAAAAACATTTTGGTTTAACTTTTTAAAATTTTGTATTATAAACGAAATTGTACATACTTTAATTTTGGTTTATTTTATTATTTAATAAAAATGATTTTTTCACCGGGTTTTTTTTTAAAAACTTTTTTGCTATCTTATTTCGATTTAAGATGTTTTGTCAAAATGCCACAGATACATATGTATTTATATCTTATAATTAATTTGGTTTTTCTTTATATAAACTTGGATTTTCTCAATTTCAATTTGTTTTTTTCCCAATATCAATTTCGATTTATGATTATGAATTTGCTTTTTCTCATTATCAATTAGGATTTCTTAATATCAGTTTGTATTTTCTCAACATCAATTTGCATTTCTTTCTTAGTATTAATTGGTATTTTCTCAACATCAATTTGGATTTCTTATTATCCATGGTGAAATAAACTTATTATAATGAGCTTGTACACAAATTTTGAAATTTAGTTTTTGTTTTAAATATAAGTTAAACGAACGAGTCTTGCGCTCGCGTTCTACAAACAGGCAGTTGATAAATAAAAATATATGTATGTATAAAATTATCAAAGTAATTTTCGGGAAAACAAAATTTTTAATTAAAAAGATTTGTTATTTATTATTTATCGAAAGGCGTTTGTTGTAAAGAACATTACATATTTTTAATTATAGGCGTTTAAAATTCACAAGAAACATGTATGAAATCATATGACGATCGATATGTTGTAATAATATTATGCGTGTGTGCTTAAGTTTGTAACGCATAGAAATTTTTGGTCCTACATCCACATTTTCGCAATTTTATGACAATCGCACAATTTAAATTTGCAAAACGCCAGATTTATTTTATAGTGTTGAGAAACTGTGCTTTTAACTTGTGATCTGCCATAGTTTCTTACAAATATTCTAGTTCCCTTGATCATACTTTTCCAATTTGAAGTCGTTAAACTTCTCGTGATTTCGATTTACAGAACACCTATTATTCGATTTCAAGCCAGAATCGCAAATGTTAAGTGTTTTTCGGCTCAGCTTAAACGATGATATGATGATATTTGGTAGATAGTCCTATCCGAATTGATCTTTAATAGTCATAACCGATATCTTTAATTATTCAAATTGGCAAGTAATTGTTTTTTTTAAAGTCGCGTGTAAATAAAGATATTGCCAAACATACCATTTCTCACAAATATTTACACCTCATCGAAAAACTATGAATTTAACGAGAAGTTTAACGACTTCAAATTGGAAAAGTATGATCAAGGGAACTAGAATATTTGTAAGAAACTATGGCAGATCACAAGTTAAAAGCACAGTTTTATTTATTTTATTTATTGTCCGTATATGGTTATTTTTTTCGTGTTGCACTGTGTAATTTTGTCTATACTTGCACTTTGATCTATACTTTCTACAAAACTTATTTTTTTTTTAATTTATCGGGCCTGTTCTAAAAATCACATTAATTCAAATCACATGTGCCTTTTAAAATCACACGTATAATATCGTGGTTTATCGTTTTTGTTTTTCGGTGCGAAAAACATTGAGAAATAAAAAAACGGTGTGATTTTCAGAACAGCACAAAATCACACGTGTGTAGGAGTTTAATGGCCTTATTCATAAAAAAATATTTCAGGTTAATAACAGGCTTATTAAACGAATTTCCTATGGAAATCTGTTTAATAAACCTCTTATAAATCAATAATATTTTTCATGAATAAGGGGTTTAGTATTTTACAGTTTTGAATACATTTAATTCTTTAAATTAATGAAAAAAAAAATCCGAAAATGTTTAATTCTTTTTATTTTTAATTTGAACATTTTTATGCTATTTGTGTACATGAGCGTAAAAAAACTAAACTCTCCTGAACCAATCAAAACATACTCGTTTCCGAATAATCGTCCAAATAAAGCCTTTCACCATTTTTATGTCAGTATAATTTCTTCCATGGAATTATTTCCCATGAGCGAACTATATGATTCCCAAACAAAAAATCCTTCAATTTATTCATTATATAAAACGAAATCCCAAAAAAGGAGGCAAAATACAACCAAAATTGACCCAATCTCTCCCAAATGCTTAAATGATAACGTGCCCCTATTTGTAAAATGTCTAAATCCAGTTGAAAGGTAAGCCCCTGATCGTGTGGTAATTTGCGAATATAAAATTCTTGTACATCTAGCTGAAAGTAGGCGGGATTTGATTTGACTTGATCCCACATAGATTCTATTTGGAATTGTTGCATATTTGTAGTATTCGTATGAAATATTGAATTACGAAATGCTGTTTTAGTATTGCGACCCGGAAAAGGGCAAGTGAATTCCACATATTGTTTGAGTATAAGTTCAGCACGTAGTATGATGATACCGCTTTGTATTTGTGAAGTTAAGGGTAAGTCTGTGTGTTGTAATAGCAAGGCAGGTGGTGACAAGTTGCACTTGTGCTGAAAAATAAGAATATAAAGTGGAATGAACTTTTATTTTAAAAACGAAAGGTTTCCAAACCTTTAAAGTGGCGTCAAAAAATAAGGCCACATCAAAAGCTATGAGTTGCTGCTCTAAAGTTTCCATGTGTTGCACAAAATGAACACGATCTACATTGCCATCGAAGTCTAAATCATCTGTCCAATACTAAACATTTTCGAAAGTGTTAATTATTTGCCCATTTTATTAGAACTTCTTACCTTAATGCCATCACATTTATCGTTGTAATTATTTCCCAAAGCATTATTCAAATTTGGAAAAGTGCTACAGACAAACATATCAGACTCCTTAGTAGAAATTTGGTTTCCACTTTCTATTGTTTTGCCCAAGAATATTGAGTTGTATTTAAATTGAACCTGGGGCTGTTCAAATAATACACGAGATTCTGCTATGCCAGAATATGGACTTAAAAGTGAAACCAATAGAACAGGAATCATAATGGACAGGACTAAAAATGTTAGTACAAGTAGAGTGGCAGTGGAACATATCGCATTTTTATAAACGATGGCTGTATTTGTAGCATGTAATGGTATAAACTTCATTTTATTTATTATAATTTAAATTTTGTAAATAAAAATATTAATAAAGACGTTTAAGATTCGACTTGGATGAAAAATTTAAAGTGTTTACATAAAATTTGTTACCATAGCCACGAGTCAAGTGTACGATAATTTGATTTATACATATACTAATATGACAGGTGTTTTGTTTTGTGAGGTAAGGAGGCTTATTTTATTACTGTGAATAAATAAATAACAATTTGTTCCTACTATAACCCACTTCGGAACTACAATATTCTAAATTTTTTTTAATTAACAATTTTTTAAAAAATGTAATATGTTGATCAATTCTGTAGATGTTTAGACGTTAAAATTTAATAAGGTAAGTTATGTTTGATTTAAATGTTAATCCCCATTTATGGATTTGTTTAAATTCCATTTGGAATGATTTTAATTTAAATTACATAAAATTCAAAAAAAAATACAAATAATAAATATTGAAGTGGCAAGACCATTTCTTTGTTTTAATTTTTGGTATTACTTGAGTCACAAACCAAAAACACAACATTTGAGTTGCCAACTATTTAACTCTTATATTTAACAAAGACTCTCAAGCTTTATCCGGTTATTGTGTGCAGGTTTTGACATCAAATGTCAAAAAACAGTTTGACAGTCCTTTATATTTGACGTGACAATTGGCGTGGCGTTCGTTTTCTCAATTTCTTTGCAAATTTTTATATTTTAATATCAAAAAGCAGGAAAAACAATCCTAAATATGGCTAAAAAGAAAAACGAAGAGTCGACCAATGATCAGGATTTTGAGGAGGAGCCAAATTTCGAAGATCCCGACGGTTTTGTCGATGATATTAGCGATGATGGTAAGATTAACGTAAAAACATAACCTTAAAATTATTTGCCATTTGTGTAGTGAATATTAATTATTGGTTCTTGTAGAATTATTGGCCGACAAGTTGGAACAACGTCCTTCAGAAGCCGATGGTGTTGAAAATGTTGTTGTTGTGGATAATATTCCAAAAGTTGAGCCATCACGTTTGGACAAATTGAAGTTGGTTATTAGCAAGTTGTTCTCCAATTTCGGTGAAATTGTTAACTCTGTGTATCCTGTTGATGATGCTGGTCATACTAAGGGTTTTGCTTTTATGGAATTTAGAAATTCCTCCCAAGCTGAAGAAGCTGTAAAGAATTTAAATAATCATCGTTTGGATAAGAATCATACATTTGCTGTGAATTTGTTTACCGATTTTCAAAAATACGATCATATTCCCGAGAAATGGGAGCCTCCTACTCCACAACCCTTCAAGATGCAAAATGATTTGTACAGTTTTCTTATGGATCCTGATGCATACGATCAATATTGTGTAGCTGCTGAAAGCTCGCCCAACAGTGTACAGGTGGCTTTCTGGCAAAACACTTTACCCGAACCTAGTGAATTGGAATCCCGTGAAAACTTCACAGATACTTTTGTGAAATGGTCTCCTTTGGGTACCTATGTTGTGACATTTCACAAACCTGGTGTTGCAATCTGGGGTGGTAGTAAATTTACACGTATTCAACGTTTTCCACATCCTGGCACACAATTTGTTGAGTTCTCCCCCTGCGAAAATTATTTGGTAACTTATGGTCCCACTCCCACCGGCCAAAAGGTTGTTATTTGGGATATTCGTTCTGGTGCTGAAAAGCGTTCTTTTGTTGCCGATGGTGTTTCAATGTTCTCCATGTTCCGTTGGTCCCACGATGACAAATATGTTGCTCGTTTGGGTGACAATTCAATTCACATCTACGAAACACCCTCTTTCTACTTACTCGATTTAAAATCCATCAAGGTGCCCGGCATTCGTGGCTTTTCCTGGTCGCCCACTGACAATGTTATTGCCTACTGGGTAGAAGAACAAAATCAAATTCCCGCTCGTGTCACCCTGGTCGAAATTCCTAAAAAGCGTGAAATCCGTAATAAGAATCTTTTCCACGTAGCTGATTGTAAATTGCACTGGCAAAAATCTGGTGATTACTTGTGCGTTAAAGTCGATCGCTATTCGAAATTGAAGAAAGACAAAAAAGATTCGGATGTAAAATTCTTGGGTATGTTCTATAATTTCGAAATCTTCCATATGCGTGAAAAGGAAGTGCCCGTAGATTCTGTAGAAATAAGAGAATTGATTTTGGCATTTGCCTGGGAACCAGTTGGCAACAAATTTTCTATTATCCACGGGGAAACCAATAACTCTAATGTCAGTTTCTACGAAGTCAATAACGGTGTCAAGCCTACTTTGGTAAAGAAACTTGAGAAGAAATCATGCACTCATCTTTTCTGGTCGCCCAGAGGTCAATTCATTGTTATGGCCAATTTAACTACTGGCACATTTGAATTCGTTGATACCAACAACAATTTCCTTATTACCGCTTCTCCTGATCATTTCCGCGCATCTGAAGTAGAATGGGATCCTACTGGACGTTACGTTGTTACCGGCGTCTCGTCATGGAAGGTTAAGGAAGATACCGGCTTCAACATGTACACCTTCCAGGGTCGCATTATTCGCCGCAATATTCTTAAAAACTTTGTACAATTTTTGTGGCGTCCACGTCCACTAACACTGCTTAGCGAAGAAGATATCAAAGAAATTAAGAAAAATTTGAAGAAATACTACTTTATATTCGAACAAAAGGATAGGATGCGTATGACTCGTGCTTCCAAGGAATTGTTAGAGAAACGTGCACAATTGCGTGATCAATTTATGGAATATCGCAACAAGCGTATTGCTGAATGGAAGGAACAAAAACCAAGACGTATGCAGCTCAGAAATCGTAAGTTTATTTTTTCTCGATTTTTTAGCATACTTTTTTTTAAATTTAATGCTTGTTGGAAAAGATAAGGTTAAATTTTAAAAGCTGTGGTTCGGAATTTCAAAATAAATCGTACCCTTACCGAAGATATAAGGGTACATATAAATTTGTCATTCCTTTGTAATTTCTACAATATTAATCATAGACCCAATAAAGTATATATACTCTGGGTCCTTATGAGTAGCGAAGTTGATTTAATGATATCCGTCTGTCTGTTAAAATGGGTTTTCCGAAGACCCCAGATATGATGTTGACTTGGTTGTTATATATTTCTGTCACATCTGCTCCCTTTAAATTTTGTTATTCAGCCAGATCGGTGCATTAATGGGTGAGATATGAGCAAAAAACTACTTGTAATTTTACCCATAAATCCCTTGTTGTTGTTTATTTATTCCTTTTTCCTATATATCTGAAGAACGGCAAGATCCAAAGCTTCTGAATTAGTTACAAGCATTTTATTATCAAAACACAACCTCTAAAAAATGGACGGGATTAGAGAAGTGCGCGTGATCTTAACCAATTTATTACAAAACATAACCCAGATGTAGTGCTACTTAATGAAACAAAGCTAAGCTACAAACATAAAATCCAATTTGAAAACTATATTGTAATCAGAAGCGACAGAAAAGGTGCAACTCAAGCGGGAGGAACGGCCATTTTGATCAAAAACAACTTAAAGCATTCGCATTACACAAACAGTGTCACAAATTCTTTCAAAATCTTAGAAACATGCATAATTCGAGTCTATTTGGCTACAAATAAAATACTCTATATCATCTCAGCATATTACCCTTCGGGTAATAATGATGCTCACTTTAAAAGGGAACTTACTGATCTTTTTGAATCGATAGACTTGCAAAATGATAATAATTATTATATTTTAGCTGGGGATCTTAATTGTAAGCATACAATGTGGGGCAACCCTAATAACAACCAAAAGGGTAATTTATTAAATGAATGGCTCTTAAACAATGAAATTCGTTTTAGATGTAGGCTATACGCTACAGATTCCCCATCTTACCCCCGTACAGGTTCCTATTTGGACATTTGTCTAGCGGACTGTAGACTTCATATAAGTACTGAAAATAACACCTTAAATTCACTTAAAACGTTGGACTATGACAGCGATCATACTGCGGTACTAATGATTACCACGATGAACAATGAACAGGAAAACTTTGTATTCTTAAGGGATGATCCTAAATTTAAATATAATTATAAAATAACAGACTGGAGAAAATTTCAAAACAAAATAACACAAATACTTAATAGGGATACTCAAATCCCTAATAACCGGAATTTAACTAACATGGAAATAGACCTACATGTAGAAAGACTAAATAACATTATAACTTTAACAATTCGTGAAATAGTTCCAAAATATAAAATAGAAAATTCGTTTACAAAGATAACTAACCCAACTGTAAGAATGTTATATCGAGAAAAAAGTAGAGTGTTGACTATTATAAAAAGGCATAATAGATTGGAACAATCATTAACGACGGAGGACCTTATTTTGGCAAAGACTAGGTTAAAATTGATAAAAACCCTTATAAACGAAAATTTCGTTCTAATTTGCAACAAACGTATCAGGAATAAACTGACAAAAATAGACCCAAAAGACTCAATAAACATGTTTACCCAAATTAAAAAAAACTTTAGAAAATTTACACCCTTAAATCTCCAGGAATTAAAAATTCCGGAAAATTCTGAATCCTTGCTTAACAAAGCGGGAATAAACGCGCAATGTTTAAGGAAAGATGACTTAAATAACTACATAGTTAATGAAAAAATCCAAATGCTAGATATAATAGGAGCGTATTTCGAGTCAATCCACGAAAATAAGGAAACTAATCCGAATAACGTTATACACCAACAAGTCAATCAATCCTTCAATACTTTTTTAGAAGTTAAAAAAAATTACGAGAGATATAAAAAAACGTTAATTAACTTCAGTGATACATTTCTATCTGATAATTTGGATGAGGAACAAACTCAAGATTTTTTTATAACTAAGAGTTATTTGTTGAATAATTTTAAAAGTTTAAGAAATAAATTATCGGCAGGCATTGACAACATACCAAATATTGCTCTGAAAAATATTCCTCAAATAATGGTCTATGAATACTGCAAATTATTCAACAATATGCTTAATAACTCATATTTCCCAAGTACCTGGAAAATGGCTAAGATAGTTATCCTTCCAAAGAAAGGTAAAGAACCAAATAGTCCCAAAAATTTGCGCCCTATTAGCTTATTGCCTAATATAAGCAAAATATATGAAATTTGTATTAGTAATACTATAAACAAATTTAGCAAGAAGAAGGGAATTAATAGTGATAAGCAATTCGGGTTTAAATTTAAACATTCCACGGTAAACGCCATACAAAAACTTACCTCCGATATAAATTGGAATTGGCACAGAAATTACTGTACAGGAGCGTGTCTCATTGATATGGAAAAGGCTTTCGATAGCATATGGATTGCGGGTCTAATATACAAGTTAATTCAATACAATTTTCCAACTTACCAAATTATATTAATATATAATATGATAAGTGATAAAAATTTCGCCATTTATTATCAGAATGTGAAAAGTCACAAATCTTTTAAAGTTATCAATGGTTTACAGCAAGGAACAGTAAATTCTCCAATATTATTTAATTTATATATTTTAGACCTATTAAAACATGTAGAAAACATAATTTCTTTTGCAGATGATATAGTTATTTACCATTCTGCAGACAAAATAGAAAAAATTAATTCAAACCTTCAAAAATCGTATAATTTTGTCGAACATTATGCAATTGATTGGAACATGAAAACTAATGCACAAAAATGTGAAACTATTCTTTTTAGGCCCCCTGTCAATAAATGTTGTTACAACATTAGAAAGAACTGGAAACAGTTTGAAATTAAATCACTTCTTTATGATTGTACAATTCCCAACAAGGACGTGGTCAAATATTTAGGTGTTCATATGGACAAATTTTTATGCTTTAATCGACATGTCGAAGAAACGCTTGCAAAGGCAAGAAAAGCATTCATAATATATAGACCCTTATTATATTCAAAGTATATAGGATCAAGGGTTAAAGTAATAATGTATCAATCCCTAATAAGACCAATTTTACCATACGCATGTCCAATTTGGTTTAACATATCTCCTTCAAATATGGAAAAGTTAAGAATTTTTGAAAGGAAATGCTTAAGAGCTTGCACTTCGCTACATAGAAACCCACAAAGTGGTTATGTTAAATACATTTCAAATAAGAGGCTGTATAATAATGCAAATATTATACGTATAGATAACTTCATTATCAATATAATTAGAAATTATATCTTATGGTGCTCACAGTGTTTAGAAAATAACCTTATAATGGCTCCTTTTTATACAAACGAAGAATATATAGCAGAATCCTTAGTTAAAGGATTTGTTCCCCCTGAAGCCTTTCTTTACCTTGATAGCAAAAGCATTATCCAAGCTGAAAATGGCACGCCAATCTTTTACCACAATTATAGACGTGCTAATACTAAAGCGGTTAACTGTAATTTAGAACAAATGGATATACGATTTAGTACAAGTATATCTAGCAAAGATTTGCACTTAGTGCAAAAGAGTACAAAGTCCAAAAAATTTTGGTGGTTATTCAAATAATAAAATATTTTTTTTTCTTTTTCTCTCTTCTATTTTCTCATTTTTATTCCTTGACACAACGTTTGCAAAATTTTTTTTTCGTTTTTATAAAAGCAATGTTTTTTGATTATTTTCATTGCAATTTAAAGTGTAAATAGAACATATTATCCTTGTTAATAAAAAATTAATTCACATTTGTAAAAACCAAATTATAACTATATTAAAAATACTAGAGCGCTCGATTAGAGACATTGTATATACGTATTAAAAAAAAATGTTATTGTTAACTAGTGTTTATTTTAGTTTTAATATCCGTTTTTTTGCTGGCCAATAAACAAATTAAAAAAAAAAAAAAAAAAAAAAAAAAAAAAAAAAAAAAAGAGAGCCAGATTCTCCGAATTAGGTGCAAATATATAAGTTATCAATACACAACATCACACAAAATGTGGGTGGGATTGGAGAAGTGGGCGTTGCACAAGAATTTTTTTTATATCCAAAGAACGGTAAAATAAATATTTGGTACACATATGTAGGTGGGTAATTAATACACAATCTCTCGAAAAATTTTGTCGGGATTGTAGAAGTGGGCATGGCACCTCCTGTACAAAGATATAGATTTCTGTATATCTGGAGAACACCAGGAGCCCAAGTTTCCAAATGAGGTACAAGCATCCTAGTTACCAATACAAAACATCTGGCAAAATGTGGGTCGGATAGGAAAAGTGGCCGTGGAATTTCTCATCCAAAGACACTATAGATTTTTGTATATCTGGAGAACGGCAGGAGCCAAGGTTATTAAAACACAATATCCGCACTGATACGGTACAATTTAGGAATTGCCAGATCCCAATAGTGGAGTTATCTGATGCTCTATATCTGAAGCGTAGATTTAGGAATTTCAAAACCGGAAATACCCAAATAAAGGGGATTTGCAGAATAAGAACAAAAAGTTATGGTCGATTTTCAAAATTTAAAAAGGGAAAGCAAAAATTTTTTTTTTAGCGGCAAATATTGAAAGTACCGCAAGTCGCAGGCCTTTTTGAAGGCCTCTATACTGCTTCTAGAAGGCATACTTTCAGAAGTATGCCTTCTAGAAGATATAAATTTCTTTTTTAAAAAACCTTCCAAAATATTCAGAACAAATTCTCTATTCCTTTCTTCAAGAAGGGAGAAAGGAAGTTGTTTAGTTTAATTTTTTTTAGTGACCTTTAATCCATTCTCTGGGAAGAGAAAGAAGTTGTTTAATTTTTATATTTTTTTTGTCCAACATTCTTAACCATTTTTTACATTTCTTTTTGCGCGTGATCTTGTTTTGTAAAGGGGTTTCTCTTATGTAAAGGTATACGTTGCAGATCACCTGTTCCCTTTTTCTTACCAAGAATGTTACGCAAACGTAACATTGCGTTGCAGATGAACCTGATAAAATTAAAATTTTTCTCCGTATTATAATATCAGCTGTGAATGAATTTTATATTTGGTTATGTATATTGATAAAACGAATATTCCATAGAGGAACATGCCCCAAATCGACTAGCTCGAAATATTTTGAAAGATGGCGGCCATACCCGCTTATGGATGAGATATGCCAGTGCTTATTTGTCCTTTGTGGGCAAGAACCGTGATTAATAGAAATTTCGTCCGCTATTGGCAGGACGTAAACTAAAGAATTAATTGTTTTTTAGATATCTAACAAACAAAATTGTTTACGTTTGAGACATAAAACAAGATAAAAAAGAATACATACAAAGGCTTATGTATATTTTTAAAATTTTAAGAAATATAGGACCTTTCCTTTATCAGCCCAATTATGAATAAAAATTCCCCGGGATTTTTTCCCTTTTCCCATTTTTCCTATTTAAATTCAATTGTAAACATGGGAGAGGGGAATATATCTTTTTTGATTAAGTTTTGAATCTCAAACTTAAAAAAAAAACTTGTATGTTAGATACGTCTTTTCTTATTGGAACAAAATGAGGGAATTGTGCTAAAAGTCGTCTGAACCGTTTCTGAGAAATCTGGGTTCATCCGAAATGGTCAGACATTTCAGACTGTTAAAACATTGGTTTATAATAAATTTTAAAAATTTAAGTTAAGAAATTCATCATTCATTCATTACCTTTGGAAAACGATTGTTTTGAAATCGATCGATTTTCATCACATAAGTGATTGTTAAAAAAAAGTTGGATTAGAGTACTTTGTTTTTTTTTTTTTTTTAACTATCTAATTTTTAAATATAAATTTTTATTTTTTTTTTTACAGATTTCGATACAGATAGTTTGGATACCGAAGAAGTTGATGAAGAAATTATTGAATTTTTGGTCAAAGAAGAAACAACCGTACTCGAGTAGTTCACTTAAGTGTTAAGTCTCTTTTTGTCCTAATTATAAACAATAACCAACCATAATATTTAATATAAACGAAACTAGCAAACAAACCGCATTCATTAAGTCGATCACAATATAAAACGACTCGCTTCCACTGCTGCTGATGTTAATTTATTGTTGGATGATTGAAATACAAACCATATTTCAATAAAATTCAATAAAACCAAAAAATAAATATTGGACTATTTATCTTTGAAAATAAAGCAAGTGTCGTGAAACTAAAAAAATTATACAACAATAAAACTACAGTGTATTTTTGTTAAATAAGATCATAAAAAATCTTAAAACAATTTTTTGTATTTGTAATAATAATTTACATAAATTAGTATAAAACAAAAATTAATAATTTATGTAATTAAGGATAAATAAACAAACTAAAAATAAATATATTCTTAATGTCCTTAGAAAGAATAATTAAAGTAAATAAAAATAAAAAAATACACTGGACAAAAACAAAAAATCAATGTTAGTTTTTCTTTTATGTACTCTAAGATTTTTTATTAATGGCAGTGATAACAAAAATCATACCACCAGCGCTATAAATAAATTATTTAAAAAAAAAACATTTCGATAGCTAAAATGCTAACAAAAAATTCATTGATTGATTGGTTATTATGAATGCCATGCGATCGAAAATGGAGCGTTTATTAACAAAAAAACAATGGGACGTAACTAAAAGTGAGTTTGTTTGATAAATGCAAAACGACGTAATTACACATTTTTTATAATAAATATTAGACTTTACTATCATGCCGCTGTTAGCAAATTAGCGATCTTTAGTTCAACTAAAGTTTCTTCGAACAAAAACATCGAATACACAAAAACATGCGGATTTGAGAACACCAATTTATGAACTATACGGATTCGAAAAATTTTTCGTTTTTAATTCGAATTGAAACCTAGAACATACCTGAATGAAATGTTTTTCTTTGAAAATTGTTTAGAGAATTCAATAGTTTTCATTTTACAAAGTTTGGGAACGTTCGTAAATGCATCAAAACTGTGTATCGCTGCTGCAGTGATGCTTTTTTTTTACTGCACAACACCTGTTTAAAGTTTGAATTATTGAACGAACATTTCATCAACAATAGAGATGGCAAATTTTATTGAAAATGTTGAACCAGAAAGTAATAGTTTTCTTATATATTACAAGAAAAAGCATCAAAAACAAGTTAGAGTGCTATATTCGGCTGTGCCGAATCTTTGATACCCTCCACCGACAGTTCGAATGTTTAAGGAGTAATATCTGTATGATGTCTTTTTATTATTATTATCTTAAACTGTGACGATTTGTTATTAATTATGGTTTTAGGAGACTAAACTGTTTTCCGGGAGTAGGGTTTATATGGGGTCTAGGGTAAATTATAGTCCGATTTTCACGAAATTTCACAGTGTCATTTCCAGTCCCATAAAACTGTGACGTGTCAAATTCTGTTATGATAGCATTATCAGTTACGGTTTTAGGCGGGCAAAACTGTTTTCCGAGAGTAGGGTTTATATGGGGCCTAGGGTAAATTATGGACCGACCTTCGCGAAATTTTACAGTGTAATTTCTAGTCGAATAAAACGGACTTGTGCAAAATCGTATGTCATTCCGTGTATTTTTGCATCATTTATGTTAGTTTTTGTAACAAAATTATCAAGTTTTTTAAGGTGGTGGTTTCACATTTTGATTCATAGCTCTGGTCCTACTGAACCGATTTTGCTGAAATTCAATCCCAAACTGCTTAGAATAACTACAAGCAATTTGACACCTAGTTTGTTTATTTCTTTTGAGTTTTTCGAAAGTGAGCGTGTTTTCAACAGACGGACAGACAGACGAACATGGCTAAATCGACTAAGAATTACTCAAGCAGCCAGAATATATATACTTTATGGGGTCTGAGATGAATAATAAAAAAGTTTCACACGGAATGACAAACTTAGTATACCCTCTTCACAACTAATTGTGGTGGAGGGTATAAAGAAAAATAAAACGATTTCTTTTATGTTAAAAGTTATTGCATCAAAAAATTAACTGATGCAATAATTGCCAACATTTGCTGCACAGCTGCGGCATCACTGCATGCAAAACTTTTGACGTTTGAAAGAAATGCCAAGTTTCTTACAACTGAATCATTTACGAACATTAAACTTAACTAATCCGCAACTGAAGCGCAACAACTGCATTTACGAACATACCCTTTTTTGTTTCTCCTGTAAAATTACATTTTTTTTAGTAACGTCTTTTTGCATTTTAGCTAACGATTTGGAAAAATACAGCCATGCCACAGAGTACAACTCCGTTCGGAACCGAAGAAAACTTATTTGTTTATTGATAGAAAGTGTATTTTGATAGTTTTTTGGCCTTTCAGATACAGAAAACTGCTATTCCGTTCAGAAAACCAAAACTGAAGCATAGAAATACGGAATGAATTCAGTTTCCCAACGGAATTGTACTCTGTGAAATGGCTGATAAGGCTTTTTCTGGGATTGCCCTACAGAAATAAAGCAAAAACTTTTTTGTTTGATTCAGCAAAATTATTTGTTTGAAATTTATATGATATTCAGTAAACTTTTTGTTTGATTCAGTTAAATTATTTGTTTGAAAAAGTCGGTATTTTTTCAATAAACGAAATGTAAATAAATTGTTTTAATATGCAAATTTGTTTATAGGACCGATTTCAGACAAAAAATGTTTTGATTCCACGAATTTTTTGTTTGAATTGGAAAAATAATTTTTTCTGTGTAGTTATAAATAGGGCTGTGGAGTCGGAGTCGGAGTTAAAGAGTCGGAGTTGAGGTTTTTGTACCGGAGTCGTAGTCGAAGTACCCACAAAAACTAGCGACTCCGACTCCGACTTTTTTGCATTAAAATTTTTCCAATATTTTTTAAAATAAAAAATTTTAATGACCAATTTCTCCAATTCTTTTTAAATATCAATTCATATTTAAATATCATTTTTCTTATAATTTTATTTTAATTTGACATAAAAAAAAAATGTTAAACATAAATTGATATTTAAATAAATTAGTGGAATTGGCCATAAGAGGGTCTGCTTTTTGAAATTGTGAAGTCAGAAAATAAGGACCAGTATACTTTTCATATCAAAAATTAAAAAATTGAGTTAACATCTTATTTTGACAATTTATAAGAATAGTTATATAGATTGTATCGAAGCATGTCTTTTTCTATGTTTTAATGTGACCTCAAATTTCTGTAACAAAAACCAGCGGGTTCACTATTTGAATTTCGCCAAGATATCGTTAATGAAATAGAGTCGAATTAAGGAATTTAAAAATTAAATTTGTAAAGATGTTGTTTTTTATTTATCGTATATTAACAAATATTTTTGTAGCCATGTTTATGAATATGACTTGAAATTAGCTGTAGCTCCTGTGGTGAAAGCATTAAGTGAACTACATTTTAAGTTCCAACCTTCAAGGTGAATTATAATAAAATAAAAGGAAAAGGAACTCGGAAAAATACATGACATTGTTCCAGATATAATTCCCATCTATGTGGGGGTTAACCCGAAAAATGATTTGAGAATACTTTTATCTACTCACTTTAGGGAAAATTGGAGAGATAATAAAGACTTGCAATTTCAAATTTCGGTCTTGGACAATAATAATATTGAATTAGGAACGGAAAAATGCAATGGCGAGTTCTTGATGCCTTTAACGTCTAAGCCAATTGGACTTGGTGTTGTTTTCAACTTTTCTATCTCGAAAGCTATATTAGATAGGACTTATGGAAATTCACACATCTATAAATTCCAACAGTATAAAAAACGTTATTTGAAAAAGATGTGAATTG